>OX377620.1:56387134-57587134 GCA_947397865.1 Polietes domitor
TTTTAGTGGGTGCAAAGCGATTGCCGGAGACTTATTATTTTCAAGATTTTTGAGAAGTTGTAAAATATAATTCATTATAGTCGATAAAAAAGACGTTTAAGAACAAGACTTTAAAATTTCCAAAAAAAGGTTATGGTAAATAATATTAAAAATTATAATAAAATGATAAAATTTATAAAAAATCTAATCTAAAATACATTTCCATATATTAATAACAATACATTGAGAAGTGATGTGCGTTGATTAGGATTGGCAGATTCTAAGCATCCTTTTAGTTTTCTTGGGTAGAACCCGACTAAAGCGGATGTTTCAGGCCGAATCCGAATAAATAATTGGCCCAACTTTTAATATTCGGTAGAACCTGAATACAGATATTCCATATTCATATATTCTCACTAAATATAATAAAAAATGAACACAATATTGGAATTTTTAAAATTTTTTTTTGAAAAAGGTTGAAAAATAGATAGAAAGAAGTATCGAATTATTTGTTATCAAAGTAAATAATTAAATAAGAAGACAATTCACCGAATAATGCTTGACAATAAATCAAATACCTGATATGCTCGTAACAAACATTTATACAGAATAAATTTTGTCCTGATATTCACATAACAGATGACCCGTTGTCAAGCTGAGCTCTATATTGTAAATCTAAAATGTTAGTAGTTTCCTTGTACAAATTAAATTGTTTCAAATGTAATAAATTTATTTTTATTGTATTGAAAAATTTGTTAGAAAAATGTGAAAAACTCGTTAGAAAAAAATACCAGATTGGTATTCGGCGAAAATACCCGATTTTGTCCGACGCCGAATAATCGGTTGGGACCTATTCTTAGGTAATCATATACTTGGGGATATTATAATTTCTAAATCTATTTCGATTTTGCAATTACCACTATTTGACGAGAAAGAACTAAATGTTGAAAAAGTTTTTATGTAATTTTGTGAGCAAATTGTTATGGGCGAAGGAATTTAGAGCCGAGGGTCTACGAGAGTAATACCTTAGTCAATAAATCTAAATGAAGCTAATCGTAAAGACTATAAACAATTCAATACGTCTACTATTTTTTATACCCTCCACCTCCAGGATGGGGGTATATTCACTTTGTCATTCCGTTTGTAACACCTTGAAATATTCATCGGAGACCCCATAAAGTATATATATTCTGGGTCGTGGTACAATTCTAAGACGATATAGCCATGTCCGTCTGTCTGTCTGTTGAAAGCACGATAGCGGCCGAACGAAATGAGCTAGGAGGTTCAAATTTTTCCTAAATGTGTCTTATGGTTGTAGATCGGTTGGGATTGAAAGTGGACGAAATCGGCCCAGAGGGAAAAATTTTTCCCTCACAAGGACTGAAAATACCCCTAATATTTAGAGTATTTCAGCATGTTTTTTGAACATAATAGCATGTATTTACTTGATATTTGCAATTCGCATTCCCTCTATAGCATAAAAGGGCACCATAGAATGATTTTTATTTGTAGGGGGCGAAATGGGACAATAAGGGATAAAAATGGTACCTATCAAACGACAACAGATAGACACACGAAATTTGGCATGTACATTCCTCTAATAGAGTAGATATATAATATAATTTTTTTTTCTAAATTCGTACTTTTAAGGGGTTAAATGGGGATAGAGGGATAAAAATAGTACCAACCTAACGGCTGCGCTTAGAATAATGAAATTCCGTGTATATATTCTTCTGATTGCGTAGACACATAAAATAAAAGAATTTTTCGAAATTCATACTTTTAGGGTGTAAAATGGAAAAAGGGGATAAAAATAGTACCTACCAAATGACAGCAGCTAGAATCATGAAATTCGGAGTATACATTCCTCTGACTGCGTAGACACGAAAAATAAAACGTTTTTTTTCAAATTCGTACTTTCAAGGGATACAAAGGGTACAGGGGATAAAAATGTTACCAACTAAACGAATACAGCTAGAATGATGAAATTCAGTGTGTACATCCCTCCAATTGTGCAGATACGTAAAATAAAGAGATTTTAGATAGTCGTACTCTTGAGGGGACAAAATTGGAAAAAAGGGGACAAAAATGGTACCAACAAAATGGCCGCTGATAGAATCATGGAATTCGGTGTATACATTCCTCTGACTGCATAGCCACGTAAAATATTTTTTCCAAATTCGTACTTTATTATGTTGCTTTTACGACAAAAAAATGGTAGAATCATGAAGTTGTCTTATACTGCGTATGTGAGAGATAAGGTATTTTCAAAATGTATACTTTTGAATTTAAAATAGATAGAAATACAATCAACCAAACGACTGTATCTGAAAATACACTTTCTATCCCCCAATATTTATGGTATTTATGATTGCTCCCTTATATTTACTTTATGAATTGAAGTTTTATATCCATTATATATATATATATATATATATATATATATATATATATATATATATATATATATATATAGTATACAAATATTGGTAACCTTGGCTTATTAATTAAATTTCTTATTTTCATACAGTTACAATTTGTTGCGGACATTCCTCTTGTAGCTTGGAAGCACCACAAAGAAAATAAAAGTTTTAGCGGGTGAAATGGGACAAAAAGGGATAAAATATGGTACCAATGATACGACAACAGCTAGAATCATGAAATTCGGTGTGTACATCCCTCTAATTGCATAAACACGTAAAATAGAGGGATTTTTCGAAATTCGTAATTTCAAGGGATATAATTAAAAAGAGGGATAAGAATGGGACCTACCGAACCGCTGAAGTTGAAATCATGAAATTCGGTGTATACATTCTGACTATGAAGACTCGAAAAGGGGTCTTTTCGAAATTTGTATATTTGGGCGGAGAATGTATCTGAAAATGATTCTCCCTAATGGCGACTCACAATCGCCTAATATTTTCGGCATGTTCACTTTCACAATTACAGCATTAAGTATACATTATAGTTTGAAATAGTAAACAAATATAGTAATGTCCATACAAATATCACAGTTTTCGTAATATGGTACTGTACTTCTATGTCGACATCCTTTAATCTGCTGGTAATACTGTGGAATGCACTCCGTGGTGGAGGGTATATAATTGTTGGTATATGTTGTTGTTATATTTCATGTTTTTATATTTCATTCCATGTCAAGCGGTACGATTTTTATCGTATTTTTACGGTAGCTGCGATTGTTTTGAAAGTTTGCCTATGTATTCTTCTCATAAAAATATTGTATACGTATTTTTGGAAAATATTAGAAATGACCAATTTAAAAGTGAAAAAATTCGATTTTTTAAATAGGTGTGTTTATTCAATCGCCTGTAACTTCTGAAATACTTGACAGACTTTAATTTGCTATACCTTGATTTGGAGGAAATTTCAATTACTTTTAAAATGCTGAAGATGTATTTTATAGCCTTGTTTGATTTTTAAAGATTTTAACATTTTACTTCTTTTATTTTGATTTTCGAAATGATCAATTTTTTTAAAGAATAGGGATTGAAAATGGTCAATATCAGTACAGATAAAAAAATCTCTCACATGAACAGCAAATCCAAAATTGAGATTTTCAATGTGTTTCGCATCATTCCCGAAGATTTGTATTTCCATTAAATACTGAATAAATACAATAAATCAAGCAAGCAAGTCTGTTAGCATCCAAAAATTTAGAATTACTAAAAAGTGAGATTGGTTAGATTTGACCTTCACATCACATCCTTCACATACTCGGCACCACACTAGTTTTACCTATCGGAAATGATAGATTTATTTCAACTTATATTTATATTCTCAATTGTAGTACTGTGCACTGTAGGGCATCCAAAGGATTTATGTTTCTTTTACCGCCGCTAGTTGGTCATAAATTCGTAACATTCGAAACGTTTAGCTAATTTCGCACCTTATTAAGGTGCAAACTCATGCTACGTTTCGAAATCAACTGATTAGGGCCAACAATAAATCGTGCAACACAACTCCAAAGGGTTCTGCCAAAAGTGTTAAGTTTCCAAGGAATTTCAAGCAATTAAGATAAACTTCTAACACATAGTAGCCAAATATGTTTAACGAATTTCAAAATATTCGTCATGGTTGGTAAAATAATTAATAATCAACACAGTTTTCTAAGCGCCACTATTTCAATGGAATTTTTGCTTTTGGAAATCCCACAGCTATTTTAAGTACGAAAGCGGTGTCGGTCAAAGAAAACACACACAAAATAATCCTTTCAAGTACTTTTCGCATTCATTTGAGTACCTGTTGACGTGGCTACCGTATGAATGAGAGGCCACACAATAATTTCTCTTTCCAGGTCGATGAGTTTGATGAATTCTAATTTGCGTATTTTGTAGTAGCGTTTTGTTTGGCATTGTGTATTTTTAGCCATTCTCTGTGACAACCAGGTGTTCCGAAAAGGATTTGATGGGCAGCGTTGACATTTTTGTCAACTATGGCATTATTTGAAATGAGGGTAAAAGTGAAACAATAATCCTTTGCATGGCCATAACGAAGCTATTTAGGTATTTGCATTGCAACAAGTAAAGGAACAAAAAATAATATTCCCACATTTATAGTATTTTGACGTTGAAATGCTTGCTGTAGATGTGTATTGTAATACGAGGAATGGTCCCATATAGAATGGATGCAGAACATTTTGTTTTTTGTCCTGTTTGTCCATATCTAAATAATAGAATAGGTGTCTTCACGCATCGAAATAATCTAATGTTGGAAATAATTAGCCAAGTGTTTCTGCCCTTCATAAACTTATGAAAATGTTCAATGTTTCAGTTTTTTTTTTTAATTTTGAGAATAATCGAGAATTTAAGCTATTTTAGGATATGTCAACAAAATTTACTTATTTGGGATTTTGAAACGAAATCTTCTCAATCTCCGTACAAAATATGGTATATATCTTGACAAAATTCAAAAGTGGCTTTTGAAGAAAGTGACAGGGACTTTGAAATTTAAGTTATTGGGTTTTAGTCTACACGAAAGGCACATAGTTGTCAGGCGAAAGACGCATGCTCGGGCATTTGATTGCCTTTTCTAAAACGATAGAAATAATACAGAGATTATGGGTTTTATAGTTAGTATTTTATTATAGTTATTGTCCGTCTCGTGGTGGCTCCGTCAGTCGTTGTAGATAAAAGAGAACAATGCATATTTTATTTTAAAAACGGAGATCATACAGCGAATTCAAAATAAAAGAGTAAAACCAAATTTATAAAATTACAGAGTTCGGAATGTAAATAAACATAAAAATTAACTACATTTAACAGATTTTGTTAACATATTCGAACGCGGTTTTATACATAGGGTGATTTTTTAAGAGCTTGATAACTTTTTTTTAAAAAAAACGCATAAAATTTGCAAAATCTCATCGGTTCTTTATTTGAAACGTTAGATTGGTCCATGACATTTACTTTTTGAAGATAATTTCATTTAATTGCTAAATCGACTCAGAAAGTGATTCTAAGCCGATATGTATAATAAACGGTGGGTCTAACTCGTTTCCTTCTGGGTGTTACAAACAAATGCACAAAGACATAATACTCTCGTGGAGTGTATACAAATGCGGGATTTTGTAGAAAAAAGGAGACAGATGGCACCAATAAATGGTTCTATCTGGAATCATGAACCTCAGGCTCCCCTGATTGTGTGGACTGTTAGGATATTCAAAACGATGCCTGTAACGCAGCATAATATAAAAAAAAAACAAAAACTATTATAAAATTGTATTTACATTTATATTGTATATTATGAACGTCCTAAATAATATCTTGTCACATTTTTCATTGACACTAAAAACAAAAAAATAAAAAAATGCGTTCGAGTCTTAACAAGTAAAAACGACGGGCCGAACTTTATATACCCTCCACCATGGATTGCATTCCACAGAGGTGGTCGGTTTTCGTAGAAGTGCAGTAATATTACAGGAAAATATAAATTTTTTAATATAGCCAAACCCAAACAGATACAAATATTGAAAAAATAATTTTATAAATAAATATATTTTAATTATTTCAAGTCAAAAAATAAATATTCTTATATTTATATTTTCAAAAAGCTTAAATACCATAAATATTGGTAGATAGTGGGTGCTGCAGTTTGTTGTATTTCCATTCTATTTTCCATTTTATTTCTATTTTTATTTCCATTCTATTTTTACTTATTTTGAAAATCCATTATCAGACGTACATAGTGCAAAATAACCTAACTTCAATTCAAGATAGATTCAACCAATTTTTGTCGTAAAAGAAAAAGTACGAATTTGAAAAAACTTTTTATTTTGCGTGCCAATGCAGTCAGAATGTATACACCGAATACAAATAAGAATGTATACACCGAATTCCATGATTCCAGCTGCGCCCATTTGGTCGGTACCATTTTTACCCACTTGACGTTTCTACGCAATTAGCTATATTTGTTTAGTTGATACTATTTTTATCCCTCTGTACCATTGTATCCCTTGAAAGTACGAATTTCGAAAAATCCGTTGCGGTCATTAGTACTACTTTTATTCCCTTTTTTCATTTTAACCCCAAAAAGTACGAATTTCGAAAAATTGAAATGTATACTCCAAAATTCATGACTCTAGCTGCGGCCTTTTGATTGGTACTATTTGTATGCCCTTTTTCATTTTAACCCCAAACAGTACGAATTTTGAAAAATACGTGTATTTTACGTGTCTTTGCAATCAGAGGAATTTATACACCGAATTTCATTATTCTAAGTACAGCCGTTTGGTTGGTACCATTTTTATTCCTCTATTCCCATTTTACCCCTTAAAGGTACGAATTTGGATAAAATACTTTTATATTATGTATCTACTCAATTAGAGGAATGTACACACCGAATTTCGTGTTTCTAGCTGTTGTCGTTTAATATGTACCATTTTTATCCCGTTTTGGCCCTATTTCACCCCCTACAAATAAGAATCACTTTATGATGCACGTTTTTGCTATAAGGGGAATGCGCATACCAAACATCAAGCAAATATAAGCAGACATATTCAAAAAACATGCTTAAATACGCTAAAATATTAAGGATTATTATGGGTATTTTTAGTCCTTGTGAGGGAAAAGTTGTTCCCTTTGGGCCGATTTCGCCCCGTTTCAATCCCAACCGATCTACGACTATAAGACGCATTTATGGAAAATTTGAACGTTCTAGCTCCTTTTGTTTAGATCCTAGCGTGCTTTCAACAGACGGACGGACATGGCTAGATCGTCTTAGAATTTTATGACGATCAAGAATATATATACTTTATAGGGTCTCAGGTCGATATTTCAAGGTGTTACAAACGTAATGACAAATTTAGTATACCCCCATCCTAGAGGTGGAGGGTATAAAAATTGAATTTGTGTACATTCACAAACTCAATGCAAAAAAATTTATTATGGATAATTAAAAAAATACTAAAATTCCAAAACTCGTCGAAGGTGCCTTTAATATGTGCACTCTCATTTTGGAAATACAAATCCGACCACTTTCGATTATATGTTCGATTAACGGTAATTATGATGCTATGTCACAGGTTCCGAGAACAAATTTATATTAAAAACAAAAAAACAAAAATTTTATTGGCACTAAAGCCCCATAAAAATGGAAAAAAATTGGAAATATATTTGAGTCAATTGAAAACTATTTTTCCACCGAAACATAATATTTTTTTTTAGAATATTCTAATACTCTATTGAACTTTTATAAAACAAGTAAGTGAGCTTCACCGACTTATATATACCCTCACTATCAGAAAGAAAGTTATAAGGAATTAAATTATACGTAGGGCAGGATAATTTGTGTGGAAGGTACCAGGAGGTCCCAGCTTCCACATTTAAAAAACAAGATCAAATATCAAGCCATAGTGGATGCCAAGCACCAGAATAGAAGTTAGGAAGGATTTAATATTACCTAGGATAGAGACAATTGTGTGGGAGGTACAATAAGGGGCGTGGCTAAAGCGTAAATATTTTTAGGTTCAAAATGATTATAAAAACATTTTTAAATAGCAAATTGCAAATGATTTTGACTACACGTATGGATGCTATATCGGTTTTATTGTAACCAAAGTTTATGTCACTTTGTGTGGGAGGTATCAGAAGGAGTGTGGCAATATCACCCATATTACATGCGAATGTAACCACTATAAAAGCATTGTTAAATTTCAAATTTCATAGTATTACGATCATCCGTATAGAAGATAAAGAGTGATTTTTTTGAGGTTAGGATTTTCATGCATTAGTATTTGACAGATCGCGTGGGATTTCAGACATGGTGTCAAAGAGAAAGATGCTCAGTATGCTTTGACATTTCATCATGAATCGTCTTACAAACGAACAACGCTTGCAAATTATTGAATTTTATTATCAAAATGCGTGCTCTGTTAAGAAAGTTCATTGCGCGCTTCCATTTTATGGTCAGTTTAATCGACCCACTGAAGCGGCTATTCGGGCTATTGTGACTAAATTTCGCACCAAATTTACATTGTTGGACATTAAACCACCAACACGCTTACGTAGAGTGCGAACTGAAGAAAATATCGCAGCTGTATCGGCCAGTGTTAATGATGACCACCAATTTTCGATTCGTCGCCGTTCGCACCAATTGGGTCTCTGTTACTCAAAAACGTGGAAATGCCAAAATTGGACTAAGCGGATGGACCACCTAAGACGCAGCCGCGGTCAACATTTAAATGAAATTATCTTCAAAAAGTAAATGTCATGGACCAATCTAACGTTTCAAATAAAGAACCGATGAGATTTTGCAAATTTTACGCGTTTTTTTTTAAAAAAAAGTTATCAAGCTCTTAAAAAATCACCCTTTATAACAGCTTTAATTTTACGTAGTTTTGCGTGATTTGTGTGGAATGTACTGGAAGGGGCGTGGCAAAACACGTCATATTTAGTGCACTCAATATTATTATTATATTATAATATTATTACATTATATATTATAAAATCATTATCAAATACCAAAATATAGCTGATTCTGATTATTCGTGTGTAAGTTAATGAGTTTTAATTTAACATTGGAATATAGGCTATTTGTGTGGGAGGTACCAGAAGGTACGTGGAAATTTAAACTAAGTTTGGGAAAAATATTACGATGTGCAAAGTTTGAATCGATTCATTTACTTCTTTCGAGAGTCATCGTGTACATCAGCCAGCCAGACGGACGGAGGGACATTGCCCATGAAACGGATTTGGTCCAAACATACTTAGGGCATTAAGTCTGTCCCAAATTATATATACGCTCCTACTCTGTAGAGTGAGGGTATACAAATTTGAGGCCCTTAATGGTTTAAGAAGTTCTAAAAATTGCAATTTACGATCACTATATCTCCAACAAGCCCCTATAAATACAAATCGATCTAAAAATTTGGGAGTTTTTGGGGATTTTATAAAAAATGTTTAATACGTCCAGCTCTCGAACGGACAATGATAAAAGCGAAATATTTTGGGAGAACACGTAAAACAAACCAACCTTTAATTTTGGTAACCTTTTTTTGCGATTTTTGTTTTGAACAATAATTGAGATACTGACGTATAGCAGACTTTACAATCTCAAATTTTAACAGCAACAAATGCAAATGCAATTTCCCTCACTCTTCAAAGAGAGCGATTCGGTAGATGATGCTCAAAAAGAACAATAAAACGGATTCCCTCCATTCTTTGTTATTTAATGATTTTCTTTAATACGATTCTAATGATTTCCTCGTAGTCTACCCCATGCAGATTTCTCCGGTACTCTGGCAAGAAGTGACCATTAGAGGACACATTCGGTTAAGCGCCAAAAACATGTTCTTTGGTTGACAAAACAGCCCACTTTTGCTAAACAATGCTGCGCAAGAAGTAACAACAGCAAAAAGGCGTGAATCTATAGCAAAGACGAGCGAGAGAGAGGCTCTGACAATGGCAAAGAGAAAAGTACTTGAAGCCGCAAAATTTTCAAGAACTCGCAAACAATTGCGGCTATTATCTGCACAACAATGGCATACGCCAAACAAAGCAATTTCAAGTGTCCGGCTATTGTCCTTTTGTCAGTCGACCGGACAGTCGTTGGTATGTGTGGTGGGTGGAAGCGATAGCCCGCTCACAATGAGAGGGATTTCGGAAAAGCCAAAAAGGAAGATGTCCTTTTCTCGTCGTTTGACAAAATTCGAAAGGCTAGCTGGTTCTCCTGTAATATCATCTTGGTAATTAAACCTTACATTGTTGAGCCCCGGAGGAGCGAGTGATCAGCAAGTTTTCTTGAGCCGCACCGAAAAAACAATCATCTTTATCGATTGTGGCAACCAGCAGACAGACGAACAGACAGAACAGGAGTGTTATCTTGTTTGCTGTGGCTGCCGGTTCTTCGGTTTCTAGTTATCAAGCACGCGTTTATGTGGTGGCAGCGTAAAAGGACCCTTGGCCACCATTGGCTGTTGAGCTCAAGGTGTTTTCGTTGCCGTTTTGGCGTTTACGTCAGTTTAGGCACGTCTTCATATGTAAAACAACCCCTATGTGCACGAATTGTTGCAGGACTTCTCGAGCCATAATCCTGTTTTTGTTAACAATTAATCTAGAAAAATTATTAAAAAGCCATTAATCATAGCAAAGTAAGTGGCAGTGGTAGTTGGGCCACAAAAGGCGGCACGTGAAATATGTTAAGAATTTGTAAAGCTTAGGCCGGCCAGGGTGTCTGCTGCTAGCCTTTATTGAAAACTTGTTCTATTTAAAAAAAAGAAAAAAAAGAAAAGACGACATTAACAACTATTTGCTTTGTCCATGGGCAGTCGGCAACCACACCTCTTCCAATTGGAGCATTAACGGCCGAAGAGTCAACACTTGAACACCAACCAACCAGCCAACGAACAACCACCACCACTTCAGTCGTTATCCTGTGTGCGTGTGCCAAAAAACATCTGCCCATTGCACACTAGCCCTGTCTGATCCCTCCGTGAAGTGGAGGAAAAAGATGTCTGGTTTTACAGGAACCATACATTTCATTTTAATTATGTTTGCATTTAGTTCCTGTATGTTTTTCCTCCTTGTTGCTTTCCCTACTTGACGAAGATCACCAATTACGAAGGCGGATCGGAAGGCAAGGAGGACTTCAAATGTGTTCCTACCAAACCACAAATAATACTGGTTTGTCCTGCGACTGCTAACAAATTTGAAAGCTTTATTTTTTGTTACAATTTTTGAGAAATTTTAAAAATATGGATATTTTTTCTTTAATTCCATTTTCTTTCCGATGGAGTGTTTACAAAACTTCGACTATATTTTAAGGCAGACTAACTTTTACGCAAACTTTGTGTGTTACATATGTTCGCTCGGTTCAGTAGTTTATCTACAGTGGGTTAATGTTTAAGAACAATATTTTGTACAATACATTTATTCGATGTTGAAATGAAATATTTGAAAGGTCGTATGACCCTGATCTGAGAGGTGTAACTTCCAATGTCTGCCACATAGATGGGTTATGTTGAGTTTTTGCTGGTAGACATATAGACTTGCGACTAACGAAACACCCACAAGAGTGCAAAGAAGTATCCCTTCACCTATTTTCCAATCTGCCCTCGTATGCACGCATAACGTTGTATATATTTTCATTTGTTTAAATAATTTCTTCCTTTTTAGTTTGAGTCCTTTTTCAGCTCATCATCATCATCATCATCATCATCGACGACGTCGTCGTCGTAGCCATCGTCATCGTCGTTGCAGTGGTCTTCCTCATCGACCAAATAAAATAGGGGAGAATTATTGTGATGTTGAGCTCTCTGTGAGCCGTGCGTTTCTTTCGTTTTGTTATTTGTTACAAACAAAACCAAAAATGCATCTGTTTTTGTCCTGCATCTCGTCGTCAGGAAAAGGTGCGTTTTTCGTTTCGTCCACCGTGCTTGTTCCGAATGTTTTATTAGTCTTACAGCAATGCCAGAAATGCTCATGGACTCTCTGGCTGGTTGCACCCTGAGCTAGAGTTTCATTTGGAACATTTACTTAATATTTGAGCTCATCATTAATTTCTTTTGTAGAAGTTGTAAAAGAAATACACCTGAGCTGCCGCCGCATAGATGCTATTGCCTTTTTAGCGTTTTTGATCTAGTAGCTCTTAAAAATAGTTTACGAATTCCAGGAATTTGGTTGTATGCGGTTGTATGGGTATTTTCTTATTCATTGTTTACACTGTTGTTAAGTAATAAAACATAATTTGGTTAGAGAAACGGCTCCAGCGCAAATTCGAAAACCGCTGGTAATGGATCCCAGAATGTCGTGTTGTGAGAAGAGTGGATGCATATCCTTGATGGCTGAACGGGTTGGATATTTTGCAAAAGAATGTAATGCAATAAAAGTACATTTTATTATTCCTCGGGGATCGTAACATTTATGAAAACAACTAAATAATTTAACACTGGATAGGGACTAATAGAAGCGAATTGAATAAAACAAGTAAAAATACACGATCAAATACAAAAATCAAATAAAATTCCAGTCAACGAACCTTTCTCATTCGTTTGGGTGAATTGTTGACTAAAATTGTTCGGATTTTTGGCTGAAAAGTCGCAGCGAAGCCAGCTGAAGTGGTTGTGTACAGCCAAGTAATAAATGTCACCATGTCATTTGTAAATGAATTTGCATTTTATCAAATATAGATATAAAATAGTCTTGAGCCAGGACAATATCCCAGTTATATTCCCTAAATTTTAACAATATCCAATATTGTAATAAGATAACATTTCAAAAGAATCGCCATTTTGTAAAATATTTATGAAATTTGTAAATACTTAGTTCATAATCTTACCTCTTCCTGAAATACGAGTTGTGATGTTTCCAAAACTGAGGAAGCCTGTAAAGAGAAAGAGAGATATAACGTTTCAATCCATATACGATAATGACTTTCTAATAAAGAGGGTAAATTAAATAGAAACAAGTAAGGAAAGGCTAAAGTCGGGCGGGGCGACTGTGTAATACCCAACACCACTCCCTGCGTTTATACCTCGCTTTCATGGGAGCAATTTTATGTAGTTCATATAAATTATATAGTAAGTATAAATTCATCTCTACACCATTTTCAAGTGTAATTCAAAAGACACCATTTGAAATTAAAAAATTCCATTTAAAATTCAAAAAATATTAATTGAAATTCAAAAAATATCATTTGAAATTCAAAACTCATCATTTGAAATTCAAAACTCGTCATTTGTAATTCAAAACTCGTCATTTTGTATATAACGTCTATGAAAACATTACCAATGACCAAATTTCAGAGTATTCCGATCGTCCGTATAGAAGTTATAAAATCTTTAAATTTAAATAGGTTAGAGTTATTTGCGTGAGAGATACGTAAGTCTATTTTCTTAACAGCAGAATATCAAAGTTTACAGAAATAAATAAATGCTACCCAACCTAATGTATATTTTGCTTAAGTAATTTTGTTTACCCTTTTTGAATTGCAAATGGAATTATTTTTGAATTACAAATAGAATAATTTTTGAATTTCAAATGAAAACTTCCGAATTTCGAATGGTGTCTTTTGAATTACTTATGACGAGTTTTGAATTGCAAATGACGAGTTTTGAATTACAAGAGTTTTGAATTTCAAATGAAGTCTTTTGAATTTCAAATGATGTCTTTTGAATTTCAAATGATGTCTTTTGAATTACAAATGACGACTTTTGAATTTCAAATGTTGTCTTTTGAATTACAAATGACGAGTTTTGAATTTTAATTGACATTTTTTGAATTTCAAACGGAATTTTTGAATTTCAAGTGATATTTTTTGAATTGCAAATGGTATTTTTGAAATTCAGCTGGTGTCTTTTGAATTTCAAGTCATGTCTTTTGAATTACAATTGAAAAAGGTGTAGTCATATTTAACATATATGGTAAATAATTGATACAATTTTCCGGCAGACAAATAAAAAAATACAGTAGTAATAGGATGAATCGCAATGACATTTGAATGGAGGCCTATAAGAACACTTGGGGCCTGGTCCAAAACATGGGCCTATACATTTCTCAGTCACGGTAGGTACTCATAGTTGAAATATAACATGATCCGATGTAAGACGTAGTTTCTAGAGCTGTATTAGAGTAGAATGTGGCCCCCATTTGGGTTATTCCAAAGTATGGAAACATTTTTGACTTTGTATTCTTAGTTGAAATGTAATATAATCTGCAAAATTTAAAAAAAAATCCGATGTAAAATTTGCGGTCTTGAGGGGTAAAAATTAAAATGGGGCCATTTGTAAGGGCTCTACATTAAAAAGTGGTTCCATATATATCACTTTCAAAGTAGGTATTCTTAGTTGAAATATGACATGATATGCAATGCACGATATGGGTTCTATAGATGTAATAGAGTAGAATGGGGGCCCAATTTGTATGGAGGTTATACCAAAATATTGACCCATATATTTGACTTTCAAAATATGTCTTCTTAGTTGAAATATAATACAAAATGCAAAATTTGATAAACATCCGATGTAAATTGTGGGACCTAGAGGAGTAATAATAAAAATGGGGGCCATTTGTAAGGGCTCTACATTAAAAAGTGGGCCCACAATCTGCAAAATTAAAAAAAACTTCCGATGTAAAATGTGGGTCCTAGAGAGGTAATAATTCAAATGGGGGCCACTTGTATGGGCGCTACATTAAAAAGTGGGCCCATATAGATCACTTTCAAAGTAGGTATGAAAGTTTCATACCTTTCAAAGTTAGTATGAAATATGAATATAATATAATCTGGAAAATTAAAAAAAAACTTCCGATGTAAAATATGGGTCCTAGAGAGGTAATAATTTAAACGGGGCCACTTGTGAGGGCGCTACATTAAAAAGTGGGCCTTTATAGATCACTTTCAAAGTAGGTATTCTTAATTGAAATATAACATGATCTGCAAAATTTTATCAAGATCCAATGTAAGATGTGGGTTCTAGAGCGATAATAGTGTAAACTGGGGGCCCATTTGTATGGGGGCTATTCCAAAACATTGACCTATATAGCAGGCTTTCAAAATACATGTTTCTAGTATAAATGTAACATTGTGTGGAAAATTTGTTCAAGATCCAATGTAAAATGTGAATTTTAGAGCAGTAATATTGTAAATTGGATGTACATTTGTATGGTGGCTATATCAAAACATAGACCCATGCGGTCCACATTGCCGTGAGCTGTTTCTATTTTAAATACAACACGATTCTGAAAATTTGGTCATGAACCCATGTAAAATGTGTATTCTAGAACAGCAATAGTGTAAATTATAGAGATATTTGTATGGAGGCTATATCTAAATCTGAACCCATTTTCTCCAAATTCAATTTAAAAAAAGTAATTTCTACCAAATTTCATGACAATCGGACCACAATTGCGACCTGTAGAGTGCGAACAAGCTTAGATGGTCAGCAGACGGACGGACGGACAGACAGACATCGTTAAATCGATACAGCTGGTGACTCTAAGCAGATCCGTATACTTAAAGGTGGGTCTAGCTCAATTATTTCATTGTGTTACCAAAAACTAACTTATAATACTCAATCCACAAATTATTATCGTGGTTAAAATGTTATTTAGATGGTCCAATTCAAAGTGTAAAATTTGGAAAAGCTCTTTCACGAAATATAGTTGTATCATCCGGTGTACCACAAGGAAGTCATCTTTGTCCGATTCTATTTACAATATTTATTAATGATTTTCCCTCTGTAGTTCTTCATTATAATATTCTATTGTATGCTGATGATGTAAAAATATTTCGATCCTTTAAAGATCCCACTGAACAACGTTTTCTACAGTCTGATCTCGATAGTTTTCATGAATGGTGTAAAATTAATTTAATGAAAATTATTATGTTGAAATGAAACATATGTCATTTTCTAGAGCAAGAAATTTAGAAACTAATTATTTTTTTGGTGATCATAAACTCGAGTCTATAGTTTCCTTTTTGGATCTTGGAATTCTATTGGATCAACGTCTGAACTTCAGGTCTCACATTTCTATGATAGTAAACAAAGCTTATGGTGCTCTTGGTTTTATGAAACGTTGGAGTAAGAAGTTTTCCGATCCTTCTGTCACTAAACAATTATATACCTCTTTGGTTAGTTGCATTCTTGAATATGGTTCAGTAATATGGGAGCCATCCTATACTATTCATAGTAATCTTATGGAATCTGTCCAGAAACAATTCTTTTTATTTTGTTTGCGTGGGCGAGGATGGAACTTACGTATACTGCCTTCATATGAATTTAGGCTTGGTCTTATCAAGTTGCCTTCTTTGAAGAGTCGCCGTACTATGTTGAACATTACTTTCCTTATGAATGTTATCCAGGGCAACATCCATTCCGAGTTTATTCTGAGTAGAATGATGATAAATATTCCGACAAGACCAACTAGATATTTTCATTTGATCCACTATAATTATTTCCGTTCAAACTATACCAATAATGATCCTTTGCGCCGCCTGTATGTTCAATTTAATAAATTCTATCACATTATTGAATTATCAGAAAACAAAAACTCTATTAAAAGAAAAATTATCCTGTATTTAAATACTTAATTTGTAGTATCTAAGTGTATGTATATGTATATGTTTTTAGTCTGTAAGGATATTTGTATCTATAGACTTAATAATAATAAAAAAGTGATGCAGGGTATAAAAATAGTTTTGTGAAAATTTAAACATAAAATACATAGGTTATGTATCGAGTAGCACATCAGGCAGAGATGCTTCGTCTGTGCTGTCCGAAGTAATATTGATACAAATATATCCCTGGCGAGGATTGGTACTTAATTACTTTCATTTCGTAGCCTGTCGAAACACCGATAGAAATATCAACCTGAGTCCCTTATATCAGAAACGAGGATGATATGGGACAAAAAGGGATGAAGATGGTATCTATTCAAACGACAACAACTAGAAACACGAAATTCTTCTAATTCAGTAGATACGGAATATAAAAGTTTTTTTTTCAAATTCGTACTTTCAAGGGATACAGAGGGATAAAAGTGGTACCAACCAAACGGCTGCACCTAGAATAATTAAACTCGGTTTAAACATTCCTCTGATTGCGTGGACACGTAAAATAGAGGCATTTCCTGAAATTCGTACTTTTAGGGGGATTTTCGTAAGTCGTACTTGTAAGGGAATAAAATGGGATAAAAATGGTACCCACCAAATGGCCGCAGCTAGAGTCATGGAATGCTCTGGCAAAATTAAAATGATTTGTTTTTTTTACGTTTACGGCAAAAATGGTTAGAATCATAAAGATAGGTTATATTGCACTGTGTACGTGAGAGATAATGGATTTTCAAAATCCACTTTTTTGGCATTAAAATAGGCTGAAAATACAATCAACCAAAAGGCTGTAGTTGGAAATGTTCCCATTATCCCCCAATATTTAGGGTATTTAAGCTGTTTTGAATATTACTGCCTAATATTTACTTTTGCGTGGTTTAAAATATTTAAAATTTTATATTTATTTATAAAATTATTTTTTTCAATATTTTTATTTGTTTTATTTTGGCTATATTAAACAAATTTTACATTTTCCTGTAATGTTACCGCACTTCTACGAAAATCGACAGCCTCTGTGGAATGCAATGCCATGTTGGAGGGTATGTAAAGTTCGGCCCACCGCACAGTGTTTCAGAATCAAAATCCATCGGTCAATTCAATAACTTTTGTTCTAGTAGACATTTTAGAGTTCTATAATAAAACCAAATTGGACAAAGACCCAAGGATTATTTTGAGATATTACCATTAAAAATCGGTTAGTCGGATATATTTTAGAAGTCGGCCAAAAATTGACTACTCTTCGTATTTTTCGATTTTAAAGGAAATTAAAATTTTTATTTTTTGTTGACACCAAAAATATGTTTGTGCCAAATATAGTTTGTTTGTAATAAATATGCTTAAAAATATTCTTTTTGAACAAATGCCTGAATTTAGATCAAGACAACTTTTTTTCTTCAAAAGCCTTTGACGAAATATATACATAAAAGGAAAGGCTGAAGGGTTTTCCGTTTTTTCAGGGTAACTTTTGATTGCACGAAATTGCCACCTTGGAATATAGGATACATTTAGTGCAAAAAGTCAGATTTTTGAGGACCAAAATGCAATTTAGTCATTTTCTTCTCATTAACTTCTGAAAAGTAGGTACGCATATAAAAATATGAGTAAATTTTCTTTTATCCTCATGCTAAATTTTATAACAACCGGTGTTCAATGGCCAAAAAGCCAAAATAACACCTGATTTAGCAAAAGAACTCGAATTACACATTGACTTCGCTTTATTGGCCATAATGATAAGAGATTAACCGATACATTTAACATTCCCATTAGTAAAAATAGATTAATAAAAATTCGTAAACATATACAATAGTTTTATTTAATTACTAGCTGAACCTCGTCCGCTTCGCCAGACTAACCAGACTAACATTTGGATTTGAGTAAAATCGGAATATGAATTTTCGAAAAAAGTCCACCTACGGGTCCATTTACACATTAAATTTTTACTCATCATAAAACACACATATATTATGAATTTCAGTTAAATCCTCACCAGCTCCACCTACCGTATCATAACTGAGTATCGTGCACCGAACCGAAGCTTTGGTGTGTCTTCTGTAGCTCCTATTGTACAGTAGGGATCTCTAAACCGACTTTCGACTAATCGATTAATCGACCTTTAGGAGGAAAAAGTCCAAAAGTCGAAATCGACTATAGCATTGCCAAAAGTCGACATTCTAAAAGTCGACTTTTTTCGACTTTGTGCATCAATGAATTTATGAAAGTTATTGAATACCGATTTTACTTGTTTTTATTTGCTCTAGAAAACACACCCTTTATCCGTTTTTCTTCAAATTTGGCACAACAATCGGTTCGGTTCAGATTTATATATGCAATATAAATGTGTCGATTTGGTTTTGATTTGGTCTATTCGTCTTTTCATTCATTTGCACTGTCGCCTTTTTATTTATTTGCAACAGTCGAAAAGTCGAATTTTCAAAAGTCGATTTTCCAAAAGTCGATAAATCGATTTTCCAAAAGTCGATAAATCGATTTTTCAAAAGTCGACTTTTCATATATTTGCAAAAGTCGAAAAATCGACTATTCATAAATTTCCAAAAGTCGAAAAATCGACTTTTTGCTCCAACTATACATCCTTATTGTACAGATCTGATGCTTTGACAAACATATGCACTAACGTTTTTCTATATAATCCCTGCGAGTACGCATTTTTTGTAAGACAGAATACACGCATGGTCACAATTGGCAGAAGAGGTCGAGTTGCGACAAAATAAATCTGTTGTCAGTTTTTAAAATTTCCAAATTCAGCTGGTCATAATTGGTGCATCTTTGTACTCGAAAGGTTAAGAGACATAAGAAATGAAAAAAGAATTGAAAATTTATTAACTCTTTGTGACCAGTTCTGTGATATGTTCCTATCAAACTATATAAGGATGGCTACCACCAATTGCCGTAGTGGTAGTTTAACTTTTATTGTTAAAATATTCCAAACCTTGTACTTTTCTAAAGTTGACTCTTCTTACTCAGTAGCAAGAAAGATTCTATGGCCAAATAGAATACTATTCTCCTCATATTTTTCTTCACTACATCGACCATTTTTCTTCAAATTAAATTTGTTGAATTAACGCCACACCATGATGATAAAACAACGTTTTGATCTCATCAAAAATTTTGAGTCTTTGATCAAGTGTTTACCCCAACACCAATGAATTTCATAAATAAAAAAGGAGACACCAGGGTGCGTGAGCGCTGATGCGCGTGTTCGTCAAACTTTAGTTATAACGAAGTGAAAGGACACTATCCCTAAACGCTCCCAGGAAATACATATCGTCATGCGATGAAATCCATCAATATACAAGCATCAGAAATATTCCTAATTGAAATTGTTCTTTTCGTCTCCAATTAACCTAAACGACAGCAATTCAATCGAAAGACTTCTGAAATGAACTTGTCTACACGCAAAGTCGAAACTAAGAAGAAGAACAAGAAGCGGAAAACAATCACTGAACTTGGTTGGCCTCTTCTTACACCTTTTGAGCAATACATATTCATTAAACTTTATACTAGTTAATAACATATCATCAAAATCAACAAGGCATAACGCTCGTCGTTCTCAGACACCTTTGGCGAGCAGAACTATTAAAGCAATTACCATCACGAATGCATCACAGTAATTGTAATTATTTTAACACTTTGCATATGGCATATAAATTGGCAAAACAGTTGGTTAGTTGGTTGGCTGGCTGACTGCCTGGCTAAATTGTATAACCCATTTTTCTTAAGAACATAAACACTTAAGTGACGACCTTGCCCAGAGAATGACCACAGCAATATGTGGATGAATGAGTACCCAGCCACACGGCAGCCTGAACTAAATCAATTATTGTGCAACTAGCTGTTCCCAACTTATTGCTTGGTTAGCGGCATAGAACGACAGAGTGAGATAGAGAGCGAGATGAACAAGCAGAAAATTAAAATTGTTTAGTAATTGTTTTGGAAAACGCATAAAACTTTAAAAGCTTAAAAGCCGCCATCAGCTTAACTACTTGTAATGTCACAAGTGTTTAAACGCTGGCAATTATGTGGCATCGTTTTTATTAAAATCTACACTTAGATACAGTGGGTACTGGGATTTTTATTATACAAAATAAATTAATTGATTCAATTGGGCGAAGTTGAAGGTTACAAAGTGATTTTTTTTGAATATAAGTATAGGTGTTGATATTAAATTAATTTTTACGGGTGCTACAAAGGATAAACGTTTTGTATGTGGAATTCTGATCGACATGGTAATATTAGTATGATATTGGTAAATATCACTGCGAAAGGCTGCACGGTATATTTGAATTTCTAAGAAAGTTTTATTTGAGAAATTTGAAATTAATCGAAGAATTGTCAAAAATAAAATTGATTTTAGGTTGAATGTGATTCTCCTCCTTTCCATTACCAAAACAAAAAACTTCCTACGTAAGATAAACTTACTTAACGGAATACCTGGAATTCGAATGTACAACATTCAAACACACATAAAAAGTCAATCAAATTGTTCACTAATCGAACAACACACAAACTAAAAAATTAATATAATTTCCATTTTGTGACTTAAGTCGGCTTTTGACGAATGAATATTACCTTTTTTAACCTTTCTTTACTATTGTGCTAAAAAAAAAGAAAACGTGTAATTTTACAAAATTCTAATAAAAAAATCCCCATCTTTCAAATCCCGCCCATTTGTATATTGTATTGTAAAAAGGGTGATTTTTTAAAAGCTATAGGAAAGTTTTTCAAAAAAAACACATAAAATTCAGAAAAATGCATGAAATCTTTATTTTAATCGATTGTACGGTCCATATAATTTTTGTTTGAAGATTATTTCATGCAAATGTTCACCTTGACTGCGCCTCAAATGGTCTATTGGACTAAGCGGATAGTCCACGTTTTGACATTTCCACGTTTTTGAGTAACAGAGGCCCAATTGCTGCGAACGGCGAATATATAATTGATGGTCATCAGTAACACTGGCCGATACAGCTGCGATATTTTCTTCAGTTTTTTTTCTTCAGATAGTTCTTCACTCTACGTAAGTGTGTTGGTGGTTAAATGTCCAACAATGTAAATTTGGTGCGAAATTTAGTCACAATAGCCCGAATAGCCGATTCAGTGGGTCGATTAAACTGACCACTGAAGCGCGCGATGAACTTTCTTAACAGAGCAAGCGTTGTTCGTTTGTAAGACGATTCTTGGTTAAATTATAGACCAAACTGAAGATGTTTCACAGCGAAACAAAACACGAAACATGCGTCAGCTGTTTAAACCAGTGTTGCCAAAAAGATAATAGCAAAAAAATCACCCTTTATTATTTGTATATTATATTTGTATTAATTCACGCAACAGTATAGGAATCTCGGCGTCGAATATACTCGAAAACGCTTTTTAATTTCGAATGGGAAGGGTCACAGCCACTTTCCGCCCATCTTTGCACAACTATTTATACTGGATCTACTACAAATTTTCAGCACTCTAGGTGTTATAGAACTGACAATAGTCAATAATAGGTTTTAACTTCGTATGGGAGGTGCCACGCCCACTTTTCCAATACCGCCCATTTTTGGCACAACTACCCACATTGACGCTAGATGCACCTACACAAAATTTCAGCACTCTAGGTGTCCTAGAACTGACAATATTCAAAATTGGGTTTTAACTTCGTATGGGAGGTGCCACGCCCACTTTTCCAATACCGCCCAAAATATAAGATATTTCGCCTAATTTGAGTAGGATCTTTTAAAATATGAGGTTTCTAGAACAGAAAAAGTCAAATCGGGCGCGAAATTTTAATGGGAGCTATATAAATCTGAACCAATCTGACCCATTTTCACCATTGGTGTTTCTAGTTTAAATATAAGATGTTTTTCCAAATCAGAAGACAATCTGATAGAATTTGTGGTTTATAGAGCGGAAAAAATCAAATCGGGAGCGAAATTTGTATGGGAGCTATATGTAAATCTGAACCGATCTATCACATTTTTAGCACAGGTGTTTCCAGACGAAATATAAGATGTTTTGCCAAATCTGAAGACAATCTGATACAATTTGTGGTTTCTAGAGCGGAAAAACTCAAATCGGGAGCGAAATTTGTAAGGGAGCTATATATAAATCTGAACCGATCTAACACATTTTTAGCTCAGGTGTTTCTAGCCGAAATAGAAGATGGTTTGCGAAATCTGAAGACAATCTGATACAATTTGTGGTTTCTAGAGCGGAAAAACTCAAATCGGGAGCGAAATTTGTATGGGATATATATATATATATATATATATATATATATATATAAGAGTCAACTCGGGAGTGAAATTCGTATGGGGGCTATATCTACTTCTGAACCGATTTTGTTCAAATTAAATAGCGTTCGTCCTTGTTCTGAAAAACTTAATTGTGCAAAGTTTCATTTAGTTATGTCTACAATTGCGACCTGTATAGTGATTACAAGAATAGATGGACAGACGGACGGACGGACATTGTTAAATCGATTCAAAAAGTAATTCTAAGTCGATCGGTATAACTAACAATGGGTCTATCTCGCTTCCTTTTGGGTGTTATAAACAAATGCACAAAGACATAATACTCTCGTGGAGTGTATAAAAACTTATAAAACCCCAATTTTTGTGGGAGGTGCCACGCCCACTGAAAATATCAAAAATTTATATAGCCTATTTGCACTACCGGTTCAGCATGAACATACTGTGAAAATTTCATGAAGATCGGTTCAGTAGTTTAGGCTGCTACAAAGAACAAACAAACACAGAACAAGAAACACATTTTATGAGTGGAAATGAGTGAGCTTTTTGTAAAATGTGAAAAACGTCAAGTTCTTCAACATAAAAGCTTTCGTGGCAAATAAAGTCTTTCACTGTAAATTGGATTGTGATTCCCGAAACCCACTGTACTGCAGCCAATAACGCCGTCACCTTACAACTACATCTAGTCTGGCATCGCATCGCAGCACATCGATATCGTTAAATGGCCGTTAAAGTTATTTAATGGTTATTGGTTGATTGGTATCATCAGGGTACGCAACAATACAATTTTCATTAATGAAAATTCTAGAACCATTTAAAATGATAAAAATGCTTAACATAAAACAAAATCTTCCCGTTCTTCACAGCGTCGGTAGAAAAAAACTGAAGCTGAAAAACGGCAACACCAATCTTTTTGTCACCGCATGGACGACCAACTGAGCTTACCCCGCTCACAAAGTCTTTAAACGTTGTTATTACCGAATAGCACGCACTTTTTATATTCTAGACAGTTTTTGCCGTCGTAGTGTCAATGTGAACGCGTTGCACCGTACCGTTTCTCCTGCCTCGCGCTGGGCTGGCAACGCATGTAGCTGCTGCCTCCTTCTGGCATAGCTGGCGTAAAAATTCTTCGATGCAATTTTAATTATATTGGCCCAATACAAATTATTCAACATTCAATACAAATTGCTTTTGGCCTATAAGTGAGCTTTTTTCAATACTAGTTGGCCGTTCATCGTTTCGTTTTTGGCCGGCCGGTCGGTCGTTTGGCTGGCCATACGTTCAGAAGCGGCAACTGATTAATCGCCGATGGGCCGTGTGTTGTGTCGGCCGATTAAGAAATTGTTCGAATTAACCGCACACATGTTGTTAATTTGTCAAGCAATCAAACAAAAATTTGTCGCAAAGTTCAAGTTCAATGCTATGCAATGTAATGCATGTATTTTTGCTGTGCGAGCGCATGCATTGAATGCGTTCAAGTGGATACAATGTTCCGTGCGGAATTTTAGGAGTTATGGTCAAGGTTATGAGAATATTTGTATTTTTCCGAAGACATTTCTGAATTATTGTTTTTCTCATTCAATTTTGTGATGATGTTATTTGCCACTTGTTTGTGTTACAGGTCATTAGTTTCAGATCAAAGATGTTGTAGCAAAAGAATTTTTCTACTGACGTAGAAATAATTTATTGCTTAGCTCCATACTCAAAACCCAAAGTGCAGAAATTCATTTGAGTTACAGGATTTTTTATATCCTACCTCGACAGTGATATATGTATATTACACTGGGTCGCGGTAAAAACAAATAAGAAGTAATTCCCAGTCACCCCACGAAAATAAAGTTTACGTCGATTAGTGATGATTTACAAAATATCATTCCTAGATCAAGTCGTCTCACACTGCTTTGTTTCTTGGATAAAATTCAAAAAACTTATGTATTTTCATTGAATTTATTCTCTTTTGACATAGTTTAAAAGATAATAGTCCAACAAAGAAACATTAGCAAATACTTTTTCGTAGAACCAGTTGTTTGGGATCCGGAGAATGGCCGATTTGTATGTAAAAATTGACATAAGTGTGTGCGTGTAAGAACACACACACTTAACACAGAATACGTACTTAGGGGACTCAGGCGTCTTCCACCGCATATTATTGGCTTCATCCGCGAGAAAAAAAGACTTAGGAGGATTTGCCAAAGGACCGACTACGGACGGCAGAACATACTGAGGGCTGACATTCGGATCCTTGACCGAATAATACAGGGAGCTATTGCTCGGTTTGAACGTGAGCACTGGGCAAACTACCTCATGGGGATAAAAGTGATCAGCAAGACTTTTAAACAGGTTAAGGGCGCTGCTGGCATAAGTTCTAGAAAGCCGATATCAAATCTGCTAGACCCAAATGGTGTCCTGATAACAGATGACGATGGTAAGGCTAATCTTCTAGCCGATGGCCTACAGTGTGTTCTGCCTGATCAACTCTCTACCACAGCTCCTTTTGAGGTAGCTGTTAGGGCTAGAGTGATGGACTCGGTGGACTGAACTCCGCTGATGGATTTTCATATGACATTTGCGCAGATGGTTCATCCAGAGGGGACGACGAAAGGTGGCATGATCTCGGGCTGATTAGCCCTGCGGAGGTAGGTGCAGCTCTTAGGAGTAGACCGAACCGCAAGTCAAATGGACCTGACGGTGTACCGGACATAGTTCTGAGAAAGACTGGCTTGACAACATGGACGTTCCTAGCGGTGCTAATTAATCACTGCCTCAACTTGGGCTATTTTCCGAGGGCGTGGAAGGAATCAGTAACGATTCCAATTCACAAACCCGGAACTGACCCCACTTTGTGTGGAAGCTACCGACCGATATCGCTGTTATCGGCATTCGGGAAACTCCTGGAACACTTTATCCTAGCGTGGGTAAATCGGACGATAGAAGATCTGGATACACTTACAGATAATCAGTTCGGCTTCAAGAGAGGACATTCCACATCTCATGCACTGGTTGTGTTCGGCGACTACGTATCGAGGGCATTGAACAAAAGACAGGCTACCATTGCGATAAGCCTGGACTTTGCTAAGGCTTTTGATACTGTGTGGCAGGACGGCATTGTGCACAAGATGTTGATGTACGGTTTTGGGGGCAACACTTGTAGGATAGTCGCAGATTTTTTAATGGATCGGACATTTAGAATGAAAGTAGGGGACAGTAGGTCAGACAGTAGGAATGTTGTAGCAGGTGTACCACAGGACTCATTTGTAAGTGATATCCCGCAGCCACTGGATGGAGATCTACTCCTAGTGTATGCGGATGATATTCTTGTCGCTGCTTCGGGTCCTAAGTCCCGTACCGTTTACTTGAGATTGAACACTTATCTCTCAGAGTTGTCGGAATACTTTCGTAAGTGGAAATAGAAACTGAACGTAGGTAAATGCGACAGTATCATAGTCAAGGGGAAAAGGTCCCTCCTTTATCCAAATTGCAGGTCATATGAACCTGAAATACGGATTGGAGGGGAACGGGTGCGCAACTCGGTGAAAATTAAATATCTAGGGGTGACTTTTAATGAAAACTTTAGGTTCTATCGACACATTGAACTCATGTTATTACTTAACATGAAGAAGACATACATGTTGTACCACAGAATTCTCAGATGTAGGGGAGGACTGGGTGACGAAGTTAGATTATTATTATATCGACAGATAATTATGCCGCTACTCTCCTATGCCTTTCCAGTCTGGTATTGGATCTCTTACAGCCAAATGGAAAGACTCAGGAGATGGGAAAGTACGATTTTGGTTTCCTGTCTGGGACTTAAGCAAGTCATGGGCTTCGATGGTATCCCTAGGAGACCATCCTGCCGGAAGATTTACGGTTCTATCAATTTCGATAGAATCGATGTCTTTCTTGTCCGGAATGCTCTGTACTTCTATGGAAGGGCTGAGTTTCTGGACAACAGACTGATTAGGGGTTGTCTTGAGATGACCGACAGTGTGGAAATGCAACTCAGTGAGTTCCTTCCACCTGCTGGGATACTGACTCTCGATTCCGAGGGACTTCTTTACCGGGCGGACAAACTCTTGTTCTACCACAGACGGTTTAAGACCTTGGACATTGACGACACGGTATACAATACCAATCAATAATTTGTATATAATAGTTTTTAAGTAGTTTGTAAGCATTTAGTGTAAGTGTTAGTATAAGAAAAAAAATGTAAAAGATCTTCCTTTTTATCTAATTCTATTTTTTAAGGAAAAACATGTTAATGTAAAAAATGAAAGAATGCCATGTTAGCAGCAAGCTGCGACATAACTTTAGTATAAATGACATTGTCCTTGAAAGATACTATAGTATGCTAGGATGTAAATTACCACTGTTAGATTTAAGATATTTTATATTGTGTAAGGCTGAAATGAATTTAATAAAACCCAAATCATTTGCAAAAAAAGAATACGTACTGTTATGCGTACGAACAATATTGAGAATATACAAATTATCATATGAGGATAAGTGTAGGTTAATATATCTAAAAACTATTATGAATAGGACGATTTCGTCATAATTGATCTTTATTTATATGTTACTGCTTGGCCGTATTGATTGCCCGGGTTTTCTTGAGCTTTTACATTTTCATGTTCCGCCCCGTTCTTTGCGTCATTTTAATGTTTTTTGTATTCATAGAAAAATTATTATTTACATGAACCCATCACAGGAGCATTAAGAGAATTCAATAATAACTCCAATTCCAACCTTGATATTAGTGATACGTTTATTAATTTTGTTAGTTATATAAATATAAATATATTTTTATAGGGTGTTTTTTATTGAGGTATAGAACTTCGAATTGAAATAAAACACAAGAAAATCGTTTTAATGTCCATCAATTTGGCTTTATTGGAAGGATAATTTTATGCCATTAATGTTTAAATATGATTTCGGGCATGTGGCCGCCGCGGTTGGCTCGAATATAGCCAATTCTACAGGTCCAATTTTCAACCACTTTCTCCAATTGCTGTGCAGCTCGAATTGCTGTGCACGGTGGCGAATCGATTCATTCGGGTGCGCACTGTTCGACGTCTCTGCGGATGCGTATTAACACATAGAGTAAACGTAGTGCGAAAACGATCCATGGTTAACCGAATTAATTGCTCTGATGGACGATTATGTCGACCATAAAATGGTGAACTTCGCGAACTGAACCATTACTTTCGAAATAAATTTGCACGATTTGCAAGCGTTGTTCTTTTGTCAACCTGTTCATGATGAAATGGCAAACCAAACTAAATATTAATCACTTGACAGCTGACAAAATGGCCGCCAGTTAAAAAAGTGATGCCAACTTAAAGTTCTATACCCCAATAAAAAACACCCTTTAGATTTTATGTTTAGTCTGTAAGGAAAATGTTATTTCCATAGACTTGAATTGATTAAATAATTGGAACAATAAATGAAATGGAACAATAAATTAGCATACCTCTTCATCTGAAATCAGATGACCAGAGTTATAAGACACGTAAAGGATGAGTACATCAAAATATCCTTATAATTTTATGTTGTATAGTGATTTTCGGCCAGATTTCTTCATAGATCGATAACCAACCTTTTTTAGGAAGCTAACGCGATTTTAAATTTCATTTAAAATCGAAAAACGTCTGACCAGACTCATGCGCCAAAAGGGAGTTAAACTTTTTTATCCGCAGTCATGATTTTTTGTTGCTCACCTAATTAAAGGCTACTTTAAGTATTTTCTAGTAAACAAATTTCTACTTCTACAGAGAAATTTTCTGAGAGCAGTTGAGATGTCCACTGGTTTAAAAAACACACACTGTAAATGCTACACAAAAACCGATAATTATCAGTTATATCAGTACATAATAATCCATTTAGAAATTAAGTTTCAATGTATTCTAACAAATTCTTCTAATTGCGTCTAATGTGTATTTGTGTGCTAAACCCCCCTGAATACAACACTAAAAGTTATGTTTTTCTTGTACAATTTTTTGATTTTGCATTTTTGTGATTTTTTTCTGAAGTTAGAAACCACTTTAAACCATTTGTCTTAGAATAACTTAGTGACCAAAACTTGTATTTTTGCAAAAATATAATAATAATAAAAACTTCAGTAACTCAGTTAATTACTAACGGATTTTTAAGAACATAGCGGCGTTTTATCATATCTAAATGTGTTATTTTAAAACAAGTAAAAACAGAACTAAGTTCGGCCGGGCCGAACTTTATATACCCTCCACCATGGATTGCATTCCACAGGGGTTGCCGGTTTTCGTAGAAGTGCAGTGATATTACAGGAAAATATAATTTTGTTTATACCCAAACCAAAACTAATATTGAAAAAATAATTTTATAAATAAATATAATATTTTAATTATTTTATTGTAAAAGAAAAAGTACGAATTTGCAAAAAACTCTTTATTTTGCGTGTCTATGCAGTCAGAGTAATGTAAACACCGAATTCCATGATTCCAGCTACGCCCATTTGGTTGGTACAATTTTTACCCCCTTGACGTTTCTACGCAATTCGAATTTCATCATTCTAGCTGTAGTCGTTTAGTTGGTACTATTTTTATCCCTCTGTACCATTGTATCCCTTGAAAGTACGAATTTCGAAAAATCCGTTTATTGTCCGTGTCTACGCAGTCAGAGGAATGTATACTCCGAATTGCATGACTATATACTCTGTATACTCCGAATTGCATGAAGAGGAATGTATACACCGAATTTCATTACTCCAGGTGTAGCCGTTTAGTTGGTACCATTTTTATCCCTCTGTACCCATTGTATCCCTTGAAAGTACTAATTTGGAAAAAACCTTTTATTTTTCATGTCTACGTAGTCAAAGGAATGCATACTCCGAATTTCATGACTCTAGCTGGGGTCATTTGGTTGGTACTATTTTGATCCCCCTTTTTTATTTTGATCCCAAAAAGTACGAATTTCGAAAAATTTGTTTATTTTCCGTGTCTACACAGTCAGAGGAATGTATACTCCGAATTTCATGACTCTAGCTGCGGTCATTTGATTGGTACTATTTTTATCCCTTTTTTTCATTTTAACCCCAAAAAGTACGAATTTGGAAAAATTACTTTTACATTATGTATCTACTCAATTAGTGGAATGTACACACCGAATTTCGTGTTTCTAGCTGTTTTCGTTTAATATGTACCATTTTATCCTTTTTTTACCCCATTTCACACCAGACATATTCAAAAATGTGCTTAAATACGCTAAAATATTAGAGATTATTATGGGTATTTTTAGTCCTTGTGAGGGAAAAAATTTTCCCTTTGGGCTGATTTCGCCCCTTTTCAATCCCAACCGATCTACGACTATAAGACGCATTTACAGAACATTTGAACGTTCTAGCTCATTTCGTTTAGATGCTAGCGTGCTTTCAACAGACGGACAGACGGACGGCATGACTAGATCGTCTTAGAATTTTATGACGATCAAGAATATATATACTTTATAGGGTCTCAGGTCGATATTTCAAGGTGTTACAAACGGAATGACAAAGTTAGTATACCCTCATCCTGGAGGTGGAGGGTATAAAAATATAAGTGGTAAATTTTTTGTTGCAAAAACATTGCCAAATTCGAAAAATGGTTAAATTTTTTGGAACAATCAGATTTTTAAATAAGCTATACATCGATTGAAAGTTCCATGTTACTTCTTTTCAAATCCGATAAAGTGAAAATCGGTTAATAGTCAATTAAGTCACCAGCTTACAAGTGTGCAAGGGTACGAATGAATATACAGTGTATATTATACACCTCATTCATATGGTAGAGGGTATAATGAAGGAGTTACTTAAGTCCCTGGGAAGGATTGGACCAGATTCGTGTCACGATTTTTAAACACTATGAACTATACAGAAGTGGAACCTAAAACCAACAACACTGCTATCAATCAATAATAGGCACCGCAAGTCGTAAAGAGTTTAAAAATAAGTTTAAGTCACTGAAAATTAAAAAGTTAGACATTTTTTATGATCTAGAGAACAACCAAATTTGTATCTTTGTAAAATTCCGAAACAAATCATGGGAAATTATTCGCCCCAGGCACATCAACGGCAAAAGCCAAAGGCTGCTTCAACTCAACAAAATACAGGAGTTAATGTCTACATGTGACCGAAAAACTTCTTTATGAAAGTGTTAACTCCCTTTTCAAAGTGTCAGCGATTTAACACTTTTGGGTAAACGTATCTTACAAGGCTTAGCATTTTAATAATCAAATCCAAAGTTGTGAGCTAGTACAATAACTAAAATGCTTTGTTGTAATAGTACAAACTACATTTTATGCAAATCCATTATACTGCAGCACATGCCACTGTAGCATGCGTGTCTCCTCCCTTCTTAAGCGCCTTAATATTTTTGTGACAGTTTTCTTCCCCTTTTCATCTAATTCTTAAGTGACAACACGCCTTTGCGAATATTCTTTTGAAAATGCAGATTTCAACATTGTTTCATTCTTCTCGAAACATTCATTAATATTTGTGCTCATTGTACAACCAGGTTCTTCCTGATTCCTTTCATTTTTGCGGTATGTAATCCTTAAAGGGATTACATATTTCTTTTATCTGCCAGCGGTCTAAGTCTTGGATGCTTATCTTATCTTACCGCTTTCACTTAATCTCGATGCGTTTACATATGTCTAGTTAATCTGTATTTGCTTTCTTATATCAACATTTTCACATAGAAGAACAAAGGATATATGACACAAATATAAAAGTAAAGTTTACGCAAATATCAATTTGATGAAGACCCATCAATTATAGAGAGATAAACACACCGATTTCAATAGCTTCACTTAAGCATAATAAAAAAATGTTTTCACTAAAATTTAATTTATAGTTTATTTCAGAAATTTAATATATTTTTAATTAAATCTTTGTCGTATTATTTGTATGATTTGACCCATCAATTATAAAGAGATAAATACATCGATTTAAATAGCTTCACTTAAGCATAATAAAAAAGTTTTCAGTAAAATGTAATTTATAGTTTATTTCAGAAATATATAAATAGAATATATTTTTAATTAAATCGTTGTTGTATTATTTGTATGATTTGTATTTTCAGCAAATTCTAAAAATATATTATTTTACCGGCAACAAAAGTTTCACCAAATCAGATTTATGCAAATCCCTTCTTCTGCAGCACATGTCATACACGTCCTTCTTCAAGCGCCTTAAAACTCCTTCCCCTTTTCATCTAATTCTTAAGTGACAACACGCCTTTGGTAATATTCCTTTGTGTTCACAGATTTCAACTTTGTTTCATTCTTCTTCCAATATTCATTAATATTTGTGTTCATTCCAAAACCAGCTCTTCGGACTAGTTTTAAATTTTGCGGTATGTAATCCTTAAAGGGATTACATTTTTCTGGTATCCTTAAGCGTTCTCTGTTTAAGATGTCTATCTCAAGACATTGCCAAAATTTTGTTTACCCTCTGCATGATTTTCGTAATCCCTATTTCTTGTAGATCAGATAGAATGTATGTTGTTGTGGGTGCCTACTAACCAAACAAAAGAGTTAAGACACAAACTTGATTTAAGGAAAATGTTAAAAATTTCAGAAACCAACTTTCAAAAATATGGTTTCCTGAGAGAGAAAAATATCTACAAATGCATATTTTTGAAACAGAAATTATATTTTGGCTGAGCACGTTAAAAATACTTCGCTCTCTTGTTAGTGGAAGTTCGTGTCCTAAGTCTTTTGTTCTTCTATTACAGCAAGAGAAAATGTTGATACAAGCACGGATACTGTTACCCATGGCAACATATAAACAATATCTGACTTTGCAAATACAGATTAACTAGACATATGTAAACGAAACGAGATTAAGTGAAAGCGGTAAGATCGGCACGCAAGGCTTAGACCGCTTGAAGATAAAAGAAATATGTAATCCCTTTAAGCATTACATACCGCAAAAATGAAAAGAATCAGGAAGAGTCCATCTTAACAATGAATACAAATATTAATGAATGTTTCGAGAAGAATGGAAAAATGTAAAAATCTGAGAACACAAACACACATTCCCAAAGGCGTATTGTCACTTAGGAATTAGATGAAAAGGGGAAGGAAACTGTCGCAAAAATATTAAGACGCTAAAGGAGGGCGGACACGTATTCCACAGTGGCATGTGCTGCAGAATAATGCAGATTTGCATAAATCTGATTTTGTAATATTTTACCATTACAACAAAGCATTTTAATTTTTATACTAACATACAACAATAACTGATTTATTCCAAATTCCAATCACAAAAGTGTTAATGCTCTGACACTTTGAAAAATGCTTATAATCACTTTCATATCACATGAACGCATTAACTCCTGTCGCATTCTGTTGAGTTGAAGCAGCCTTTGGCTGTAGCCGCTGTGATGTGTCTGTTAGGAGCCGTATACTTTCCCAAGATTTTTGTCGGAATTTGAAATAAAAATTTAAATTAAAAATGACTTAAAATAATTAACATCGCTGATTTGGCCTTAAGCGTAAGGTTGTGGTTGAAATCCTTCGCAGAACATGCCTGCATGTAAATCATTTACGTACAAATTTGAAAATCGAGGTTGTTGTCGAGTGCTTATGAAATCAGTGTCTTTGGGAAGTTTTTTTAATTTTCAGTAGTTTATGCCATTTTTAAATTCATTACGACTTGCAGTGCCATTCAGCCTTCGGTTATTAAGATTCTTGAATGGTTGCCATTAAGCTGGTGGTATGGTTAATTGCGGTAAACATATTCAAGAATAATTTCAAAGTATGAAGGGCGAAAAAATGCAATAGATTTATGATATAAAGAGTGATTTTTTTGAGGTTAGGATTTTCATGCATTAGTATTTGACAGATCACGTGGGATTTCAGACATGGTGTCAAAGAGAAAGATGCTCAGTATGCTTTGACATTTCATCATGAATAGACTTACTAACGAGCAACGCTTGCAAATCATTGAATTTTATTATCAAAATGCGTGCTCTGTTAAGAAAGTTCAGAAAGAAAGAAATTGTGTTCAGCGACGAAGCTCATTTTTGGCTCAATGGGTACGTAAATAGGCAGAATTGTCGATTTTGGAGTGAATATCAGCCAGAAGCATTGCAAGAGCTACCAATGCATCCAGAAAAAGTCACAGTTTGGTGCGGTTTATGGGCTGGTGGCATCATTGGACCGTACTTCTTCAAAGATGATGCGAATCGTAACGTAACTGTGAATGGTGAGCGCTACCGTGAGATGATATCCAACTTTTTTTTGCCCAAAATGGAAGAACTGAACTTGGTTGACATGTGGTTTCAACAAGATGGCGCTACATGCCACACAGCTCGCGATTCTATGGCCATTTTGATGGAAAACTTCGGAGAACAATTCATCTCAAGAAATGGACCGGTAAGTTGGCCACCAAGATCATGCGATTTGACGCCTTTAGACTATTTTTTGTGGGGCTACGTCAAGTCTAAAGTCTACAGAAATAAGCCAGCAACTATTCCAGCTTTGGAAGACAACATTTCCGAAGAAATTCGGGCTATTCCGGCCGAAATGCTCGAAAAAGTTGCCCAAAATTGGACTTTCCGAATGGACCACCTAAGACGCAGCCGCGGTCAACATTTAAATGAAATTATCTTCAAAAAGTAAATGTCATGGACCAATCTAACGTTTCAAATAAAGAACCGATGAGATTTTGCAAATTTTATGCGTTTTTTTTAAAAAAAAAGTTATCAAGCTCTTAAAAAATCACCCTTTAATTATGATTTGCATTACGTGTACGTTCACTTTCACGTTAGTGTCATCTAGTTTCGAGAACATTGCAGATTAAAGATTGTATTAGAAAGTGGACAAAAAACAAAAATTCTCTGTCCAAGACCTAAAAACTCCAATTTGTATTATTATTGTGACAGTGCAAGCCCGATCATAAGTTAAACAGAAGGTATTACTAAGGGACATAAATCTTCTTCACATAGAAGAGTTGGTTTAGGAACAGTCGCCAAAAAATTGAGAAGAATTATTAAAAAAATGAATGAAAATAATGACATAATTATATTAATCGGTGACAACAGGGGGAAAGAGTGGCAATGTACAATGACGAATAAAAATCACAAATGAAATAAATTTTGAGGAAAATTGATCCATGGTTAAAAATTTATCCGACTTAGAGTCTACAAATAAAAACAACAAATTGGTGGATAAATTATTTAATAAAAACTTTATAATCCTTATGGTATATATGGATTTCGCAAAATGTACAAAATGCTACTCTGAGACCAATATGCTCCTCAATTTACTTACCTTCTTGTGGACTATGCAAATATATTGTTGACATATTCAAGAACTTAACTAAGAACTGTGTATAAAATGACAAAGACGCGATTGAATTTAAAAAACAAGTAAAAAAGCGGAAAGTTCGGCCGGGCCGAACTTTTTATACCCTCCGCCATGCATTACATTCCACAGAGGTATCCGATTTTCGAAGAAGTGCAGTAACGTTGCAGGAAAATTTCATTTTTATACACTCCACGAGAGTATTATGTCTTTGTGCATTTGTTTGTAACACCCATCGACTTAGAATCACTTTTGAGTCGATTTAGCGATGTCCGTCTGTCCATCTATTCTTGCAATCAAAGTCCTGGTCGCAATTGTTGTTAGAACTAAATGAAACTTTGAACAACGATGTTTTATGGGATAAGGACGAACGCTATTTAATTTGAAGCAAATCGGTTCAGATTTAGATATAGCTTCCATACAAATTTTGCTTCCGATTTTACTTTTTCCGCTCTAGAAACCACATATTTCAACATATTTTCCTCCAATTTGGCAAAACGCCGTATATTTCAACTAGAAACAGCTCTTGTAGAAATAGGATAGATCGGTTCAGATTTATATATAACTCCCATACAAATGTCTCTTCCTATTTGACTCTTTCCGCTCTAGAAACCACCGACTTTGACAGATTTTCTTCAAATTTGGCAAAACAACTTATATTTCAACTAAAAACAGCTCTGGTGAAAATTTGTCAGATGAGTTCAGATATATATATATAGCTCCGTTTCAAATTTCGCTACTGAATTGATTATTTCCGTTCTAGAAATAGCATTTTTGAACAGATTTTCTTCTAATTCGGCACATCAGCTAATGTTTCAAATAGAAATTACTATAGCGAAAGTGGGTCACATCGGTTCAGATTATATATAGCTCCCGATTTGATTCTTTCCGCTCTAGAAACCACATATTTAACACTCCATAAAATTTGGGAAAGTGCCTAATATTTCAACTAGAAAACCTTTGCTAAACTGGGTCAGAACGGTTCAGATTTGTATATAGCTCCCATTCAAAGTTTGTGTTCAAATTTTCTTACATATACAGATAGAAGTATTGAATTTGTAGTATATTCTCCTGTTATAGGTGCATTGTATATCACCCGGTTCAAATGTAATGGCTAAGTGTAGGGTATCATATAGTCGGCCACGCCCTGCTTTAACCTTCCTTACTTGTTTTTTATTATAGCCAAACCAAAACAAATAAAACAAGTAAGAAGGCGTTAAGTTCGGCCGGGCCGAATCTTATATACCCTCCACCACGGAGTGCATTGCACAGTATTACCAGCAGATTAAAGGATGTCGACATAGAAGTACAGAACCATATTACGAAAATGTGATATGCTTATGCACATTATTATATTTGTTTACTATTTCAAACTTTAATGTATACTTATGCGCACTGTTTAAAATCGACAATTAGTCGCCATTAGAAAGAAGCATTTTCAGATACAGACAAAGTGATAAGTAAGTGATCGCCCCATTCTCCGCCCAAATGTACAAATTTCGAAAAAAAACCTTTTTCGAGTATTCATAGTCAGAATGTATACACCGAATTTCATGATTTCAACTTCAGCGGTTTGGTAGGTACCATTTTTATCCCTCTTTTTAATTATATCCCTTAAAAGTACGAATTTCGAAAAAACCGTCTATTTTACGTGTCTATGCAATTAGATGGATGTACACACCGAATTTCATGATTCTAACTGTTGTCGTATCATTGGTACCATATTTTATCTCTTTTTGTCCCATTTCGCCCGTTAAAACTTTTATTTTTTTTTATGGTGCTTCCAAGCTACAAGAGGTATGCCCGCAACAAATTTTAACTGTATGAAAATAAGAAATTTAATTAATAAGCCAAGGCTACCAATATTTGTATACTATGTATATATATAATGGAAATAATACTTCAATTCATAAAGTAAATATAAGGCAGCAATCATAAATACCCGAAATATTGGGGGATAGAGAGTGTATTTTCAGCTACAGTCGTTTGGTTGGTATTTCCATCCTATTTTAATTTCAAAAGTATACATTTTGAAAATACTTTATCTCTCACGTACGCAGTATAAGACACTTCCTGATTCTACCATTTTTTGTCGTAAAAGCAACTAAATAAAGTACGAATTTGGAAAAAAAAATATTTTACGTGGCTATGCAGTCAGAGGAATGTATACACCGAATTCCATGATTCTATCAGCGGCCATTTTGTTGGTACCATTTCAACAGACAGACGGACAGACGGACAGACGGACATGGCTATATCGTCTTAGAATTTTACCACGACCCATAATATATATACTTTATGGGGTCTCCGATGAATATTTCAAGGTGTTACAAACGGAATGACAAAGTGAATATACCCCCATCCTGGAGGTGGAGGGTATAAATATTGAATATCAAGAAGTAAACATATGACAGCAATCTGCTACAAAGCTTAAATACCATACATATAGGGTTTGATAGTGAGTGCTACAATTGGTTGTAATTCCATCCTATTTGAAATTAAAAAGTACAAATTTTGAAAATCCATTATTTCTCACGTACAGAGTGTAAGATAAGCTTACGTCAAAGTAAAAATTTACGAATTTAGAAAAACCTTTTCATTTTTCATATCTATGCAGTCAGCGATATGTATACTCCGAATTTCATGACTATAGCTGCGATCATTTGGATGGTACAATTGTTATTCCCGTTTTTCATTCTAACCTCAAAAAGTACGAATTTCAAGAAATCCTTTAATTTTACGCGTCTATTAGATGAATGTATAAACCGAATTTCATTTTTTTAGATGCCGCCGTTTGATTGGTACTAATTTTATCCCTATATTCCTATTTTACTCCTTAAAAGTACGAATTTGGAATGATAGAATTAGAGGAATGTACACACCGAATTGCTTGTTGCTGGCTTTTGTCGTTTGATAGGTACAATTTGTATCCCCCATTTCACCCTCTACGAATAAGAATCACTTTATGGTGAACGTTTTTTTTATAGGGGGAATGCGCATACAAATATAAGCAGACATATTGAACAAAACATGCTCTAAAATATTAGAGGTTATTATGGGTATTTTCAGTTCTTGGGAGGGAAAAATTTTTCCCTTGGACCGATTTCGCTCAGTTTCAATTCCAACCGATCTACGACGATAAGACGAATTTATAAAAAAAATTGGACGTCGGAAATAGCAAGGTTCTGATATCGGATTGTGATAGAGGGTGTAAAAAAAATTGGTTCCTATTGTACAAATGTGTAACAATCACTCCTAAATCAGCGGTTTAACGGGTCAAAATGATCTACAATGATCCTCTGAACACCAAAACTCAACTTAAATGCCAGAATAAGTTAGAGCTTAAAATTCATTTTAGAAATTAAATTTCTTTGTCATAGTGGTCGTTTTTACTCTTGTTTTCTTTTTCAGTTTTTACTACCGGATTTTTGCAGAACGCATATTACAAGCGCTCGTTAAACAAAATATACATTCGTATAAGTATATCGAAACGTAAGTATAAAATATTAAATATCAGTGTCAAGTTGTAAATTGTTCACTGTTTCCAAAAAGGGAAAAGTCAAATAGAAATTCAAAAAGCTTTCGGCGTTCTAAGTTTAACCGTATCACGAATACTTGAAAACACGGTATATGATGATTAATTTAAAGGACAACTAAACTGAACAGAGCAAAAAAATCGACTTCCCAGGATTGGAAGATTGCTTGCTGATATGGATAAAGCTTTGTCAAAATTAAAACTTTCCAATGGGCGGAAACGCTATTAAAGAAAATGCTTTACAGATTGGTAAATCTTTAAGGATTTCTCATTATATTATTTTACTTGGAAATAATGGGTGGTCTTATTTCCAACTTAACTGTATTTATTATTAAACCAAACTTAAAAAAGAAGTAAGGACATTTCAGAAATTTTCAAATGAAGTTTTTGCTTAAATTGATTTAGTCAGAGGTAAGGACCATACATACCATGTATGGTGTTGCTCAATCATTTGAACTTCCATCTTTATATCCTCTTTATTTGGCAGTGGCAAAAGTTCATTAACTATTCGAAATTATTATCCTTGACAAATGATTTCGCATATGGGCATTTCCGCAGAAGGTCTACCAAGACCAAACAATATTTGCATAGAGAAATAATAAAATTTAACTTATGTAAACAAATTTTACTTTAATTCATATTCTATCTTGAGATATTTGAATGCAAAGTCGTCCTCTGTCCTCTGAATATTTCTCTTGCATATTTCGTTTCGATAAAAGTTCTTAAATAGAGACATTACACTTTGACTTTTGCTGTCTAAAATCTTTCAGGGAGTACAAAGAGTCAGAAAAGAAAGGATACGAAGTTATACGACTGCTATTAACTGTATCTTTTTGCTTTGCATTATCACATATTTCGATGTCACGTTCGACATGGAAAAACAACGTTTGTTGCTACTGTGTCCAAAGTACATGCAGAAAGATCATAAAATGTTGAGTACAGACAGAGATTTTTATACAATTTAAAAAAAAAAACATTACTGGAAAATGAGAAAATTTGTGACCTTGGTACTTCATTAAAGTTTGTCACGTGCGACATCTTAAGTGTGAAAATTAAAAATTTAAAAAAATCGTACTTCAATAATTGTATTTTTGTAAAAAATACTTTTGTAATTTATTTATTAGCAAGTACGGAGGCGAAAAAAGTAAAGAGAGCCGAAAACAGCGGTGAGAAAGTTGAACGAAGATCAGCTAAAATTTCAAAATAATAAATTGAAAAACAAAATTTTGTTTTTTGCTGTTATTATTTGAGAAGGAATACTTCTGTGGATTACAAAAAATATATATAGGGTGTTTTTTATTGGGGTATAGAACTTTAAGTTGGCATCACTTTTTTAACTGGCGGCCATTTTGTCAGCTGTCAAGTGATTAATATTTAGTTTGGTTTGCCATTTCACCATGAACAGGTTGACAAAAGAACAACGCTTGCAAATCGTGCAAATTTATTTCGAAAGTAATGGTTCACTTCGCGAAGTTCACAAATTTATTTCGAAAGTAATGGTTCAGTTCGCAAACTCCGTCCATTTTATGGTCGACATAATCGTCAATCAGAGCAATTAATTCGGTTAACCATGGATCGTTTTCGCACTACGTTTACTCTATGTGATAATACGCATCCGCAGAGACGTCGAACAGTGCGCACCGAAGAAACAATTGCCGTTAGGGGACTTGGAAGCCAACATTCGTGGCGTTATTGCCAACATACGGCCACATATGCTCGAAAAAGTGGTTGAAAATTGGACCTGTAGAATTGGCTATATTCGAGCCAGCCGCGGCGGCCACATGCCCGAAATCATATTTAAACATTAATGGCATAAAATTATCCTTCCAATAAAGCCAAATTTATGGACATTAAAACGATTTTCTTGTGTTTTATTTCAATTCGAAGTTCTATACCTCAATAAAAAACACCCTATATTATCTATAATTTCGTAAAAATTGCAACTGAAACAACATAAATACCATGATGGAAAAAAATGTCACGTTCGACCGGGCATAAAATTAAATTACAAAAAAAGTATAATTTTATAATTTTCGGATAAAATCAAAGCCATTTTCAAGAGTAGAGAACGGTATACAACGTTCTAAAATTTGTCACATTGAAATATTGTCACAGGTTTCGCTGAAACTATAGTAGCAAGTGTCTACTCATTGCAGGGCCACAATCACCAAACCTTTCATACCATCCTCGCCACAACAAAATATCATAAAATACACATTGCAATAAGAGCTGCTCCATTCAACCAAAAAAATAAAAAATAAAAGTAACAAAAGGAAAACGTTTTGCATTAAAACAAGTAGCAACAAGCCTTAAAGCCATTTACCGAGACATCTAAAGGAACGCAGAATGCAAAAATCAAAAGGATGACAGTGGGTTGGACAAACAGTTTATGAAATATATTTTGCGAGTTGAAGTTGCCTGCCCGCAATTAAGTCGTTTGCGTAACAATTAAATAATGCCGGCCGGCAACCACACTATTGCGCCAGCTCATCAAAGCAGGCACTGCTGCTTGCTGTTTCGGTAAGCGTTTTGGCTTTTAACACAAATGTCAATTTGACATATTTTGAGGCGCAAAGAATCCAAACAGAAACCCAAAAGTTATTTATCACTTTTGCTGCTGCCACACGTATGCTTGGGAGAGTCGCCATTATTTGGGTGGAGAAGGAAGGAAATGAAATGCATTCATTCACACACCGTCTCATTAGCGGAACTTTCTGTTGAAATTTCGCCTTTATGAATGGCACTCTACAGTTGGCGGCGGTCGTAGTGTTTCGTTTTTCTTCTTTTCTTTGGGGACTGACGACCTCAACGGGGAGGACGTTTGGCAATTTGTTTAATTGCTTTTTAGCCTTGAGCGACACATTAACGTACGACACCATTCCCACTGTATTATTCAGAGCAATTCAGCGTTGCTTGCTTTGTGGCACAGTTGGTGCGCGGCGGCACATTTATAGTTGACATGTGGTCGGCTGCGACAAGTGCATCTTGCCATTGCCAGTGCCGTCTGTGCAATTGCACTTGCCGCGAGTGCGTTGCCTGCTATGCAGCGGGTAGACGGGTAAATGGTAGACAGTGCCAACGTTCGTGCTTACATTGGTGGCAGCTTATAATTTACGATTATCCTTAATTGGTATAAAACTGGTATCCGAAGATTATCGCTGGAAAAATGATATTGTGAATATAATAATAATATGCTTTGTACAACTACTACTTTTATCATATTTTTTCGCAAGAAAAATATCTGTAATAATTTTTCTTTATGACAGTATTGAAATGCATTTAACAGAAATTATGATGATGATCTGCATATTATGGCCGTAAACGTATTTTCGCTTGCTTATTAGCTTGTCGGGTTGGATTTCTCAGTGACCCATATACAAAAGCGTCAATCACCACTTTGACGCTGTCATATTCATTCAAGCCGGATCGTGTTGCGTTATTAAGCTAAGTTATGATTTTATGACATTTTCGAAGTGCTTATTAAAAGAATTTATTTATCAACCCCTTTATTAATCTGATACAATCTCTGATAAATTGAAAGCACTGAAGAATCTTCTTATTTTATTGGGCACTCTTAATGATATCAGAAACAATATATTTTGAATTTAATTTTAGACCGATGATAAAAATCGAATCTATAGAATCCATAGTGTAACTGTAGGCGTCGCAAGAGGTTGTCTAATACTATCCCAGAAGTTTTTTAGCACACCAGGAATTTCAGTGTGGTTTTCACACAAATTTTTGTACATCTTGGGATCTAGTTCTATGTATGTGAAGACTTTTCAGACAAAAATATTGCTTCATTACATATTAGTTTAAATATTTAAAAAATCTAACTTTTCGTTATCGACTTTTAAGTTGTACAATAAATCTAAATACGCACGGTCAGCCGCTGCGGTCAACTTTGATTACATTATTTTAGCAAGGTAAGGATTGAAAGGCAAAACAGATCATTTCGGAAAAATATTATGAAATATATGAATGCTGTAATGTCGTATGTCGCAATTTCGGTCCCATAGAGTATCGAGAAGAAAATGGAATGTTTGTCAGGATTTGATAAAAAGTTAGGGCATGCGTATTTTATTTATTCATGGTGGGCGAATCCACGAAGTAGAAGAACGATTCCTGGGTTTCGTAAATTGTTCTGTAAGTGGAGATGTCGATTCTTTATATAAAATTATTTCGAATTTTTGGAAAAAATAAGATGGAAAACAATAGTACAATAGTTGGACAGCCTTATAAAGGGTGTTTTTTATTGAGGTATAGAACTTCGAATTGAAATAAAACACAAGAAAATCGTTTTAATGTCCATCAATTTGGCTTTATTGGAAAGATAATTTTATGCCATTAATGTTTAAATATGATTTCGGGCATGTGGCCGCCGCGGCTGGCTCGAATATAGCCAGCATATGGGGCCGTATGTTGGCAATAACGCCACGAATGTTGGCTTCCAAGTCCCCTAACGTTTCTGGTTTGTTGGCGTAGACGAGCGACTTCACATATCCCCAAAGAAAATAATCCAATGGTGTCAAATCACACGATCTTGGTGGCCAATTGACAGGTCCATTCCGCGAAATTATGCTGTTAACCGAATTAATCGATCTGATGGACGATTATGTCGACCATAAAATGGACGGAGCTTGCGGTGAACTTCGCGAACTGAACCATTACTTTCGAAATAAATTTGCACGATTTGCAAGCGTTGTTCTTTTGTCAACCTGTTCATGATGAAATGGCAAACCAAACTAAATATTAATCACTTGACAGCTGACAAAATGGCCGCCAGTTAAAAAAGTGATGCCAACATAAAGTTCTATACCCCAATAAAAAACACCCTATAGTAATCAATTATTCACTGGTACACAATTAAATTTGGTAATTGTCGACTAAAGGAATCACTGACAGCGGAAACTATTGTGCTAAAAATGTCTTCAAGACATGACATTAAACAATTAGCTTCAATATGTTGACAGAAAAGGTTTATAAAAATTTGTATCCAAAGCTGCAATAAGTCCAACAATGAAAGAAATTTTTCGGTGAAGTGGTTAAAATTGGTTAAGATCCTTCATGAAGTATGATCGATTGGTCGATTTTACATATCGAAGACGAATTAGTATCGATGATACAGCATTGAATATTCTCTTTGAAGGTATGAGTTGATGTGTGGATATTCAGATAGACCTTCGACTTGAAATAAATTCAATTTCGTTTCCGATTCTGATCACCGAAACGGGAGTGCAAAGGATACATTCAGCGATTTAATTGCTTTTCACGAGATGTATGGCTTTTCGTAACGTCTTGTGGTATTTACAAGTTGTCTACTCGGTAGTCATGAGCATTTCATTATACCCACCACCATAGAATGGGGGTATACTAAGTTTGTCATTCCGTTTGTAACACCTTGAAATATCGACCTGCGACGCTACAAAGTATATATATTCTTGACCGCTATAAAATTCTAAGACGATCTAGCCATGTCCGTCTGTTCGTTTGTAGAAAGCACGCTCGGATCTAAACGAAATGAGCTAGGAAGTTCAAATTTTCCATAAATGTGTCTTATAGCTGTATATGGGTTGGGATTGCAACTGGGCGAAATCGGTCCATTTCCCTCACAAGGACTGAAAATACTCCTAAACCACAAAATATTTAGAGTATTTAATCACGTTTTTTTTTCAATATGTCTGCTTATATCTACTTGATATGGTGTATGCGCATTCCTCTTATAGCGAAAACGTGCACCATAAAATGATTCTTATTCGTAAGGGTTGAATTGGGGCAAAAGGGATACAAATGGTACCTAACAAACGACAGCAGTTAAAAACACAAAAATTAGTGTGTACATTCCTCTAATTGAGTGTATGCATAATATAACAGTATTTTTTTCAATTCCGTTCTTTTAAAGGGTAAAAATTTTACCCTTAAACGTACGAATTAGGAAAAAATTCTTTTATATTATGTATCTACTCAGTTAGGGGAATGTACACACCGAATTTCGTGTTTCTAGCTGTTGTCGTGTGATAGGTACCATTTGTATCCCTTTTTGCTCCATTTCACCCCCTACGAATAAAAATAACTTTATGGTGCACGTTTTTGGAATAGGGGGAATGCAGATATCCAATAGCAAGTAAGTGCAAGCAGACATATTGAAAAATATGCTTAAATACTCTAAAATATTAGGGGTTATTATGGGTATTTTTAGTCCTTGTAAGGGAAATTTTTTCCCTTTGGGACGATTTCGCCATGTTTCAATCCCAACCGATCTACGACTATAAGACGCATTTATGGAAAATTTTAACGTTCTAGATCCTTTGGTTTAGATGATAGCATGCTTGAAACAGACGTCCACACGGACGGACGGAAATGGCTAGATCGTCTTAGAATTTTATGACGATAAAGAATATATTTACTTTATTTTGCAAAGCATCTTATATTTAAACTAGGAACACCTATGGTGAAAATAGGTCAGATCGGTTCAGATTTATATATAGCTCACACTAAAATTTCGCTCCCGATTTGACTTTTTCTGCCCTAGAAACCACATATTTTAACAGATCTTCTTCAAATATTTCAAAATATCCTATATTTCAACGAAAAACACCCATGGTGAAAATGATTCAGATCGTTTCAGATTTATATATAGCTCCCAGTGAGCATAACACGTTATATTTGAACTGGAAGAACTTATTGTGAAAGTAAGTCACTTTATTCCATGTTTGGATTTAGCCCAGATACAAATATTCTATCCGATTTAACTAATTGGACCAGGTCATATTAGCCTATGATTAGGAAACATGCAAAAATTCTTCCGGTTTTCACTTTTTTACCGAATTGAATTGTATTCGGATAGAAAGTGGAGTGTGTCATATAGTCGGCCCCGCTCGACTTTAGCCTTTCCTTACTTGTTATTTTTGTTGTGTAGTTCTTCATTCTAAACACCTTGAAGTGTTTTTATAAATTGATTAATACTTGAATGTATGAAGAACTTCACATATATTTACGAAAACTCATTAACTTAATTTAGCCATATACATATATTTAGTTAGAATTTTGTAAATGGAATTTTTTCATATAAACTTGTATTAGTTTTTCTTAAACCGAGGAAATATTCTTCCAATTTTGAATGCATTTTTACTAGATTCAAAGAAATGTTTTATTAGTTAATTTACTGTCCTATTTATAGAAAATGATTTATTTACTTTGATTTTTTGTTAGGAAACTTAAATCAGACCTAGTTCATTATCCTTCTTTGAAAGTTTTAAGGGAACTTTTATCGAAACTGGAGTAAATGTCTTGAACAAAATTGGTGTGTGGATTTCACACAGTTTTAGAAATAAAGTGAATAATCCTAAAGCCCAATATCCACTCCATATGATCCATTTGCGAGTAGCTCAGTGTGGTTCTTTGAACACCGTTTTGGCCTGAGATATCATCGTTTATGATGATTTGGCTAGACTTATTTTTTAAATAACATACAATTTTTTTATATATTTCGCGTTTGTTTGAAACACCCTTTATATGTTTCGGAATAGCCAAAATATCTATTCAAAAATTTGTTGCCGAGACGATTTCGGCTAGTCTAACTGTCAGTCTGTCTGAGTGTTATCGGATTCGGTTAAGTCTTTCCTGAGAATCTTTCATCTTTTTGCTCAAAAATATAAAATTCAATTTGACAGTGTCCAATCGTATAAAAATAAAAATCCCTATTTTTGTAACCAAGCAAATTAACAATATCGTGACAACTAATTTTTAATACGCCTTTATGGCGTGTATTATTATAAAATATTTTAGAGAATAGAATATAGAATATTTTTGAATAAGTAAACTATATTGCATTTTTTATTCACATAATATTTTTAAATCAATTTGGTAAATCACTCAAAAAAGGAACCTCTATTATTCGCTCATGATATTTTGCCAAAATCTTGAAAACATTTTAATACATCCATTATGTATTTCCAATTATATTACAAACCACTTAATTAGTCTGTTTCAATTTAGAACTGATTGATTTATGGCAATAAAATTATTCAATGACCACACATAATAAATTTCTTAATGCTAAAATGTCAATCCTTTGAGCGAGAGAGCTAGCGAGCGAAATACACAAAGAATACAGAGGCAGACAGACATTAGCACAAGCCATAAAGTGATTTACTTTGCGGATCCCATAAAATGACACATACCATAACGACCCAAAGCGGTGGACACAAGAAAAAACTCCCATACGCCATCATGTTTCCGATCAAATAGCTGGCACTGACAGACGTTTGAGAAACTGGCACCGCAAAAAACCTACCGGACAGAGACAAAGAAAGGCAATCGTTTGATGTTAGACAAGCGAAAGACAACAATTAAAATGTTTTCTGAATCCGAAACCCAGTTCTAGATAAACACCAGTGCAGAAGAGACAGCACAACATGAAAAAAACGCTTCGCATTTCAGCAGAATGAGACATAAATCAAATGTCTTTGAACTTTGCAACAACAAGGCACAAGAAACCTTGGCCAAAGTAAGAAATCAAATCAAATTGTTCATGGTATTAATTTAATAAAAAAAATTGTTTTTGTTTGTATTTGTTCCTATATAGTTTTTTTCGACCATAAACAACAAACCATCGCCACAACATCTTATTTATTCGGAATTTCATAAGCAGTTTCAATAACCTGGGGTCAGATATATTTCACACCTAATGTTAACACCTCTCGTACACAACATCATCACGGTGAAGGAGGAGCAGGAACACTCTGAACGCACTCTATGCGCAACACATGAACGACGAAAGTTGGTTGGTTAATGCCCACGCACCATTATCATCTGCACGAAGTACGTACTAGTATCCTTCAGTGGATCGTTGGCTACTCCTCCCAGAGCTCTCAACACATTTATAGTATTGGGTTTTACTAATAAATTTACAACAAATTCATTATCTAAACGAATATTTGTTTGAATGCAAATTTCGCCAGGAGCCTTCCATATAATTAAAGACTTTGTGCAGGGGCACAGTGTTTGGAAACATTGAATATTGTGAGGGACAAATACAGGAAAAATCATTATAGATTTTGATATTATAATTGGATTATTTGAAGATTTTTTAATTGATTTGCATATTTCGAACTAGAGAAATAACAAGTAAGAACACGTCAGTCGGCTAAACCGACTTATCTATACCCTCACTCTCAGAGAACATACACTCAGAAAAATAGCATTCTTAAATCTGAGTAAAATCCATATTCCAATTTAGTTTAACAATTTTACTCCAGTTTAGGTAAAATTTCCTTACACGAAGGAAAATTAAATAGATATGAGTACAGTTTCCTTATTTCAAAGCCAGAAAAATAAGTAAATTTACTTAAGAACATTTTTTTGGATCTAGTAAAAACGTTTTACAATTAGGAATATTCATACATGTACGGAAGAAAATTTTAGTAGCGTTTAAGAAAGAAAATAATGCAGATTTTTTTGTATGGAAAAATTCCATTTATGAAGTTTTTACTTAAAAATGTGTTTATTACTGCAAATAAAGTAAATAAATGTAATTAAATTTATGTCATGCCATTTATCATACATTCAAGTATAAATGAACTTATAAAAAATACTTCAGTGTGTTTAGAAAAATACATGAATAGTAGTCTAAGAAACAATTCTCGTTCGTTAGCCGAGACTTTCTTCATAAGTAAAGAGTGATTTTTTTGAGGTTAGGATTTTCATGCATTAGTATTTGACAGATCACGTGGGATTTCAGACATGGTGTCAAAGAGAAAGATGCTCAGTATGCTTTGACATTTCATCATGAATCGTCTTACAAACGAACAACGCTTGCAAATTATTGAATTTTATTATCAAAATGCGTGCTCTGTTAAGAAAGTTCATTGCGCGCTTCCCACTGAAGCGGCTATTCGGGCTATTGTGACTAAATTTCGCACCAAATTTACATTGTTGGACATTAAACCACCAACACGCTTACGTAGAGTGCGAACTGAAGAAAATATCGCAGCTGTATCGGCCAGTGTTAATGATGACCACCAATTTTCGATTCGTCGCCGTTCGCACCAATTGGGTCTCTGTTACTCAAAAACGTGGAAATGCCAAAATTGGACTAAGCGGATGGACCACCTAAGACGCAGCCGCGGTCAACATTTAAATGAAATTATCTTCAAAAAGTAAATGTCATGGACCAATCTAACGTTTCAAATAAAGAACCGATGAGATTTTGCAAATTTTATGCGTTTTTTTTTTAAAAAAAGTTATCAAGCTCTTAAAAAATCACCCTTTACTTCAAATATTACTCTAAACAATCACTGCGAAGCGGCCTACCTAGCCTCCGCAGCAGTCATCGTGAAATATCTCAACTTTTTATGGTATGAATAAGATGAAACGTTTGAGAACGTTTGTTGTCATTTTTCATATGAGTGTTGCATACTCTGAAGCGAAATAATTTATTTCAAGTATCACTATAGTCCTAGTCAGACTGAATACAAATTTACTTGGTTTAAGGAAAATTTTGGTCAGGCTGAGTACAAATTTACTTGGTTTAAGGAAAATTTTCCGAAAATTTTCCTCAGATTGAGTATAAATTTACTTGGCATGACTACAAATTTACTTAGTTTGAGTAACAATTTACTTGGATTGAGGAATTCCGATTTTTTTCTCAGTTTGAGTATAAGTTTACTTGACTTGAGTAAAATTTCTTAAAAATTTTCCTCAAATTAAGTAAAGATTTACTTGATTTGAAGAAAAATTGTCCTAAGTTTGAGTAAATTTTACTTGCTTTGAGGAAAAGTTGAACTGGAATCAAGTTCAAAGTATGTCCTATTTTCAAGGAAAAGTTTGTACTTGATGTGAGAAATTATTGCCTTAGCGCTATACGAAGTTCAATTTTCCCCTGTTTTAGTACATATTTACTTAATCCGTGGCATACTTTTTTCTGAGTGTTTCTATGGAAATTATAATGACTTAAATTTTACGTAGGGCCGTATGATTTGTGTGGAAAGTACTAGAAGGTTGATGGCATTTGGTTCTAGCTTCCACATTTATAAAACAATTGCAAAAACATGATCAAATATCAAGTTATAGTGGATTCCATGCATCAGTATATAAGTTATAAAGGATTTAAACTAGATAGAAAAGGATTTATTCAGAACGAACATGGCGTTCCTATAATTTACCATAGTTATAGGAGAGTCAATATTAAAGCTATACATTGTAATGAACTTAACATAGGCAATACAAGATTTGATACAAGCATTTATTCCGGAGATGTAAACATACTTCCAAACATAAATAATAAAAAATATTGGTGGCTTACTGAATAACAAGATTTCCACTTTTTTTATCCCCTTGACTGTAGCTTTGATCACATCCTTTCAATACAAAAGTAATGTTTTTTATCATTTTTTGTTACATGAATTATAATTATATGCGTATTTATTGTATAGCAAAATTGAATACTAAACTATAAAAAAGATATATACCATAATAAGTATACTAGAGAGCCCGCTTATATTATATACTGGTTGTTTATTTATAGTTTAAACTTATATATTTTGTACAAATAAACGAATAAAAAAAATAAGGATTTAATATTACCTAGGATAGAGACAATTGTGTGGTAGCTACAAGAAGGGGCTAAAGCGAAAATATTTTTTAGGTTTAAAGTGATTATAGAAACACTTTCAAATTGCAAATTGCAAATGATTTTGACTACCCGTATGAACGTTATATTAGTTTTATTTCAAACAACGGTTATGTCACTTTGTGTGGGAGGTACCAGAAGGGGTGTGGCAATATCGCCCATATTCCATTTGAATGCAACTTCTAAAAATCACTACCAAATATAAAATTTCACAGTATTCCGATCATTTGTATGGAAGTTGTAACAGCTTTTATTTTACGTAGTTTTGCGTGATTTGTGTGGGAGGTACTGGAAGAGGAGCGACAAAATCCGCTGATTCCGAATATCCGTGTGGGAGTTACATTGGTTTTAATTTGACATAGGAATATGGGCCATTTGTCTGGGAGATACCAGAAGGGGCGTGACAATTTCGCCCATCTTCGAACTTAAACTACGTTTGGGAAAAATATTACGATGTGCAAAGTTTAAATCGATTCCTTAGCTCCTTTCGAGAGTTATCGTGTATACTAGACAGAGACATGTCTCAAACAACTTAGAAAGTCGTGAAACGGATTCGGTACAGACATATTTTATTTTATTTATTTATTTATTACATTAATATCTAGCACAACAAGAATATATCTTATAAAATACAGAGCTAGTGACATAGGATGAGACATATATCATAACAACTATCTGTCTATAAAAGGTAATTAAATAAATTTCTAAAAAAATGATTTTAAATATTTATGTATAGATAAAACAAATTTTGTGTAATATTTAGTTGAACAATTTCTTTAGCTCCATTTTAAACTTTGTTGCGTTGCATATTAATTGTACATTAGAAGGTGGATTGTTCCAAAGACGAATGGTAGGAATAAAAAATTGTCTTTCGGATATTAGACTTTTAAATATTTTCTGTATAATTTTCTTACCACGAGGAGATTGAGCAAATTTAATTCTATTAAAAAGATACTCTGGTTCCTTTGTGTAAACAATTTTATGGAAAAATAAAAGGCTTTTGTACTTCAAGACGTTTTCAAATTTCATATTAAATATGTGGTACGAAAAGGAAGATATTCCACTACGTTTTCTGTTAAAAATATATATTGCTATGTTCTTAAAAGCAACTTTGAGCTTTCCATAATCGGCTGTATCGCAGTTATAGAAAATCTCACATCCATACAAAAGGACTGGGATTAAATAACTCCTTGCCAAAAGCATGCGAATTTCAAATGGCGTTGATGACTGAACGGCCCACAATTTACGCAGCATACCATGTGCTTTATCAACGCTAGTAGCAATGTGGTTTGACCAAGTTAATTGTTCATTAAATACAACTCATAAATTAGAAGAAGATCGTACAAAGTCAATAACGCAATTATTTATCTTCAACATAAACTCAGAAGCCATTGTGCTCTCTCGTTTGGATATGTATAAGCATTTAGATTTGGATGGATTAATGCATAAACCATTGTTAGATGCCCACGTGTTCACATTACATAAGTCCTCATTTATATCATCGATGCAGGACTTAACCTTTCCTAGACTCGAATATAATTGCACATCATCGGCGTATTTTACCGTGACGTAAAACATCTGGTAAATCATTGATATAAATACAAAAAAGCAATGGACCCAATATTGAGCCTTGTGGTACACCTTTAGTTATAGGTAATGCACCCGAACAAGAATTATTTAGAAACACAGTTTGAGAACGATCAGTGAGATACGATGCAATAAGTCTACATGCACAATTCGAGAAATTAAAGAACCTATCCAATTTCATGAGCATAATTGTATGATTTACAGTATCAAATGCCTTACTGTGGTCTAAGAGCACCAAGAATGACACCTTATTAGCGTCCATTTCTCCCCTTAGATCTTCTATAACATCTATTAACGACGTTGTACAACTTCTCTTGGACCTGAAGCCTGATTGTCTCTGCGACAAAAGTTCATTGCTTGTTAGATAGGAATTTATCTGTTCATACATAAGTCGTTCTAAAACTTTTAATTGTTGGCGTAGAGAAAATATGTTTCGCTTGTTTGCTTTTTGAAATTGTTATTGTTGCACTGGTAATAAACCCTTTAGTTGTTTAATCTCTTTGCTTTTGTTGTTTTGTTTTGTTGTTTGGAATATTTTATTTATTTATTTATTTTATTAATTTTGGGTCCAGGGATTGAGCCGGGGTGACTAAGACCATTGTAGCTAGTTATTGCAGCGACAGACCAGAGCCTCTGGTGGGAATCGAACCCACGACCCCCACGCTGATAGCCGAGCACGCTACCAACTCGACTACCGGGGCGCTCTTTGGAATATTTTAGTTACACACTTTGGTATACAATCCAAAATAGTTGAGGATTTTTGATTATTTTAACAATTTCTAACGATAATTTTTAAGAAATCGTAAAGCTATGGTTGAGAATTATCAATCAATTATGCAGTGAAACAACTCTTGTGCAGTTATAATTCTTATTTTTCAGTAAAAACAACAGAGCTTTTGCAAATACGACCGTTCTCTCTCATAACTCTATTTCTATGCTTAGGGTCTTAAGTCACTCCTTCAATGCGTTACACTTTGTTTCTGTCCCAAATGATATATACCCTCCTACTCTGTAGAGTGAGGGTAGAAAAATCATTTAGTTTGGCCGGATTTAAATATTTTCAAGTTTTTGTATTATTTGATTAGTTATCGATTTTGTTATTGGATAGGAGAAGAACCCTACTCAACTATTCACACTTTGGCCATATATGTATTTCACATCTTGTGTGGGGTAATTCATCAGTGGTGCTTCTGTAAACCATGGTGTTCTCAACCGTATATTTATAGAATAGGCCCTTTAAAATTTTAATTTAGAATCGGTTATAAAAAAATACTGATTATTTTTTCAAATTTCTGGTTTTATTGGAAAGGTTGAACTTTGTCATTTAATAATGGAACGCATCTGATCGTACCTCATCTAATGATACCTCATCTGATCAAACCAATTTTTCAGTACATGGCCCAGCCCAAAATCCACACCTAACAGTGACTAGTTGTGGAAGCATTGGCTTCTCAATAATCAAGTGTTGGTTCTCTGAATCCCACATGCTGCAATTTTGCTTATTGACATAGCTACCGAGATGAAAATGGAAAAATTTCTTACATTTTGCGTTAAAGACTCTCTACTTTGGAAGTAAGTTTTTAATATTTCCCAATTGTTCTCGAGTGTATAGCGTCCCATTTTGCAAATATCAAACATAAACCGGAAAATAAAAACAAAAATAAATGTTATTCTACCTTTCAAAGTCAAAATAATCGGTAATTCAAATTTAAAATGTTAAATGGCCCACCCAATATTTAAAATTTTAATGATTTGAATCAAATAAACAATAACTGAACAGTGATTGTAAAATTTGCCTGCGTTCTCCATCATTTCTATGCTTTCTTGAAGCTACCATGATTTTAGTAATATTTTTAGAACACTCTTTTTCCAATTTCCATTACCACTGTCCACATTGCCTGGATTTCCTGAAACTCTTATGCAGATTTCAATCAATTTGCGTCTCATAGCAAATATTTGAAATTGGCACATAAGTTTTCCACATATTTTTTTGCGTACTTGCCCCGCAGCACTCTCAAGGCTGACAAACAAATATTTATATTGTTTTTGATTACGTTTGTTTTGTTTAGCAATGGCATTTGTTATATTTGCTTGTGTAGACAGACAGACATGGTTGGCAGACAAATTGGATTAGGTTTATGTAGTGCCACTTGTTGTTTATGGCTTCATATAAATTTTATGCTTTTTAGCATCGAACATACATGTGAATATAACAAAAATAGAAGGTGTAGGAGGAAACATAAAGGCTAACTCGAATTAAGATGTTATGTTTGTCAAAAAGGGAGTGGAGTAAGGATTATTCGCTAAAAATTAGATTTTTATTATACCCTCCACCTCCAGGATGGGGGTATACTAACTTTGTCATTCCGTTTGTAACACCTTGAAATATTGACATGAGACCCTATAAAGTATATATATTCTTGATCGTCATAAAATTCTAAGACGATCTAGCCATGTCCGTCCGTCCGTCCGTCCGTCCGTCCGTCCGTCCGTCCGTCTGTTGAAAGCACGCTAGCATCTAAACGAAAGGAGCTAGGAAGTCCAAATTTTCCATAAATGCGTCTTATAGTCGTAGATCGGTTGGGATTGAAATGGGGCGAAATCGGCCCAAAGGGAAAAATTTTTCCCTCACAAGGACTAAAAATACCCATAATAATCCCTTGTATTTTAGCGTATTTAAGCATGTTTTTTTAATATGTCTGTTAATATTTGCTTGATATTTGGTATGCGTATTACCCTTATAGCAAAAAACTGCACCATAAAGTGATTCTTATTGGTAGGGGTTGAAATGGGGCAAAAAAGGGATAAAAATGGTACATATTAAACGACAACAGCTAGAAACTCGAAATTCGGTGTGTACATTCCTCTAATTGAGTAGATACATGATATAAAAGTATTTTTTCAAATTCGTACTTTTAAGGGGTAAAATGGGAAAAGAGGGATAAATATGGTACCAACCTAACGGCTGTACCTAGAATAATGAAATTCGGTGTATACATTCCTCTGATTGCATAGACAAGTAAAATACGCAGATTTTTCAAAATTCGTACTTTTTGGGGTTAATATGAAAAAGGGGATAAAAATAGTACCAATCAAATGACCGCAGCTAGAGTCATGAAATTCGGAGTATACAATCCTTTGACTGCGTAGACATGTTTTTTCCAAATTCGTACTTTCAAGGGATACAATGGGTACGGAGGGATAAAAATGGTACCAACCAAACGGCTACACCTGGAATAATGAAATTCGGTGTATGCATTCCTCTGATTGCGTAGACACTTAAAATAAACAGGTTTTTCGAAATTCGTAGTTTTTGGGGTTAAAATGAAAAAAAGGGAAAAAAAATAAAAAAATAATAGAGTCATGAAATTCTGAGTATACATTCCTCTGACTGCGTAGACACGGAAATAGACGAATTTGTCGAAATTCGTACATTTTGGAGTTAAAATTGAAAAAGGGGATACAAATAGTACCAACCATATTACCGCAGCTAGAGTCATGCAATTCGGAGTATACATTCCTCTGATTGAGTAGGAATCGGAAAATAAACGAATTTTTCGAAATTCGTACTTTCAAGGGATACAATGGTACAGAGGGACACAAATAGTACCAACTAAATGACTACAGCTAGAATGATGAAATTCTAATTGCGTAGAAACGTCAAGGGGGTAAAAATGGTACCAACCACATGGTCGCAGCTGGAATTATGAAATTCGGTGTATACATTCCTCTGCCTGCATAGACACGCAAAATAAAATTTTTTTTGTTCCAAATTTGTACCTTTTCTATTATGGCAAAAATTGGTTGAATAATGAAGTTAGGTTATTTTGCGTCTGATAATGGATTTTTTTGTACTTTTTCATAGAATGAAAATACAAGCAACTGTAGCTCCCACTATCTACCAATATTTATGGTATTTAAGCTTTTTGAAAATATAAATATAAGAATATTTATTTTTTGATTTGAAATAAATAATGGTTTGAAATAATTAAAATATTATATTTATTTATAAAATTATTTTTTCAATATTTGTATTTGTTTTGGTTTGCCTATATTAAAAAAATTATATTTTCTTGTAATATTACTGCACTTCTACGAAAACCGACAACCTCTGTGGAATGCAATCCATGGTGGAGGGTATATAAAGTTCGGCTCGGCCGAACTTAACGCCGTTTTTACTTGTTTTTTAATATTTTTTTTAAGTAAGCTGCTTGAAAATCAACCAAATCCACTTAAATTTATTTTCAGAAATTATGATAGCATCAGAAAAATATACGCCCTTCCAATGTTAAAAATTGTATGTAATTTTCCTTTCAATCTTAGTTTATGAGACAGGAAATAGTAATTTTTATTACATAGGGCCAAATAGAATCCTGCATTATACAGGGTAGGGCAAAAGTAATCACCGAATGTATTCTTTTGTAAATGAAAATTTGATTTTTATTAAAAAAACAAGTAAGGAAAGGCTAAAGTCGGGCGGGGCCGACTATATAATACCATACACCACTCCCTGCGTATATACCTCACTTTGATTACTAAGCCCAGGTATTTCATGGGAACAATTTTATGTAGCTCATATAAATTATGCAGTTACTATTTATCTTTAGTCAAATTTAATGAATACAACCAACTGTAGCACCCACTATAGACCAATATTTATGGTGTTTAAACTTTTTGAAAATATAAATATAAGAATATTTATTTTTTCAATTGACGTATTGGTAGCCTTGCCTTATAAGCGTGGTTTGAAATAATTAAAATATTATATTTATTTATAAAATTATTTTTTCAATATTTGTATTTGTTTTGGTTTAGTTATATTAAAAAATTTATATTTTCCTGTAATACTAATGCACTTCTACGAATATTGACAGCCTCTGTGCAATACAATCCATGGTGGAGGGTGTGTAAAGTGCGGCCCGGCCGAACTTAACGCCTTTTTTACTTGTTTTACACTTGTATCAATTTTTGTTATGGCCGGGCAACATTTACTTACAAGAATAGACAGACGTACAGAAAGGCGGAAATGTCTGAATAGATCGATAAAGTGATTCTAAGTCGATCGGTATAATACAATTTGAATCTATCTATCTTCGAATCTATCTTTTAGTTTCACGAAAACACAATACCCTAGTGGAGGGTATAAAATCAATATTGAGAAGACAATTAGAACGAGGATAAAAAATCGCAATACCAAAAGCTACTAAAAGCGACAAACATTGTCAATAACAACAGCACTTAACACGTTGAATCTGCTGTCTTTTTTATGTTGTTTGTTTAATTTTAATGCACATTAGTGTGGCCCAAAAAACACATTGTGGAGAGTTCCTTTCCTTCTCCACATGCAAAATTTCAGCACGCTAAAACAATCGGAATGCGATGCATCTCGACCATATGTATCGATGACCCAGGTGAATATTTGCAGAATTTTCAGAATCTTCTAGAATTTATTGATATATTTAATATTATTTATATTTAATATATTTAGTGATTAAGGTGTACATTCGAATTTCCAAAAATAAACAAGTAAAAAGGTGCTAAGTTCGGCAGGGCCGAATCCTATATATCCTTCACAACAGAGTGCATTCAACAGTATTACCGGCAGATTAGAGGATGTTGAAATTACATAGAAGCGCGGTACGATATTAGGAAAATTGTGATATTCTTTATGCACATTACGATATTTGTTTGGGTGAGTTTTTAGCTATTATCTTTTTGGCCACACTGCACAGTGGGTTAAAACATAGGTAAACTGTGGATTAATTCAGGGAAGCCCATTATTATTGATATTAATATTTTTTTGGAATAACTATTATTTTACATTATTATTAAAATTATTACATTATTTAGTAAAAAAAAAATGTTTTTGAAAAAATATTGGTAGAAAAAATTTTTTTATTTTAAAAATAAGAAAAAAAATTATTGAAATATTGAAAATTATTGAACCTATTTTAGGTATTATTGTGATAAACAACAACATCAACATCATCATCATCAACATCATCATCATCATCATCATCATCATCATCATCATCATCATCATCATCATCAACATCATCAACATCATCATCATCATCATCGTCATCATCATCATCATTGTCGCCTTCTTCGGGTAGAGTTGCCAAATTTAAGGATGGAGATTGTAACATATTCACAACCATTTTTGGTAGGCTGCGTAATTTTTTTTCCGGGAATTTTCGAAGGCTTGATATTATTGGATCAGAAGTAATCAGCATCATGTTAAAAACGTCTTGATTTGACTTTTCTCGATCCATTTTTCTATAATAAAACTCTCTATATTTTTTGAAATCTTTGTTTCTAGCTTCCTGCGCTTCTTCCGATAATTGGCCAATCGGTAACAATGCGTATGCTATTATTTCAGGTCCATGAATTAGAAATTTATGCAATGTTGGAGGCATATAGTACCACGGATAATTTTCTACAAAGATCCTAGCAGTTTCATGTGCATATTCCCGGAACTTATCGAAATTTACTTCATGACCACAAGAAACAACAATCAGTATAATGCATAATAATAATCTGATTATTAAATTAACGTTAATTTTCGTAATTTCCGCTGATAGTTCCGCATTGTGAAAAAAACGCCTGGCTGTGTTGCCGTCATTAGAGTTACCGAATCCGGGTTTTGGACGATCAACAATTAAACCAGTCCTCTCTTTAAATTGCTTTTGAATTTCTGCTTTAGTTTTTTCCACAATTTGCTTTTCGGAATCTGATCTAGCTTGCCATTTTTTGATTGGCAGTTTATATGACAAATGAAGAAGGCACTCAAAAAATCTTATCCATCCATGCAAAATCGATAACCCAAATTGTAAATTATCGCTATTAATTTCCTTTTCTATCATTTTATCAATTTGGTTAAAATCTTTGCTGGTGGATCCGCATAAGTAACACTTTTGTGTAGATGTAGTTTCAGTGAGAGCGTTACAAACTTTTCCATCTATCATCGATAATATTAAACTATGTCTCACTACTACAAGTTTCTCACCAAGTGCCACAGTTGAATTAGTTAGATGTTTAATTTCTTCACTGACTCTATGATGCTCTAGCTTTGAAATTGTTGATGTTTCTTTGATAAACTCCATTCTCAATGGTCTACAGAATCTGGTAGAAGAAGGGCGAGGATTCTGCCATACAATTTTTTCCCCGCATACCAACCTCAATGGCACAATTGATGTTATAAACACAGAGGAATCAGTAGCTTCTGTGCCATGAAATGCTTGTTTATATGAGCTATGGCCAGAACTCCCATCGAAGCCCCATTTTGTGTATAAACAAAATTCGGACAGTTCTTCTTTGTTTAAGGAATCAATCACACAGTTTTGCAGCAGTACTAGGCGTTCAACAGTGTGATTAAGAAGCGCCTGTAAATCAACTTCGACTGAGGATTCACATACTCTCATACTATCGCTTTTTGGATAACATTTTTTTTTGCTAACTGGACAGCAGTGTACGAGGGAAACCTTTGTGGAGCAGACGATTTCACAATGTTATATTGATGCCGCGATAGTTTAGCTTCAACCAAAACAGATAATGCTTCTTCACTACTCATTTTGTTGGACTCCGCCGACTGAATTAAACATTTTCTGTATTTTTCCGCTCTCGTTGGTGACGAAGAAGCTACGTCATTTACTAACTTAGATGCCCCAATATTACCAGACTCCCGTAACTTCACTTGAGTTGCAAAAGCTAGCATTGACAACGATGTGTTGTCTCTCAAATCTTTGGTTTTTTTATACTTTGTATTTGGGCCGCATTCTTCGAAAGCAATTTCTTTGCGCCCTCGTTTTAACTTTTTAGTACAGAAAGAAATAGAAGAGTCTAACCAATTCCGATGTGTTTTAAATAAACGTTCTTCTTTTCTATGACATCTTGCCCATCGGGTTTTAAATTCGGAGATGAAGCGATTCATTGTGACATTGAAAACAGGAATATCTTCCTCTGATGGTCCAGTACGCTTCTTTATTTCTTCCTTTAAAAAATTGAACTTATCTTCAAAATGCTGGAATCCTGAGTTTTGCATTAAGTCGTATAGATGTTGACGAGTGAAGGAAAGTGTGCATGAACTTATCCCTAACAAAAAAGATTAAACATTTATTAACTTTTGAAGTGGAAATAATTTGCCATTCAGCTTTTCACATTTATATTGACATTCACTGGAATGAAACTAACATTGTCTATCGGACAAATTAAAGTAATACTCTAAAACTGAAAGGCAAACACTCGGAAACAAGAACACAAAACAAATAATAAACCATCACAAATCACTTGTACAACAACAACAACACACAACAAATATTAAACCATCACAAATCAGTAGTACAACAACAACACAATACAAATAACAAATATCAATAACAAAACAGAAACACAAAACGCCAGCAACACAGAACATGCGTGGAAATTGATCATTTTTCTCCACTGACATTATGAACAAAAAGTATAATTAATCAAAAGTGCCACAAAAGCGCACCTCAATTTTTTTGCAGAAACATCGTCTACAGTCCGCAAAATTAAAAAAAAAAAATCAGAGCGCGATCTAGTCAGATAATTAACTATATGTCCAACTATATACTCCAAATATGCACATTTTGGGGACTTTCAACCAAAAAAAATAATTTAAAATATTAAATCACTTTTTTGCTGCAATACTTGTGTCTGAAAAATAGTTCAATACCTGAAGTTGAAGGCTCCATACTCAGATTTAAATTTTACTTGAAGATTTTTTATTGAAAAAACACTTTAATAAACTTGAAATATCAATTTTACAACGATCGCGATCGTTGTAAAATTGATCGATCGCAAGCGAACAGAGAATGAAAGTGTAAATTCTAAAACACAATGCCGCTGCACTATACAACTTAGAGCCGTTATTTTTTCGGTTAGTGACGCAGAATTATGTCTAGTTTCTAGGGTTATTAAGTAATCGACTGTTATTTCAAAATAATTTTTTTAATTAATCCACAGTTTTGATACCCAATACCCCAGTGTGCACTGGTTTAAACAGCTGACGCACGTTTCATGTTTTATTTCACTGTCAAACATCTTCAGTTTGGTCTAATTTTTTAACCATGAATCGTCTTACAAACGAACAACGCTTGCAAATTATTAAATTTTATTATCAAAATGCGTGCTTTGTTAAGAAAGTTCATAGCGCGCTTCTTGTGTTTCAATTGTGTTCAGCGACGAAGCTCATTTTTGGCTCAATGGGTACGTAAATAGGCATAATTGTCGATTTTGGAGTGAATATCAGCCAGAAGCATTGCAAGAGCTACCAATGCATCCAGAAAAAGTCACAGTTTGGTGCGGTTTATTCAAAGATGATGCGATTCGTAACGTACCTGTGAATGGTGAGCGCTACAGTGAGATGATATCCTACTTTTTTTTTGCCCAAAATGCAAGAGCTTGACTTGCTTGGTTTCAACAAGACGGTGCCACATGCCACACAGCACGCGCAACAATGGACTTATTGAGAGGCGAGCTCGGTGAACATTTTATTTCACGTTCGGGAACGGTCAATTGGCCGCCTAGATCGTGCGATTTAACGCTTTTAGACTATTTTTTGTGGGGCTATGTTGAAGCTCATGTCTATACAGGCAAGCCAGCTTCAATTGACGCATTGGAAGACAACATTGAAGCTCTTATTCGTGAGATACCGGCCGAAATGTTGGAAAGATTATGCCAAAATTGGACTAAGCGGATGGACCATTTGAGGCGCAGTCAAGGTCAACATTTGCATGGAATAATCTTCAAAAATTAAATTATATGGACCGTACTACTGATTCAAATAAAGATTTCATGCATTTTTCTGAATTTTATGTGTTTTTTTTTTTTTTGAAAAACTTTCCTAAAGCTTTTAAAAAATCACCCTTTATAAGGCACTATAATGTGTACTGCTTTAAATAAATTGTGATTATTCATTCATTCGCTCGAGGTCGATTTCTTCCAACTGCAATAACTTGATTCCAGCTACAGGCCTGTTTGTATTTTGAAACGAAAATAACTAATACTGAAGATTTCAGCCACAGAAAAACTGATCTTTTTGGCGCGTCTACGCAGTCAGACTAGCTTCAGCCGCATGGTTGGTCCCAATAGTATACCATTTTGATCCTAAAGGCACGGATGTCAAAATATATATTTGTTGTTCGTGTCTACGCATCAGAGCAAACAATGTACACGACGAACACTATTGTAACTGCAGCCGTCTGGTTGGTACCATTTTTTTCTCCTTTCGCCCCATTTTCCGTCTAAAAGTAGAAAATTCAGTCACGGTCAGCTGAATGCATACACCTAATTTCATGATTTCAACTTGTGCCGTTTATCCCTCAAAAGTATTAATTTCCCTCTATTTTACATGTCTGCGTAATTTAGAGAATTTCATGTTTATAGCTGTTGCCATATAAATGGTACCATTTATCCCTTTTTGTCCCATTTCAGTCGATATTTTTGACATTTTTGGTGCTTTCACGCTACAAGAGGAATGTACGGATGGTACGGATTTTATCCCCTCTGGGCCGATTTCCCCACATCAAACGCTGTTGAGTCTTCAACTGTGTTAACTAGGCAGAAGAGGTCTATAAAATATGAGATAACACCTTGGGTAAATGGAAATTTACAAGCACTATTTGACTATAAGCATAAAATGCTTGCATTACGTCGGAAACGAAAAAAAAATTCCGACTCCACTTTGCAGCGGATAAGTAGAATTATCAAAATAGCAAGAAAAGAGTCAATGAATGCTTATTACCATGATAATTTAAGTAGTTTCAAGCAAGATCCAAGGAAATGTTGGAAATTTCTGAACCTAACGCTCGGAAGAGTTTCTACATCGGAGATACAACTTAAAGATGAGCATGGTGAATTAATTCTGAGTGATACTGTAAAAGCACAAAAGTTTAATGACTACTTTCTGAAATCAGTATCAATTTTGAAAAGTCAAATACAAGCATTTCCAACTGATATTTGTAATTCGCTTAGATCTTTACGGCACCATAGTAATCGGTTTCTAATTGAAAACGTGACAAGCAGTGAAATGTATGATATTATGTCTCATATGGACCAATGTAACAGCGCAGGTGGGGACGAAGACTATTTTGGTATGTGCGGAGGAATTATGTCCATTTCTAGCAAATGTCTTTAATAGTGCTGTGCGTTGTTCAATATATCCGGACACGTTGAAAGTACATAAATCGTTCCTATACCGAACAAAATATTTGAAAAAGTTTTATGTTCACAGCTATCATCATTTTTGACACGTGAGGAAATATTGCACAAAAATCAATATGGGTTTCAAAAAGGATGCGGGACGGAAGAGGCTGTAGTAAATGTTGTAAATTATATATATGATGGCTTTGATCGGGATTTTTTGGAGTTGGATGCGTTTTTAATGACTTTTCTAAGGCTTTCGACCTAGTGGATCATTTAATTTTGTGTCAAAAGTTATCCTTCTACGGGGTTAAAGATAAGGAATTGCCTTTATTTAAAAATTATTTGGAAAACCGAAAACAATACGTGCAGATTAATGGAAGCAGAAGCTCAACGAAATCAGTTGTTAATGGTGTACCACAAGGTAGCGTTTTGGGACCACTGCTGTTTAAGATTTATTTGAATGACATAAACAAATTGGCACTTCGATGAAAACTTTTTATATACGCTGATGATATATGTCTTTTTTATCCATATAAAGAAAATCTTATTTTGATAATTAATATTGAACGTGATGCATCGCTGTTATCAGAATATGCCAGATTAAATAAATTAGTTCTGAATGCAAGTAAGACTAAATTCATAAGATTTAGGCCCCAATCTCATCGTAGTTTCAACAATGCCACAGTTCTCATTAATGGTCAAGAAATCGTTGAATCTTACCATATAAAATACTTAGGTGTTCATTTGCTGAATACTTTGTCTTAGAAAATGCACAGAGACCACTTAAGATCGAAAATAACACCAGTCATTGGCATGTTACATAAACTTAAAAATAAGCTGGATAGAACAACAAAACTTATTATTTTCCAGTCTTTTATTCAGAGTCATATCGGGTACATGGCACTTGTGTATGGTTTCAAAAAAAACATGGACCTAAAATCTTTACAAATATTACAGAATAAAGCTCTGAAAAATATATGTAATTTGCCATTATTGTATCCAACAGCATCACTATATGGTAAGGTAGCTAAAAATGTTTGACTAGTTCACGGGATATATAAAAACCAATTATTAATATATGTATATAAAGTTGTAAATAATATTGGTCATCACACTATTCGATTTCGACGTAATCAACACAGGATTAATACTAGGAACAATATGGATTTAAATGTAGTCAGATGGTGTTTGGAAACAACGAATAGAATATATGGGTAGTGTTGAGTTCAATAATATGTCACAGAAATTAAAAGAATCTCAAACGATTGCTATATTTAAGAGAGGATTAAAGAAATACTTATTGTTGAACGTTGAAATGCTTCTTATTTAGAAAACTACTGTACATTAATATTATGATGACTATGAATTTGTTATTCTCAGTAAATCATTTTCTATGAAATTATGTATGTATTAGTTGCTAACTAGCCTCTTTAAAGTCCTAGCGGCGCTGAGGCATAATTATTACAAAGTAAATTTATATTCTAATTTTGGGTCCAGGGATTGAGCCGGGGTGACTAAGACCATTGTACCTAGCTATTGCAGCGACAGACCAGAGCCTCTGGTGGGAATCGAACCAACGACCCCCACGCTAAGTATGAGAGAATGCTACCAACTCTACTACCGGGGCGTTCATAATTATTATTGTTAAAATGAATAAAACTGAATTAAAAAAATCTCATCCGATCTGCAACCATAAGACACATGTACGGAACATTTTAACTTCTTAGCTCATTTCGTTCGGCAGCTATCATGCTTTCAACAGACATACAGACGGACATGGGTAGATCATATTAGAATTCTACCACAATTTTATGGATATGAAACTAATTGTTGACCACAATAAAATCCATATTTTATATAGAATTTGACATCAAACATAACAATGTTTTTTTCCGCCCTTTTCGCCGTTCAATGATGACTGCTTTGTGACCTTTTTGGAAAGATTCCCTTACTTTGTATTTTTCATATAAATTTGGGCCACACTAATGCAACATCCTTGCAGGCAGCGATAAATGCAACAAGTCCAACGATGTCACTTACCACCATCTAGAAACGGACGGCATTATCTCGGAAAAAGTGATTGTGCTTTTGTTTAAGCCAAATATTTACACTTGTGTTCTGTGAGTTTCCTTTTAGGAGACATCAAAAAAAGATTTAAAGTCAATTAATATTAACGACAAATCAGCTTAAAAATATCAATAAGCGATTAATAAATACATACGAGTACATATACTCGTACAAATACTATGCGGCCGGGGCAAAACACTTGGACAAACGGGAATTTGAAGAGTCCGCCGATAAGGAGCACAGCACAGCAATGGAAATTGGGTCACTGCAGGAAGTCATATATTACAAAAATGTAATCAACACGCAACTTGAGACAAGTTTTCAACCATTTGTGGTAATACAAAAGGCTTGTGCCACACGTTGCATATTCGTCCGGCATCCACTGAAAGTGAGGCCCATGATGGCGTTCACTTGTGACGCTGAGGATGGCGGTGATGCTGATGGTGACGGTGTCGGTGTCGGTGGTGGCAATGATGATGTGAATGATAAATATTAATAAATCTGTGTGCCAATACACGCGATTGTATTTCGAGTTCATCAGCATATACAGCACCAGCCGAGACAGCATTGAAAATCGTGCAACATCAGTTCTTTTCTTCTCCAAAGAAAGTCAGGCGGAGAATGGTTGGCGGAGAGTGGTTGCAGCATTAATATGACACTTATATTTTAAAATCCTCCTGCTTTAATACAGTCCATAAGGATGATAGCGTAGCTTAAATTAATTGAAAACAAAAAAAGCACGGAGACAAAAACTTTATTCTTACCCTTGAAAGGGTTCCCCTCTGTGTGTTAAGTTCAATTTAATCATATCACTATTGCTCTGCGGCGGCTGATATGCAACTCAAGGTGTCGTTGGAGGAAGCACGACTGGAAGATTGGGATGAATGAGTGCCATAATGAATGAAATGTAAAAGCTCCCTCGCATTTGAAAACAAGTTGGCTGGCGTATGCCAGTTCCTCCGGTGACAATGGCACCATTTCGTTTATCTGTGTAGATCGGTTGTATATATATTTTTGATTATTACGCCCTTGTGAAGCTTTGTGTGAGTATGCCTCAAACAATTTCTGTGATGCTATATTACCGGGAACATCTATTCGATGTAACAATAATGTTAGCATTTTGCCCTAGACACGGTTATTCTTTTCCCCAAATCACGGGCCTGAAAGGAAATCGGCAAAGTAAAGTGAATAAAATATCTTCGGCTTAAGCCTTTGAATTCCATATATTTTTAGCCGGAGCCTATTTTGGTTTTGTTATAATATTCGTGATCTGCGATCACATAATTGCTCGTCCTAAAATTGTGCCATTTATTTTTTTAAATTTGAACTACCGATTACTTTGACTTTGAAAGGTACAATAACATTCATTTTTATTTTCAGGTTTATGTTTGACATTTGCAAAATGGGACGCTATACGTTCGAACAAAATTAGGAAATATTAAAAACTTACTTCCAAAGTAGTGAGTCTTTAACGCAAACTGTAAGAAATTTACGTGGAAAATTTTCGTGTTTTCAGATGAATCTCACTTTCATCTCGGTGGCTACGTCAATAAGCAAAATTGCCGCATATGGGGTTCAGAGAACCCACACGTGACTATTCAGAAGCCAATGCATCTAAAGGGTGTTTTTTATTGAGGTATAGAACTTCGAATTGAAATAAAATACAAGAAAATCGTTTTAATGTCCATCAATTTGGCTTTATTGGAAGGATAATTTTATGCCATTAATGTTTAAATATGATTTCGGGCATGTGGCGGCCGCGGCTGGCTTGAATATAGCCAATTCTACAGGTCCAATTTTCAACCACTTTTTCGAGCATATGGGGCCGTATGTTGGCAATAACGCCACGAATGTTGGCTTCCAAGTCCCCTAATTGCCTAAGCGGCAATTGTTTCTTCGGTGCGCACTGTTCGACGTCTCTGCGGATGCGTATTATCACATAGAGTAAACGTAGTGCGAAAACGATCCATGGTTAACCGAATTATGCTCTGATGGACGATTATGTCGACCATAAAATGGACGGAGCTTGCGGTGAACTTCGCGAACTGAACCATTACTTTCGAAATAAATTTGCACTATTTGCAAGCGTTGTTCTTTTGTCAACCTGTTCATGATGAAATGGCAAACCAAACTAAATATTAATCACTTGACAGCTGACAAAATGGTCGCCAGTTAAAAAAGTGATGCCAACTTAAAGTTCTATACCCCAATAAAAAACACCCTTTACAACGAGTAACTGTTTGGTGTGGATTTTGGCGACATCATTGGGCCATGTGTTGATCGGATGAGTACTGTCGAGTCCAACCTTTCCAATAAAACCAGAAATTTGAAAAAATAATCAGTACTTTTTTATAGCCGATGCTAATTTTAAATGAAATCGGTAACAAGGCAAACTTCAGCTTACAGCGTTCTGACCGAATATGAACATTATTTCCAAAACTTGATTATAACCTCTCCCTACAGGGTTCATAATTTGTTACAGTATGTTTGGTTTAAATCCGCATCATGCTTTTTAAGCCATGTCGCTCTGTATGTCTGGTTGGTATTTTTCGAAATACGCACACAATACCACCATACTCCAATTTAGTTCAAAAATGTTACTCCAGTTTATTAAAAATTTCCTTAAGAATAGGAAAATTAACTAAGTATGAATAAAGTTTCCTTATTTCAAATTCATATTTTATTTACTAGAAATAGGGTATTAAATTTACTTAAAACCATTTCATTGGATCTAATAAAAATTCTTTCAATAGAGTAAATTGATACTTGTGTGGAAGAAAATGTCCAAGGTTTTAAGTAAGAAAAATATTAAGATTTTTTTGTATGAAAAAATTTAGTTTAGGAAATTTTAACTAAAAAATTAGTTTTTTCTTAAAATTAAGTTAATGTGTTTACTGAAATATATACCGAGTTCTTCATACACTAATGAACTTATAAAAAATTACTTCAATTTGTTTAGAAAATTCTTGAATATTAATCTAAGAAGCAATTCTCATTCGTTTGCCGAGACTTATTTCTTAAATACTTCAAGGATTATTCTAAACAACCACTGTGAAGGCGCCTATCTTGACTTCGCAGGAATAATGGAATAATAGCTCAACTATATATGGCAGAATTATAATGCATTTTTGGGAAATATTTCATGTTGCCAATTTTTGTATCAGTTTTGCATACTCTGAAGCAAAATCATTTATTTGAATTATTTTTAGATACGTTGAACGTATTTTAAGTTCATTTTTTGATCCTTGTATCAAGTAAAATTTTACTCAGTTTAAGTAAAAATATACTCGTTTTGAGGAAAAATCAGCAAAATTGTCCTCAGTTTAAGTAAATATTTACTTAATTGGAGTAAAAATTTACTTAGTTTTCGGAAATTTTCAGCAACATTTTACTTAGATTTAGTAAACATTTACTTTGATTTAGTAAAAATTTACTTAGATTTAGGAAAAAATTACTTAGATTAAGGAAAATTTTAGCAAAATTTTACTTAGATTTAGTAAAAATTTTAGTTTGAGGAAAAACTTGCTGGAATTTTCCTTAGTTTTAGTAAATATTTACTTGGCTTGAGGAAAATTGAACTAGAATTAAGTTCAAAGCATGTACTACTTTCAAGGAAAAGTTTGAACTTGATATGAGTAAATATTGCCTTAGTGCTATACGAAGTTCAATTTTCCTAAATTTTAGTTTATTTTAACTCGTTATAGGGTTCACTTTTTTCTGAGTGTAGTTTAATTTCGGAGATGAGGGAAATTGAAACTCCACTTCTGGTAGCTCATGCATAAATGGTTAAGTCATAAGTTAAAATAATATCAATGTAATTTTATACTAGAAATCAAATAATTTGATATTTTATAAAAATATGCGTTAAATTAAAGCCTTTATAATTAGTAAATGGGTGATGGGAATAGCGTTGTACACACATATGAACGGTATAGTCACCTCTTTTAATAGACATAATATTACTTCCGTACTTGGATATTCGAACATTTTCAATTTGCTATTTGAAAATGTTTTTATAATCACTATACAATATTTATAATATTACCAGTTCCTATCCAGTATCTCATATATAAATGTCCCCATATTTGGTAAAATAACTTCAACAATAGTGCTAGAAATCATTTATAGCTATATAATTAATAATGTTTTTGCAACTTAATATAAATATGAAAGTTTGGAGAATTTACATCCGTTGTAAGGGGTGAATAACTAAAACGATATTTTTTTGGTAAAATTGCCAATAGGAATCCTTAAAAAATATTCGGTTAATATGAACTAATATATAATGAAACCAAATATTACACTTAATGTTATAGTCGCATAATCATAGTCCCACACAAAAGCTGACTTTTGTTAACATAACACTAAAAAGATATATTCAACTTTATATTACATGCTAGTATCTAGTATCGACTTCAGGAGTATAAACGAAAGAAAGTGGTAGCTGTAGGAGCAAAACGCGATAAAAACGGAAATTTATCAGTCAATAAATGTTATTTTGTTTTCTACCTTTTCAACAAGAACTTTCTAAAAAAATAAACAAAGAAAAAAGCAAATAAGGAAAGGCTAAAGTCGGTCGAGGCTGACTAAATGAATTAATTTACTTTCTACACCATTACGCAAAATCAAATCGTAAGTGACATTTGTATGGGGGCTACTCACTTGTGCCAATTTTCCTTAGGATCGGACAATAATTGCGACTTGTACTTAGATTACTTTGATAGATGGACAGACGAACGTGACTAAATCGATTAAGAAGGTCGTGAAATCGAGACATTGTACCAATTTTTATATTTTTACATCCAAAGAAACCTTAAAAAAAATTAGAATTATCAAAAAGTAATTTATTTTCGTTTTAACAATTTACTATTTCATTTAGTAACAGATTTTCCCATTATTAAATTTCGAATATGATGGACTTAAAATGCACTTTAATATATTTCGAGACTATGATCATGCTCCGTTGATATTATATAAACAATAAGTGGTATGAATTGGGATATTCTCTTGGCTCAAGACCATTGTATGGAATGCAAATTTATTTACAAATGACATGGTGACTTTTATTAATTGACTGCACACTACCACTGCACACTGGCCCAAATCCATTTTTTATGGCATAAAGTCGAAAAATAAACATACAGTCTTGTAATTTTGCACATTTGCGCAAAAAATAAAAATAAAATTGGGCCGATCGGACCACGCCCACTACCACCTCCCATATAAACTCAATATATAACCAACATAATTATCACCCTGTATTGGTACTGGGTGACCAAAAACAAAACTTTATGGAAGCTTAAAAGAATGAAGAGTTGTTTATTTTGACGAAATGTGTTTTTCTAAACATTATTGCAAAAACAAAATATAGCATACAAATAGTATACTTTAAACTGCAATTTAAATAATTATTTCAAGAAATAAAGTAAAATGTATACATTTGCACAAAAAGGTGAATGATGTTGTATACCATTTTAAAGGTACTTTCAATACCTTTTAAATAAAATATTGATGGGTCTCGTACATAAAACTAATTCAGAGATATAATCATATATATGTCTATGGCTAATAAAAAACTGTGCTAAAAAAATGACAATTTTTGGAGTTTGCCGAAGAATGCTGACGAGATATTAATTCCACCATAAACTACAACCTCAGACGAACACTTTCACATTTACACTTTGAGTCAAGTTGAGTCATACATATAACTTTTGGTTCACGACATTTATAGATTATGATCTCTACAAATCACAAAATTACAATACCTATGAATACTTACAAGACCACAATAATTATAAAATGTTAAATATAATTTTTCAACTACTAACTCTTGCCGTTAATTTTCATAATATAGTCACTTTATTATTTTCTTTTTAAGTCTTGATTTTAATTAATTTGTAAAACTGCTTTATATGAAAATTAATTCCACTTTTTGTGGTGTTGCCACCTAATTTTCTCCAGTATATTTTCTTTTTGCTTGGAGCGGTCCCATAAAGAAAATATATACACATTTACAACTTTCCAATTTCATTTTTTTTTTGAATTTCTGCCAAAAAATGGATTTGTCATGAAAGGCTTCGTCAGATCACACAGCGACTTCACAGCGACTTTTCAATAACACATACCCGGCTTCTTTAAGTAAATGATTGTCATAAACGAATGATAAACAAAACTTACGAATAAATGCACATTTATTTACAAATGCCATGGTGACAGCATTTGTAAATAAATCTGAATTCTATATAATATAGATGCGAAATTGTATTGAGCCAGGAGAATATCCCAGTACAAATCAAATATTGATTACAGACCAAAATAAAACAAACGGAAAAAATAAACAATAACTTTATAAAATTGCTAAGCAAACTTAATTAATTGTTTAATGTGACCTATGGTGTCCCAAGCTGCAAAGGCGGAAACAAATTGTGGAATTGGAAAACACAATTTTTTTATTTGACCCCAACAACAATTTTTGGTTGCAATTGTTTTGACATCATTCAAACAAAATTAGAGGGTATGCGTTGAAAAAGCGTTTGTTTTTTAGAACATCCTAATGTGACCCCATTGATTTGAGAATTGCTGTGTATTGGTCAATGTTTGCAAATGTTATATAAGTCGTTTTTATCAACTGAAACTTTCTTCCCTTCCCTTTTACACGATCGATATTTTTATTTTGCTGAGTGCTCGGCTATCAGCGTAGGGGTTGTGGTTTCGATTCCTACCAGAGGCTTTGATCTGTCGCAGCAATATCTAGCTGTAAAGGTTTCAGTCAAACGGCTCAATCCCTGGCAACAAAAATAGAATATAAATTTACTTTGTATTGTAATTCATAAAAAATAAACAATTAATTTTGGCACTGAATTGGATTTTTCGCCGACAGTGTGGATAGTCGAAATCAGTTGATATTATATCATATTTTTAGGGTATATATCAGTCCGAAACTTACGTTTTTGTTTCAGTTTCTTATTATAAACAACAATGTTTAACTTTTTATATTTTTTAATATAAAAAGTTTTGCTTAAAATTTTTTATTTTCTTGTCTTAAGCTAGCCATAGACGAACGATAAATTCGAGCAATTTGTTGGGTTTGTGGTCGCTTTTTTACGTCTGTGGGGTAGTTCGCGAACAAATTGCAAGTTTTTGAAAATTTTCAAAAACTTGCAATTTGTTGGCGAACAAATCATACGTGTGTGGGCTACTGCGCAACTTTTAAGCCGTTTCGCCATTTCAGTTGCTCTTCAACCATTGTAACGAAAGGTCGTGTAGTGCACACAAAAAATGGCAAGCAAAGACTTTATGATAGAATGCTTATTTCTTTCGAGCAGCCACTCTTCACTCCATTTTCTTTTTCTTTTTTTTCGATTTTTTTTCTTTTCTAGTTTTTTATTTTCCATGTCGAAACATGTATATATAATTAAAAGCGCAGCTGCATCAGCCGCTGCTTCGTCGCACATGTTGTTTTTAAGTTTCCAGTCAACAGAAAAAACCAATTGTTAAATAAAAAATTTTCTACCACAAAATTCTGACAGAAGCACAAACCGAAGTTCAAACACAAAATGAACATGCGAGCGCGTCATCCGCTTCGTAGCATATGTTTACTCATCAACGTCGGCCGAATTATGATTTGTTCGAGCGTGTGTGGAGAAACGATATGCAATAAATTGCAGCAATAAATTTGCAAATCACACCAATAAATCGTTCGTCTATGGCTAGCTTTATAAATGTATTTCAAATGTTTCATTCTATGACAACTACATAAAATTAATTGAAGATAACCAAAATTTTCACAACTTCCAAATCACAATTTCTTTTTCGGTGGCATGATGACATAATGTCCATGGACGTTATGTTACTCCAGAAGTGACATAATGTCCATGGACTTTATAGCATTTTAATTTGTGCAATAATGTCCATGAACGCAGTGACATAAAGTCCTGTCATTAGGGAATCCTGAACAAATTGAAGAGATGCTCTAAGAGCGAGTTATTAGAATTTTCGACAAAACAGCAAAAATGTCTTAATTTGTTTGTGAAATATTTTGAGGAACAGTGGATGTCAAAGGTGAGCTCAACTTTTTAAATTTTCCATGGGAAAACAGAGTAATGATAGACTATACATGAACCTACATAGTTTAAATTCGATACATACAAATACAAGTATTGAACTACAAATGGAGACGAGAGGAAGCGTGGGAAATATGAAACAAGTATAGGTAATAAGAAATTTTTTATTACCTTTTCTTGTTTTATATTTCCCACGCCTCCTCTCCTTTCGATAGGGACTATAGTACGAACATCGATTGGGTTTTGCGAAATAAAAGGAGAGGAGTCATGGTAAATAGGGATCTATAAATCGACTTTCGACTAATCGACTTTTGGGAGGAAATCGTCGAAAAGTCGACTTTTGTTTTCGACTTTGTCCATCAATGAATACCGATTTTACTATAAAACACATCCTTTATCCGATTTTCTTCAAATTTGGCATAACAATGATTCAGATTTATATATCCAATACAAATGTCTCTCGATTTCGTTTTGATTTGGTCTATTCGTCTTTTCATTCATTAGCACTGTCGTCTTTTTATTTATTTGCAACAGTCCAAAAGTAGAATTTTCAAAAGTCGAGTTTCCAAGTCAAGTCGAGTTTTCAAGTCGAAAAATCGATTTTTCAAAATTCAAAAAATCGAAAAGTCGACTTTTCTTATATTTGCAAAAGTCGAAAAATCTACTATTCATATACATGCAAAAGTCGAAAAATCCCTAATGATAAATATAAGAAAGTAAAGGTAATAAGAAATCGGCCGCCAATTTCTTATTACATTTACTTTCTTATATTCATCACGACTCCTCTCTTTTTATTTCGTAAGGTTTTACTCTGCGGTTTACTCAAAAACTGAACACTGGTCGAATCTCCATAGCGGATTTTTTAAATCATATTATAAATAAAGAAAACAGTATTCTTGAAGATTATGAGGTTATAGAAGAAGACGATGAACATGTATCGGAAACAGAGGATGTTCAGGAAAATGACGTTTACTATACACATACGACGGAAGCTTTGAAATGCGTTATTTGCACTGTGAAGCCCAGAAATAAACTTTTACAACCTTGTAAACATTTCAAAATCTGTTCAAGCTGTTTTGATATATTAGAACAAAAATCAGCAAGAAAAAAATCACATTTGCTTTGTCCTTATTGTAGGCAAATTGTTGCTACAAATTTAAAAATATTGCAATAAATTGTTGTTATTAGTTTATATTTATAAAAGGCATATTCCATCAAATTGTTAGCATTGATTTACATTTAATATTTATAATTACTTTATGATACAAGTGAAAGTGTCATAAAGTCCATGGAGATTATGGCACTTTTTGAGTGACATAATGTGCACCTCTTTTCATTTATTCGGTTAAATTGTTTAGCCAAATATTCAATGCCATCAGAGGATTTTAACATTTGCGCCTGTCTGTCACCCAAACTAGGAATAAGTTCCTCATACAAGTTTATTTATGCATATGTTAAGATCCCTCTGTCTCATGAATCCACACACAAGTGTAATTAAAACAAATTTCACTTAGATGGCAAATTAAAAGGCACAGCCTTTTTAATATTCACACCAGAACTTTTTACTAAATATATACATTATCATAATAAATGCAAAAGAAAAATTAATTTCACAGCACATTTGCAAGTAGATATTTGAATAATTTCGAAAATTCTCATGCAAGCAACACGTCAAGCACTTGTTGCAGTCACAAATTTCTTTGTTCCGCATTATGCTGCGACCAGATTGATGATCTGCCTTCCAAGTGGGGGTTTGTTGACTTTCACATTATTCTCAGATGTTCTGAAGGCAATATTCATAAATTATATGTTAAGTTAACGGCACAAAGGCAGCAGCCACACTGCAACTCTCATGTGGGCCATTTTCCCGGCCGTCCTTGTGAGAACGGCGGCACCTGTAATGCTTTCGTATTTAATTTTCGAGTATACAATTTTGTCAGCAGCAAAAACAATTAAAAACGATATACATATTCAGTGCATCCCGTGCACAATTCGGCTCTTGCTCCATTGGAATAATTGTGTTAACATACTTTATTTATGACCTACAAAAATGGGGTACCCATGCTCGCGAGCAGAAATATTCAAAAATTAAGACATAAAAATATCACATAAACATGCAAATCTAGATAGTTTAAGGTCTTCCATTTTGTGCAATTTCCTTTATAATTCAGTGCAAAATCGTTTATTAAAATGCTCGCATATGAATTGTTGCAGTCGCTTAATTTCGGTCCAGCAGCAGGGCTTTTGGTCCTCTAGAGACTGGTTTTAAGTGCGGCCCTCTGCAATGGCATCATTTAAACTCTCATTACAGTTAACTGCTTATAAAGATTGAAATCTTTATTGAAATGGAACAAAAGCCACCGCCTAAGAAGTGTTATAAGCTTAATCCCCTTTAATCGTGCAGTGGGACATGAGACTATAACAGCACAGCACTGCAATGCTTTGAGCATCAAGTAGCTGTAGTTGCCGTTTGGCTTAAGGTCGAGATTTGCCATCGTCCGGATTTTAATCTAAAACAACAATTTAATTAAATTAAAAATATATACATATGGGTGCAAGGGAGTACGTATAATGATACAACAACAATAGGCGACTAAGCAATACCCTACAATAAGTCAAAAGGAATAAATCCACTTTTTTAAAGATTTTTATTTTTAATCTGTTGTTTTTTTAATTTTTAATTAAAAAGTAATTTAAAAATTAGAAATATTCTTAATATACCAAAATATATATGTTTTATTTCCTTAATTATACCCTCCAGTAGGGTATTATATGCACTTGATTGTAACACACATCGTATATTATTACAGATCGGCTTAGAATCACTTTCTTTAGTATTCAATTCTCGTAATCGTAATCAATTATTTTCCGATATTAATAAAACTAGGCACAAGTAAGTTTTGTGGGCCAGGACGAAGGGTATTTAATTTGAAGCAAATCGGTTCGTATTTAGATATAGCACCCATACAAATGTCGCTCCCGATTTTACTGTTTCCGTTCAAGAAACTACATATTTTACTCGATTTGTTTCGAATTTGACACAGTACCTTATATTTCAACTAGAAACATCTCTGGTGAAAGTAGGTCAGATAGGTGCAGATTCAGATGTAGCTCCCATAAATATTTCGCACTCGATTACACTTTTTATACCCTCCATCTCCAGGACGGGTGTATACTAACTTTGTCATTCCGTTTGTAACACCTTGAAATATCGACCTGATACCCTATAAAGTATATATATTCTTGATCGTCATAAAATTCTAAGACGATCTAGCCATGTCCGTCCGTCTGTTGAAACACGGAAATTTGTTCCCTCACAAGGACTAAAAATACCCATAATAATCCCTAATATTTTAGCGTATTTAAGCATGTTTTTTGAATATGTCTGTTTATATTTGCTTGATATTTGGTATGCGCATACCCCTTATAGCAAAAACGTGCACCATATAGTGATTCGTAGGGGGTGAAATGGGGCAAAAAAGGGATAAAAATGGTACATATTAAATGGCAGCAGCTAGAAACACAAAATTCGGTGTGTACATTCCTCTAATTGAGTAGATACATAATATAAAAGTATTTTTCAAATTCGTACTTTTAAGGGGTGAAATGGGAATAGAGGGATAAAAATTGCTACCAACCAAACGACTGTACATAGAATAATGAAATTCGGTGTCCTCTGATTGGATATACAAGTAAAATACACGGATTTTTCAAAATTCGTACTTTTTGGGGTTAAAATGAAAAAAGGGGATAAAAATAGTACCAATCAAATGACCGCAGCTAGAGTCGTGAAATTCGGAGTATACATTCCTCTGGCTGTGTAGACACGGAAAATAAACTGATTTTTCGAAATACGTACTTTTTGGGGTCAAAATAGAAAAAGGGGATAAAAATAGTACCAATCAAATGACCGCAGCTAGAGTCATGGAATTCGGAGTATACATTCCTCTAATTGAGTAGATACATAATATAAAGGTATTTTTTCGCAATTCGTACTTTTAATGGGTAAAATGGTACAGAGGGATAAAAATGGTACCAACCAAACGGCTGTACCTACAATAATGAAATTAGGTGTCCTTTGATTGCATAGACAAGTAAAATACACGAATTTTTCAAAATTCGTACTTTTTGGGGTTAAAATGAAAAAAGGGGATAAAAATAGTACCAATCAAATGACCGCAGCTAGAGTCATGAAATTCGGAGTATACATTCCTCCGACTGTGTAGACACGGAAAATACACGGATTTTTCGAAATTCGTACTTTCAAGGGATACAATGGTACAGAGGGATAGAAATAGTACCAACTAAACGACTACAGCTAGAATGATGAAATTCTAATTGCGTAGAAACGTCAAGGGGGTAAAAATTGTACCAACCTCTGACTGCAGAGACACGCAAAATAAAAAGTTTTTTTTTCCAAATTCGTACTTTTTCTTTTATGAAATAAATTGGTTGAATCATAAAGTTAGGTTATATCGCTCTATGTACGTCTGATAATGGATTTTCAAAAATTGTACTTTTGGAATTAAAATAGAATGGAAATACAACCAACTGTAGCACCCACTATCTACCAATATTTATGGTATTTAAGCTTTTTGAAAATATAAATATACGAATATTAACTTTTTTAGTTTACGTATTGGTAGCCTTGCCTTATAAGCGTGGTTTGAAATAACTAAAATATTATATTTAATTATAAAATTATCTTTTCAATATTTATATTTGTTTTGGTTTGGCTATATTAAAAAATTGATATTTTCCTGTAATATTACTGCACTTCTACGAAAACCGACAACTTCTGTGGAATGCAATCCATGGTGGAGGGTATATAAAGTTCGGCAGGGCCGAACTTAACGCCGTTTTTACTTGTTTCGCTCTACATAGCACACATTGTAACCGATTTACTTTAAATTCGGCAGAGTACCTTATATTTCAACTATAATTATCTATGGTGAAGTATAGCCCAAATACAAATATCGCTCCTGATTTGACTTTATTCGCTCTAGAAACAAAATAATTTAATCGATTTTTTTTTTAATTTTGCAGAATATTTTATATACATATAGTGAAAGTGAGTCACGTCATTCCACAGATTGATAGTAAAAACTATATCCGATTTTTGCAAGATTTATACAACATTTTCTTTTTCACAAATCGTTACCCTAATATAAAAAACGCAACTAATGTTCTTCCGATTTAACTCTTGTACCTGCGTACCTTCTTTTGAGAAGTTAGTGATAGGAATATGAGTAAATAAATATCTTCCAAGGTGGCAATTGTGCAGGCAAAAGCTACACTGAAAAAACGAGGAATCTTTCTACCTTTCCAAATATGTATATATTTCGTTAAAGGCTTTTGAAGGAATGAAGTTGTGTTGGTCCAAAGTCAGACATTTGCTCAAAAAGGATATTTTTTTTAAATATTTATTACAAACAAACTATATTTGACACAAACATAGAGCAAAATCTTTTAAAAAATGTGAGAAACATTTCGATGAAGTAAAAAAAATATTAGGGTTTTTCAATTTTCAAATTCTCATCTGAAAAAGGTGAAAATCTGTAATACAAAAAAATTAAAATTTTTTTCTTCGCATTATGAACAACAACCAGAAGGTCCGCTATTCTATTAGAGGCGAAGCATATGATAGTGAAGTGAAGTGTGATAAAAAGGGGATATCAATTTAAACTATTACAGCTTAAATTCTGATATTCGGTTTGAACGTCCATCTAATGCGCATAAGTGGATTTGACTAAATTGTACTATTAATGGAGAGGTGTGACAACAAATATGGAGGTGGTACCTACCAAGGTGTTGCAGATAGAATCAAGTAATGTTGTACTCTATTCTGAGTGTACATTCCTCTGGCTACGTAGAAGCGTACCATAAAGGGATTTTTTTCAAAATGTTTACATTTAGAAAAGAAGAGAAAAAACTGGAAACATATTCGTAACAAAAAAAAAATCAGAACAATGCATTGAAACAAAAAAAGTTCATCTTATTTGTATAGAAACAAAATTTTTCTCACATGGGCTGAAACAGCAACATTCGTTGACAAATACAAAATGGTGGACAAAAAATGCCGCCTTCTTGGTGTAGAAACTGATATGATATGATAGTTGTGTGCGAATTAGAGGGTTTCTGAAAGTTTTATATAAATACAGTAGAAGATAAGTGGGACCTGTATAAATAGGAATCCTCTATAAGAATGACATTTTTGATAGTCCCTGCACACTTCACACAAAAACCTCTTTAAGTGGCTATTTTAATTGTTTGCCTCTAAGAGTGGTATTTTGCTTTCATTGTGGGCCTCTATAAGTGTATTTTTTCAATTGTTTTATCCCTGCTATTCATATTTCATACCAGGAGATTTATTTATTTGTCATGGTGACTGTTGGAATTTTGACAATTGGAATTTTTATAGAACGCATGCTTGCAAGTTCGATAAATAAAATACACTTTCGTATAAGTATGTTGTATGACGATAAGTTGGAAATTATTAAATTATTATTAAGATAGAACTCCAAAAGGCGTTCCACGTTCCAAAATCTACAATATCACGTATACTTCAAAAGAGTGACTCGGTATATGAAGCTTCAGTTGAGGTATAAGGTAAATTAAAAAGACTAAAAAACGAATTTCCAGAAGTGGAAGATCGTTTGGTGACACGGATAAAAAATTGTCAAAATGAAAATGTTCTAATATACGGAATCTTCATTAAAGGGGAGGCTTTAGAGATTGCTACATCTTCATACATCTTTCAAATCGCCGCTAGCTTTACCTCTTGGTAAATGTGAAACTGGGTTAGTGGGAAACCTCTATAAGTGGGAATAAACGGCCTGTACTTTCAGCTCTCACTTATCCACGTTCGACTGTATATCTAAATTAATTTCCTACATTATCTAGGTGATATTTATGTAGAATAATTATTAGGGGACAATAAAATGGGGCGCATGATATTTTAATTTAATTTTGATATTCTAAATATTCTATTCTTTAATTTGTCATTTGTACTTATGCTATACTTATTCGCACCCTTTGAGGCCGGTACAAATGTTGAAAATCGAATAATTTTTGACAAATTGTATGCTTTGGAATTTTGTGGGCTTTAAGATAAAAAACTATTTTGCCTATAGTTTCAGACGTGTATCATGTGGTTAAAGTGTAACGACTAGGCAATGCATAAAAAACTGATCTTTCTTCACTGTTGTAAAATTGAAAAATCAGAAAAATCACTTAACGAATGTCTTGGCAGGCTAGAAATAGTGACTGTTAAATCGATTCCGATTCTAATCGAGAATTCGATCGATTTTGGGGGTTCATAAATCGATTATTTTGGAATCGATTACACGTGTCCAACTTTATACTGGAATCGTTTATCGGCGCTTCAAAATCGAAATTTTGTACTTTTGGCGGTAACAAGTTGTGAAATTTAAAAGAAAAGTTTAAAGTTGGTAAAAAATGAGTTCTGAATTATTATAAAAAGTTAAAATATATAAAAGTTAGGAGCTCAATATGCACCAAACACTTGGTTTTTTGTGGAAGCATCTCCAAGCATTTGAAAAGTCCTCAAAATGGAAAAAGTGTTACAGAAATATTTTGATAATTTTAAATTTGTAATGAAATATTATTTATATTTCGTGAAATATGGTAATAATCGAACTTGATCCACTTATCGGCGCTTCAAAATCGAAATTTTGTACTTTTGGCGGTAACAAGTTGTGAAATTTAAAAGAAAAGTTTAAAGTTGGTAAAAAATGAGTTCTGAATTATTATAAAAAGTTAAAATATATAAAAGTTAGGAGCTCAATATGCACCAAACACTTGGTTTTTTGTGGAAGCATCTCCAAGCATTTGAAAAGTCCTCAAAATGGAAAAAGTGTTACAGAAATATTTTGATAATTTTAAATTTGTAATGAAATATTATTTATATTTCGTGAAATATGGTAATAATCGAACTTGATCCACTTATCGGCGCTTCAAAATCGAAATTTTGTACTTTTGGCGGTAACAAGTTGTGAAATTTAAAAGAAAAATTTAAAGTTGGTAAAAAATGAGTTCTGAATTATTATAAAAAGTTAAAAAATATAAAAGTTAGGAGCTCAATATGCACCAAACACTTGGTTTTTTGTGGAAGCACCTCCAAGCATTTGAAAAGTCCTCAAAATGGAAAAAGTGTTACAGAAATATTTTGATAATTTTAAATTTGTAATGAAATATTATTTATATTTCGTGAAATATGGTAATAATCGAACTTGATCCATTTTTAAGTATTCCGATCGGATTCATCCTAAAAAATCAATCAACAGATAACGTAGATAGACATATACTAAAAATTCGGTGAATAAATTCAATCGATTGTTTACCAAAGTCTACGATCAATACAATATTTCGTGAATGTTAGGAAATTATTGATATTAAAATATCAAGATTTTCTTACATCCATCGTCGCCATAATCGCATTTCACTAATCTATCATTAGAATTAATTTTTTAAATTTTTTGTTTGCAAGTTTATTCTTAGAATGATTAAATTTTAAAGAAATATTACACAAAACTTGATCGAAATTCTCGGTGCTTGAATAGCGGACCTGAAAAACACGGTCAGTGAGTCTGTAGGCAGACAGACTATTTTCAAACTACATATATGCTTTTCTTAAATTACTTTACTACTTAAAGTATAATTTCTTAAGTAATATGTGTATTATATATATATATATATATATATATATATTATTTAATTTCAACATGAAAGATTTGTGATTTGCAATCATTATAAGATTTTAACAAAAAACTCTTCATAGAAGAGGCTGCAGACAAACGGACTATTTTTAAACTATATTTTTTACAATTTAAAGTAATATTTAAAATAATATTTTTTAAATAAAAAATTTAATGTGCACTTAAACTTGAAATATTTTAAATTTTGAATGCGAATTTAAATATGAATATTTTTCAAGTTTGCATTTTAACATTACTATTCAATTTTAATATTGTTTTCTATTGGAGTAACGTACTTGTTCGACTACTCTAATTCATAATAATTTATAAAAAATCAATGAGAGTTTTACATTGAAAAATGTTTTGATAAATTATGCTGCAGCGACTGTTGTACGGCAAACGCGACGGTCTGAAAGCGGATTAAACACCGTATTCATATAACTTTTCCATCTGAGATAAACATAAACAAAGAAAATAGATCTATTAAGAACAAAGATTACGAACGAACCACATCAATAAAAAGAATTATTTTTAATGAAACGAAGACACATAAAAAATATGCTGTTAATTTCATATTTATATATTTTAGATTTAAATACAAACTCAAATGTGGAATTTTATTCTATGGTTGAACATTTTAACCGATTCCGATTAAGAATCGATTCTTGGGTCCGATTCTTCGATTCCAAGAATCGGATTGAAAAATAGTTGATCGGGGAATCGAGAATCGATTCTCGCCCTTAATTACCATTCACTAGCTAGAAACTGCCGGCTTGTGTGCCCACAACTAAATTGATGTTAGACAAATGCTACCGAACCTGAATACAAATTCAAGTTCAATCATAATAGTGATAAAGAGGCAATAAGTAAAAAAAAATTATTCAAAATCTCAAATTCCCAATAGTAGAGTGATCTCTTAGCAGAAAAAAATAACTTTCAGGTTCAGAGTACAACATAGATGTACCATCTTTATTTTCATTAATTACACTGAAAGAAACCAAAAGTCTTCAACGTACTATAATATAGGTCTCGCTCGTACTATAATACTTACTCGTATGTTAACTTATTACTTCAATCGCACTGTCATCTTCTCAAGAAATTACACTTTTTTTATTTACAACCAAAAAAGGAAGCAAAAAACAAGTGTTTTTAAACCAGAAGAAGAAGGTGCACCAAACCAAAAAGGCGGCTTACGCTAAGATCGTCGTTTTTCGTACATTAAACAGTAATACATCACACCTTACACACAATTGTGACTCTTAACACTTGTAGCTACCAAAAACCACCAGCCAGCCAGCCAGTCATTCTAACCTACCCAAATAAATTCCACAATCAGCCAGGCCGCTATAACCGCAATGGCCAGCATGGCCAACGAAGTATGTACCACCGACTGAATCGCTGAATGGCTGGCTGGCTGACTGGCTGTATGCCAACCTGCCAGCCCAGCCCGTTTCATGATCAATGATCTTGTAATGTTGTCTGCATTATGTGTGTGTTCTTGATTGCATTACGCTTTTTCTTGCCAGACGTATGTTTCTCTCCTGTTGCTTTGTGAATTTGTAGTTGGTGCCAAACATTACACTTGTTATTCCTGCGATATCTTTAGTTATCACAGAGTGGAGCAGTAAATATGTTTGTAAATACATGTGTATGTAACACTCCTTAAAGCACTCATATATGGCGATTAGTTGATTTAATATCCTCTACTATGGCATGATAGTTATATTAGGCTGGTCATTTCGGCTGCAGAAAATTAAAATAGGCACTCTACGACATCGACGTAAATTTTTTTTAAATCGAGACCAGAATTAAAAATAATTACATTTTTGTAGAACTTAACCGGAAAGGTCATATAGGGTGGACCATTAAAAAAATTAAATTAGAACTACTGATTATTTTGACTTTGAAAGGTAGAATAATGTACATTTTTATTTTCAGGTTTATGTTTGACATTTACAAAATGAGACGCTATCCGCTTGAACAAAATTGGGAACTATTAAAAGCTTACTTTGTTTAATTAGTAATTCAATTTATTCATTAGATATATTTACACTGAAATGTTTTGCCCCAGCGCCTTGGGGCGAGTTGACAAGATAAATTCATTAAATTTACATATTTATGTATGTACAATAATATTCACAAAATATACAGCAATCAAAATTACAAGAGAAGCATTCTCAATTCACGCAATAAATGCGATTTAAGATTTGTCTTAAATAATGAAATTCTGGATACATTCTTTAACTTTTGTTTTTCTTTGTTTAGTTATTTCAAGACGATATATTTTAATTCTCAAATTTGTTCTACTTCTCGTCTGGAAAACGGTTGGATTAGTATGAAATGCAATCGCACGTGGGCCAAGGTTTCTAACTGGTTTAAACATATACATGAGCAATTGCATTTTATATAATCCATGTACCGATAAAATTTTGGAGACATCTCCATACAACACAAGAGTTGAATAAGTACGAGGGAGGTTATAGACGATTTTAAGTGCCTTGTTTTGGTTGCTTCTTTGCAAAGACCTCAGTTGTACACTTTCTTATAAGCATACACCATTGGTATATAATTTAGATGACTTTGGACTAATGAATTGTAAATGAGCAGCTATCAAACTTATTTTTAAATTTGTACAACATTCCTATGGCTACTTAAGTTTTTAACTCTTGTATATGGAAGTTCCATGATAAGTTGTTTTACAAATGAATTCCCAAATATTTTAACGACCGGGATACATAAACGTGAGTTCCTCCAATGTTAATGTTGACGGAAACGTATTATTTTTGTTTTGCCATTGTTCAGCACAAGCTTGTTCAATCTGCAGTATTCCAATATGGCTGAAGCATCATGTTCCATCTGAGACTTTAATACAATATCATGATTATAAGGATAAAATAGAGAAATATCATCAGCATACATAACAAGTTTCCCATACAGTTTGAGCCTGGAGATATCGTTCAAATATATTGTGAAAAATAATGGGCCCAAAATGCTACCTTGAGGAACACCGTGTTCGACATTGCCAGTTTCACCTTTAGCTTCATCAATTTTAAAAAATTGTCTTCTGTTTCTTATGTAGCTCTCGAACAGAAGTAGAGAACTACGCTGAATGCCATAGTATGGCAGTTATTCGAGCAGGATATCATGATCGACCAAATCAAAAGCTTTCGAAAAATCGTAAAATGCGGCACCAACTCCACCAAATTTATCATCCAAGTCTTCAGAAATTAAATTAATAACGTTTACGACAACTTCTTGAGTTCCACTCCCCCTTTTAAAGCCAAATTGCAATCCATACAACTGATTTGTTTCATTGAGATAATTGGAAAGTTGTTTATGCATAAGTTTTGCAAAAATGTTGATACTTTTGGGAATTGGGAGTACTTGAGCAATTTTGAGTACTTCTGGGAAAGTAGACGTACGAATCACATCATTAAATATATCTACCAGATGTGTGCTTATGAGCTCTTTGCATCCAATAGTAGCTTTGCTCGATATGCCATCATATCCAGCACTTTTGTGGGATTTGAGACTCGTTATTAGTTCAATAACCTCCTCATAAGTTGTACAATTAAAAACAAACATAGATCTGGACTGAACAAGGGTTGTATTCGATCCTTTAACAATTTGGGAACATTCAGAAAATAATCATTTAGCAAATCACATTTAGTTTTCTCATCATTATCTCCACTCAAAAGAATTCGTCCTCGCTCCTTCCATCCCAGGAATTCATTTAAGAATTGCCAACATTGTTATCCATGGATTCAACGTTACATCGTAAGTAATTGTTCATGCATATTTTATCGGCCTCTTTTATAATTCGACTTATATGTTTCAACGTGAATTCGATTCTGGCATTCGCTCCATTTTTCCTTCTCTTAGCTAACAATTTTTCTTTAGACTTTCTCAGAGATTGCAGATTTTTAGTTGTCCATGGTGTTAACAGAGATTTCGCTAATACTTGTTCCTCTTTAAAAATTGTGTTTTCTGCAATGCTATTGGAAAATGCATTTATTAGCTCAGCAGTATCAGTTGAGGGATTTCCACTGTGGCTCAAAGTGTTTGAATACGTACGAAATGTTTGCGCAATCACATCAAAGTTAGATTGTTTATACTACAAAAGTAGACTCACTACTAAAGCAAACTATAAGAGATTTACGTGAAAATGTTCAGTTCAGCCTTCATGAAGCTTATTTCCATCTCGGTGGCTATGTCAATAAGCAAAATTGTCGCATATGGAGTTCAGAGAACCCATACATGACTATTGACAAATTTTAAAAAATAATCAGTACTTTTTTATAGCCGATAATAAATTAGAATTTTACATGACCCACCCTATACATTATAAAGTAGGATTAAAGTACTCCTAAATACCTTTCTAACAAGGTATCAAAGAAATCGGTTAAAACAATTGCGAAATTTAAGTACTTGAATATACACTTGTCAGTAGGATTTTTAATTTTTGGGGAAATTGGCTAAAACTCTGCAAATAAAATTTTAAGTTTTTGTTTCTATTTCATTTTAAAAAATCATTCCTGAGATCTTCAGAAAAAAATTGGAGTCGTGTGAAATTGTTGCTGTCTTGTTTGGCATGGAATGAGTCATATTCAAATATAACTATTCTCCGAATTTATGAAAAACTATTTATGAAGTCGGGTACATAACATACGGCCCTGTCCAACTTAATATCGTGTCCACTTGATTTTCCCCTTTTCCCCCACTCGAGATACATTTCACTTGTAACGCGTTGTCAATGCCAACATCGGCAGCAACTGAAATCAGCAACCACAAAAAAAAAGAAAAGCAGCACGAAGCAACCACAAAAGAAGAGCTCTTCATTTTCACATTCATACTGGATCATTGGCCATTACAGGGCTTTATCTGTAACTGTCATCGATCGATTGAAGGTGTCAAATGTGGATTATTAATTGGAAGAAGATAGTTTACATGATTAATGTGTGTATCTCTCCTCGGCCAGTATCTCATTTTTTTTCATTCGCGTATGTACGGGTGGAGCGTATATCTCGTCGTATAGATGCAGATTGTTGTGGAGGTTGGTTGGTTTGTTGGTTGATGCAAGTTTGTGCTCGAGGAGCATGCTGACAAGTCGCTTACACGACTCTGCAACGACTACAGAACAATTGTAAGATGCCATGTCGAAAATTGTACACGGTGACATTGTAAGAAGGTCTCAAGATATCATGAACAAATTAACATGATTATTAACGTGGAGATTTATGGTTTGCGAAATTCAACTGGGCACCTGAACATTATTTTAGAGCTTAGGTCTTGTTAACTGTAATAAAGTTACAAGTTGCAAGCCAATATGATTGTTGCAAATGTGACAAAAATAAGAATAAACATGTTGCAGTGAGGTAAAATTGCAACTATACAACAATTTGAGGAAAATACTTCTACAAAATTATTAAAAAAAGAATTTTTCTAATTGCCTCAATGTATCAAAAAATACAAACGGGATATATGTGCTCAGAAATAAACGTAGTAGAATTGTTATCACCAATAGAGTTCGGTACAGAGCAATGATCAATATTTTATGAATCTACAAAATAGATTTTAATGAAATTTAGTTACTTTTTCATTCAGTCTATGGAAATACACTAAACTATTGCTTAATAATAAAATAATTCAAACATATTTCAAAATTCTGTAATATATTGTGAAACTTTCTAAGAGAACATTATATTGAATTAAAATATTGAATATTTCTTAAATCATTTTCGGCCGGGTTGCAAAAACTGTCGAAACAAAGGTTAAAAGATACTTTTCTAGGGCCTAGTCGACTAGTCGAACAGTGGCCGATCGTATATACATACACCCTACATGAATATTCTTGGAAAATATCACTGTCCCATATACAAATTTTAAATAAAACTACATCATTATTTCTTATTTTTGTTACCGATATTAAATCATTAATTTATTTCAAGTTTTATTTATTCTTGTTCATATTTGTGGTGCGTTGCAAAACATACGTCCAAGTGCAAATGAACTTGACACTTAGTACATATTCTTTGGGTGGGTTTATGGCAAACTTTACATCGCCTGGTTATTTTCAGGATTACTACTAATTTTGTGATGGCCAGATAAACGAGGATGCGGACCAGAAACAATTTATCTGTGGTCGTACAATCATAATCAGAAACCATTTGAACATCAGCTGGTTCATCTGCTTCAGCTGGTGTCAGTAACAAACTCGATGACAAATCCACCGAAATGTCAACTGCGAAATTTTAGGTCCACCGAGCTTCTTATTTACAAGACATTTCAGCTTCCAAGCATTTACTGCATTCTACTACTGGATGATGATGAAGATGATAACCCGATAAAAATAGAACGTGTATACAATGCATACTGACTAAGCTAAGTTTACTCTATCGGCCACTGTTCGATTACTCGAACAGTCAAATGTGGACGTATCTTAAAGTACGAAGATACAATAAATGTTGATGAAAGACTCATTTATTTATTATATTGGACGTTTATCCAAAGGAATGAAGTAATATTTGACAATAAATATTTATAATAATGTCTAAACATGCTTACAAAATGTGTCTATTTTGAAGGTATTTTTGGACCCCCCTCTAAAGTCTAAGTAGACGATGGAGAAACACTGCAACAATTTGTTCTTAAATGCCAACAAGATTTGCTATATTATAGATTATTTACATATAAAGTATATGTTCATCTTCACGGAAAATCATCGCGTTGAAAGTAGACAAAAGTTGCTGTTCGACTAATCGACTATATTTTATACTCTAGTAAATATCCAGTTTCAAAACAAATGTTTCAAACATAGCGCTCAAGTTATAAACTCAAGTTTAATCATAAAAATCTGACGGAATTCGCACTGCTGTGCGTGCGAATGAAAAAACTGTATTCTATTTTTGTCACTGTGATCAGGCAAATGCCCATATTATTAAGTGAGTTTCCTCGAAAAATATATTGTTGTCAAATTATGGAATCTTGAGACAACAATTTCTACATTTATACATGCATTGCTGTATCAGCAAAGAAAAAATATTTCGAATTTTTTCATTTTAAGAAACCAACTTTGTTTGGTAGCAATGCAAAATATTAACTTGGGCTTTGTTGATATATTTGAAAAATCGGATCAGACTGTCCGCAGAGGTGACGAGAATTATGAAAATGGAGAGAATGGATACAATCGTTTAATTTGTCGAATGAAATTAGTTTTTCCACCATTCAATTTAGTCCATATATTTAATAATTATGTTTATATGAATGTATTAACAACATCAAATACACCCGAGATTTTCTAGGCACATAGAACATTTTTATGAAATATAAAATTACGAACAAAATCACACTTTTGCGTGTGATTTTAAGCAAACATGGAAGTATTTCCCTAGGAAGCACATTTTAGTATTCCAATAAACCAAATGTGGGTATTTCTCGTTTTTGGTTCAGTAAATACGAAAGAAAATTTCGAATTTTACAACGAGTTCGAAGCCTGACTTGGGGAAAATCTTTAATTAATTTTGTTGGGTAGAAATCGATTTTATTTTATTAGATATTTTGAGTGTTATGTATTCGAATGCCAGATAGTTTGATCAAACTTTTCTTCTTTCAGTTAAAATGTCCAGTCTCATGAACCATTCTTAAATTAAATTATTTCTAATTCCTAAATTAAATTATAATAACTATCGTATCAATCTAATCATATCCAGTCTATTAGTTTTGTATAGTTTAGAAAGTAAAAAAATCATATAAGAAAGACTGAAAACATAAAAACATTAAGGAAAACGCAAAACTAACTAACTATAAACGTAGTTATCCCGGGATAGGTCAATAGAGACATATCATAGAACTGGTCCCAAAGTGTGAATTCACTTCTTATTACTATATATATTTTAATATAACTATGATATATGATATATGAAGGCATATTAATACAAAAGATGAGAATTCCGAAAAATATAATATATAATAATATAATATCTGTGTTAGTTTTATGGCTGCCTCGACGTAATTAAACAGAAAGCTCTCTGCCAACTTCTAATTAGGACAATTTAGTTTTTGAGGTCATGTCCTTTGAAACCGATCCTAGGGGATGTCTGTTGAGGTATGGTCAAATTCAAGTCCTGTGAGACCGGTTTTAAACTGGTAGCTTAGAACAGACAGCGGACATGCCCAAGACATACCACAGGGGGTGAATTCACCCCTCCGACGACAAACCCATCTAAAAGGGGACTTCATATATTTGAGTTAAAACCAGGACCACTCCCCACCTACAAGGGGCTAGTTTTAGGACTAGTCCTGGGACAGTTCATTTTCCCGTAGAACCGTTGCAAAAAATATATCTCGGAAAGCATAATTCTTAAAAATAAAATCAATGTATGTCTGTGTCTGTTTGTTTGTGTGTTCCGTATGGGACCGATTCGCTTGAAAATTTTATTGTAGCTAACTTCTGGAGAGGGTATGGTTCCTGGATATATTAGGTCATGATAGGATAAAGGGCCGTGGTATCGCCCACACAAACTATATTTGAAAACTCAATTTTTCAATTTATCTTATATATATATATATGATATATATATATGAAGTAGGAGAATAGGGAAGAATGAAACTATGCAATGTCGGGTAAAAAATCTAGTATACTATTAAAATTTAATTAAATTGATAATGTTATGTCCTCAAAAATGTATTTCTTATGTGCCTTGAGGCGTAGGGATTCTTCAAATCAACACAAAACAATTTTTTGTGGATAATTTGTTTTATTTTTTACTAAAATGCCACTTTTCGTCGAAGGTACCTTTAATATTTGTGCAAGAAGTGCAACTTCTACAATTATTCATAGATTTCCTTCAAATAGATTTTGTTTTCCTCGATAAGATCCTGGCTATTGCAAAATATAACAAAATCTGCTCTTATTACTAAACATTTATACTAAAAATTAAAAATCAATATTTATCCATTGATCTTTAAGATACAGACATAGTTTTCTTCGTTAGTTGGACTTATATTTCGAATGATTTGCATGGCCTTTCGGAACATTTTCGTTGCATAGTGTAATCAGATAGATTTCAAATCGGATATTCGATTTGGCTCTAGACCATTTTGCATCTCTATTGTTAGCATATGGTAGGCGACAACGATGCACTTTATTTCACTTGCTTTTACAATAATTCAAAGTATAAACTTTTAAGACTGTTTACGAAGAAATTTCTTCAAAAAACCCTGTACAATATTCTAAAGAGTGATTTTTTTGAGGTTAGGTTATTTTCATGCATTAGTATTTGACAGATCACGTGGGATTTCAGACATGGTGTCAAAGAGAAAGATGCTCAGTATGCTTTGACATTTCATAATGAATCGTCTTACAAACGAACAACGCTTGCAAATTATTGAATTTTATTATCAAAATGCGTGCTCTGTTAAGAAAGTTCATTGCGCGCTTCCATTTTATGGTCAGTTTAATCGACCCACTGAAGCGGCTATTCGGGCTATTGTGACTAAATTTCGCACCAAATTTACATTGTTGGACATTAAACCACCAACACGCTTACGTAGAGTGCGAACTGAAGAAAATATCGCAGCTGTATCGGCCAGAGTTAATGATGACCACCAATTTTCGATTCGTCGCCGTTCGCACCAATTGGGTCTCTGTTACTCAAAAACGTGGAAATGCCAAAATTGGACTAAGCGGATGGACCACCTAAGACGCAGCCGCGGTCAACATTTAAATGAAATTATCTTCAAAAAGTAAATGTCATGGACCAATCTAACGTTTCAAATAAAGAACCGATGAGATTTTGCAAATTTTATGCGTTTTTTTTAAAAAAAAGTTATCAAGCTCTTAAAAAATCACCCTTTATTAGAATCATTGTTAAGGAATTTAGGATTACATTTGCTATTTGCAACCTGCTGTCAAAATACAATGTTGTGTTTTGTTGGTCTGTGAAAGAACCCCCCCATTGAAAATGTTCATTTGAACAAAAGGCATCTTGATTTCAATAATGACTCCTCGAGAAAACCGTTTCCCTTTTATCACTATCACTCATAGTGATTGACTTATCAAAGGTAATATCATAACGAATCCTTTTCTTCGTTGTTGTAAAAATAATACAACAATATCGTGTCATCACAAAAAATAAGGATAACCACAAAACGTCACTTTAGCCAACAAAACACCAGCCATTGAAAAAAAGGGGACGAGCGAGACGGACTGACGTACAAACTACTGCAAAGCCGTAACCCATTGTAAATGTTGAAATCTTTGTTTTTTTCTGACGTTCATCGTTGTCTTCTTCGAGGCAACATCATCATGCAACATGATTTGATTGAATATACAATTTTACAATGCTGCTGCAACAGCAACGGCAACACTTAAATTCAATTCATTCATTCAGCCATTCGTTGGTTCGAGTATTTATTGTATGTTGCATAGTGTTGGAATAAAATAACACAAAAAAGACGAAGTTAAGTCAAACTGCAACAACAACAACAATAACACCAGCAGACAAGTGTAAAAATGCTAAACACAAAAGCAGCAACAGCAACCGACAAACAAAAGCCAGCATCATGTTCTCAAGAGACATTACGTGACAAGGCAACAACAGCAGATCGATGGTCGAACGGACAACCCAATCTTGGCCAACAATGGGGAGCCCAAAGTAGTAAACTGCAACTGGCCAAAAAATGTCTGGCTGGCTTGGCCGTCTGTCTGACAAACTATGCAATTTCTTCGAGCCATTATGCCCTACACCACCACGTGTTAGTTTCAGGTCAAATGTTTGTAACATCAAGATATTATCGAGTTAGTAACAAGCCCTATTTGTCTAGGGATAAAATAGAAACCCTTCTCAATCATTCCATCAATAAATTTATGCAAACAATTCATAAAACACACCATTTTTTTAAATTCCCTATAATTCCCCAATAAGGGTCATAACATTTATCAATAAATTGTCTTGAAATATGCCTTGGTTTACTTGTCAAGACAGAAAATAGCGCGAACAACTGGTTTCGCGCTATTTCACTAAAAATTTAAAAATCATTTATTTTTAATTTCTAGAATTTTCATTATTTTTAATTATTTTGCGTCAACAAAGACGGTCATAATATCTATATCTATCTGAAAATGGAACCTGTAAAGCACCCCATATATATATTTCAGCTATAAAAATCTGGAACAAATTTGGGTCACGGTAGTCAATGTTTAATCCAAAAAAGTCCCGATTTTGAAACTTAAAAAGAAACAAGGTATCCACTTTTAAATCATCTTGAATTGACTTAGCGAGTAGTGTAGGGTATTATATAGTCGTCCAGATGCGACTTTAGCCTTTCCTTGCTTGTTTTATTATTATTATGGGTGATTTATGATGAGTGTTTCATTGATTTTTTTGGGTGGTGAAGGACAGTAGGATCAATGCAGTGCGAAACACAGACGTTGCACAGTAGCTTGGAGATTTTTTCTTTGGAGCTTCTAAAAACCCGCAGTGTTCAAGTTCAGAACACACAGATCCTACGAGATAACAACATTAGGGCTGGGATAGTACATGAATTTTCGATTTCGGTATGCTAGAACGGGCCAAAAAATTGGGGTGGTTGGGTGAGTGCAAGTAGGCGCTCATCGGGGTTAAAGGTGAGAAAAAGGGGGTAAAAATGCACAAGATGCCCAAAACTGCCTCGGAGTCGCCCCCAGAGGGGTTAAATGTAAGACCGACCCCCATTAATTTCCCTCCCCGATATTTCTTCGAATACACAGACCACACCACATACCCACACCTTAAGGGGACAACCATACAAAAATTAATTTTTATAAAATTTGTTCCCACCGCTTTTATTTGCACATGATGTTCGCTACTGGAGTCAAATGATTGACCGACCCCCAATATTTTTTCAACCCCTGCATTTTTTCTGAACACTCCTACCTACTATCTTCATTCCTTAACGTGATCTCCATAATATTTTTTATGACAGTTGTAAGAGCGACCTCCATTAATTTTAACTCCCCAGACTCACCACTATCCCCACTTATTAAGGGTGCTTCCATACAAAATACAATTTTTTATAAAATTTGCTCCCACCGCTCCAAGGAGGACCCTAGTGGAGCCAAATGAGTGACCAACCCCCAATATTTTTTCAGCACTAATATTTCTTCAGAACATACATATCCTCTATCTGCAAGCTTTAAGGTGGCCCCATACATTTGTCTATTTTATATAATTATTTTATGAAAGAAAGCCAAAAACTGCTCCGCAGTAGACCCTAGACAGACCCTAGACGTGTACGACAGACCTTTTCCCTCCCCAACATTTCCCCCAAACATATTAATCCGCTATCACCATTCCTTAAGGGGAAAAGTCGATAGACTTCATATTAGGCTTAAGGGGTCTCCCATGCAAAAGCAACATTTTATAAAATTTGCTCCCACCGCTCTAGGAGAATCGAATGTGCAAAAAGTTACGGCACAACACATTGTATTTGTCATCTATTAATACAGCGGCTCTTTGAATCCAGCTTAAGGTAAGTTGTTTTAATTCATTCTACTAAATATTTTTATTTAGTTTATTTTTAATATTTATCTTTATTTTTAATATTTATATTTATTTTTAATATTTACTTATGTTAACTATTTTCAATTTCGAAAGCAATCATAACTGTTGCATAGTTAGTATCAGTATTATGAATAAAATTTATATTACAAAAATCTAATATGCCGTTTTTTTGTTTATAAAAAGTAAATAAGAAAACATTAATAAATATTTTTTAAAATTTTATAAATTTCTGTAAAACTGGAAACAATTTGCTTGAAATTAGAAAAAAAGACTTATATGTATCCCATACTACAAGAAAGTTACATTTTAAATTTTGTAATTACCTTATGACAAAAAATTTTTATTTTCGATCCACAATGTAGACACTAGATTTTTTTAATCGGGAAATGCAGCTTTATTGGCCATATAGAAAATTACATATTTGAAAATTTTCATCGAAATCGGAGATAAGAGCCAAAATTGGTATGAAATCGCTTATGTTTATGTTTTCTCTAAAAGTCCTATATTCATAAGTGGCTATGAACAAAAACACAACTTTTCAGAAGAGCGCAAAACTGTTATTCTCCTTAATTGTAAGAGTAATTTTGAATCATTCTTCTACAGTTTAATCTAAAGAGGGTTACTAATTGCTACGATTAAACAGTTTTCGAAAATTCCTATTATTCGTGGTATTATGGTTCATAGCCACTTTTGCACGATTAAAATTGAGCACTATGAATTTTGAAATAAGCACATAGCCATTAATGCTCAAATATAAAGGGTGTTTTTTATTGGGGTATAGAACTTTAAGTTGGCGTCACTTTTTTAACTGGCGGCCATTTTGTCAGCTGTCAAGTGATTAATATTTAGTTTGGTTTGCCATTTCATCATGAACAGGTTGACAAAAGAACAACGCTTGCAAATCGTGCAAATTTATTTCGAAAGTAATGGTTCAGTTCGCGAAGTTCACCGCAAGCTCCGTTCATTTTATGGTCGACATAATCGTCCATCAGAGCAATTAATTCGGTTAACCGCATAATTTCGCGGAATGGACCTGTCAATTGGCCACCAAGATCGTGTGATTTGACACCATTGGATTATTTTCTTTGGGGATATGTGAAGTCGCTCGTCTACGCCAACAAACCAGAAACGTTAGGGGACTTGGAAGCCAACATTCGTGGCGTTATTGCCAACATACGGCCCCATATGCTGGCTATATTCGAGCCAGCCGCGGCGGCCACATGCCCGAAATCATATTTAAACATTAATGGCATAAAATTATCCTTCCAATAAAGCCAAATTGATGGACATTAAAGCGATTTTCTTGTGTTTTATTTCAATTCGAAGTTCTATACCTCAATAAAAAACACCCTTTATAAATAAAACTTATTCTAAACTCTCCAGCAAAAACTCTCATTACCAAGTAATGTGGGGAATAAGGCAAAACCAAAAACCTTCACTACTTATTTTTCGGATCAGTTTCTAATTATTTTTATAAAGAGATTGTAAAAAATAAGTACTTCCACGCACGCTTACAAAAAGTTTATATATAAGTACTGGTTGGTAAGTATGTTGGTTGACGTTGTTGTGTGTTGTGGTTGGTGGTTTGAACAAACACAGCAAAACATTTCTCGCAACTTCAAGTTATTGCAAATTCAATACATTTCAAAATTTGTATGATGAACAACCACACCTCGGCAAATACAGTTTTGTTGTCGTAACAAAAGGTACGAATCAATAAGAAGAATGGGAAATGTATTTTCCATTCTTCTTATTGTTATTGTTTTGTTGTTAAGATAGTATTATAGTACTATTTTAACAATAAAATAAAACATTTTTTTAAATTTCAATATTGTTCTACCAGTTAACTTTATGATTCTGCAAAGAAATAACTCGCATTCCGCGTAACATGAAGAACTAAATTTTCTTCATCAATCGAAAATATCTTCGAGTGACGGTCGCGGCAACATTGAAATAGCTAGATGACAAAGCTACACTCAACTCTATGTGTAGCAAAACATGGATGTGCTGTTACCAATAACTTCTTTTTTAAACCATTATAAGGAATCCATTATTTCATACTGCAAAATAATGCAGGGCGTAATGGGATGTCATTACTAGGTAATGCAAATAATAATTAGGTGGCATTACCGAGTTTTTTATGTAATGTTGGCAATGTTGTGTAGAAAACGCATTTTCTGGGATGTTCACAGCGAATTTAAAGATTCCAGCTTCATCCGTCAGATTGGTACCATTTTTATCCCTTTTTCCAATTTTTTTTTACAAAATTTGGATATTGCGGAGAGGGGCATGGTAAACAAAAATACAAATTGGATATTTTTGGAAAAATTTCATTTTCGCGGCAACTAGGCTAAAATGATTTTCACTCATCACATTTTTGTTTTATGATTTTCTCGAGATCTAGACAACGGATCCGACTGAATTTTTGTTTGTGTATTAAGAACCAATGTCGCTTGTAACATATATGTAGCCAGTCGCGAAAATCGCTGTAATTGCTTATATTTTAACTTTCTCAGTTCAGGATTCTGAAACTTCTCTGACACAAATATTCCGAATGAAGTCAGCAATCATATGCTATAAAAATATGTTGGTATTCTCAATATGATAAAAAGTTACGCGGGTTTTTCTAATGATACTTTTCACGATTTTTGACTTTACAGCCACCATTTATCCTATTTTATAATTTGGGAACCAAAATGCTATTAACCGCGTAATGATGGAATTTGATAGTACGATATGTCCTAAATCTAGAAAAAATGTTTTAAACAAAATCGTTGTAGCGAATTACAACCTTTGGTTATATGCCGCTCCATTTTTGAACTATTTTATTTATATTATTTCTATGTTCATAACCACAAACTAACGTGTGAGTTGATAGCCAAATCAGAAAAATTTGGAAAAAAATTGCTTTAGAAAAAAATTTCTTCACTAAATTTATATTACAGATGACATCCAAATCTGAGAATAGTTTGGCACCAAAAACTGATTTTCAAGATAATGGTTCATAGTCACTTATGAATATAAGCCTTCGATATACTTTAAACAATATTTTAAGTATCTCCGCATAACGAAATTATTAGTTATTTTCGAAGTTACAGTGCTTGGCGCGGCAGAGTCGGTACAAAGCAGTATATAATCATTTTGACATTCCGTTTTTTACACTTCGAAATATTCATCAAAGACCCCATTGTGGAAAAAATCTAAGACGATCTACTGTTGAAAGGATGCTATGAACACAAACCAAATGTTTAAATTCATACTTTTAGGGGGTTAAAAATAGTACCAATAAAACGACAACTAGCTGTTGAAAATCGGTTTGTTTATTCCTCTAATTATGTAGACTTGTAAAAAATGGTTAATTCGAAATACGTACAGTTAAGTGGGAGAATGGTAAAAGGGGGATAAAAATGGTCTGTAGGTAGATTATTAAAAGTCGTATACATCTTCCTGAATGCGCAGACGCGAAAAATGAAGATATCTTGAAAAATAAGTGAATATTTCGAAATTCGTTCTTTAAGGGGTACAATGGGAAAATAGGGATAAAAATTGTACCAATAAAAATATCTTTTAACATTCATACATTTAGAGTCAAAATGGGATATTATTAATGGGATATTATTGGTATCGACCGCTACTATTTATTATTTATTATTGGTATCGACCGCTACTACCGTCACTAATTATTTAAAACAATAAAACAAAAAGTGACAGCGATTGTTTGCAATAGTAAACAAATACCCCAATTTGCATAAAAATCATCTGCATTTTCTTAATATGATGTTGCACTTTTACGTCAAGTGGACATTTTCTGTGTAATAGACTCCGGGTATATAAGGTATTCGGCGCGGTCGAAGTAAACGCCTTTTACTTGGTTTATTTTGGGCTTTTTTTTAAATCGATGTGCATAATATCCGAATCTACTGAGCCGATTTGGGCGATTTTTTTTTTGATAAAAAAATCCTATGAGTTACGATAGCCAGAACCTTCCGGAATAAGAAAAAAATGTTTGAATTCTTCAGATGATGCCTGACGGAGGAAACATGCACACCACCAGCAAGGGTTTTAAAGACATGGTCACACTTGACGGCACATATCTCCGCAATTTTGTAATTTTCTAAATTTAATTTTTTTAAAAATAGATATCGTTGGTACCTTTAAGCGAAGCACTACTTTCAGTGGATGCACTGACTTAGACCAATTTCGTTCTCCTCAAGATTGAAAAAATTAAACAATTGGACTTTTAGCTGCAACAAAGGTCTCACTTTGCCTTTTTGCTAATTTTGGGTTCTGCTGAAGACTTCAGCACACCAAAATAAATGACAACACATACAACATAACAGATCAACTATACATACAAACAACAACAATACACACGAGCTACAGTGAAGACGAGACATACCGTACAACAACAACCTTTACATTGTTGCGAACGATGCGAGCACATGCATAACATTGAATTGGCAAAGTGAGCTTTTTAGTGTGTCGACTTAGTTCGGTGGAATATTTTGTTTATCAGCGCTTCTCATTTGTCATATGTGACCGATGGTACTAATATGAACCCTGATTTAAGTCAAAGACATACATTCGTTGCGAAAGTTCTGATGAGATGGGGTAGCGCCCATCGAAACTGCGCAGTCAACTTATAGCTGCAACAATAAATGTCTCACTTTGCCTTTTTGCTAATTTTGGGTTCTGCTGAAGACTTCAGCACAACCTTTGGCCTTAAACCAAAATAAATGACAACACATATAAAAAATATTTTATTTTAATTCGAGAAAGTAATATTTTATATATTTTATATATTTTATATGGCATAAAGTCGAAAAATAAACATATAGTCTTATAATTTTGCACATTTGCTAGACATACAATACGCAAAAAATAAAAATAAAATTGGCCCGATCGGACCACGCCCACTACCACCTCTCATATAAACTCAATATATAACCAAAATAATTATCACCCTGTATTGGGACAGGGTGACCAAAACAATTATGAAAGCTTAAAAGAATGAAGAGTTGTTTATTTTGACGAAATGTGTTTTTCTAAACATTATTACAAAATCAAAATATAGCATACAAATAGTATACTTTAAACTGCAATTTAAATAATTATTTCAAGAAATAAAGTAAAAAGTATACATGTGTACAAAAAGGTGAATGATGTTGTATACTATTTTAAAGGTACTTTCAAGACCTTTTAAGTAAAATATTGATGGGTCTCGTACACAAAAGTAATTCAACGATATAATCATATATATGTCTATGGCTAATCAAAAACTGTGCTAAAATAAAATGACAATTTTTGGAGTTTGCCGAAAAATGCTGACGAGATATTAATTCCACCATAAACTACAACCTCAGACGAACACTTTCATATTTACACTTTGAGTCAAGTTGAGTCATACATATAACTTTTGGTCCACGACATTTATAGATTGTGTTCTTTACAAATCACAAAATAGCAATACCTATGAATACTGACAAGACCACAATAATCATAAAATGTTAAATATAATTTTTCAAACTACTAACTCTTGCCGTTAATTTTCATAATATATAGTCACTTTATTATTTTCTTTTTAAGTCTTGATTTTAATTAATTTGTAAAACTGCTTCATCAAAATTAATCCCACTTTTTTTGAACCGCAAAGATTAAGTACCATTCAGGCTTGTGGTGTTGCCACCTAATTTTCTCCAGTATATTTTCTTGATTGCTTGGAGTGTTGCCATAAATAAAATATATACACATTCACAACTTTCCAATTTTAATTTTTTTGAATTTCTGCCAAAAAAATAGAGTTGGGACCATAGTGCCGTGTATAGATATTTACAGCACGATCTCGCTTAACGCAACTACTAGTAATGATAGCTGTGATAACCGAGTAACCGAAAAGGCTAAAGTTTACTGAAACATAACATGCCAAACCACTGTGCAATGCTTCTGCTCTGCTGCCTTATATTTTACACCGACGGAGCTCGTTTTACTTTTGTTGATTTTTGTGATGTACAATAAAATTGTTGCATGTCTACGCTTGTCAATAAGTGAAATGAAGAAGTTGTTTTGTGTCAAATGCTTACCACGAGACGCAACAAACTTCTGCTGCCTTTGCAGTGCGAGTTGTTCTCGCATGACGATGTGTTGATGTGTTCATTGAAAATGGACAAGGATTGCATTTTCGCGTGTAAAAAGTGTGTACATTGTATGGTGATGGCGATGTCGTTGTCGATGTCAAAAAATTCATTGATAACTAAATAATAAATTGAAAAATATTCAAAGAAAATACTGCCGTGTCTTCTTTTCTGACTGTATGAATGTCTGTCAAAATGTCATATGCGGCTGTGGAGTGTAACCACCCCAGAGGTGAAGGCTAGTCTGATGGCAATGGGATGGATTAAATACATAAATCAGTGGACTTCACTTTTCATCCGAAGAGATTAGTTTTTTTTTTCTAAATTAATTTTGTTCGTTCGATAGAGAAATTACTTTTGAAAATGCAGTTCAGAAATTTTTGATTTTTAATTCTTTAAAAGCTTTAGTATAGCAAAAAAAATTGAAGACACATCTCAGTTTTATTGTCAAAAAATATCTCCTCCAATGAGAGGAATGTCGATAAGTAAAAATGCCGAAATACCAAAATTTATTATTTTTCCCTTATCACAGAAGACTAGATTGTATTTAACACCCATTGTTCGTATGCATGATATAAATTACAAAAGTTTCCTACGACGTAAAGCAATAGTGTTAGGGAAACATTGAAGGCAGCAGATTTATGGTGCTCTGTTTACACCGACAGTAATACTGTATTTATGTTTAAGTGGTGATGACAAATTACTACTGGGCGCAATAGTGACAAACACTATTTACTGCTGTACAACTACAAAAAGTGCTAGAAAAATTGCTTTGTCTTTACATATTCTCCACTTCTCTGTGCAGTGGAAGTTCTGCAAAATAGAGTAAGACAACACCAAAAACAAACACTCCAATAATTCAAAAACAATTTAAAAAAATCAAACATTTTCAGAAAAGAAATCGAGTGTGGAATTGAACATTTGTGAGGCAAACGACTACTCGATTCTTTTAACAAGGGGTGAATATAAAAGAATTGATTCATTAGTATAGATAGCGTGAGCAAACTACTTCGTCAGATAAAAACATCATTAGTACCCTTGTATATAATATGAAGAATTCCTCCTCAAATCTTTGGAATTAAATAGAAACAGCAGCAAATTTAAGGAATTAAAAAATACTGGGGTTTCCTGGACTAATTAAATAACTTCATAAAAACATCGAAATAGTCCCGCCATAAGTTCTTACAAAGGGTCACCGTTGGTTGTTTCTATTCCTATTAGTTTTCTCTTGAAAGTTTCCAGGTGACTTTTTAAACCATTTTGTACTGATTTCATATGTAAAGTAGATTCTTCTTTGAGAAGATTTTCATCTTTTATTTCGTCGATTCTTCTCGGAAAAGAAGAAATTTAAAGTTAAACAAGATAGCACGAGGGGTTACGTATTGACACTATGACAGTATGATATTTTTGTTGCACAATAAAGATCATGCAAATATCCTCACAAATTTGTATTCCCTAGCTGGGTTTCGCAAAAAATGGCGACTTCACGAATTAAAAAAGTTTTGTAGTAAGTCGAAAATCCAAAACAAAATTGAGATATCCCCATTTTTCTCTTTAGTTTGATCAGATCTCTAATTTAAGAACTTTTATTTCTGACATTTATAAAAATGTAGCCTTATAATGACATTTATATTCATTTATGCACACCAAATTGTTTGAAAGTGGCCTAAGTCACACTCTATCCTCTAATATTGATGTGCGGCGATGCAAACAAACATTTTTTATTTATAATGTCCATTTTAGGTGATTCAGATAATTTGAATCTATATATATATATATATATATATATATATATATATAAATGAAGCTGTGTTTGTAAGTTTGTGTGTTTGTTCTTCATAGCAGCCTAAATTACTGAACCGATCTTCTTATCTGTTCATGCTGAACCGGTGGTGAAAATAGGCTATATAAATTGTTTATATTTTCAGTGGGCGTGGCACCTTCCACACAAATTGGAGATTTATTCGTTTTTTATAAATTAGCATATTCGGAGTACTGTTGCATCGAGAGTCTTGCATTTTTGTGAAAGTTCAGTAATTGTTAGTCTGTGCAGTTGTGCCAAACTTGGACGGTATTGGAAAAGTGGGCGTGACAACCCCCATACGAAGTTAAAACCTATTATCGAATATTACCAGTTCTATGACACCCAGAGCGCTGACATTTTGTGTAAGTGAATCTGGAATCAATGTTCGTAGTTGTGCCAAAAATGACACAGTTCTATGACACCTAGAGTGCAGAAATTTTAAATAAGTGCATCTAGCATCAATGTCCAAAGTTGTACCAAAAATGGGCGGTAGTGGAAAAGTGGGCGTGGTACCATTCATGCGTAGTTAAAACCTATTATTGAATATTGTCCGTTCTATAACACCTAGGGTGCTGAAATTTTGTGTGAATATATCCAGTGTAAATAGTTGTGCAAAGTGAGCAACCCATATGAAATTAAAACCGGTTTTAGAGTATATTCGACACCGAGATTCTAATACTGTTGTCTGAGTTAAATTATTTGTAACCTGCTTAGACAATATACAAATGGGCGGGATTTGAAAGATGGGGAATTTTTGTTTTGAATTTTGTAAAATTACACGTTTTCTTTGGAGTTTTTTAGCACAATAGTAATAGGTTACAAAAAAAAGAAATATTCATTCGTCAAAAGCCGACCTAAGTCAAGAAAACGGAAATTTTAGTATTTTTTTTTTAGTTTTTGTGTTGATTGATTGGTGAACAATTTGATTGATTTTCTATGTGTTTTGTATGTAGTACATTCGAATTCCAGCTATTCGATTAAGTAAGTTCTTCTTACGTAGGAAGTTTTTTGTTTTGGTAATGGAAAGGAGAAGAATCACATTCATTTCTTCTTTCATTCGCCGTTGACTAAAGTTCTGTTCTTCAATATTCTCCATGGAACATATCCATTTCTTTAGTATCTCAGGGAAGTACCTTGATTATAAGTGGTACATATATTACCGATCACAAGAAAAAACAATATGAAACCCGATTTTAATTTTACAGTCTGTTTTTCTGCCTGGCGAAGCAGGCGGGGGTTCAGCTAGTAACATATAAAATTAAATTATTTGAAAAGTAAAAAAATAATTTTAATATAAAGATTCTAGCCGAACAACCTGAAAATATTTATATATATATATTTTTTTTTGAAATAAAATATTTTTGTTTTCTTTCATTTTTGGTAAGGAAAGGATTTTGTGTGTAAAATTTTTTCAATTTTGAGAAGAATGAAAGTGCTCTAAGTCAGTACATCCTCTGAAAGTTGTGGTTCCATTAGAGGTACCAACGTTGTCGATTTTTTTTATAAAAGTTCGATATAGTAGTAGGATATTCTAAGAAAATAATTTTGTGCTTCGGTGGAAAAATATTTTTCAATTGACTCAAACCATTGCATATTTCAGAACGGATAAAGTGTGACGTAGACCACTATCATTCTAACTGGCACATATAAGCAAATGCTTATTGTCAGTAATGTAATTGTATGAATTTGAAATATATCTACAATTTTCCATTTATACAGTAAAACTAATCTACCGTTCAAAATAAACAATAAAATATATTTCAATATTTTTCGTATTCCCGGGAAATTATAATTTTTTTCCCGGAAATTCCCAGAAAAAATGGATTGGTCAGACATGCTAACAATTCTGGATTTTTTTTTTTGAATTTTGTACTTCTAAGGTCATACAAATTAAGATGTAAATGCAGAACTTTTTTCTCTCTTTCTTTGCTATCGTCAAATTCACTTCTGTCCTAAACTATTCGTATCTATTACATAACATTTGTAAAGCAGGAGATTAATTGCGACATATCAACTAATCGAAATGTAAGCTGGCTAAGTACAAAACATGTCAAAATTAGATTAAAATTTAATACCATATGCAAAAATTAATTTAAATAAAAAGTATTTTATTTTTGAAGGTTTTTCGTACCAACTTTTGAGAATATATTTTGGGTCCTGGTAAAATTTTAAGACACTCAGATTTTACTGAAAAACCCATGAGTACTCTTCTTTGAAAAATATTTTACACTTATCTTATAAAATTTTTAATTTTCACAAAAAATTGTGTATATTCAAATTGGTTTAACCGATGTATTGAAAGTATCTGAGAGAATTCTTATTGTCAGAATATCGTGGATTTTTATGAGGATTATTTTTGTGGAAGATCTTAACCCTTTAGTTCCTCTCAGTAAGGGTCAATTCGACCCTTCATCGTCTTTTCAAACGGATATTTAAGGATTAGATTGTTCTACAAAAAAATATGCAGTGAGGCTCACAGAAGACACTAAAGTTGTAAATAAAGTTCTCCACGCGTAAATAGCAAAATTACACGCCAACTTATACAGATGATATACATCACAAACTATAGGTGAAATATAGTTAACGGGCGTTTTTATTTTTTCATTTTCTCATCCTCTTGTCTCTTAAAGGGACTACGAAGTTCCAAAGGATAAAATTTTTCAAAAAATATTTTTAATACTTATTATAATATTTTAACCAATTTCTCTTAATTGAAAATAAATTAACTTGTAAATTTATACACACTGTGCGGCCAATACTGTGATATATCCCTAAATGTACATATCTCGTGATACAATTTTCATCAGTTTCCAGTAGGGTCATTCGCAAGGTTCCCTAGTTTACTAGGGAATTCGTTTTTCAGCTAGACCACCTACCAAATTTACTTATATATTTTCCTTACACTCCTGCAATTCATATATTTTTCATGAAGCTTGAAATCGATTGGAAATGCGTACAGAAAGCATCCGATTGTCCGAATCCCAAGGACATCACTTCGACTTTAATAACCGTGAAATGTAAATGTTAAACATCAATCAAAAACGAGCTGTGACAATGCACATTTCCATTGTTAAGCAGGTGGTCTTTGCTGGCACAAGACAGCCCTGAGGTTCAAATAGGAAAGCAATTTGTGTGGCTATTCGAAAAAGGGTGAAATCCCAAACAAGGTGCGAAAAAATTAACTACCATAAGAAATTCAAAAATGAAACTAAATGTCACACCAAAGATGGTATTAATTTTAATGAAGTTTCTTTTTTCAAACTAAAATCTATATGTGAGGTCCATGGGTGGAAACTTTTGCAATAAATTTGCTCAAAAAACAATACCAAACCGGGCAACAGCAATACTCGCATAAAATTGAGTGTTTATTTTCTTTGAAAATTAAGTTGTTACACAAACTTTAAATTGACAATATCGGCGAAATGGAATCTTTAACATGACATAAGCTAATTTACGAAACGTGATATCAGCCGAGAAATGAAAAAACCAAACAAAACAACACCGACAACACAACACAAGCATTGGTTGCTACCTCTGACCATAATAAAGTTGGCCAAAAGACAGAGATAATCGATTAACATATGAACCAACTTAACTCCGAATCGCTTGTTGTGATGCTGTGCTTTGAACAAATAAACAACAGCCAGCGCCGAAGCGTTGTTTTAAGGAGGCCAACTGAAGGAAAAAACGCTGGCAATATATCGAAAGTGGTATTGTGAAGGGGAGGGCGACGACGACGAAGAAGAAGGCAAAGGACGTGATATATTACACTGATGTATTAGCAAATTACCGGAGATCAACAGCTTCCCAGAATATAAATAAGGTTGAGCTTGAGCTTCTGCTCATGCGGTGGCAACATCGAAGAAAATAACACCGAAATGAGTTCATTGTCAAAGTACAAAACAATCGTCTGGGGGGAACGAACAATTGAAAAGTTTTCGAGAATTTTTTTGGGAGTTGATACAAACCGACTTGAAATACAACCTATATAGACACAGGTTTGATGTCGAGCAGATGTACATGGGAAATAGGAAAATATCGAATTTTTTAATAGATTAATAATTGATTAATGGATGAACTCCCTCAAGCTATAGATGAAATTATATTTTATTTATATATTTGAGAGTAGATCTGATAGATGGCTTCGAAAGTATTTTTTGAAATGTCACAAATACTGGGAATGTGCGCCACAAACGTCATCACAAACTCAACATACAAACCCCCCGTTTGGAGAGGATGACAAAAGACCCACAACACTCCAGAGCAACTTAATTTGGCATGGCCACCAACCAACTAATATTTGGCGATGTTGCTGTTGATGTTGTTGTTGTGTCCTCGTCAAAATCAAATCCTTACCAGAAGCTAAGAAGATCTTTAAAGAAGAAGTTCAGACTGACAATCGGACAGACACACGGACAACAGACAAAAGTTCATGCAAAAACAATAGCCCTCGAAAACTTCATCTACATTTGCGCTCAATTATTGTTGTGCGTTGTTGCAATAAATTCGTTTATCGCCCCAAAAAAATCGTTTAAAATAATCTGCCGAGATCGTTTTCAGGAGATTAAGTGATTGTGTTTTTTTACGATCTCCCTGTTCACCAACCCCCCCTCCCCAGTATACCCTACTCAGCCTACTACTCCACTAAGTACTAGTCCTTTGTCATCTCTTTCCAACGGAGTGGCTGTGTGTGGCGTCATTGTTTGTGCAACATTTTAAATCCCATCGTCAACAAGCCATGGCGGCGGCGGCGGTGGACAAAATTAAGCGATATTGTGTACAAATTGATTGAATTATGTAATTGGCGGTGAATATCTGCAATGTTCAATTTTCAGTTTTAATGGTCAATCTTGTAACCGCGGAAGAAGAAAAGTTTTGTTTTTTCGGGTGGTTTTTTGGATTAAAGAGAAATTATTATGTGTTGTTGGGCAAGATTTTTTAATTTATGATTTTAAAGAGACAAATTTCCATGAATTGTTGCTGTGGTTGTTGTGTGGTTGTGCACTACAGCCAAGACGGGGATATTTGGCTTAAGGTGAATGGTAAATTCATTCAATATGTTAATCTTGTGAAAATGTCCATAATAATATACCCAGCAGTATTGTCACTATTACGCAAGAATGAAACTGTGTACTAATAAAATTTCATTAAAATCGATGAGTTTTTTTCAGGATTATATTTACTTACCTTTTTAATAACCTCGATTGTGACTTTCCGATGCAACTATCGTAGTATATATTTAACAACTGAGTTCCAACTTCAAAGGCTATAGTGGCCAAAAATTAAATATATTTTATTTAAGGGCAAAATAAAACCGAATGAAACCAATTAATCTTTACTGTATTCCCGTATTTCTTAGAGCTTTCATAGACCTTTAATTTTTAGCCTAAATTCGAAAATATGTAACAGAAAACCGGTATATGTAAGACATGTTTTAATATTTTTAAATATTTTTTTTTTAGGTTTTAAGTAATTATTAAAACCTAAAAAATATTTACGCTTTAACCACGCCCCTTCTAGTACCTCCCACACAATTCTCCCTATCCTAAGTAAAATTAATTCCTTTTGCTTGTAATCCGCAATGACTTGATATTTGATCATGTTTTTATACCCTCCACCTCCAGGATGGGGGTATATTCACTTTGTCATCCCGTTTGTAACACATTAAAATATTCATCGGAGACCCCATAAAGTATATATATTCTGGGTCGTGGTAAAATTCTAAGACGATATAGCCATGTCCGTCTGTCTGTTGAAAGCACGATAGCGGCCATACGAAAAGAGCTAGAAGGTTCAAATTTTTCCTAAATGTATCTTATGGTCGCAGATCGGTTGGGATTGAAAGTAGGCGAAATCGGCCCAGAGGGAAAAATTTTCCCTCACAAGGACTGAAAATACCCCTAATATTTAGAGTATTTCAGCCTGTTTTTTGAACATATTATCATGTATTTACTTGATATTTGAAATGCGCATTCCCTTTATAGCATAAAAGGGCACCACAGAGTGTTTTTTATTTGTAGGGGGCGAAATGGGACAAAAAGGGATAAAAATGGTACCTATCAAACGACAACAGATAGAAACACGAAATTTGGCGTGTACATTCCTCTAATAGGGCAAATTTGGAAAAAGGGGATAAAAATGGTACCAACAAAATGGCCGCTGATAGAATCATGGAATTCGGTTTATACATTCCTCCGACTGCATAGCCACGTAAAATATTTTCTTACAAATTCGTACTTTATTTGGTTGCTTTTACGACAAAAAATGGTAGAATCATGAAGTTGTCTTATACTGCGTACGTGAGAGATAAGGCATTTTCAAAATGTTTACTTTTGAAATTAAAATAGGATGGAAATACAACCAACCAAACGACTGTAGCTGAAAATACGCTCTCTATCCCCCAATATTTAGGGTATTCATGATTGCTCCCTTATATTAAATGAATTGAAATGTTATTATATACATAGTATACAAATATTGGTAGCCTTGGCTTATTAATTAAATGTCTGGTTTTCATACAGTTAAAATTTGTTGCGGACATTCCTCTTGTAGCTTGGAAGCACCACAAAGAAAATAAAAGTTTTAGCTTGCGAAATGGGACAAAAAGGGATAAAATATGGTACGTATCATTGGTACCACACACATTGGACAACAGCTAGAATCATGAAATTCGGTGTGTACATCCCTCTAATTGCATAGACACGTAAAATAGAGGGATTTTTCGAAATTTGTACTTTTAAGGGATATAATTAAAAAGAGGGATAAAAATGGGACCTACCAAACCGCTGAAGTTGAAATCATGAAATTCGGTGTATACATTCTGACTATGAAGACTCGAAAAAGGGTTTTTTCGAAATTTGTACATTTGGGCGGAGAATGGGGTGAATGGGGATATCTTTAAAATTTATACTTTTCTTTTCACTTTGTCTGTATCTGAAAATGCTTCTTTCTAATGGCGACTGACAATCGCCTAATATTTAGTCATGTTCACTTTCACAATTTCAGCATTTTATTTATATAGTAGTCGATTTTAAACAGTGCGCATAAGTATAGATTATAGTTTGAAATAGTAATCAAATATAGTAATGTGCATAAAAATATCACAATTTTCGTAATATGGTACTGTGCTTCTATGTAAAGTCGACATCCTTTAGTCTGCTGGTAATACTGTGGAATACACTCCGGGGTGGAGGGTATATAAGATTCGGCCCGGCCGAACTTAACGCCTTCTTACTTGTTTTTTTCCTTATTTCGACAACTTTTTTTTATGTAACTTGAAGTTAACTCTTTTATTTTTATTAAAAGTTGAAGTGTTATAACGAAAATTACAAATTTTTTTACTACGAGTGGAAATATTTCTATATTCCATATTTCTGCTGGACCCAATTAAAAAATTTAAGAGAAAATTCTCATATTTCATAAATCTACGAACAAAATATATCCTCTGACCTTCATTTACAAAGTTCTCAAAAAATCGCTGAACTTTGTATATTTCTCTAAGACCTTCAAAAGTACTTCTGTTTTTTGTCGCGTCCGTTTCCGTGTAAAATTGTTTATAATTTTGTACTGAATCCTGACATATATTTTTCAAATGTACACTTTAGAACACTAAAAAGGCTGATCGACTTTTCAGTTTCTTTTTTTTTGTTTTTGGAGTAGTTTAAGGCGTGCGAATGTCGCGTCCGGGCCACTAGGAGATGCCCATATATCGCTCTTTATTTAAAATATCAAAATCTCTATTAAAACTAAAAAAATAAATGTATAACTCTCAGCTAAAAGCTGAAACGTTTTTTCTTTTTGTATACAAAATAACTAGATCAGTCATTCCAGTCAAGCGGTAGAATTTTTGACCTCAATAGCAGCGATTTTTTAGAAAGTTTGTTTATGTTTTCTTCTCATAAAAATGTTTTATACGGATTTTCGGAAGAAAAACAGAAAATAGTTTTTCACGAGTTATAACCAATTTAACAGTGAAATAATACATTTTTTCAAAATGTATCTTCATACAATCGCCTAAACTCAATTACTTTAAAAAACTGAAGTGGTGTGTTACAGCCGCGTTATATTTTTTAAAGTTTTCAGAACTTTATTTATCTTGTTTTAATCTTCGAAATGATTACATTAATTATTTTTTGGAAACTTGAAAGTAGCGTTCTTTGATATCTTTATTAGTGACTGTGTGAATTTCGAAGTGGTGAAATGATGGCTTCTAAATTTTGTGGTTTATTAAAACAAGCTTTAAAAACAATGATATAAATAAAAAGATGCGATCGATTTTTAGATTTTTTTATTAATTAAATAATAAAAAATAAAATAATAATAATAAAGGCTAAAGTCGGGCGGGGTCGACTATATGATACACTTCCCTTTCTATCCGAATACAATTCAATTCGGTAATAAAGTGAAAACAGGAAGGATTTTTGTATCCTGTAAATGTATGTGTTTGACAAAATATGTTAAATCGGAAAGGACATTTGTATGGGGGTATATGTATAGTTTGGCCAAAATCGGTTAAACATTAGGGAGCAACATTTGTATTTGAGCTATAACTAAATCTGAACCAATCTTACCCACTTTCTGCATAAGTGTTTCTAGTAGGATTATGAAATGTTGTGCCAAATTTAAAGAAATTCGGGTACAATATGTCGTTTCTAGAGCGGAAAATGTCAAATCGGGAGCGACATTTGTATGGGGACTATATCTTAATCCGAATCGATATGCCTCAAATTAAATAGCGTTCGTCCTTGATCCACAAAACTGACTTGTGCCCAGTTTTGTTAAGATCGGACTATAATTGCGACCTGTAATTTAATTACAACAATAGATGGACAGACAGACGGACAGACAGACGGACATTGCTAAATCGACTCAGAAAGTGATTCTAAGTCGATCGGTATACTTAACAATGGGTCTATCTCGCTTCCTTTAGGGTGTTACAAACAAATACACAATAATACTCTCGTGGAGTTTATAATTATATTTTTATTCCATTATGGACTTATTTCATGGAACGGAAAATTTTTGCTTTAAAATATGGCAAAAAAAAGCTGCATTTCGCGATTTTGAAAAAAAATATAATCCAATAGAATATGGTTTGATTTGTGTTTTAAGGGGCTCGTTGGAAAGATACTGATCGCTAATTTCCCAATATTTTACTTTTTACTTCAAATTTAACTTCTCGCGGGGCAACAATTAGAAAAGTGTTCCAGTTCTTAATGGGTTAAAAAATTCCAAAAATCACAATTAAAATTAGAAGATAAAAATAATAGCAGAGGCTAGCTTACGATTGGACATTAATAAAGCCTAAATAATTCGGGACAATATCCCAGTTAAAAAACTATTATTAAGATTTGATCATTTTCTATAAAACTAGAAGCAATTTGCTGGAAATTATAATTGTATCTCATACCACGAAAAGTTACGATTTTTGAATTGCCTTAATACAAAATTCTTTATTTTTGATCAACAATAGTGTCTACAATTTCATAGTTTTTAAAATTCGTCAAATGCCCTCCACGATTCCTCTGGCAACACAGCGGTCCGTGTATCAACATATTCCATGACTCTCTGACATAGTCCAGACTGTATAATATTTATAATGTGTATGATTTCATTCTTAAGCTCTAGTAATAGCATAGACCAGTGACATAAGTCCAATGGTGGCACATCTTCCTGGGAACTTCATTTGTAATAGGGTCATTTATTATTTATGTGTTACAAGTGTCGCCGTCCTGTTAAAACCACATATAGTCCAAGTCAATAGGGTGTCCAGATGCAATGTAATTTGACATATCTTTATAAAAACCTGACTGTAGATGATCAGCTGTCAACAAATGCGGTACCGTCTTGGTGACAGCTTTTTTCATGTACATTAGGATGGGCCACGAAAATAAATTGCAGTTGATGATCTGCAAAATATTTCGTCACTGGGTTTCGTCGTAACGCTCCTGAAAACACACGCCTAAAAATCATGTTTTTCTCGTGCAGTTTTTTAATGTTGCATTTTTGTCCTTGGAAGCACTTTAAATAGAAATTTTATATTCTTATCTTAGAATAACTCATTGGTCGTATTATTGGACGTTTATATTGATTTTTTGTGGTTTCACAAAGTGACAACTAAAAACTCATATTTATTGGAAATATTTTGTAAATGGTGTTATGAAAAATAAATAGAAGGAATCAATACCTTTCTAATGATGAACATCGGCAAGTTACGTTACTTACTCCATTTTTGTCAAATAATTTAATACAGAAGATGGATTTTCAGAGCCAAAATATTCAAACTCTTTTTACAAAAATGAGCGCTGACTTTTATAATTTAGGCATCATCATCACACTGCAGCTATTTATTTTTTATAAAATACTACCATCGAAAAAGTTTTCAATTAGCACTATGAAAATACACAAACAAATTCTATGAAGGTCTAATCTAAGACAAGAATCAAAATTTATATTTAAAGTGCTTCCAAGGGTATATTAATTCAGAAAAAAATTTCGACAAAAATACAACATAAAATAAGTAAGGATATGCTAAAGTCGGGCGGGGCCGACTATATGATACAATCCACTTTCTGACCGAATACAATTCAATTGGGTAAAAAAGTGAAAACTGGAAGAATTTGTGTGTGTTTCCTAACCATAGGCTAATATGACCTGACCCAATTTGTCAAATCGATAAAATGACTATATCCAAACATGGAATGAAGTGATTCACTTACACTATAGGTTCTTCCAGTTCAAGTATAACGTGTTATGCTCAATTTGAAGAAATTCGGTGAAAATACGTGGTTTCTGAGGCCGAATAAATCAAGCCTGGAGCGAAATTTTTATGGGAGCTATATAAATCTGGACCGATCTGACTCATTTTCACCATGAGTGTTTCTAGTGGAAGAATAAGATATTTCGCCAAATTTGAAGAAAATCTGTTAAAATATGTGATATGTAGAGTGAAAAGAGTCAAATCGGGAGTGAAATTCGTATCGGGACTATATCTAAATCTCAACCGATTTTCTTCAAATTAAATAGCGTTCGTCCTTATCCAGAAAAATTTCGTTGTACAAAGTTTCGTGTAGTTCTAGCCACAATTGCGATCTGAACTTTGATTGCAAGAATAGATGGACAGACAGACATTGATAAATCGATTCAAAAAATTCATGGAATTGATTTTAAGTCGATCGGTATACTTAACAATGGGTCTATCTCGTTTCCTTTTGGGTGTTACAAACAAATGCACAAAGACATAATACCTTCGTGGAGTGTATAAAAATACACGAGGAAATGGTTTTTAGGGGTATTTTCAGGAGCGTTTAGCTCACGCACCTTTGTCCTATAATTTCCTAGTAAAGACAGAAACCATCCTCTGTCCACTGGAGAGCTACAGTAAAACTTATATACGGAACATACAGGCAAACGTACATACAGACACGCTCAATATATATATATATAGTTCGACCTTATCTTATATGAACATGTTCTACAAAGTAAAGGGTGTTTTTTATTGGGGTATAGAACTTTAAGTTGGCATCACTTTTTTAACTGGCGGCCATTTTGTCAGCTGTCAAGTGATTAATATTTAGTTTGGTTTGCCATTTCATCATGAACAGGTTGACAAAAGAACAACGCTTGCAAATCGTGCAAATTTATTTCGAAAGTAATGGTTCAGTTCGCGAAGTTCACCGCAAGCTCCGTCCATTTTATGGTCGACATAATCGTCCATCAGAGCAATTAATTCATAATTTCGCGGAATGGACCTGTCAATTGGCCACCAAGATCGTGTGATTTGACACCATTGGATTATTTTCTTTGGGGATATGTGAAGTCGCTCGTCTACGCCAACAAACCAGAAACGTTAGGTGACTTGGAAGCCAACATTCGTGGCGTTGGTTGAAAATTGGACCTGTAGAATTGACTATATTCGAGCCAGCCGCGGCGGCCACATGCCCGAAATCATATTTAAACATTAATGGCATAAAATTATCCTTCCAATAAAGCCAAATTGATGGACATTAAAACGATTTTCTTGTGTTTTATTTCAATTCGAAGTTCTATACCTCAATAAAAAACACCCTTTAATTGTTTAACCACTGCTCGAAATGTTGTTCGCTTTTTACGGCTGTCAAATAAAAACTAACATTTTGATCGGACAATGTTTGCATAGCCTATTAAGAAATTACATTTAACAAAATATATTTGCTTGGGATCGACCTTGGATCCCCTGGACTGTTTTCGTATGTATTATGATTACAATCATTTTCCAAAACGGGATAATATTTGAATTCACTTAGTCTAGTATAAATTTTAAAATTGACATTTGCAAATCCGTTCTGCCCACTCATAGCAAACTAGTCGCCTGACAACTCCCTCCTACCTGTTCGCTGGTCATTTATTTTCGCAACATGGTGGGTGTTGCCACTCTGGTCTAGTTTGGATGTGTCGTGCCAATCGACACAATTAATGATGAGGAGGTAATTATTTTGTTGTTCTTCTTTCCAGTTTCTAACTGAATGAGAGAATCCAAATGAAATTGCTACTGCTACCGGCTACCGAAGGCCAAAGGAACAACTTCAGCTACTATTTCATTGACATGGCTCTAATGATTGCAGCAATTATGGCAAAAAGGAGGAAATTCTTGGAATTTTGCCAAACAAACCGAAGGGCTACTTGCACATACCCATTGCTGTGCGGTATTTAAGGTGTGTATTAGATTGGGTTGAGACGTGTGCTGGGAGAGTGTCTCATTCTCATAGAAGGTCAGTCTTGGTGGGCAGTGGCAATTTAATGAATTGCTTTTGGTTTGTTGTGTTGTGTTGCAATCCATGTCTCCGAACACATACTAATTTTACGGTTGGCTTGGGTGCATCAATTCAAACGTACTCTAATTTCATCACCCGCCGTTTCAAATGATGGTCCTATAGTCTGTTATTAACTGATTCTAATGATTGATACGTGCTCGGCACGAATATTCCGCCAGGGTTTAGGGCAAGCGCAAGCCAGTGCGAAATTTTTGGGTTGGAACATTGAATGCAAGTTTCAGCCAATCGTCAAACTTACACTTGAACACTTGAAAGATATAAATTTGAAACTATAGATGAAATAGAGTTAATTGGCGTTTTTAGTTTTCATCTTTAGTTGCCTCTTAAAATGTCTACAAAGATCCCAATGATAAAATTTTTCAAAAATTATTTTTAATACTTATTCGCACCATATAAATGCCAAATCATAGAAGAGTATATATGTTAAAAATGCTTTAAATTTCAAGCATCTGCCTTTATTAGTTGAGTACTATCAGTCATTTAAAGTGTATTTTCTTAAAAAGTAAGTTATGGAAGAGAAACTAAGGGGTAAGCTTGAAATATATGTTAATGCTGAACTAATACAAATAGACGCATGATATTTGAAGTATTTTTAATAGATATTCTCCTCTTTAATTTGACAACAATGCCGTTAGCATAGGGTCCGAAAAAGTATATAAAATAATTTTTATAAAAATTATATCTTTTGAAATGTTGTAGTCCTGTGAAGTGCCAATAGGATGAGGAAAATGAAAAACTAAAAACGAAAAGTTACTCCATTCTGCCTATAGTTTCATACGTACGGTTCAAGTGTTATGATTTTTTAATTGTCGTACGGTCACTCGATCACTCTATTTATTTCACATCGTTCATATTGGTCTAAAAAAACCCTACAAAATTACATAGTACGGTCCGCGAATTGTATTTTACTGGTCATCTACCACAAACACTGATTTCAAGTTCCATGAGATTCTGAAATGCTTTTTACTCTCGTGTCCATGGTGTCGCCCGTGTGGCACAAACAAAAATCATTTGTGAAGTACAAAAGATTTCTGTTCTGCTACTACTGCTGCTGCTGACCACTCGATGGCTGTCTTTTAGTATCTCTTTAGTCCATATAAACTTGGCTAAAACCGGATGTTATGCGTACGTAGCATGTTTTGTACTCTTTGTAGCAAGTACATCGTGTTGTGCTTTGATTCTTTTTTCCTGAGCCGTATGGCTTAGCATAGTAGTCCAGCGTATGTACGGGTGTATGGATGAATGGATGGATGGACGTTGCCGTAGTGCCGGTAATTTATGGATCCTTATTTTTGCTATCGTATCTCGTTTGCGATATGCACTTTTCGCTTTGCACTCATTTCGCCTCTTATTCGCAGTGCAGTGCAGTGCGATAGGCCGCATCCCGTCTTGTCCATCTTAGAGTGATGAATTGTTTACAGATCGCTGCTTTGATTGTGATATGAAAACTTAGGAGGCTTTCGGTAAAATATTATGCATATAAAAACTTAAATATACATTTTTAATCATAATAAAAAATAATAACCCACCAAAAGGTGTCATTAGAATGTGATTTTGTTTAATGTAGCAGAGACAAACGGTAGACGTTTTACGCCAAATGTTGGCCAACATATGCTGGGCCCTTTGGCGGCATTGACGGGCAGGGGCGTGGATGATGTTGTGTTTATGAGATGATGGTATAAGAAATTTTCAGATAAGATAAATTCACAGACCGGTCTGTGGTGGAAGAATACAAATCGCCGTCAACCTTATGAGGTTACATATACTTAAATATGACAACGTCTATATGCGGGATTGATATTAATATTTTTGATATTAATATATTGAAAATGTGTCCTTGATATAGGACACTTTCCAAATTCTCACAGCACTGAATTGAAATGGTGTAGAAAATGAAGTGCATCAGATAGTCGGCCCCGCCTGACTTTAGCCTTTTCTTACTTGTTTTATGCTGATTTCATGAATCAGTAATGCACAAAAAACAATCTTTAGGTCTGGGACATAGCTTTTTTGGCGAAGTTTTACATTTAGTTGAACAATCGAGCGAGATCGGACTCCAAACAATATAGAACAATTATTAAAGATATTTTCGATAAAAATTGGTCTTGACCCGGTGCACAATGTGCACACATTTTTAATGACAAAATCAGTAAAAGTCTTCTCTAGATAATTTTACTATTGACAGAATAAATTCACATATTATTGCATTTTCACGAAAGATAACTTTATGGACAGACAGTGCAGCCAAAATAATTTTAAGTAAAAAATATTAAGTAATTGGTATTTGTTTGGCACCCTTATTTGAATTTAGTTCGTAAGTACTCAAAACTAGTAAAATTTACTCAGAATGAGTTCTATTTATAAATTTACGGTGGTATGCCAAAAATCTTAAAACAGCACAATAAAAAATAAGAAGAAATTTCTTGATCGAATTAGCTGAAATTCGAATGTATTACATTCAAAACTCATAGAACGGCACAATAAATAAAAAACTTTTGTATCCAAAAACTGTATCCAAAAACGTCTATTACCGCTATGAATTTTAAATTCTATTGACTTTGACAAAACATAATAGTGATGTACATAAAAAGTAAACATATTCGTGATTCGATTACTTTTCGTTTTTGTCTATGCCAAACTCGCGTGGTATGAAAAATATTAAAAAATTTTGTTTAGTTACTTATTTCCAGACCACAAATAATATAATTTTTAGTCGAATGAATTATTATTTTTGGAGAAAATACAGCTTAACCTTAGTTTATATTCTATTAATTTGTAGTCGGAAATCGATTCATTGTAACACTAACAATAGTATGTCAATTGAAAATAACAGAATTGTCATATACAAATAGAATATTATAGAAAGTCGTACTAATAGACTTTTAATATAAATACGTTTTTGCATATGGACATCTTCCAAAAAGGTCTACCAAAAAATGAAATCAGACTACACTAATAGCTTTAACTTTTTTCCTTATTTCGACAACTTTTTTTATTATGAAACTTGAAGTTAACCTATTCTCTTTTATTTTTATTAAAAATTGAAGTGTTATAACGAAAATTACTACTTTTTTTACTACGCGTGGAAATATTTGTAGCGTCCGTTAAAAAAAATTTAAGAGATAATTCTCATATTTCATACATCTACGAACAAAATATGTCCTCTGACCTTCATTTACATGTACATATGTATTGAAAAACAAAGTTCTCAAAAAAATCACTGAACTTTGTATATTTCTATAAGAGCTTCAAAAGTAATTCTGTTTTTTGTAGCATCCGTTTCGATGTAAAATTGTTTATAATTTTGTACTAAATCCTGACGATATATTTCTAAAATTTAGTACTCTTTAAGCGCTTTAGAACTCTAGAAAGGCTGATCGACTTTTTCAGTTTCTTTCTTTTTTTGGCGTATTTTAAGGCGTGCGAATGTCGTGTCCGGGAGATGCCCAAATGAAGTATTAATAATATATTATAGTACAAAAAGTGTCTAATAACTAATGTCAATTTAAAAGCCGAAATAATATATTTTTTTGCATACAACCGTTTATCTCCAGTGTACTGCAGTATAATTACATTTTGAGTGTAGCTGACATTTTATACCAACTATAGTTTTCTAAAAAAGTGTAAAGCATTGAAGGAATTAGAGAATCATTTCAAACTTTGCACTTTCCGAAACTTAATTTAAGTTTGCGAAAATTGTCACGCCCCTTCTGCAGGCTCGGATTTGTTCCCAACCACAGGGGTTTTATGATAGTTTAAAGGACATAAAATGTGAAATGGGGAAAGGGGATTTTTTGTGATTCGAAGTATTTGATTTTAAGTGGGAATGCAAATTTATCTTTATAATGATTTTGCTCGGTGACGACCATATAATTTTTTTATTATGGTTGAATTCTTTTAATAAAATAACTTTTTTTATATTTTGGGGATAATTGGGAATTCTTCATAACATTAATGAGGAGAAGGAAAAAATCATCTGGCAAGCCTGCCCTTCTGCTACCACCACGCCCCATTTTAGTACCTAACACACATATAATTATATTAATAATTAAAGCTGTTATTATACACGGATAATCGAAATACTCTGAAATTTGATATTCGACAATGTTTTTATAGATGTTAAATTCTCATGGAATATGGACCCTTCTGGCAGGTTTGTCAGATTATTTATTTATACCTCTATCGCCAAAACAATTGTCAGAAATCGCCAAAAACCGCCAAATTTAAACAACTTCAGTTTTGTTAAAAAATCGACAAATTCCATTTTATATCGTTGTTGTAATGTAATGTTAATTTAAGGAATTCAGATATTATATTTGAATTGTGTATTTTCAACATTCCATGATAGGGAATTAGAACATATTTTATGTATTACTCCTAATAAAAGTTCAAACTATTTCTTATACCGGGACATAGTTTAGGCATAATTCACTGGTTAAAAAAAAAACAACAAAACAATTAACATTAACAAATTGTATTTTTCTCCTTTATGAAGCAGTTTCTAATATTGAGTTGATCTCTGTATCCCGTTTCCATGGACCAATGTCCCCTAAATATTATTTCATGTATTTTAAATGGCACGAAAAAGAAAAAATGTGATATAGAAAAATCAGTTTTAGTAGAAAAGACAATGCATGCATTCGATCAAAAATAGCGTTTTCGGTCGAATACATTTATTATAGTTTTTAATTATTACATGGTTTGTGTATTATATTCGGGAATACGGCTATTTTTCAGTTTGTTTTTTTAAATAATCTCCTTTAAAATAATCCTTCATTCTTTGAATTGTTCCTACGCTACGTCTTCACACGATACCATTTTCAATGTTCCTACCTCAATTGGTCATATCTTTGTAAAAATTCTTTTATTTATATTTTATAGAGTGCAGTTATCCTACAAAAAGGTGGAAATGGTAATTTGACATGAAATAAACGACATAAGGAATTTGTATGCATATATACGACTTGCACACAAATTGTAATATATTTCTCTACAAAGTAACGCCAATACAATAGCATACGAGGACCGATTTAACATTTTCTAAAACTAGCCAAGAAAATCGCCAACTATTTTTATACCCTCCACCTCCAGGATACCACATACTAACTTTGTCATTCCGTTTGTAACACCTTGAAATATCGACCAGAGACCCTATAAAGTATATATATTCTTGATCGTCATAAAATTCTAAGACGTCCGTCCGTCTGTTGAAAGCACGCTAGCATCTAAACTAAAGGAGCTAGAGCGTTCAAAATTTGCGTCTTATAGTCGTAGATCGGTTGGGATTGAAAAGGGGCGAAATCGGCCCAAAGGGAAAAATTTTCCCCTCACAAGGACTAAAAATACCCATAATAATCGCTAATATTTTAGCGTATTTAAGCAAGGTTTTTGAATATGTCTGTTTATATTTGCTTGATATTTGGTATGCGCATTTCCCTTATAGCAAAAACGTGCACGATAAAGTGATTCTTTTTTGTAGGGGGCAAAAAAGGGATAAAAATGGTACATATTAAACGACAACAGCTAGAAACACGAAATTCGGTGTTGAGTAGATACATAATATAAAAGTATTTTTTCCAAATTCGTACTTTTAAGGGCTAAAATGGGAATAGAGGGATAAAAATGGTACCAACCAAACGGCTGTACCTAGAATAATGAAATTCAGTGTATACATTCCTCAGATTGCATCGACAAGTAAAATTCGCGGATTTTTCAAAAATAGTACTTTTTGGGGTTAAAATGAAAAAAGGGGATAAAAATAGTACCATTCAAATGACCGCATCTAAAGTCATGAAATTCGGAGTATACATTCCTCTGACTGTGTAGATACGGAAAATAAACTGATTTCGTACTTTTTGGGGTCAAAATAGAAAAGGGAATAAAAATAGTAAATGACGAAATAATACCAATCAAATGACCGCAACTAGAGTCATGCAATTCGAAGTATACATTCCTCTGACTCGTAGACACGGAAAATAGACGAATTTTTCGAAATTCGTACTTTCGTACTTCGAAATTCGTAAAATGCAAAAAGGGGATACAAATAGTACCAACCAAATGACCGCAGCTAGAGTCATGCAATTCGGAGTATACATTCCTCTGACTGCGTAGACACGGAAAATAAACGGATTTTTCGAAATTCGTACTTTCAAGGGATACAATGGTAGAGAGGGATAAAAATAGTACCAACTGAACGACTACAGCTAGAATGATGAAATTTTAATTGCGTAGAAACGTCAAATGGGAACAGCTGGAATCATGGAATTCGGTGTTTACATTCCTCTGACTGCATAGATACGCAAAATAAAAAGTTTTTTCCAAATTCGTAATTTTTCTTTTACGGCAAAAATTGGTTGAATTATGAAGTTAGATTATTTTTGCACTATGTACGTAAACCGACAACCTCTGTGGAATGCAATCCGCCATGTCGCCAAATCAAAAATAAAGTCGCCAAACATATTTAAAATTCGCCACGTTTCGCGAGAAATCGCCATATCTGGTACCACCCATACAAATTCCCAAAGATTTGTTCATAATAAAACTAATATAGCATCCATTCGTATTGCCGAAATCAGTTGCAATTTGACATTTGAAAATGTATAATCACATTAAACCTATAAAATATTTATGCTTTTGCCACGCCCCTTCCAGTACCTCCCACACAATAGTCCCTATCCTTGGTAAAATTAAATTCTTTATAACTTCTATACTGGTGCTTGCAATTACAATTGCGGTTTAACATAGTTTTCAATTGCGTTTTTGGAAGTATACGGTTTATGCCAGCATGACCATCCGCCTTGGAGGCGCCTTAAACTGACCGTATCAAAGAATTTCAGTCACATTCATTTAACCGCATATACATATTGCTGACAATGCAGGGTTATATCATTTGCAAATTAAGTGAAATCTATGTGATATGTGATAAACAAACAAAAATGAAGAAAGTGTTCTCGTAGTATGTATTTAAAAAATATACTGCTTTATCTTTGTATTTGACCCCTTTTATTTTATCCCGCCACTGATCTCTACATAACCTAATGTTAAAAATATACATTTTGCAGTATAATTTTTCAGATATAACAAATAATTACGAACGATTTATTTGGTAATTGAAAAAAAGGCAGCAAACACCCATACGCCTTAAGGCATTTGTCACATTTCGCTTTCGCCATTTAATCACTCATTGGCGGGCTAAAGGCTTAAATAAGTCACCACAGAGAACTTCGGGAACTTTTTGCATTTTTTCCGCACACTGCGCCTTGACTGTCATCGATGATCGTCCTCTCGTCTCGTCTCTCTCTCTGCTCAGTGGTGATATGATCTATTGATTCAAATCTTTTGTATGTAATACGTGCACAAAGTTATGGCCGTATGTAAATTTAACCTGTTCTCAAAGACTTAATATCGCTTGCAACCGACGAGGGGGATGGTGGTCGGGGGGGACTCGTTTAATGGGAATATATGTCATCTTTAGGGAATTTCTTTTATTCATGCGGCTTTTTCATCATCATCGAAAGATCAGTGATCTCTGATCTCTCCTGGCCTGATCTTTTCTTGCTTGCGATGGTCTGGTCTGGATCACACATTGATCGTGTTGCTGATGTTGTTGGTGATATGCTAATATCGCCAACATGTGATTTGCATAAAGTATTTGATAAAAACTGTGGTTTGTGCGCACAACATGTCGTCAGGGAATTGTAAGTAATCCATCATTTGCTTTATGATTCTTCGGCTTTGGTTATGGTTATGGCTCAGCCAGAGCCACAAGAAGATTTTAATCTGCTTGAAGTGGTTTTGATTTGTATGTATATCTCACCAACCAAGGATGTAGGGTAGTGCTATGCTGGTCGTTTCGTTTGTAACACCATGATAGGCAGATATGAGACTACACAACATATGTAGATACTATTGAACGTCATTATAATCTAAGTAGTTATAGGATATGACTTATCCGCCTGTTTGATCTCAAAGAAATGAACTAGTATATTTAAGAAATTGTTTTAATTTCCCTCACATTATATTGTCCTTGGACGTCATCACCACCCATATCTACTCCACCCATGACGTCCTGGAATTTCCTCCATGCTGTAGGTCATATAAGATTCGTCCCGGCCGACCGTAACAGCCCTTTTTCTTGTTTCGTTTGACTTTAGCTTAAGCAAAATCGTATCCAGTTTTCATTTTTCTTATCATCTCTCTGTGGGTTGCAGGGACTGTGGCCATTTGCCTGTAGTCTTTTGTGGATTTAAACTCTTACATTGAGCTTCCGTTTAATGCAACCACCACCCAGTGCTGTGTTGTGTCATGCCGTGGTGGATTCTTTGAAGCGAACTATTAGTACAAATTATTAATATTGTCTGGGTAGTTTTATCAGATAACAAAAAGATATCTTTATACATTATGCTAATGATGATCATGGTGTGCACTTTAATGATGTTGAACTACTTTTGCACTTTTTTAAGTCAAATCGAGACGAATCTTTTATGTTGACAAAGACTACTGGAGCCTGGACTAATACAGTGGCTCTCGAGAGGTGAGATGCGGAAAAGCCATACAGATTTGTCAATAAGAAATGGGTTCTTGTAAATGAAAGCTCAAAAAAGCTGTTAAAATATGTCGGGTAATCAAAGATGTAGGAGGAGGTAAAACTATTAAATTAACGAATAACCATAGGTTAGTGTATTATGGTATATAGTAAATGAATTAAATTTGGGAAACTCATCAGTAATGTGCATCAAGAACGAGTGCATTCAAGTACACGGCAGCCGAATAATAATATGTAGTAAGAACGATTAACTTTGGTATTTAATTTTAATTATGGTAAAGTTGCGTTAGATTTTTTAAAGTTGTTACATTTTTATTTCTTTTATTTTGATTTTTAAAGTAGGGTTCTTAGATGTATTTTTAAGAGATTGTGTGAGTTTGGAAATGGTGAAATGATGACTTCTCGTTTTTACTAATTGTTTTCTGTTTTATTTTTGCAAAATCAACTAGAATTTCAGTCAAAAATTGTCAAAATGTTAATTTTTTCATTAGTTTATTAACATAATGGAAAAATATATTATTTTTTATATTTTTGGTGATAAATTACATACTACAAAAAACTACGTCGTTTTTGGACTTTTCTTTGTTTTTATACCTTGTTTTAATAAACTAATGAAAAATATCATTCTGATGATTTTTCACTAAAATTCTGGTTGATTTTGCTAAGATAATATAAAAAATCTTACAAAATAGAAGCCATTATTTCACCACTTCCAAACTCACACAGTCGCTATATATATCTATACTAGCACTACCCGCTGCTTCGCACGCGAAAAAGACAGTTATTTGTTATTAGATAATAAATAACTGGATACAGATAAATTGAAAATGGTAATTTGGAAACCTCCTATTAGATAGCACTCATACAAAGTCAATCGAATGTGCTTGTCGAACTCTTTGAACCTCTTTCCCAAGCAGTACACATTTTTAAAAATCACTATAAGTAACATGTGTTCTTGTTTCTTCAAAAAACATGTACTTTTTATGGTACCACGTTTATCCCTTTTAGTCCTGCGTCCACCTTATAAGTACAAATTTTTAAATATCCATTTAAGTTCCGCGTTTACGTAACTAACGGGCTGTACACCATTTTTCGTCCCACGCAACCCTTAGAAGTACAAATGTGCTGCGAAAAATCCAATTTTACGGCGCTTTTGCATGGTCAGAGGAATTTACATACCAAATTTTACGAATCAAGCTGTAATACTTTAGTTGGTACAATTTGCATCCCTTTTGTCCCGCTCACGCATTAAAAGTTCAAATTCCAAAAAATCCAATCTTACTGCGCTTTTACTTTGTCAGAGGAATTTACATACCAAATTTCATGATTCTAGCTGAAATACTTCAGTTGGTACCATTTTTATCCCTTTTTGTCCCGCTCACCCCTTATAAGTACAAATTTCGAAACATCCATCTAGCTTTGCGCTTCTACGTTGTCAGAGGAATTTACACACCAATTTCACAAATATAGCTGCAATACTTAAATTGGTACCATTTATATCCCTTTTTGTCCAGCGCACCCCTTAAAAGTACAAATTTCGAAAAATCCAATCTTACTGCGCTTCTATATGGCCATAGGAATTTACATACCAAATTTCACGATTCTAGCTACAACACTTTAGTAGGTACCATTTGTATCCCTTTTTTCTCCCGCTCACCCCTTATAAGTACAAATTTCGAAAAATCCATTTAGATTTGCGCTTCTACGTTGTCAGAGGAATTTACACACCAAATTTCACAAATATAGCTGCAATACTTAAATTGGTACAATTTGTATCCCTTTTTGTCCCGCGCACCCCTTAAAAGTACAAATTTCGAAAAATCCAATCTTACTGCGCTTCTATATGGTCAGAGGAATTTACATACCAAATTTCACAATTCTAGCTGAAATACTTCAGTTGGTACCATTTGTATCCCTTTTTGTCCCGCTCACCCCTTGTAAGTACAAATTTCGAAAAATCCATTCAGCTTTGCGCTTCTACGTTGTCAGAGGAATTTACACACCAAATTTCACGACTATAACTGCAATACTTAAATTGGTACCATTTTTATCCCTTTTTGTCTCTTTCCTCCCCTAAAAGTACAAATTTCGAAAAATCCTTATTTGTAGCTCGTCTATATGGTCATTCCAAGGAATACACCGAATTTCATGTTTCTAGCTACTGCTGTTGAGTCAGGACGAAGGTTCGATGTTTATTCCTTTTTGTCCCATTTTACCCCTAGAAGTACGAATTTCGTAAAACCCTTTCGAATAAGCCATATTTGGGAACTACCCTGAAAATTTCATGACCCTGGCTTCAGCCGTTTGGTCTGGGGGCTGACAATGATAAGTCAGTCAGTCACATTTGTACTTTTCGATGTGCGCTAATTTAGTTGAACCTTTTATATCCTCGACCTCATGTTTCGAGATGCATCCGACCACTTTATTACTTTTTGCTCCTCTTACTTTGAAAAATCACTATAGGTAACATGTGTTTTTGCTTCCCCTAAATACAAGTACTTTATTTGGTACCACGTTTACCACTTGTCGTCCCGCATCCTCCTTATAAGTACAAATTTTGAAATATCCATTTATGTTCCGCGCGAACCTTAGAAGTACAAATTTCGACAAATCCAATTTGACTGCGTTTCTACATGGCCAGAGATTTTTATCTCTTTTTGTGCCGTACACCCCTTAAAAGTACAAAAATTCATTTATATTGCGCTTGTATATGGCGAGAAGAATTTACATACCAAGTTTCAAGATTCTAGCTTAATACTTTCGTTATCCATTTTTGTCCCGCTCGCACCTTATAAGAACAAATTTCGAAGAAATCTATTTTGAAGGCGCTTCTACATGATCAGAGGAATTTGCTACCGAATTTCGCGATTCTAGCTATAATACTTGAGTTGGTACCATTTTTATCGTATTTTTGTCCCTCTCACCCCTTATAAGTAAAGGGTGATTTTTTAAGAGCTTGATAACTTTTTTAAAAAAAAAACGCATAAAATTTGCAAAATCTCATCGGTTCTTTATTTGAAACGTTAGATTGGTCCATGACATTTACTTTTTGAAGATAATTTCATTTAAATGTTGACCGCGGCTGCGTCTTAGGTGGTCCATCCGCTTAGTCCAATTTTGGCATTTCCACGTTTTTGAGTAACAGAGACCCAATTGGTGCGAACGGCGACGAATCGAAAATTGGTGGTCATCATTAACACTGGCCGATACAGCTGCGATATTTTCTTCAGTTCGCACTCTACGTAAGCGTGTTGGTGGTTTAATGTCCAACAATGTAAATTTGGTGCGAAATTTAGTCACAATAGCCCGAATAGCCGCTTCAGTGGGTCGATTAAACTGACCATAAAATGGAAGCGCGCAATGAACTTTCTTAACAGAGCACGCATTTTGATAATAAAATTCAATAATTTGCAAGCGTTGTTCGTTTGTAAGACGATTCATGATGAAATGTCAAAGCATACTGAGCATCTTTCTCTTTGACACCATGTCTGAAATCCCACGTGATCTGTCAAATACTAATGCATGAAAATCCTAACCTCAAAAAAATCACTCTTTACAAATTTCGAAAAATCCATTTATGTTGCCAGTCTACGTTGGCAGGGTAGATACCGATTTTTACAATACTTAAATTAGTACTGCAATACTTAAATTAGTACCATTTTTATCCCTTTTTGTCTCTTTTCTCCCTTAAAACTAAAAATTTCGAAAAATCCCTATTTGTAGCTCGCCTGCATGGTCATTACAAGGAACACACCAAATTTTATGTTTCTAGCTACTGCCGTTTAGTCAGGACGAAGGTTCGATGTTTATCTATTTTTCTCCCATTTTAACCCCTAAATGTACGAATTTCTTCCTGGGTTGTGACATCGAATAAAACAAAATACTTTCATCGTTTGTTTCGAGCCAGAAAAACGATTCAAAAAGATAATTTTTCATTTTTGGCGATTTTTCCTTAACCACTGTCTCAAAATTTACAAATGTGAAAATTTTCTTCAATTTATCGAATAACCGGTCGTGATCAGACTTATATTTGAAAAAAAAACTTTAAATAAAAATTTTATATTTATTTCAAGTTCAGGGTACTAAAAATGCTAGAAAATGTTTTATTCTACATCGATCGATGATCTCAATAATACTGAATCACTGTGCGTGGTAGATGAGTTTAATTTTAATTTTGACTATAATCGATCCGAATGTTACAAATTACTGAAACCGTTTTACCGCTACAACCATGTTTCTATGACAATTTTAATTTTAAAATCGATTGAAGAAATTTACATCACATACAGACAAAAGCTGAATAAATATTAAAAAGAGTCACTGCATGAAAATGTGCAAGCAATAGTAATATTCTTCCAATAGATAACAACAACCAACATATCCTTAAATGACAAAAGGATCGCCTGCGTAAAAACTCATCTGCTTCTTTGTGTAACCAAGAGATGGTAAAAAACACAAATACCACTTTTTTATCGATAAAGTAAATCCTTCAAAAGAGAAATCTGCTCCAAATATTTACATGCATTAGAATTCCTGAAGAGTCGTAAGTATGCGAGTGTGTCTTTCTATTCAGTCAAGGAATGCATCTGCCATATGGAAAACACCTACATGACGACACCAACCAACTCAGGCCTCAGGCTGGTGGTAACACACTTTTGTCAAAGTAAACAGCGTCAGCGTACGCAATGCAAAGGAATCGAAGACAAATATTACTTCTTAGCACGTTCTCTCTAATGAATGTCGTAAATGTCGTAATGCCATCATGCAATGTGCAGGAATGCAAGGATTAGTAGGGAAGGGAAGTGTTGGGTGACACACGCGGAAGGACATGTGCAATTCATCAAATCACCGAAACACCAAAAAAGGTGAATGGGACGACGCGTCGTTCCAAACACCTTGTGTGCGGCAAGGCGTCACAATAGACCGTACGCGCAGGCGCATGTGCAATATGAGCAGTTTATCGGAGCATTCGATTCGAATAAAGGATACAAATTGATTTTTATCAATCAATGAATGCGGAAGAACTATTTGCGTTGAACCCCTTTTGGTGGAAAAAGGGGTTTCGTGTCTTCTTTTTGTTTGCCTTAAGGAAAGGCAGATGTCGTTGCATAAAATCATTTGGGCTGTATAGGATTTATATAAGACACCAGAAACCACCTGCTTGGAATGTGGATGTTCGAAGAATTATTGATTAGAAGTGATCATTTATAGTTTGAATGATATTTGTTTGAGTTTAGGGGAGTCTTTGGATTGGTTATATATCAAAAATCAAAAAAATCATCGAAATACTGAGAAAAGTAAAATCAAAAAATATGCATTATATTTCGTTGCAAAACAAGCTTTAATAGGAATGTAAAGAAAAAAGATCAGAATTTATGTCGTGATGTCTATTTTTATTATTTTTGCATTTGTATAAACGTTGTTCCAAATGAAGTATTCAAATTTTATTAAAGCGAATTATATTCCATCATACATCAAAACAATTAAAACAATTTATGAAATAAATTAAGATATTTCACAACATCTTCAGTATAAACAAATAATTAAATTAGGACATACAACACACAATACAAATAGTCAAAAAGTCAAGGCAAAGTCAAAGATGTGACAAATGTTATGTTATTCAAGACAAAGGAACTGCAAAAAAACTGCGCGGTTACCACATTAGATATAAGAAATGCGAAGCGAAATAACCTCATCGGATGATATAAAGTATCTTTGTATGATGATAGACGATCGCCTTAACTTTAAGAGGCAAATGGACTACGCGTGAATAAGGCAACTATTGTTGCAAATACTTTGGCGAGAATGATGGGAACATAGGACAGACTCCGAAATTGTAGCGGATATCGCACAATTTCTCTGGAGGCAGCAAGTATTGTTTCGGAAATCATCCCAATGGATATTTCCGCTAAAGAATGAAATATACGGCGAAAAGTACAATAACCCACATCTTCCGAGACGGACCATCCGAAAAAGAAATGACAGGTAAAGTGTCACATGTCGTGGAACTTTAAACTAATCCCACGTGATTTCTTAGAGGGCTTTGAAGCGAGCTTCCTACACCTCTTTGGACATGACTGCTCATCTAGGCGTCCACATTATCCGGAGGAAGACGAAAAGGCGGAACACGTAATATTTAATTGCCCAAAGTTCAATGAACTTCAAGCAGACGATTGCTTGACAGTGGGGAATGTAGTGAATTTGATGTTGCGGTCGGACGAAATTACCAAGTAACAAACCAGAATGTATAATATTTTCTGGCGTACTCTATGTACCCTTGGACAAATGGTTGTAAAACAGTAGTTAATAAATAACAAACTTACACACAGAAAAACTAATAAAATTTGGATCCAATTAAAAAATATTATTCAAAAATAGTGTGATAAAGGAATTCAAAGAATCAATAAAGAAATTTGTAAGCTGCTTATTGAAAATATTGCTTATATTCACTACGTTTATTGAAAATAAAATTTGGCAGAAGACCGGGGATGTAAAATTCGAAGTCGCGCATTCTTACCACTGCACCACGCAGTATACGGAGAAAAATAAATTTGTATATAAGACGAAGACGTTGTGATTTTGTCAATACCTTCTTCTTCTTCCATTGACATATACATTGATATGTCATATCCACATTCATGTAGATGGAGTAAAAAGTGGCCAGAGACACAAAGTCTATGTTTTTTTTGTCAATTCCATGAAGTACCAGAAAATAATTATAATCTGGGACAGAAAAAATAGTGAAACAAATTGAAGGAGTGACTTAAGACCCTAAGTATGTTTGGACCAAATCCGTTTCACGACTTTTTAAAGTGTTTGAGCCATGTCCGTCTGGCTGGTGTATACGATAACTTTCGAAAGGATTTAAGGAATCAATCTAAACTTTGCATATAGTAATATTTTTCGCCAACTTAGTTTATGTTCGAAGATGGGCGAAATTGCCTCCACCCACAGATATTCGGAATCCGCTATATAATGGTATTTGACAATGTTATTATAACCACTTTAAATGTGCAAAATATGTCGGGTTTTGCCACGCACCATCCGGTACCTCCCACACAAATCACCCTAAACTAGGTAAAATTAAATTATATACATAATTGTATATATTTTAAATTAAGGCGTTTTTTGGGAAATATTGATCAATAAAATCAACAACAAAAAATTGTTTATGGTATTTTACTAAAAACATAACTCCGTGGAGTAGGGTATTATAAGTGAGTTTCACGCCGAATTCACATATTCAAGCATACCGAACTGCTGTTTGTCTGTTCATCTAGTATTATTGGAATGATGACCTCAATAGTTACAAGTGAATTCGGCTGTTCGAAAAGACTATTGTGTTCTCATTCATTCCGACTTAAAATCAAATAAAATAATTTCCAAAATCGGTTCGGAAAACGGAATATTTTGATCAGGGATGAGGCTTACAGCGTGTCAAACAATCAACTTATTGAAGGAAACATTAAATAATTGGTCCTTTCGAATGTAACAAATTTAGAGCCACTCTAACGCATTATAGTCTACCACTTTGGAACCACTACTACACATGAGCATCCATCCATGGAGACAGCAAACAGTGTGTCTGTGAGTAATTTCACTAATATTGGCCAAACCCTTTAACGTAATACTCATTTATAAGTCTTCTGTCTTGTGCAGCCTGGATTGGATTCCCACAAAAAGCTTAAGCCTAGAGCGCAAAAACTAGCTTTAAGTGGTCAATATAAATTAGTCTAGTATGTAATTCAATTAATAAAATATCCTTGAATTCCCAGATAAGATAATAGAGACCACATATGGAAACGGGACAATGTATCTATCCAATGCATTGGGTTTCCTAAATATTTAGCATCCTTATCAATCACTTATTGGGTAGTTACATTAAATGCTATACCGTTCCAATTTTTTATTGCCTTATTTTTATAGCCTCTAGTTGGTCGCTGCACCATGGGTTTTTAAGCCCTAACGCATCATAAAACTACCAAATCTGCGCAGTCTCGGCGGGCGTGGAAGACCAACGTCAGTCAACACTAGCAAAGCAACGGCATAATAATAAAAAGTTGTCTGATATCTGTATTCCGACAGAAATAAAATCTACATTTTACCACTTTTCAAAGTTACAATGTTGCTTTAGTGTTTCGTCCTCATGGTGGGATTAGTTATTTTTTTCGTTCGTAACTGTTGCTGTTGGGGGGCAAGTCATAAAATTGTCCGAATCGTTTTCGTGATGTAAATTGTAAACTGAACTGAGCAGAAAATTAAGTCATTTCCAGTGAGGTCTGTGCCAACAGCGACATGGTCATTGCCCAACTTTTATGTTTTGGTTTTACTAAGCCTTTAAATGAAATCTTAATATGTTCGAGCATTTCGAATGATAAGCTATTTGTTTCTGCATCAAAAACCTAAAAAAGTTTACATCAAACAAAAACAGTCCACGTCCTCGGAGGAGGATGATTGGGACTACTGTTTACGTGAGCTTAAAATTAACAACATTCAAAATAGCATTAAAACCAAAAGTTAGTTTTTAATGACGCCCGCAGGTTTTTTATGGCTGCCTTTGGTGCAGGGGTGGTCGGTCGGCCGAGCGATCGATCGATTTGCAACTTTAGTTTCCGAAATGAGATCAAATGGCGCCTCGGTTATTTTTTACGACTTTCCGGAAAGAATGAACTTGTCATTTGTTGAATGAATTGTCAAGTCGTAAAATTTTTTTCTGCGCCGTGTTTCAGATCTAAATTGGCCTGTAATTAAATCGCATAATTGGTGAGAAGTTATAATTAGGATATCGTTCAATAAAATTAACGATACAAAATATTTGGAGAAAGTGTAAAGTTTCTTTGATTTGAAGATAATAATTTAATATGGTTTTATATGGTGAAACAAAATGATAAAATTTGATACGGGAAAGCACAGAAAGAGCTCATCTATCGGACTCACTAAACTGGATAGAGGTTTTTAGAAGGAAAGAGTTTGCAATTAACATCTGGGAAATAATAATATCACACATTTTGTCCCAAAGTTGCGAAATTTGGCTAATAAAATACCACTGAACGTTTAATGCCGCAAAATTCGATTCTGTGGACACTATAAATGTGGTTATTTATGTTCCAGATTACTTTACGTTCATCACTGGTAGAATCACCGCTTTGCGAGAAATTGAACAGAATATAAGAAATCTAATCGAGAGGAACTTTTGGCTGGGATTATATCATAACATTTACCAATAATGTCCACATTCTCCGCGGAAAAATCGAATAAAAACCGGTCCATACACATCAGCTACAGAGGTAAACTGCCTAATCGGGATGGACATTTAAATGGGCCATATATCAAAACATGTACCTATTCCACTTTTACAATAGAAGTTTAGAGGTGAAGTGAAACAAATGTGTTAAAGCTTTCCCAAAATAGTTGCCATATGTAGCATCTAGAACAGTGAGCAAATTTGTTTCAGAGTATTTGTATGAAAGCTATAACCTAGCTTTAGCCGATCTGACCTACTTTAGATATTTGGGACAACGCATTAAACTAAACAAAGATTCATTTTAGTCGAGGACATTCACATTTTTTTTAAGCCAGCTTAAAATTAATTATTTTAATTATTTATATTAAATATGTTTAATTTCGACAGCAATCACTTTTTTGAGAAAGTACCAGGAATACCATAATAAAACTAATGGAGTGTGTTACTGGCACTATGAACTATTAATAAAATTTAAAGAGTGATTTTTTAGCTATTATCTTTTTGGCAACACTGGTTTAAACAGCTGACGTACGTTTCGTGTTTTGTTTCACTGTCAAACATCTTCAGTTTGGTCTATAATTTAACCAAACGAACAACGCTTGCAAATTATTGAATTTTATTATCAAAATGCGTGCTCTGTTAAGAAAGTTCATCGTGCGCTTACATTTTATTTTCAGTTTAATCGACCCACTGAAGCGGCTATTCGGGCTATTGTGACTAAATTTCGCACCAAATTTACATTGTTGGACATTAAACCACCAACACGCTTACGTAGAGTGCGAATTGAAAATTATATCGCTACTGTATCGCCCAGTGTTAATGATGACCATCAATTATCGATTCGTCGCCGTTCGTTACCTCTGTTACTCAAAAACGTAGAAATGCCAAAATTGGACTAAGCGGATGGATCATTTGAGGCGCAGTCAAGGTCAACATTTGCATGAAATAATCTTCAAACATTAAATTATATGGACCGTACTATCGATTCAAATAAAGATTTCATGAATTTTTCAGAATTTTATGTGTTTTTTTCAAAAACTTTCCTATAGCTTTTAAAAAATCACCCTTTATTTTATATATATCGAATGTATATTTTTATTTATAAAATAAATAAGAAAAAAATAAATAAACGTATTTTGTTAAGATTTAACAATTTTCTGTATAACTAGAAGAAAGTCGATTGGAATTAGAAAAATATATATATTTGTATCTCATATCACAAACATGTTACTTATGTTTAAATTACGTAATGATAAAAATACAGTATTTTCGAAATTTCTAAAAATTTTATTTTTTGAAAATCGGAAAAATTACATATTTGGAAAATTTCATCAAAATCGGAGAGAAGTTTCATAATGTGAGTGTGATGACTTCATATGAAATTACTCAAAAGTCTAAATATACTATTAAGACAGGCCCAATGAAAAACTGTTTCAATGTTGAGACCGTCTACAGATGGTGCACATAATCCAATACACTTCACGTGATAAATGTTAGTACAAAGTTAGCATAGCTCAATCCCTCGTTATAAGAATTGTACTGACTAGGTAAGTTTGGATCGTTTCATGATTTTTTACCCACTTTTTGTGATGAATATAAAAAATGCTGTATATTTGGCGATTTGGTGTATCTAAATATGATTTCTATAGAAATTTTGGCTTTCTAATTCATACAACCCATAAGTAACAAGATGTTTTCTAAAATCATTATCATCTTATACGGGAAAAGAAGCGTCTACGACGGACTTTGCATAGATCAGAAGATCCTGGTCGGCACGGCATTCTCAAGGCTCAGATACGCAACATGGATAGAATTATCCAGGGTGCTATCTCTGAGTTTGAGAAAGTTCATTGGACTCGTTATCTTGAGGATGTTGAAGGGGAAACTTCGGTTTTGGATGACGTTAGCCCCATCGTACAGTTTGGCGACGTAGTGACTGCTGACGGTTCTACTCGCGGCAATGCGAGGACCTGGCAGGATCTTGGATTTGTGACGCCACAGGACGTAGGTGAGGCCTTCAGGGGAAAACCGAACCGTAGGTCTGCTGGTGTGGACGGTGTCCCGGACATAGTCTTGAAGAAGACGGGCTTAGTGGTTTGGACATTCTTGTCAGTGATCTTTAACCACTGACTAAACTTGGGGTATTTCACGGGGGCTTTGAAGGAATCTTTAACGGTTCCTATCTTAAAACCCGGTTCTGACCCCAAGAAGACTGGTAGCTACCGACCGATATCCCTTCTATCGGCTTTTGGTAAACTTTTCGAGCACTTTGTGCTCTCGAGGATTAGGGAGACAATCGAGGACCGGAGGATACTCTCGGACAGCCAGTTCGGGTTTCGGAAGGGACACTCGACGTCTCATGCAGTTTCGGTGCTAACGAAGTACGTTACCAGGTCATTAAACTAGAAATGCGCTGCCATGGCTGTCAGCCTTGACTTTGCCAAGGCTTTTGACACTGCGTGGCACGGCGGTATCTTTTACAAGATGCTGAGACTAGGATTCGGTGGCAACACCTGTAGGATTGTTGCGAGCTTCCTCAGAGGCCGCACCTTTAAGATTAAAGTAGGGGACCAACTTTCGGACAGTAGAGACGTTGTGGCAGGGGTGCCACAGGGCTCACTTCTGGGAGCAGTCCTCTACAATATACTCTTATGTGACATTCCACAACCACCCCAGGGTGACTTGCTGTTAATTTATGCCGACGACATACTCATTGCCTCATCGGGGCCTGTAGCTTCTACCGCTAACGCAAGACTGAATGACTATCTTTCAGAGTTATCGACTTATTTCGACAGATGGAAACTGACGCTGAACATAGCAAAATGTGACAGCATTATTTTTAAGGGGAAACGGCGATTTCTTTACCCAAATGTCAGGAGTTATGTTCCATGCGACTTTACGACGCAGGAGGGGTCTTAGTACCGATGTTAGGCTGCTGATCTATAAACAGATCATAAGGCCTATCTTGTCCTAAGCTTTCCCGTCTGGTTTGGAATCTCATCCGCCCAGATGGAGAGGCTTAGGAGATGGGAACGGCGTATACTGGTATCTTGCCTGTGTTTGCCCACGACTGCTGAAGACGGAACTATAAGAAGACCTTCTTGTAGAACCATTAATAACGCGGCCGGTTTCGATCGGATTGATGTCTTTTTAATGAATGGGGCACTTCGGTTCCTTGATAGGTCTGCCTCCTTGGATAACGGACTGGTTAGGGATAGTCTTCAGCTAGATACCAATCTGCTAAGACTACTAGAGGATAACTACCGACCTCCTGTCGGCCTTTTGACTCTGGAGAGGGAGGGTATTTTGTATAGAGATGGTAAGCTCCTATTCTACCATCGTATACAACACATGCCAATAATTGGAACAGACAATGGTTCACCTTATATTGTAAATAGTAGTTATAAGTGATAGTGTTAAATGTTAATTTAAGTTATATATATAAAAAATGATGAATAATTCCCTTTTTAGTAATTCGTATTTTGGGGGGAATTTGTTGATATATTATAGATTTAGTATAAGTGACATGTATGTATAACTACAACATATAAACGTTAGAATATATAGTACTAGAAAAATACTTTAAGTATGTTAGTAATAATGTAAGAATGTCTAATGTTAGCTCTTAACTGCATTTAAATATTGTATTAAGGACATCGAATTCAATAAAGCAAGTAAAATCATTATCATGCAGAAGTCGTATAAATAAAAACAATAGTTTGAAACGTTTCTTCTTTTTTAAAATCTTCGAATAATAAATACAGATTTTGATAAAATGATATACACAAAAATTTTAATTCCAAAACGAATCAAATAATTGAGATTTTAGATATTATGAATAATATATATGCATGAGCACAAAAACTAAAAAAAATTCGGAAAGGAGAAAAGTATTTCATTGAGAATAATCCATAATTTGTTTTTCTAAAAAGTAATATTTTGCCTTACAAAAATAGTGAAATCAATTAAATATTGTCGCACGAAAACTGATTGTTTTATTGATAAAAAATATTTGATTTGTATGAGTGAATTAAAATAACTCAATTCATCATTTCTTTGGAAAAAATAGAAGTTACATAGCTCCGTTTACCTATTTCTTCTTACTACAACAAAAAGAAGCGCCAAAGTATCCGTAACTGGTTTCATCATCTGAAACCGTCGGCCGGTTTTTGTAAAATGACCATTTTCGGTTAACCAAGAAAACCGGTTTTTTCGTGTCGGTTAACCGGTTTTTGGTAACTAAGTGAACATTGCACCACCATTTTACGTAAATTGTGACACATATGTAAATGCGTCGTATCAGTGCAGCATTTGACACACGACATACGAAGCGCTGAAGCCATTCAAAAATTTTTATTCAACAATTTAATTTGTGCCATAGGCTGATGGCGAGACTGGAAAAAAGAATAGTAAAAACATTGAATACACTTTTGCTGTTTTTAATTTCCTGAAAATTCCCGTTAAACGATGGCGTATTGAAATACTCATCAAAATCGGATACAAAGGAATTTGCAAATGACGAATGAATGTATACAAACGTCTTTTTCCCGAAATTTCTGTAGAACCAGATTTAGACAACAGTTCAGATTCGGAAGTTGTGACATCGAAGAGTCTTGTTATTTAATGTTGGATTTAAACCAAACAATAAAACACATCCAAAATCCCAAAATTGATCGAAAAGGCGAAAGACAGGCGACTTTATATAACGATTTCACATTTTTGACAAAACAAAGAAAAAAATGAAAAGCTAAGTTACTTTTATTATGCCTTGATGACTGTTAGCCCTACATCAACATTTAGCGAGCGTATTTTTTCTACGTCAAGCTTTATCAAAAACAAATAAAAAATCGCTTACAAAAGTATAACTTGAATTGTATACTGGTATTGCTATATTATTATAAGATGTATTCTACGTATACTTTTTTTCAAGTTTCTGTACGTAAAATATGAATTATTTTATGGAATTGACTTTATTTTAAAATGATCTCAAACAAAAGAATGCTACCGAAGTTCCTTATTTAATGTACCTTTACTAAAAATGAACTATATTTACATTCGTAATAAAAAATTTAAATATTTTCGTACTTTGATTTAAAAAAAAACGGTTATAACCGGTTTAACCGCTTTTGTAAAAAACTATAACCGAAAACCGATTTAAAAAAATGAATTTTCGGTTAAACCGAAACCGTCTTTCTAAAATAACCTTTTCAAAAATCCACCACCTTCCACAAACGTTCGCTGAACGAACTCTGTGTTTTAAGACCGTCGGACCAAAACAAACAATTTTGTATGAAAAATTCATTTTGAGTAATTGTGTCGTATTGCAGAGGCAGCATTGGAGAACAATTAATGTTACCATCATTGAATTCTGTTCCATGTGGTTAAAATGTAACATAATCGATTTAATTGCATGAATGATCAGTTTCAGCAGAATTAATACCGTAGTAAAAATAGCATTCAAAGTACAAAAACTAAAAAAATAACTCATTTATTAGCTGGATTGCCAACTTTAGGTACTTTTATTTCATCGTCGCCCAAGTATTGTCCATAGGAAACTCGTCGAATCATAGTAGGCTTTAGTAAAAATTTTATTAAAGAATTTTATTTTGTGTCGTCTCGATAACATGCTGAATATAGACACTATTCTATGACTCACCACAAATATTTATTTTAATTAGTTGTTGCGAACATAAATATTATAAAATTTATTATAATTTCATACTTCAAAATAAAGCAGAAAATGGGTAATGCAAATAATTACAACAAATTAAGACTTTTTAAATGGAACAGAATATATATACCAGTTAGTATGATAGTGGTCTAAGTCATCCTTTATCCGATTTGAATAATTATTTTAAAAGCTATAGGAAAGTTTTTCAAAAAAACACATAAAATTCAGAAAAATTAATGAAATTTTTATTTGAATCGATAGTATGGTCCATATAATTTAATGTTTGAAGATTATTTCATGCAAATGTTGACCTTGACTGCGCCTGAAATGGTCCATCCGCTAAGTCCAATTTTTGTATTTCCACGTTTTTGAGTAAAAGAGGCCCAATTGCTGCGAACGGCGACGAATCAATAATTGATGGTCATCATTAACACTGGACGACAGCTGCGATATTTTCTTCAGTTCGCACTCAACGTAAGCGTGTTGGTGGTTTAATGTCCAGCAATGTAAATTTGGTGCGAAATTTAGTCACAATAGCCCGAATAGCCGCTTCAGTGGGTCGATTAAACTGACCATAAAATGGAAGCGCGCGATGAACTTTCTTAACAGAGCACGCATTTTGATAATAAAATTCAATAATTTGCAAGCGTTGTTCGTTTGTAAGATAGTGAAACGAAACACGAAACGTGCGTCAGCTGTTTAAACCGGAGTTGTCAAAAAGATAATAGCTAAAAAATCACCCTTTACAATGTCCTCAGAAGCATAATTTTGTTCTTAGAATATCCTACAAATATGTCGAACTTTTATAAAAAATCGACATCGTTGGTTCCTCTAAGGGAACTACTACTTTCAGAGGATACACTCACTGAGACCACTTTCATTCTCCTCAAATTTGAAAAATTTAATAAAAAAAGTCAAGTTCTGACGAGATGGGGTAGCGCCCATCGAAACTGCGCAGTCAACTTTTAGCTGCAACAATAAAGGTCTCACTTTGCCTTTTTGCTAATTTTGGGTTCTGCTGAAACTTCAGTACAACCTTTGGTCTTAAACCAAAATAAATGACAACACAAAATTATTTTAATTCGAAAAAGTAATAATTCACCACCAAAAATAAAAGAAAACAGAAACAATTTCAAAAAAAAAAAAATAACATAAATACTTACAGGTTCTTTCTCTAGAAATTATTAATTACTTTTGAAATAATTTCATTTTATATGTTATTCAAATTATTTGCATCACTTAAAGTTCACATTATAAATAAAAAATTGTGTTTACATCACCATACAGCAATATCAGTGGATTTAGTGTGACTTAGACCACTTTCAAATTAACTCTAAAGACAATTTTGGTGTGCACAAAATTAGAAATACATTATAACGATACAATGCCCTCTGTTTGAGGATAAGTCAGTTTATTTTCATGAAAATATGATTGTGAAGTTTTGGCTTTTGGGACTTCATGGAGGGATATGTGTTCCGACCTTATCGCGGTATCTTTCCACATCAATTTTCTATCTCAAACTCAGTTCGAATGGTGTTGATGTTTATCTTAAACTTTACAATTTTCTACCAATTACAAATCCAATTCTCACAGGACACACCCAAAGATCAGATAAGGACAGACACAGAGGCCGCAAGATTAATATAATTTGTGAACCCAAAACAAATTATGCAAAATATGTGTGCATGTGTGTGTTGTAGTTGCAAAATACCCTACTTACCCCAAAGAACAAAGAAACAACAAAAAACTCGCTAAAGAACTGCCAAAGAAAAACAAACTGAACTCATAGATACAAATCTAAATATTTTGCATACCACAGCAGACATCCTACATGATTAGCAGGAGATCCTGGCAAATCTTTGGGCTATTTATCTCACACAAGACATCTAAATCTCATTGTGGTTGGACGTAAAACCCACAAAAATACGGATTGTTATGCGCGGTGGTATTTATTAAACAAATCTTTGCTCGAGGTGGTTTCTTTCGGCGGACCTTAGTTTAGGCGTGATTTAGTTAAGGTTTGCTTTGCTTTGATCTTGAAAATCTATTTAGCCTTTAGAATAAATAGTTCTACTGCCCGCAAACGTACGTGTTTCCACAGGAGTAGTCGCTTCGCGTTTGCTGTGTTGTTTGCGTTGATCTTGAGATTTCAGTTCTGAGAAACAATGCGAGAATCCTCGTATGTATGGCATGTTTATATAACAAACGTTTACATATCTCCTCTCGTGAGCAATCCTGGATTTGATTTTTTTGTTACATATTCACTCACTCGTACATGTAATATGACCTGTTACTTTTTTGTTGGCTATGTTGCCTTGTGTACCTACACTGCGTACAGGACATGCATTGCATATGTCGATGAGATCGTCTGTAATCTTGTTGAATTTGACCGTGTTAAAGTTAAACTTTGTAGTTTACCTTTGTTTTTTGGGTTTTATGTTTATGCGGTTTTAGGTCAGGGCGTTTGAGGGAAATTCTAAGAATTTGCACGAAAATGCCATAACACAGTCGCTGACATACGTAAGAAACTCGATATGTTTGCAGAGAAATTTGAAGTGGAAACTTCCGTATTTATTTTGGAATGCATACCGGTGCACATAAAGTTCCGGTAGAGGACTAAAATCATTTGAAGATATGCTCAATGAAGGGGCCACCACAATGATGCAAAATACAGCTCTAGGCCTTATCTCAAATCTTGCATAGAAGGCCAAAGCCATCGACGAGAAATCCAGTGTTAAGTCGGCGAGAAAACTTCGAAGGTCATCTGATTTTAATGAAAATTGATGAGCGTATTTGTTATTAAGTCAGACTAAATTGTAAAAGAATATTTTGGTCTTTTATTGAATAAAAATTAAAAATCAAAATTTAAAAAAATATATTAAATTTATTTTTTGAAAAACATATTGAAATTTGTTTTTATAAAAAAAAACAAATATTTCTTTACTCGGTGTTTGAACTGTATTATAAAAGTATTTGATTAATTCCATGTCGAGGTCAGTATTTGATTTTATTTATTTTTGTTAAAAATATAGAAATTTATTTAATGAAAAATAATGATATTTATTTAAAAAATATTGTGAAATTTATGAAAAAAAAATATTTTTTTTGGAAAAATATGTCGGTGTTTTTAATTTCCCGTATAAACAAATACATTTATGCAGTGCACACAAAATTGCAGAGTGCTATCGCCAGTAGTTTCTGAGATGCGAAATACAATATGGATCATAATTTCTAAATTTATTTATCGATTTTGTTTTCTTCTGGTAAGGTGCCACCTATTAGAAAATAAAACAATATATTTTTATTTATATTTGTATGGAATGTTTTAGTATTAGCAAATCAGCTATTTAACAAATTTTAAAAACATGTTTTTAATTGTCGTATATTCACAAATAGGGTCATAAGTTATACATTTATCCATATTTTTAAATAGTCATTAGAGTGATAGCTTTTAAATAATAAAACGCAACATTTTTTTTAATTTTTATGGGTTTTCGAAAATATAATACATTTAATCAAATTAAGCCAAAATAATTACTATCACAAAATAGATTAAGAGATAAAGCATACAGTGGAGATTGGAGAATTCGTTTTTTTTTTTCAAAATTTTCCAAATAATCAAAAAAACGTAGTAATTATTATAGGCCCACTTTTTTTTTGAGAAAATCTAAGAGTACAAACAATTAAAAAAATAATGCTTTAATTTAAAAATAAAAATTTGTTTACAAAAAACATTGTAAATAATTCTTTCCATAATTTTTCTAAAAATTACAAAAATATTAAAAAAAGAATATCTAATTGGACAATTATTAAAGAAGTTATGAGCAAACGACTGAGAAAAACTATATATTTTTAACGAGAAACCAGAAAAACACAAATTATGCCAGGAGGTGTTTCTTAATGGGTACTAAAAAATATAAAACAAGTAAAAACGGCGTTAAGTTTGCCAGGCCGAACTTTACATACCCTCCACCATTGATTGCATTCCACAGAGGATGTTGATTTTCGTAGAAGTGCAGTAATATTACATGAAAATTTAATTTTTTTATATAGCCAAATCAAAACAAATACAAATATTAAAAAAATAATTTTACAAATAAATATAATATTTTAATTATTTCAAACCACGGTTATAAGGCAAGGCTACCTACCAATACGTCAATTCAAAAAATAATTATTCTTCCATTTATATTTTCAAAAAGCTTAAATACCATAAATATTGGTAGATAGTGGGTGCTACAGTTGTTTGTATTGCCATTCTATTTTAATTCCAAAGTACAAATTTTAAAAATCCATTATCAGACCTAACTTCATAATTCAACCAATTTTTGCCGTAAAAGAAAAAGCAAGAATTTGGAAAAAAAAGTTTTATTTTGCGTGTCAATGCAGTCAGAGGAATGTATACACCGAATTCCATGATTCCAGCTGCGGCCATTTGGTTGGTACCATTTTTACCCCCTTAAGTGTACGACTATCTAAAATCTCTTTATTTGACGCAGTCTCTACGCAGTCAGAGAAATGTATACTCCAAATTTCATGACTCATTTGATTCATGTGGTCATTTGGTTTGTACTACTTGTACCCCATTTTTCATTTTAACCCCAAGAAGTACGAATATCGAAAAATCCGTTTATTTTACATGTCTACACAATTAGAGGAATGTATACACCGAGTTTCATTATTCTAGGTGTAGCCGTTAGGTTGGTACCATTTTTATCCCTCTGTACCCATTGTATCCCTTCAAAGTACGAAATTGGCAAAAACCTTTTATTTCCCATGTCTACGTAGTTTCCCTTCTTCCATTTTGACCCCAAAAAGTGCGAATTTCGAAAAATCCGTTTATTTTCCGTGTCTACACAGTCAGAGGAATGTATACACCGAATTTGAGTATTCTAGGGGCAGCCGTTTGTTTGGTACCATTTTTATCCCTCTATTCCCATTCCATTTTATCACTTAAAAGTACTAATTCGAAAAAAATACTTTTATATTTTGTATCTACTCTATTAGGGGAATGTACACACCGAATTTGGTGTTTATAGCTGTTGTCGTTTAATATGTACCATTTTTATCCCTTTTTTGTCCCATTTCACCCCCTACAAATAAGATTCACTTTATGATGCACGTTTTTGTTATCGGCAGACATATTGAAAGCAGACATATTGAAAAATATGCTTAAATACTCTAAAATATTAGGGATTATTATGGGTATTTTTAGTCCTTGTGAGGGAAAAATTTTTCTCTTAGGGCTGATTACGCCCCGTTTCAATCCCAACCGATCTACGACTATAAGACGCATTTATGGAAAATTTGAACGTTCTAGCTCCTTTCGTTTAGATGCTAGCGTGCTTTGAACAGACGGACGGACGGACATGGCTAGATAGTCTTATAATTTTATGACGATCACGAATATATATACTTTATAAGGTCTCAGGTCGATATTTCAAGGTGTTACAAACGGAATGACAAAGTTAGTATACCCCCATCCTGAAGGTGGAGGGTATAAAAATGGAGGAACTCAAAAAACTATTTTTTTCAACTGTCCGATTTCTTTAAAAAAAAGAATTTTTACTTTTACCAAATAAAAATTAACACAAATATTATTCATACCTCACTGAATATTAAAACTGGTGTTAAAAAAATAAAAAGTTTACTTTTCAAAGAAATGAATGTTTATTTTTCAATTTTTATTTTATTTATATATATATAATTGTGTTGTACACATTCTGAAAATTTAAGAGCGGGATGTATAAGCAAATATATAGAAATATTATGTTTAAATTTTTATTTATTTATTTTAATATCGAAAAATATTCCTGTAAACAATTGTATGGGATCTTTATGCATTCGGATACGCTAGAAAGGGGTAAAAGTACACAAAAAGCCCCAAAACTGCCTCGGAGTTGCCCCCAAAAGGCAAGACCGAACACCTTTATTTTTCTCTACCCAATATTTTTTCCAACACACTTACCCCCCAAACTCAACTTCTTATAGGGGCTCCCATACAAATTATTATAGTACCCTCCACCTCCAGGATGGGGGTATACTAACTTTGTCATTCCGTTTGTAACACCTTGAAATATCGACCTGAGACCCTGTAAAGTATATATTCTTGATCGTCATAAAATTCTAAGACGATCTAGCCATGTCCGTCCGTCTGTTGAAAGCACGCTAACATCTAAACGAAAGAAGCTAGGAGGTCCAAATTTTGCATATATACGTCTTATAGTCGAAGATCGGTTGGGATTGAAACTGGACGATCGCCAAACGGGAAAAATTTTTCGGTCACAAGGACTGAAAAAATCCATAATAACCCCTAATGTTTTAGAGTATTTAAGCATATTTTTTTCAATATGTCTTCCCCCGATAACAAAAACGTGCACCATAAAACAAATTTTATTTATAGGGGGTGAAATGGGGCAAAAGGGGATAACAATGGTACATATCAATCGACAACTGCTAGAAACACGAAAATCGCTGTGTACATTCCTCTAATTGAGTAGGTCTATTATATGAAATTATTTTTTCCAAATTGGTACTTTTAAGGGATAAAATGAGAATAGAGGGATAAAAATGGTTGCATCTAAACGGCTGCACCTAGAATAATGAAATTCGGTGTATACATTCCTCTGATTGCGTAGACACGTAAAATAAAAGGTATTTTTAGAAATTCGTACTTTTTGGGGTTCAAAAGGGAAAAAGGGGATAAAAATAGTACCAACAAATGTTCGCAGCTAGAGTCATGAAATTCGGTGTAGACATTCCTCTGATTGCGAAAAATATAAGTGTTTTCCAAATTCGTACTTTCAAGGGATACAATGGGTACAGATGGATAAAAATAGTACCAACTTAACGGCTACAGCTAGAATGATGAAATTCGGTGTGTACATCCATCTAATTGCGTGGACACGTAAAATAAAGAGATTTTAGAAAGCCGTACTCTTAAGTTACCCCCTTAATAGGAAAAAGGGGGATAAAAATGGTACCAACCAAATGACCGCAGCTAGAACATGAAATTCGGTGTATACATTCCTCAGACTGCCTAGACACGCAACATAAAAAGATTTTTCCAAAATCGTACTTTTTACTTTTACGGCAAATATTTGTTGAATCATGAAGGTAGGTTATTTTGCACTTGAGATACTGGATTTTCAAAATTTTTATTTGTTTTGGTTTGCTTATATTCAAAAAAAATATATTTTTTCCTGTAATATTACTGCACTTCTACGAAGCTCGACAGCCTCTATGGAATGCAATCCATGGTGGAGGGTATATAAAGTTCGGCCCGGCCGAACTTATCGGCGTTTTTACTTTTTTTTATAAAATTTGCTCCCACCGCTCTTACTGGCCCATGAAGGTCCATGAAGGATGCTAGTGGAATCAAATGTATGACCGACCGATAATATTTTTCAGCCACAATAATTTATCATGAGCATTTTCTCTATCAGCAACCCTTAAGGTGCCCAAAACTGTTTAAGACTGATCCTTTCCCAACATTTTTTCCAAACATACCTACCCTTATCACCGCCCCTTAAGGGGAAAAAATAGATAGACTTACTATTATGCTTAAGGGGTCTCCCATCCAATTTTTTCTGAATTAATAGCAAGGGTATATTACTTCAGAAAAAAATTGGCACTTCAAATAAAAATATTTGTTGTTTTAGAATAACTCATTGGTCGTATTATTGGACGTTTATATTGATTTTTTGTGGTTTTTCATGGCGACAGCTAAAAACTCATATCTCTTGGAAACATTTTGTAAGAGATGTTATGAAAAATAAGTAGAAGGAATCAATACCTTTCGAATGATTCCTAAATAATGAATACAGACGAAAAATGAGGTCACTGCTTACATGTTTGTAAAATAATTTAAAACAGGAGGTGGATTTTCAGAGCCAAAATGTTCGAACTCTTTTTACAATAATGAGCGCTGCGGCGTCAATTTCAATTCGATGTTCATCATTTTGACATCATGTGAATAGTATTGACTGTTGCTATTTGCTTTTTTATAAAATATTAGTGAAATTTTAGATATTTAATGGTTTGCATAAATATGTCTTATATTAGCTATAAAGGAAATATTAGAGAAAGCCAATATATGGATTGTTAAGAAAAGTGATGATTTATATAAAATCGATCTAGCTACGACATTGTGAAGTAAAGGGTGATTTTTTAAAAGATATAGGAAAGTTTTTCAAAAAAAACACATACAATTCAGAATCTTACATGAAATCTTTATTTGAATCGATAGTACGGTCCATATAATTTAATGTTTGAAGATTATTTCATGAAAATGTTGAGCTTGACTGCGCCTCAAATGGTACATCCGCTTAGTCCAATTTTGGCATTTCCACGTTTTTGAGTAGCAGAGGCCCAATTGCTGCGAACGGCGACGAATCGATAATTGATGGTCATCATTAACACTGGCCGATACAGCTGCGATTTTAATTTAGATATTTAGTTGGTGCGAAATTTAGTCACAATAGCCCGAATAGCCGCTTCAGTGGGTCGATTAAACTGACCATAAAATGGAAGCGCGCGATGAACTTTCTTAATAGAGCACGCATTTGATAATAAAATTCAATAATTTGCAAGCGTTGTTCGTTTGTAAGACGGTTCATGGTTAAATTATAGACCAAACTGAAGATGTTTGACAGTGAAACAAAACACGAAACGTGCGTTAGCTGTTTAAACCAGTGTTGCCAAAACGATAATAGCTAAAAAATCACCCTTTATATTTTGGGGTATTCATAAAACTGTTTAAAGTCGTATGAAATGAGACCAAGAATAAATATTTATAACGTGAAACATATTACTTTCAAATAGGCTTGTGTACACATCACTAATTTATTCTGATTATTTACAATAGATTTGATTAAATTGATAGTACTCTGTAATACGAATTGACAAATAAACTTACTGTAAGATGCAATACAAATTAGGTACCATTGAAAATTGTCAACTTTGTATTTGCAAAAAAATCTTAAATCTTAAAAACCAAAAACACTAAAAGCTACTTTAAGGAATTTGCGTACAATCTATATAAATGGTTCGGGAATCAACGAAGAAAATAGGTTTCGATATCCAAATCAATTTTATGTGAAAGACCAAATGTGATGTTTAGAGAAAAATATACTGATCACAATCAATTGCTGGTTAGTAATGGCTGATAAGTTTGATATGTTATTCAGTGGAAAGTATCAAGACTCACGAAAAGTAATAAGAACCACCAGTTGCATAAATTGATGGAAATGGATGGCTCAAGAGATCTCTTGTTCTCCAAAATAACAAGAAAGTAAGCTTCAGTCGGCTAAAGCAGTTATTTTTGTATCGTATTTAGCTTTACATACTGGGTAATAGGCTCCTTCTATCTCTCCCACGGCTTTGAAAATAATACTGTATTTCAATCAAATTGCCGTATTTCCCTAAAGGCCATCAAAAGGTGGCAAAACAATTTTCTTCCGTTTCACAAAGAGATTTGAAATGCCCGACTCAAAAAAATCCCTGGGAACGAATTAGCTTTCTTCGCGCCCAATCTGCTGCTTTCACAGCAAACTTTCATATCAAAAATCTGTTGAAATTGAAAAAAGGTCGCTTTTAAGAGAACACATCTTCCCATAAAGCCAGCAAATGGAAATTTAAAACGTTTAATTATGACAAATAACTGTCATATTTAACGCTTGCCTGAGGATGTTAATAAAACGAAATCGCAACCAAACTGGCGCCAAAAAGGGACGAAAGAACAAAACGAAAAACTTTCAGAACGACTTGATAAATTATGTTTTGACTTGGCCAGGCACTGGCACAGGGTAGAACATAAATATGGCAAAAAAGGTGTGAATTTCATAGAATCAGGAGAGCACACGACGACCATTCACAAGGTGAGATGTACTTCACACCTTGGCAGCAGTCGTGAGTTAAAGGTCAGTGCAAAAAACAAGACCAACATCCTTTAAACGCCTTTAGTTGTTTTTTTTTTTGTTAATGGCATTTTGTCGCCACACAAATTTGTTTTCATTCTTTTCTTTTTGGGTGGAATATCTATGTATGTTGCTCCTGAGTCTGGGGCAAAATGTGAAGGCGATTAAAGAAAGAAGGTGTCGACTTTCGCACTTTGTTTTTGCCCATCGACCCAGCGAAGGATGGACGGCCGACCAAATGCAAACATACACTTAAACATAGTTAAGCGAATGATTAATGATTTTTTAACAGGCTCACACTTTACATTTAATTGATACAGCGAGCGAGGACCGAGGTCCGACGACTCCTTCTCTCCACTGCATGCGTTTGCTTTGGCAACAACAAATATGGCCACTAATAGGATTAGATCGAACTTAAGCCGGGCGGGACACTCTACTAAGTATTTCGAGTTACTCATGGTGTGAAATGAGACACGCGGGACAGGCAACAAGGTGTGAAGTAGGTAATCGGAGACTTTGTTGTTGCTGCTCCGGCTTTCGTAGGGTTAATTAGCAAATGAAGTGAAATTCTTGAAAAAATCAGCAGGTTTTGCTGCAGAAGAAGATCTTTTGCAAGGACTCTGGCTAAAAAGTAGAGCAGACAGACACATCATTCATGAAGCATCTATATGTATTTTATTAGCTGTAATTAACACCTATAAAGAAGCTTAGTTATGTCGGACTCAGACGTAGGTTGGCATTTTAACAAGTGATTGATGGGCCAGGCATCAACAAAAAAATATGAATTTCAAATTCATTGAGAAAATTTGCAACAGAGTCGCTTCTAAGAAATGTTGCTAAGAAGATTTGCTAAAGCGAGTTGAATTGGATTTGTTGTTTAATGAATTTAAATCGATCTGGTTTTGTCATCATCCATGCCGGAGCCGTATGGTCTGGACAGTTATCATTGTCAGACAGTCAATGCAAGATTTTGTAGATATAAATTTAGCATTCCCTTTGTGACACCCTGAATTTGTTTTTCCTTTTAAATGTGTTTAAAAAAATATTTTTAATTTCTATCAAAAATTTTAATAAACAAAAAATTACTTCGTCGATTTTTTTAAAATAAATTTATATTAACAGCTAAAAGGATATCAATTAATTTGAAATATTAAATATAAATAATAAAAACATAATAATAATTACTTTAAGCAGCCTTCAATAAAGTTGTGGATATTTCCTAATAATATTGATCTTTAAATTGTTTAGTGCATTGTCCCAAAATATTTCGTATTTTTCAATGTTCATAAAATAGCCAGTTTTTCGCGATTTTAGTTATATTTTTAATGAATTTTTTATAAAATCCGCTATAACTTCCACATTTTTAGTTCGATTTCTGCTCTAAGGGGCTCGCTGGAAATGGTGCAAACTTTTATTATATAGCTGTCTACTTTTATTCACCTTTTTACTTGGTACCAATTTCATCCCTATTCCCCATTTTGACCCTAAAAATCCAAATTTCATAATTCTAACTGCAGCTGTTGGGTTGAAGCCATTTTGATCTCCTTTTCGCTATTTGAACATTAAGAGTAGGAAATTCGAAAGATCTCTTTATTTTGCAAAATAGTCAGAGGAATATAAAATAGACAGTTTGGAAAAAAGTTGATACGAAAAAAAAAAATTGATCATCCTGTTGGTCCTTGACAGGACTACAAAGTTCCAAAGGATACAATTTTTCAAAAAAAAAAAATAATTCATATACTTGTTTTCACCCTATGATAAGAGTATTAATGTCAAATTAAAGAGGAGAATCTAAATATATAAATGTCTGTATGTTCCATATAGGACGCCAAACCGGTGGACCGTTCCGCTTGAAAATTTAACTGTAGCTAACTTCTGGATGGTTCCTGGATATACTAGGTCATGATAGGACAAAGGGGCGTGGTACCGCCCGCACAAACTATATTTTAAAACTATTAATTAGTACTCATTTTATCTTCAAAAACAGTAGGGGAATAGGGAAGAATGAGCCCGTGCAATGCCGGGTACAAACAGCTAGTATCTATTAAAAATACTTCAAATATCATTCTATAGTTCAGCATTAACACCTATTTCAAATTTACTCTTTTTCTACATTATTCATATATTGGTTTTTAAAAGAAAAAACTTGAAAATGAAATTAAAAATATTTATAATATTCTTTTCTTTAATTTGGCACTTATACCGGTTTCATAGGGTGCGAATAAGTATTAAAAATATTTTTTGAAAAATTGTATCCTTTGGAACTTTGTAGTCCTTTTAAGTATAACGCCAATTAACTCTATCCCACATATAGTTTCCGAATGTATATCATCTGGTACAAGTGTAATGTTGACTGTAGGACTGTGGTGGGAAGCGTTGGTGTAATGGGCGCCCTAGGATCTACTCTTCGAGTGGCACTGGAGGCGATACTAATCCTACAATAAATCTATGTTTTTTCTTGGCGAAGCTAGCCCTCAAACTGAGGGGATCAGTTCTGACCCACATGGATATCAATGCGTATGTGGTATCAAAAACAATTCATGTTTTGATACCTAGCTGTGAAGATTGGGCGTCAGAGAGCGTCATAGAGGCCAATCTCAATATTGACATATATAGATGAAGAAGAGGAGGAATCAGTGTTTGTTATGTTCTAAAAAATTACTGAAAAAACGTATCGTCTTCTAGGGCTGCCTTGAAAGTACAAAAACAAATTTTAAATTGTGGTTTAAAAGGGACAAAAATTCACAAAACTCTACCAACTACAGTTTCTGAAACATGTATGTCCCCATTGAAATTCGGATTCCACATGATTAATATGGGTTACATTTCATCTTGCTAAATCGAGATACAGAAATACTTTATTTCAGTAATTTTTACAATTTTTATATTTTTTCATTTGCTTTCTTACATCTGACGAAGTGTAATTTATAAAATGTATTTCTCTAAGGTTTTCTTTTAATAAATATGTTTCTTATTTATTGTATTATAAAATTAATTTTTATTAATATTATTTCAATGGAAGTATATATCGTCCCTTCAATAGAACAATAGTGTATATCATTAATTTTTTTGCATATTTAGACTCTCCAACATTGATTCTATGTCTGGTCAAATTCTAGTTCCACAAAGTGGGTCAAAACGCAATTGGAAAGTAACACAGAAAGTCCATCAAACTATAATTGATTAAGTTATCATATTATACATCTCGTTCAAATATGACATGTGCATCAAGATCCAATGTAAAAGTAGTTGGATAAATTGGAGGGATATTAGTATGGGTGATATATCTAAATCTGATCCGATATCCTCAAAATTCAATAGCGACCATCTTTCTGGCATATATCATTTGCGAACAAGACAGAAAACAGCTTGTGATTCTAAGCTGATCAGTATACTTAAAGGCAGCCATAGCTCGATTATTTATTGTTGTTACCAACATTTGGCGTCAAGCTAACTTATAATACCCTATTCCACGAAGTTATTATAAAAAAATAAATTCTAAAAAAGTTTTACAGTAATCATTTAAATTAGTTTTCAACGATGTCATTTTTTCTGCATCTAAGTCTAACAAATTCTACTTTTTGTTCTTGTCCCTGACGTTACAAGTGTTTTAAATCCGGTATCGGATGCTACATAAAGACATAAAATATTGCTGGCAGCTATAAGCCATATTGAATAGCTTAGCGGGCCAGTAAAATAATATAAAAGTTACGACCGGTCGTTGGTTGTTAAATTAAAACCACTGTAACTTCCAAACGGATATTCGGAATCCATTATATTTTGGTATTTGTAATGTTTTTATAATCACTTTAAGTTTATAATATATGGCTACACCCGTTCCATTAGCTAACACACAAATCACCCTCAACTACGTAGAATTAATTCTGTTATAACTCATACAGAAATTATCAGAAGTTACAAACGAATGGAATATGGGCGATATTGTCACACCCCATATAGTACCTCCCATACAAAGTGCCATAAACTTTGGTTACAATAAAACCGAGATAATATGAATACAGCTACTCAAAATAATTTGAAATTTGATATTTGAAAATGGCTTCACAATCAATTTAAACCTAAACAAGTAAAAACGGCGTTAAGTTCGGCCGGGCCGAACTTTATATACCCTCCACCATGGATTGCATTCCACAGTGGTTGTCGGTTTTCGTAGAAGTGCAGTAATATTACAGGAAAATATATTTTTTTTAAATATCCAAACCAAAACAGATACAAATATTGAAAAATTAATTTTATAAATAAATATAATATTTTAATTATTTCAAACCACGCTTATAAGGTAATGCTACCAATACGTCCATCCAAAAAATAAATATTCTTATATTTATATTTTCAAAAATATTTTCAAAGCCATAAATATTGGTAGATAGTGGGTGCTACAGTTGTTTGTATTTCCATTTTATTTGAATTCCAAAATTAAAAATTTTAAAAATCCATTATCAGACGTACATAGTGCAAAATAACTTAACTTCATGATTCAACCAATTTTTGCCGTAAAAGAAGAAGTACGAATTTGGAAAAAAAAACTTTTTATTTTGCGTGTCTATGCAGTCAGAGGAATGTATACACCGAATTCCATGATTCCAGCTGCGCCCATTTGGTTGGTACCATTTTTACCCCCTTGACGTTTCTACGTAATTAGAATTTTCTCATTCTAGCTGTAGTCGTTTAGTTGGTACTATTTTTATCCCTCTGTACCATTGTATCCCTTGAAAGTACGAATTTCGAAAAATCAGTTTATTTTCCGTGTTTACACACTCAGAGGAATGTATAGTCCGAATTTCATGACTCTAGCTGCGGTCATTAGATTGGTACTATTTTTATCCCCATTTTTCATTTTAACCCCAAAAAGTACGAATTTTGAAAAATCCGAGTATTTTACTGATCTATGCAATCAGAGGAATGTATACACCGAATTTCATTATTCTAGGTACAGCCGTTTGGTTGGTACCATTTTTATCCCTCTATTCCTATTTTACCCCTTAAAAGTACGAATTTGGAAAAAATAATTTTATATTATGTATCTACTCAATTAGAGGAATGTACACACCGAATTTCGTGTTTCTAGCTGTTGTCGTTTAATATGTACCATTTTTATCCCTTTTTTGGACCATTTCACCCCCTACAAATAAGAATCACTTTATGGAGCACGTTTTTGCTATAAAGGGAATGCGCATACCAAATATAAAGCAAATATAAACGGACATATTCAGAAAACATGCTTAAATACGCTAAAATATTAGGGATTATTATGGGTATTTTTAGTCCTTGTGAGGGAAAAATTTTTCCCTTTGGGCCGATTTCGCCCTATTTCAATCCCAACCGATCTACGACTATAAGACGCATTTATGGAAAATTTTAACGTTCTAGCACCTTTCGTTTAGATGCTAGCGTGCTTTCAACGGACGGACGGACGGACATGGCTAGATCGTCTTATAATTTTATGACGATCAAGAATATATATACTTTATATTGTCTCAGGTCCATATTTCAAGGTGTTACAAACGGAATGACATAGTTAGTACACCCCCATCCTGGAGGTGGAGGGTATAAAAATATTTACGCTTTAGCCAGGCCCTACTTGTACCTCCCACACAATTGTCTCTATCCTAGACAATATTAAATCATTTTAAGTTATATGCTGGTGCATGACTTGATATTTGTTCATGTTTTCGCAATTGTTTTATAAAAATGGAAGCTGGGACTATGTGACACGAACCTCCTAGAACCTTCCACACAAATTATCCTGCCCTACGTAAAATTTAATTCCTTATATCTTCCGTATGTATGTTCTGAAGAGTGAACTTGTTTTTATAATCCTTTCAGAATCTCCTCCTAAAAATTCTATACATTGTTTGGCCAGTTCGCGACAATTATCTCTTATCAAATCTTGATCCAGTTTCCTTGGTAAAACTGAAATTTTGGTTTCATAAAAATGTTTTGTTATTAAATCGGCTTGGAATTATGTTTTTTTTCAGTTGTCACTAAACTTCTTTAAGAAGGTATGGTATGTCAGGGCTGCTGGCAACTTGATTTACTTTAGTTTCGGATACAGTTTTAAGAACTCATTCATGAACATGATGACGACAAGCGAAAAACAATAATTCCCTTTCCACTCACTATTCCAAATAAGCTCCATTAAAGCGTCCATCTTTTATACATGTTCCAGGGTTGTAGTGATCTAAAACTCTTGCGAGTCGAGTCGTTTTCCGAGATCACAGTTTCTTCTTCTGAAGTTGGTAAAATTAGAAAGCTTTGTAATGAATTCGGCGACTACAAGAGATTTGTTTTGTGTTAATTTTCTTTGCACTTCTTTAGGTATTCTTGTCTACACCGATCTTCTACATCAGTTAACTTTTTATCTACACCTGCATATTTTCCAAGGCATCGATATGTGCAATATCGACTTAATTATCGAGTGCATTTTGAACACAATTTTCACGACTTTGATAAAATGACGGGGGTCTTGACGCAATTGTGTATTGTCTTTGTTGGTATTCTCGTTTTTTCCAAAATATAATACAATCTCCAATTACGAAATTTGTACTTTCACTAAAGAGTACATAAAAAATTGCACATCAATTGACAGGTAAAATTTCGCACGTCAAGCCTTCTTGATTCCAATACTAAAATTTGTTGCTAACATATTCCGTGGGTATGTGTCACAAAAAAAGAGCTTCGAAAAATAAAGTGCACCCTAATAACAAACTTAATATACCATCATCCTATGGTGCAGGTTACCTTCAACGAAAATTGAGCCGTAACTTCTACATGTATCCCTATATTATCTGTCCTTGTTTTCCTAGTTAAGATATCAGCTATAATAAAATGAATCAAAATATTATTTTTTCTAAATGACCTTTTCGCGCTATTTAAATAAAATTTAAAACATCATGATTATTTTAATTATTTTGCGTCTACAAAGAGGGTCATAACTTCTACATTTATTCCTAGTTTTTTCAAAAATCTCTAAAATTTGACTCCTCATTGTACTTCTTATGATCTGCTCCACCGTGGTATTAAAAATGTAAACCTCCCGAATTAGCCGTCAATTTAAATGTTACTTACATTTTAAACACCATTTAAACCCAACACACAATTTTGAGCAACTCACTAAAAACAAAATCAATTTTCTTTAAACAAACACAAAAAAAAATAAATGATTCCTTCTGACCAGTCAACCAACCAGCAATGTATAGGTAGGTACTCACTGCTAAAGCAGTGTTGCGAACTTAAATTCACACATCAAAAGGATAATTCCGCAAATAGTTGTTTCATTAAAAATCAATAAACACACGGCAACAATAAACAACACCAACAACACAGCAACATACATGGATAATGAGCAACGTCATGAACTGTTGATGTGGGGCTGTGGCTGTGGCGATTATTGTGGGCTTTCGTTTTCATGTCAGCAACAACATGGAATCGAACAAATTTCAATCAAGCGTCGCTTAAACAAACAAAAACTATATAAAAATCATCATCACCCAAGACAACCGTCATCATGTTCCTTTGAACAGCGCTTCATGGCTTCAACATCAGCAGCAACAACATAATCATCCTTTTCATGTCAACGATTATATGTTGTTATGGCTGCTGAGCGCTGAGATGATGGAGCTGCTGATGTAGGAACACGCTGAAAAAAGCAGGAACTATGGAAACGCACAAAAACAATGTTACAATTTTTATGTCTTGAACTAAATGTTCCTTAAAAGATCACCAGCCAACAGCCACCAGCCACCAGCCACCAGTCAACATGACAATAAAGTTATAAAAATGTTTTTCCCCAACTTGTGCACCCTTTTCCCTGCTCCCTATTTGGTCGACTGCATGATTTTCTTTGGTATTAAAAAAACATACGAATGTCCTTATGGACAATGTATAGAGTTATGTACGGCTGTTTATCCACTTATTATTGTATGATGTTTGATCAGCAACATCAAATAAATATTACTACACTTCTTCGTCTTTATTGCCAATGAATGAGGGCACAGTGTTTCGAACTGGGCACTGTGGAGAGAGTAACGCAATTTAAAAAGGAAAAAATATTTGTATGTTTCTTACAGATTTTTCTTAAAATAAGACAATGTTTTCTTCGCTAAAAAAACTGTTAAAAAATAAAACAAAATAATATATTTTCTATTTTATTTGGAGAAAAAAAAAAAATAAGATTAAAATTAATTTATTTATATTATGTGTGCTTTGTTATTTGTTTATTTATTATGTGTGCTTTGTTACTTGGTGCGTTGACTTTTGGCTGATATTCAGAAAGTAAGATGTAGTTCTCGTTCGTTTGAGAGAATTATTGACTTAAAGAGTATTTTGTTGAAAAAGCTCAATTTTTCAATGAATCTGACTATGATGCATTGATGGGTTTAGTATTTTGTTGGTTTTTAGCACTGTGCCAGCACCGTTGCCAATTTACAACTCATTTACTTGGCGACAGCGAAAATTGAGCAATCAAATAAATAATTTTGTTTTCATTTCGAAAGGTTATATAACCCGATGAAACTGTTTCACTTTTTTTAAGGATTTGTCAAAACAATTTCCAAAATTTTGCTCCAGATGATCCTGTTTTTTTCGGAAATTTAATAATAATTGCGTTTTCATTTTTGATGGAATTTCGGTGAGAGTCGTTGACATTTCCAAAAACAACAAAAATAATTTCATAAATGCATTTATTTTCACCTTTCGGTGGGTGTACAAATGTAAGTTCACGAGCAATTAAAACAACATATTGTATCATAGCCAAAGGACATTAGCATGCAAAAGGGCTGTCAGCTGGGGTCATACTGTCCTTTGGCAGGATGTTTGGCTTGATTACTCATCCGTTTAATTTGTTTCTTTCGATGCAGTCTTTATTGGGTGGCGAGTGGTGGGGTGATTGCTGTTCGGTATCATGGTTACTCTGAGAATGTTTGTAAATAATTAACAAATGTTTACTGACCATAGAGAAGGGACATTCGACGCACATGTGCAGGCTAATAATAGAACAGGTGACGTTGGTGGAAGTGAAAGTTGAGTTATTTCACTATGTGCATGTAATTGATTGTTAGTGTTCTAAATGTTGGTAAATGTTAAAGTTTATTTATAAATTAAGCGATAATATTTAGTCTCGACCCTCTTCTTAGTTCGATGACATGGTATTGAACTCAGATAAATGATGACAACATACAGAAGTAAAATCCTTATACTAAATTTGTTCCCCACTAATTTGTTTTTATAACGTCCACATAAGGATGGGGGAATATGCACTTTGAAATTCCGTTTGTGACACCTTGAAAAATTCATCGAAGACTCCATAAAGTATATATTCTGGGTCGTGGTAAAATTTTAAGACGATCTAGCCATGTCCGTCTGTCAGTTGAAAGCATGCTAGCAGCCGAACGAAATGAGATGGGAGGTTCGAATTTGCCCTAAATATGTCTTATAGTTGCAGGTCAATTGGGAATGAAAGTGGGAGAAAGCGGCCTAGAGTGAAAAAATGTTCCCTGTCTGTCTGTTGAAAGCACGCTAGCTTCCGAACGAAATGAGCTAGGAGGTTTAAATTTTCCGTAAATGAGTCTTAAGGTTGCAGATCGGTTGGGATTGAAGGCTGGCGAAATCGACCCAGAGGGAAACATTTTTCCCTAACAAGGACTGAAAATACCCCTAATATTTAGACTATTCAAGCATTTCTTTTTTGGAAATTTTCCATTTTTATACACTTGCAATTTGTTTCGTACCTTTCTCCAGTAACGTGTAATCACAAAAAAGTACAAAAAAGATTTAGCGGATGAAATGAGACAAAACAACTAAAAACGGCGTTAAGTTCGGCCGGGCCGAACTTTATATACCCTCCACATGCTGCCGCAGAACTGCAGTAATATTACAGGAAAATAATTTTTTTTTATATAGCCAAATCAAAAAAAATACAAATATAAAAAAATTATTAATAAATATAATATTTTAATTATTTCAAGGCTACCAATACGTCAATTCAAATATAATTCAAAATATATTCTTCTATATATATTATCAAAAAGCTTAAATACCATAAATATTGGTAGATAGTGGGTGCTACAGTTGGTTGTATTTCCATTCTATTTTAATTCCAAAAGTCTAAATTTTGTAAATCCATTATCACACGTACATAGTGCAAAATAACCTATCTTCATGATTCAACCAATTTTTACCGTAAGAGAAAAAGCAAAAATTTTAAAAAAAACTTTTTATTTTGCGTGTCTATGTAGTCAGAGGAATGTATACAACGAATTCCATGATTCCAGCTGCGGCCATTTGGTTGGTACCATTTTTACCCCCTTAAGAGTACGACTATCTAAAATCTCTTTATTTGACGTTTCTACCCAATTAGAATTTCATCATTCTAGCTGTAGTCGTTTAGTTAGTACTATTTTTATCCCTCTGTACCATTGTATCCCTTGTAAGTACGAATTTCGAAAAATTCGTTTATTTTCCTTGTCTACGCAGTCAGAGGAATGTATACTCCGAATTTCATGACTCTAGCTGTGGTCATTTGGTTGGTACTATTTGTACCCCCTTTTTCATTTTAACCCTAAGAAGTACGAATGTCGAAAAATCCGTTTATTTTACGTGTCAACGCAATCAGAGGAATGTATACACCAAATTTCTTTATTCTTGGTGTAGCCGTTTGGTTGGTACCATTTTTACCCCCTTAAGAGTACGACTATCTAAAATCTCTTTATTTGACGTTTCTACCCAATTAGAATTTCATCATTCTAGATGTAGTCGTTTAGTTAGTACTATTTTTATCCCTCTGTACCATTGTATCCCTTGTAAGTACGAATTTCGAAAAATCCGTTTATTTTCCTTGTCTACGCAGTCAGAGGAATGTATACTCCGAATTTCATGACTCTAGCTGTGGTCATTTGGTTGGTACTATTTGTACCCCCTTTTTCATTTTAACCCTAAGAAGTACGAATGTCGAAAAATCCGTTTATTTTACGTGTCAACGCAATCAGAGGAATGTATACACCAAATTTCTTTATTCTAGGTGTAGCCGTTTGGTTGGTACCATTTTTATCCCTCTGTACCCATTGTATCACTTGAAAGTAAGAATTTGGAAAGCACCTTTTATTTTCCATGCCTACGTAGCCAAAGGAATGTATACACCGAATTTCATGACTCTAGCTGCGGTCATTAGGTTGGTGCTATTTTTATCCCCTTTTTCCATTTTGACCCCAAAAAGTACCAATTTCGAAAAATCCCTTTATTTTCCGTGTGTACTCCAAATTTGATGACTCTAGCTGCGGTCATTTGATTGGTACTATTTTTATTTATTTATCCCTTTTTTGATTTTAAACCCAAAAAGTACGAATTTTAAAAAATCCGTGTATTTTACGTGTCTATGCAATCAGATACACCGAATTTCATTATTCTAGGTACAGCCATTTGTTTGGTACCATTTTTATCCCTCTATTCCCATTTTACCCCTTAAAAGTACTAATTTGGAAAAAATAATTTTATATTATGTATCTACTCCTTTAGAGGAATATACACACTGAATTTCGTGTTTCTAGTTGTTGTCTTTTAATATGTACCATTTTTATCCCTTTTTGGCCCCATTTCACCCCCTACAAATAAGAATCACTTTATGGTGCACGTTTTTGTTACCGGGGGAATGCGCATACCCATTATTAAGCAAGTACAAGCAGACGTATTGAAAATATATGCATAAATACAATAAAATATTAGGGATTGTTATGGGTATTTTTAGTCCTTGTGAGGGCAAAATTTTTCCCTTTGGGCCGATTTCGCCCCATTTCAATTCCAACCGATCTACGACTATAAGACGCATTTATGGCAAATTTGAACGTTCTAGCTCCTTTCGTTTAGATGCTAGCGTGCTTTCAACAGACGGACGGACATGGCTAGATCGTCTTAGAATTTTATGACGATCAAGAATATATATACTTTATAGGGTCTCAGGTCGATATTTCAAGGTGTTACAAACGGAATGACAAAGTTAGTATACCCCCATCCTGAAGGTGGAGGGTATAAAAAGTGGAGTCGCTGGGTTAAGACAAGAGTTTGCTTCCCGGGACTTCCAATTTCAGTTTCCCGATTTGCATATTTTCAGTTTCCCGTATCCAAGTTTTACCTATTTCTCGCACATTTTTTCACCACTTCTTCACAATAGAATTGTAAAAGGTACAAAATAATTTAAAAAAGATCACTTTTAATTAGATATGTGTCAGCTAGGCGATATAAATCTTCTAACTTGAATATGGTAATTCTATATAATTCATATAAACTGAATATAACAGAATATAATAATAATATAATATTCTGAGATATTTCAATTACAAAATTGTTCATATCTTTATGAAAAAAGTTGATATGCTAATATCTGTGGAGCAATCGTACAGGTGTTATACACAATTTTAATAATAAATTAAAAATATATATCTATATATATAAAAATGAATCTGAAATTTGTTTGTTCTTTATAGGAGCCTAAACTACTGGGCCGATCTTCTTGAAATTTTTAAAGTATGTTCATGCTGAACCGGTGGTGAAAGTAGGCTATATAATTTTTTTGATATTTTCAGAGGGCGTGGCACCTCCCACACAAATTGGGGTATTATTCGTTTTCTTATAAATTAGCATATTCGGAGTACTGTTGCAGCTAGAGCCTTGCATTTTTGTGAAAGTTCACTAATCATTAGTCTGCATAGTTGTGCCAAAACTGGGCGGCATTGGAAAAGTGGACGTGGCACCTCCCATACGAAGTTAAACCCCAATTTTGAATATTGTCAGTTCTAGGACACCTAGAGTGCTGAAATCAATGTGGGTAGTTGTGCCTAAAATGAGCGGTATTGGAAAAGTGGGCGTGGTACCTCCCATACGAAGTTAAAACCTATTATTGAATATTGCCAGTTCTATGACACCTATAGTGCTGAAATTTTGTGTAAGTGCATCTATCATCAATGTGGGTAGTTGTGCCTAAAATGGGCGGTATTGGAAAAGTGGGCGTTGCACCTTCCATACGAAGTTAAAACCTATTATTGAATATTGGGAGTGGCACCTCCCATACGAAGTTATAACCCATTTTCGAATATATTCAGTTCTATGACAGATACAATACTGAAATTTTGTGTGAGTGTATCTAGCATCAATATGCGTAGATGTTCCAAAAATTGGCGGTATTGGAAAATTGGGCGTGGTACCTCCCATACGATGTTAAAACCTATTATCGAACTGAACTTTTGTGTGAGTACAAATAGCATAAACATGCGTAGTTGTGCCAAAAATGGGCGGTATTGGAAAAGTGGGCGTGGTATCTCACATACGAAGTTAAAACCTATTATCGATTATTGTCAGTTCTATAACACCTAGAGTGCTGAAAATTTGCGTTAGTAGATCCATTGTAAATAGTTGTGCAAAGATGGACGGAAAGTGGGCGTGACCCTTCCCATATGAATTTAAAACCGTTTTTAGAGTATATTCGACACCGGGATTCCTATATTGTTGTATAATGTGTGAGTTAATTTAGTTGTAATGGGCAGGATTTGAAAGATGGGGCATTTTTGATTTGATTTTTTTTTTAAATTACACGTTTTCTTTGGAGTTTCTTAGCAGAATAGTAAAGATAGGTTACAAAAAGAGAAATATTCATTCGTCAACAGCCGATTTAAGTCAAGAAATCGAAAATAATATTGATTTTTTTGTTTTTATGTTGTTTGATTAGTGAACAATTTGATTGATTTTCTACGTGTTTTGAATGTAATGTAATGTAATTTCTTCTTACGAATGAAGTTTGTTGTTTAGGTAATGGAAAGGAGGAGAATCACACTTAACAAAAAATAAATTTAATTTTTGGCATTTCATCCATTATTCGACGTAAACTAACGTTCTCCATGGAACATATTCATTTCTTTAGTATCTCAGGGAAGTACCTCGATTATAATTGGTACATATACTACCGATCAGGAGAAAAATCAATATGAAAGCTGATTTTAATTTTACCGTTTGTTTTTTTTTGCCTGACGAAGCGGGCGGGGGTTCAGCTAGTAATAATATGAGATTCGAACTGGGATATTGTCCTGGCTCTATGGTGACATTTTTTACTTGTAAATAAATTTGCATTCTATTAAATATAAATAGCAAAATGGTCTTGAGCCAGGACAATATCCCAGTTCAAATCAAATATTGATTACAGAACAAAAAAAATACAAACGAAAAACTATAATAAATTAAAAATATGTACAGTCTAAAGCAACAACTATGTATTAAAAATGGCTACATTACTGCATCAAAATATAAATTTAGTTTTTCGAAGCTACAGGAAAGGGAACTGATAAGTAACGATTTGCTAACAATCCAATAAAATTAGAAATAGACTATCTTAAATGCTTTAAAATTTTTTATATTTCAAAATACATCTTAATTTAAGAAATATGCCTACATTTTATACTCTACATCACTTCGTGGACTAGGGCATTAAAGGTTTGTTTCACGCCAAATGTTTGTAATACAGATATATAATAATTTATTAAATTTCGAATAAAACATCGGAAAAAATAAGTTTTTATATAACAACAATATGTTGACGATTTCCCGTCCTGTCCCGGGAAATAAAAAGTACGGGAAAATGCAAACCCTAGTTAAGACATCCGCATCCAGAAAAAATATTTCGACGATTTCCCGTCCTGTCCTGGGATCCCGGGAAATCGAAAAAATAATTCCCGTGTCTCGGGAAATAAAAAGTACGGGAAAATGCAAACCCTAGTTAAGACATCTGCATCCAGCAGGTCTCAAGTTTGAATCATGGCTCCGGATAATTTTCTATTCTAGCTTTGAACCGGGTGAATGTACCATTATAGCTAGCCTCTGGTGGGAATCAAACCCAAGACCCCCACACTGATAGCACTATGCAAAAAATGTTGTCTAACATTTTCTTATGTATTTTGGCTTTGTAAACTTGATTTTAAAAATGTTATGACTTTTTACATTTATCTATAGAAAAACACTGTTTTTCGCATTATATCATATCTATTAAAAAATAAAACAAATTGCCTTTTTCCTACTTTTTTCTATTTTCCATGACTTGCCATAAAAATATATTTTTTTGATAAAAAAATATTTTATGACTCTAGCTGCGGTCATTTGGTTGGTACAATTTTTAACCCCTTTTTCCATTTTAACCCCAAAAAGTACGAATTACCCTCCTGGAGGTGGAGGGTGTAATTATATCGATATAACTTCCATACAGATAGTCGAAAGCAGTTGTATTTCTATATTTGATAATGTGTTTTAATCACCTGTAACTTAAACATTATTTATGCTTTTTTTAAATACCGGTTCCTGAAATCCATTATGATTTGAATTTGAATGAATTTTGATCATGTGGAAACTGGAGCTATGTGCCTATGGATGTCAAACCCGGTTTTCAGTTTGTTCGAAAAATCATAATTTAAAAAAACCGGGTTTCAGTTTGTTCGAAAAATCATAATTTCAAAAAACCGGTTATCGGTTTTTAAATTTTTTACAAAACGAGTGAAACTGGTTAAGCCGTTTTTTAATATAAACCAAAATTTAACCTTTTATTTTACTTTTAATTATTTTAGACCTTATTAAAACAATATTAAAATCGTTATAAAATCTCATAAAAACTAAACTATAGGCGTTTCACTTCCAGCGCCGAACGAAGCTGTTTGTCATCCTACTTCTCTATTAAATATTGTAGTTTCGGTTGTTTTTGTTGATTCGTTAAAAGTTTTAATTTTGTAATCAGTTCTCTAATTTCATATGGCAAATCAATTTGTTGGTTTAATCTAATCACTCCACCCTAGTTTCTGCACACGCACAGCTAGTAAACTAATCTTCAATACTTTCATATTTTATTAAATGTTATTTCCAACAAATTCAAATGTTTTTGTATTTAAAAACCGGTCAACCAATAAGAAAACACCGGTTTCTCGGTTTGTCGAAATTAGAATTTTTCAAAAACCGGTGGACGGTGGCGATGCATACCACCGGTTTCGGTTTTGACATCCCTACATGTGCCAAGAACTTTCTGGTGTTTCAAAAACAAATAATCCGGCCATAAGTAAACTATCCTGATGGTCTCTGAGAGCGAGGGTCGGTTTAACCGAATGAAACTTAATTATGTTGAGTTAAGGGCTATAACACTGTATAACGATTTTGGAATTTATATAGAACTGCACTTATACATAAAGGCTACATCCTCCAACTGTCTGTAACACTGCGGAATTCACTCCACGGTGGACGGTTTATAACATTCGGCGCGGCTAAAAAAGGATTGCATTTTTTGTGGGTACACTTTGACAAAAACTTTGGTCTTAAGCCAAAATAAATAACCACACACAAAATAAGAATTTAAATATTCTATTTTTATTTGAGGCCACATACTTTATTCAGAGTAACTATAACTTAACCATTGCATATAAAAACAATACCACAATCTTGAAATTCAATATTATAGGATAGCATTTCATTCAATTGTAATACCAGGTCAGTCATAATAAAATATGCTTGCGAATGTCAAATTAATTCTTCCACAAAACACATGTATGAACTCGAATAAAAAACACATACATATCTTTAGCTACTGATAACTATCATTTAAATTTTTTTCCTCGGCTTGTGCCATTCAATCGCCCAAAAAACATTGTGTTTATATTTGACTCTGCAACAACAATAATCATGCCACAAATGTCTATTTTTTCTGGCTTCTTGGTCTGCGCTCCAGTCTGGCAAAGATTAGAGTGCGTTTTAGTTTTGGTTTGGTTTTGTTTGATTTGATATTTGATTTGGAAGCAAACGGAGCGCATAAACCCAAGAAACAAATATATATTTCTGTCTGTCTGCCTTGACCGCTGGTGTGTGATGTCAGTGTTGTGAGGTTGTTGTGGCTGCTGCTGCTGCCTTCAATTCAGTGGCACAGGCCATTAGTTGTGGTCACTCTTTAAACAAACGGCTCGGTCAAGAAGGAAACAAAAAAACATCTGCCTTTTCTCTTGGAGTTTGTTTATAATGATTGTTTCTTTATTACACTGTTTATTTTTTATATTTCATTTCGGTTATTTCTCCTCGCCTTCTTCGTCCCTTTGTTGCCCTCTATCGATTGAATTCAATATCTTTCACCGGGTGGTTAGACGAAAATACAGATGTAAATTATGGCGGTCGAAAGGTTAGAATTTCATATAAAGTGGATGTGGTGTAGTATTTGGTATATGAAAAGGGAATATTGGCTTCTATAGATGGCAAGTTCTAAAGTCAAGAGCACTCTTTGGATTATATTGAAAATTGTATCCATTTTAGATAAATCCATTAAATTGTTTCTTTAAAAAAGTTTACAATGATGTGATGTTTTATTAACATGTGCCTTACACACGTAATGTTGCTATAGCTATCTATTATTCCATTGATCATTCACTTTACAACACCTTGAAAAAATTGTCGTAGACCTTATATTGTATATATATTCTAGATACAGGTAAAATTCTGAGAGGATCTAGCAATGTCGACGACAATCAGAAATTATTATCTTCATTTACCCAAAAATGTTCAGTATACCTAAATTATTGCGAGGCGACTATTTATAGGGTAAAAAAACTACTAAATATTTTCTCAAATTTCTTCCGGTTAATAATGGAAAATAATTTCATTCAAATGGCTGCTGAGGGCACCCCACAAATAATAGTTCAATGAAGTTGAAAAAAACGTTAGATGGCGGACCCTATATCTAATGGCACAGGCAAACTATTAATACCGAAGGCCTCATTAAAAAAAATAAATAAAACAAGTATGTCGGTTGAGTATAATTTCCCCATTCGCAATGTAAATGGGGTATGGGTAATGTGACCAACACTATTTGGCCAAAACGCGGGATATATTAATTGAAAATGTGGGATTTTGTGAAAAAAAAGCAGGATTGTGAAAGTCGTTAAGAATTTTTTTATTTTATATTGATTTTCCTTAATTTTTATATTGAGAGGAGTTTACAAATTTCATTCAATTCAATGTTCATTCAATGTTCAACATCATAATCCATAACCAATTTGTCTTTCCTTAACATTCTTAAATATTGCTGGTTGTGATTTAGAAACTAAAAAACAAAAACATAATTTGCCTTTAATAATGCTGTTTACAGAGCTTATAATTAGAACAACATTTTATGGAAAACGTTCAACAAGTGGTGATGTACTTGTCGAACATAAGAAATTGCATGACTTGAATACTGAAAGTGCATTTTTTCATACCTTCTTGCTTTAAATTTCAGTTTAAATGACTGTAAACATTGTTGCTTTTTATTAAAAAATAAAGCCGAAGTCTAGAAGAAATAATGTAAAATGAACAAGTAAAAAAGGCATTAAGTTCGGCCGGCCCGAACTTTATATACCCTCCACCATGGATTGCATTCCACAGAGGTCGTCGGTTTTCGTAGAAGTGCAGTAATATTACAGGAAAATATAAATATTTTAATATAGCCAAACCAAAACAAATACAAATATTGAAAAAATAAATTTATAAATAAATATATATTATTTTTTTCAAACCATTATTTATTTCAAATCAAAAAAAAATATTCTTGTATTTATATTTTCAAAAAGCTTAAATACCATAAATATTGGTAAATAGTGGGTGCTACAGTTGGTTGTATTTCCATTCTATTTCAATTCCAAAAGTACAAATTTTGAAAATCCATTATCAGACGTACATATTGCAAAATATCCTAACTTCATGATTCAACCACTTGTCTGCCCTCGAATCTACCGGTAATATATGTATATTAAGAGTGCGTGGCCAAAAACCTGAATCATTTTTAAATGTTTTCAATTAATTCCTTCTTATTAAATTAAAACAAGTAAAAAGGGCGTAAAGTTCGGCCGGTCCGAACCTTATATACCCTCCACTATGGATTGCATTCCTAAAAAACTGTCGATGTTAAAATTTTTAATATAACCAAACAAAAACAAGTAAGTAAGTTTCAGTCGGTTAAACCGTCTTATATATGCCTTAACTCTCAGAATCACAAATTCCAAGCATTTCTTTGGGATTTTAAAAACTCTTAAATTACTTAGGATGGAACTATTAATACCAGAAATAGATTTCAGAAGTTAGAAAGAATTAAATTTTACATAGGATAGGGACAATTTATACGTTTAATGTGATTATAAAAACATTTTCAAATATAAAATTTCAACAGACTTCGAAAATATCGCAGTTTTATTGTTAACCATAGCATATGTCAATTTGTGTGGGAGGTACCAGAAGGGGTGTGGCAATATCGCCTATATTCTGGGTGGGTATAACGACTATTGTCAAATATCAAATTGCAGAGTATGCAGAGAGCACGTTATAAGTGCTTTAATTTCACATGTACTAGGGTGTTTTGTGTGGGAAGTATTAGAAGGGGCGTGGCAAAACATGTCATATTTTGTACACTTGAAGTGACAATAAAAACTTTAATAAATACTGAATATTCGTGTGGAAGTTATATGGGTTTTAATTTAACATTGGAAATTGGGCTATTTATGTGGGAGGTACCACAAGGGGCGTGGCAATATCGCCCATCTTAGAACTTAAACTAAGTTTAGGATAAATATTACCATGTGCAAAGTTTGAATTAATTCCTTCACTCCTTTCGATTTCTAAAGGGTGATTTTTTTAAAGCTATAGGAAAGTTAAAAAAACACATAAAATTCAGAAAAATGCATGAAATCTTTATTTGAATCGATAGTAATTTAATATAATTTAATGTTTGAAGATTATTTCATGCAAATGTTGACCTTGACTGCGCCTCAAATGGTCCATCCACTTAGTCCAATTTTGGCATTTCCACGTTTTTGAGTAACAGAGGCCCAATTGCTGCGAACGGCGACGAATCGATAATTGATCGTCATCATTAATTTCTTCAGTTCGCACTCTACGTAAGCGTGTTGGTGGTTTAATGTCCAACAATGTAAATTTGGTGCGAAATTTAGTCACAATAGCCCGAATAATCGCTTCAGTGGGTCGATTAAACTGACCATAAAATGGAAGCGCGCGATGAACTTTCTTAACAGAGCAAGCATTTTGATAATAAAATTCAATAATTTGCAAGCGTTGTTCGTTTGTAAGACGACTCATGGTTAAATTATAGACCAAACTGAAGATGTTTGACAGTAAAACAAAACACGAAACGTACGTCAGTTGTTTAAACCAGTGTTGCCAAAAATATAATAGCTAAAAAATCACCCTTTAAGAAAATTCTCTGAAGAAACCATGTATCTAAAATAAAATCTTAGGGTTCGATTTTAGACCTATTGTTTCTTCGGAGAATTTTCTTAGAATTTAATGTAGATTACGTTTTTGCTATACAATTTTTAATTTTAGAGCGCCCGGTAGTCGAGTTGGCAGCATGCTCGTCTATCAGCGTGGGGGTTGTGGGTTCGATTCCCTCCAGAGGCTCTGGTCTGTCGCTGCAATAACTAGCTGCTATGGTCTTAGTCACCCCGGCTCAAACCCTGGACCCAAAATTAGAATATAAATGTACTTTGTATTTTAATTCATAATAAATAAATAAATACATTTTTAATTTTTTTCAGTCATACAAATCAATCCTAATAAATACCCTAAATATTGAGTTTTAGTTGGTGCATTTTCAACCACAGCCGTTTGGTTGGAAATGGAAATACAACCATCCAATTTTAATTCCAAAAGTACAAATTTTGAAAATCAATTATCTCTCACGTACACAATATTTTCAGTCATTTTGAGGGACATTTTTTCCCTTTGTACCGATTTTGCCCAGTTGCAATCCCAACCGATCTACGACTATAAGATGCATTTATGGAAAATGTTGAAGTCTTAGCTCATTTCGTTTAGATTCTAGCGTGCTAGATCGTTTTTGAAATTTATGACGATGAAGAACATATATAATTTATATGGTCTCATGTCGATATTTCAAGGTGTTACAAACGGAATGACAAATTTAGTATACCCCCATCCTGGAGGTGGAGAGTATAAAAACATATTTATATATCAGCAGACCTATCTGATTAAATGGGCCATTTGTAGATGATTTGAAACCCTTTGTAGTTCTAGAAATATTGATGAATATGAACTGTAGTATTGTAAGGTTCATCATACAATGGGTGCAATTTTAATTGGCAGTGATGTCACCAGCGACTCTTTTTCTGACACTCTCTAATGAAGATCACCTAATGATAGTATCGAAAATTCGATCTTCCGGTTGTCTTTCTAAACTTTTATTACTGCCAAACAGGCAAGTCTCTGCTAACCAGAGGCCCCCTAGAAATTGTCCAAGACATATGTATTGATAACCGTATCTCCCTCAATTTGATTACGCCCTGAGCATGTGATAACATATTGCATTTGAAAGAGACACACGTGTAATATGATATCCCCCCAACCTGAAAAGAAATCTATTGCTAGAATGTTGGTCATGGTGGTGCAACAGAATAAACAATTTTAACAAAAAACAACCAATATTCTGCCCCTACGATTGCGAGTGGCAAGACAACATTTAAGTTGAGTATAGGAAATCGTATGGATATTAAAATGCATCCCCTAACAAACACAGATCAGAGTAGTTTTGTTGTTGTTCTTACTTTTGATGTGGATGTTGTTATTAAAACAAAGTTTGTTGTTTGTGTTTTAATGCTTAAATACAGCACGTAGCTGTGTGGCAAAGTTTACATTTGTATCTCTGTGTGTCTGTGTCGCTCTCTCACTCGGGGAAATACACCTGCCACGCGCCGTCAATGTTTTCTTGCTGCACTCAGTCTGGCGTTCAACCTTGCGCGGTAGTTCTCTGCTCCCCCCGGTGTAGAGTTGTGGCAACAACAGTGAGCAGCATGCAACAACACCACCGCGATGCTTGGTTGTTGTGTGTTTCTTCTGGGGTGTCTCGCATTTAATTAAAATATTTAAATAAAATCATACAAATACTCCTGCATCATAAGCAAATAAACTCGGATCAGGACTAACAACCACCACCATCACTAACACACGGACACCGGCCGCAAACACCGAGTTAAACGCGTGCGCGCGTCCTCTTACTCTCTCTCTCCCCGCGGTACTCACTCGTGCAACAGGACAGGACTTGTTTTGGGGTACCTTGTTGTCGGAGTTTCCTTTTAATTTTCATTAACTACTTTTACAAGTCATAGTACAAGTTGAAATACTCACTCACACACATGCATAATTATGTATATCTGATTCGTGTATATGTAACAAGTTGCTTTTTGATTATTACCGTAAAGAACGAACGAACGCAGCGTTTAACAACACGTGCCCACTTGTTCCGGAACTATGGCTCAACGTCGTCGTTGCAATGACGCGTTACATTATTATTGTGGTGGTGGTCCTACTACACCCGTTCTCGTTGGACCAGCAACCAGTCAGTCCCCGTGCTCGTTCGTTGCATTCGGCCGCCAGTCAGTCAAGTCAAGTCAGCTTTATGAATATTTATAATATATGTATAATCGCATTTCAATTGGGGTGTCATTTTAGATTTTTATCCTTAATGAAAGGACAATTTAAAATGTTGTTCAAGTTTCATTAACAGTCCGGCACAAACGAAAAAAAACAAGGGGAGATGCTGTCGCTATTTTTTACGCACGAAGTATTGAAACTCATTTTTATAACATTGTATCAATTATGGAGATCAATGTGGAATTGGAAATTGCAACGATAATGGAAACGCTTTGTAGATCACCTGAACGTTTCAAAATATAACTTTTGAAGAGATAGTGATAGGGCCACTAAATTTTGCACCTAGTATATTATCTCAGTGTTTATAAGCGATGGGAGAACATTTTGAATATGCACTTTACAAAAATCCCACAAATCCTAAAACGGGGAAAATAAAAGAGAAGAATATCTGTTAAAATACTTTAATTTGCATTGTTCTGTTCTTACAACTGTCTCAATTTCTATTAGATGGACTGAGCGATTGTATCCTTATTTGAGGTCCAGGAGGACAAATTCAAAGCTCTTTTATACCCTCCACCAAAGGATGGGGTATACTAAGTTTGCCATTCCGTTTGTAACACCCTGAAATATCGACCTGAGACCCCATAAAGTATATATACTCTTGATCGTCATAAAATTCTGAGACGATATAGCCATGTCCGTCTGTTGAAAGAACGCTACCCTCTAAAGGAAAGGAGCTAGGACATCAAAATTTTGCATGAATACGTCTTTCAGTTGTAGATCGGTTGGGATTTCAAATGGCACAAGGACTGAAAATACCCATAATAATCACTAATATTTAGAATATTTCGTCATGTTGTTATACCCTCCACCTCCAGGATGGGGGTATACTAACTTTGTCATTCCGTTTGTAACGCCTTGAAATATCGACCTGAGACCCTATAAAGTATATATATTCTTGATCGTCATAAAATTCTAAGACGATCTAGCCATGTCCGTCCGTCTGTCCGTCTGTTGAAAGCACGCTAGCATCTAAGCGAAAGGAGCTAGAACATTCAAATTTTCCATAAATGCGTCTTATAGTCGTAGATCGCTTGGGATTGAAATGGGGCGAAATCGGCCCAAAGGGACTAAAAATACCCATAATAATCCCTAATATTTTAGCGTATTTAAGCATGTTTTTTGAATATGTCTGTTTATATCTGCTTGATATTTGGTATGCGCATTCCCCTTATAGCAAAAACGTGCACCATAAAGTGATTCTTATTTGTAGGGGGTGAAATGGGGCAAAAAAAGGGATAAAAATGGTACATATTAAACTACAACAACTAGAAACACGAAATTCGGTGTGTACATTCCTCTAATTGAGTAGATACATAATATAAAAGCAGTTTTTCCAAATTCGTACTTTTAAGGGGTAAAATAGCAATAGAGGGATAAATATGGTACCAACCAAACGGCTGTACCTAGAATAATGAAATTCAGTGTATACATTCATCTGATTGCATAGGTAAGTAAAATACACCGATTTTTCAAAATTCGTACTTTTTGGGGTTAAAATGAAAAAGGGATAAAAATAGTACCAATCAAATGACCACAGCTAGAGTCATGAAATCGGAGTATACATTGCTCTGACTGCGTAGACACGGAAAATAGGCGAATTTTTCGATATTAGTACTTTCAAGGGATACAATGGTACAGAGGGATAAAAATAGTACCAACTAAACGACCACAGCTAGAATGATAAAATTCTAATTGCGGAGAAACGTCAAGGGGGTAAAAATGGTACCAACCAAATGGGCGCAGCTGGAATCATGGGATTCGGTGTATACATTCCTCTGACTGCATAGACACGCAAAAAAAAAGTTTTTTTTTTCAAATTCGTACTTTTTTCTTTTACGGCAAAAATTGGTTGAATCATGAAGTTAGGTTATTTTGCACTATGTAAGTCTGATAATGGATTTTCAAAATTCGTACTTTTGGAATTCAAATAGAATGGAAATACAACCAACTGTAGCACCCACTATCTACCAATATTTATGGCTTTGAAAATATTTTTGAAAATATAAATATAAGAATATTTATTTTTTGAATTGACGTATTGGTAGCATTACCTTATAAGCCTGGTTTGAAATAATTAAAATATTATATTTATTTATAAAATGAACTTTTCAATATTTGTATTTGTTTTGGTTTATCTATATTAAAAAAAATATATTTTTCTGTAATATTACTGCACTTCTACGAAAACCGACAACCTCTGTGGAATGCAATTCATGGTGGAGGGATATAAAGTTGGGCCCGGCCGAACATAACGCCGTTTTTAATTGTTTGAATTTGTCTGCTTATATAGCAAAAACGTGATTCTTATTTGTAGGGAGTGTAATGGGGCACAAAGGGATAAAATTGGGAAAATGATTGTATCAAACGACAATACATAGAAACACTAAATTTGGTGTGTACATTTCTCTAACTCTAAATTACACTAAATTAGGTGTGTACATTCCTTTACATGAGTGGATAAAAGTATTTTTTTCAAATTCGTACTTTTAAGGTGTTAAATGGTAATAGAGGGAAACATAGTACAAGCCAACGGGCTGTACCTAGAATTATGAAATTCGAAGGGGATAAAAACTGTACCAACCAAATGGCATCAGCTAGAATCATGAAATTTGGTGTATACCAAATATCCACTGACTGCACAGACACGAAAAATAGAAAAAGGTTTCTTTCCAAATTCGTTCATTCAAGAGATACAATGGTAGCTGACGAATAAAAATGGTACCAACTAAATGGCTAGAATGACGAAATTCGGTGTGTACATCCCTCTAATTACGTAGACACGTAAAATAAAATGATTTTTGAAAGTCTTACTTTAAGGGGTAAAATTGTAGAAAAGGAGATAACAACTTGTACTTTTGGAAATTGAAAATGATGGAAATACAACCAACCAAACGACTGTGGATGAAAATACACCCACTATTCCCCAATATTTAGGGTATTAAAGCTTTTTTGATTGATGCTTATATTTGATTTTTGAGTTGGCTTGAAGTATTATTTCAATATATATATATACTAGTGTTGTAAGAAAAACGTTAATAAAAAATTAAGTTATCACATTGCCTCCAACTACAATATAAATATTTGTATCAAAACAAATTCAAATTCAAAAAACAATATTTTGTGGTGACTTTTTTGGATTTAGCCTCGACAACAAGAAATTTGACTTACACTAGATAATTATTCAGGCTAAGTCCGAATTTGTAAAATTTGTTTTCATACACACATAGGCATTGCTATTGGTGGAAATTTAAAAAAAAAAAATTAAAAAATAAAATAAAACAAGTAAGAAGGCGTTAAGTTCGGCCGGGCCGAATCTTATATACCCTCCACCACGGAGTGCATTCCACAGTATTACCAGTAGATTAAAGGATGTCGACTTTACATAGGAGCACAGTACCATATTTCGAAAATTGTGATATTCTTGCGAACATTACTATATTTGTTTACTATTTCAACTATAATGTATACTTATGCACACTGTTTAAAATCGACTACTATATATAAATAAAATGCTGAAATTGTGAAATTGAACATGCCTAAATATTAGGCGATTGTCAGTCGCCATTAGATATAAAGTTTTAGTATAAATTTTAAACATATCCCCATTCGCCCCATTCTCCGCCCAAATGTACAAACTTCGAAAAAACCCTTTTTCGAGTATTCATAGTCAGAATGTATACAACGAATTTCATGATTTCAACTTCAGCGGTTTGGTAGGTTCCATTTTTATCCCTCTTTTTAATTATATCCCTTAAAAGTACGAATTTCGAAAAATCCCTCTATTTTACGTGTCTATGCAATTAGAGGATGTACACACCGAATTTCATGATTCTAGCTGTTGTCGTGTCATTGGTACCATATTTTATCCCTTTTTGTCCCATTTCGACCGCTAAAACTATTATTTTCTTTGTGGTGCTGTGAGGAATGTCCGCAACAAATTTTAACTGTATGAAAATAAGAAATTTAATTAATAAGCCAAGGCTACCAATATTTGTGTACTATATATGGATATAATACTTCAATTCATAAAGTAAATATAAGGGAGCAATCATAAATACCCTAAATATTGGGGGATAGAGAGTGTACTTTCAGCTACAGTCGTTTGGTTGTTTGTATTTCCATCCTACTCCTACCTTATCTCTCACGTACGCAGTATAAGACAACTTCATGATTCTACCATATTTTGTCGTAAAAGCAACAAAATAAAGTACGAATTAAAAAAAAAATATTTTACGTGGCTATGCAGTCAGAGGAATGTATACACCGAATTCCATGATTCTATCAGTGGCCATTTTGTTTGTACCAGTTTTATTCCCTTTTTCCAATTTTGCCCCCTCAAGAGTACGACTATCTAAAATCTCTTTATTTTACGTATCTACACAATTAGAGGGACGTACTCACTGAATTTCATCATTCTAGCTGTATTCGTTTAGTTGGTACTATTTTTATCCCCTGTAGCCATTGTATCCATTGAAAGTTCGAATTTGGAAAAAAACGTTTTATTTTTCGTGTCTACGCAGTCAGAGGAATGAATACTCCGAATTTCATGATTCTAGCTGCTGTCAATTGGTAGGTACTATTTTTATCCCCTTTTTCCATTTGAACCCCAAAAAGTACGAATTTTGGAAAGTTCTTTTATTTTACGTGTCTACGCAATCAGAGGAATGTATATATCGAATTTCATTATTCTAGGTGCAGCCATTAGGTTGGTACTATTTTTATCCCTCTATCCCCATTTAACCCCTCAAAAGTACGAATTTAGAAAAAATACTTTTATATTATGAATCTACTCTATTAGAGGAATGTACACGCCAAAATTTCGTGTTTCTATCTTTTGTCGTTTGATAGGTACCATTTTTATCCCTTTTTGTCCCATTTCGCCCCCTACAAATAAAAATCACTCTATGGTACCCTTTTATGCTATAGAGGGAATGCGCATTGCAAATATCAAGTAAATACAAGCTAATATGTTCAAAAAACATGCTGAAATACTCTAAATATTAGGGGTATTTTCAGTCCTTGTGAGGGATAAATTTTTCCCTCTGGGCCGATTTCGCCAACTTTCAATCCCAACCGATCTACAACCATAAGACACATTTAGGCAAAATTTGAAACTCCTAGCTCATTTCGTTCGGCCGCTATCGTGCTTTCAACAGACAGACGGACAGACGGACAGACGGACATGGCTATATCGTCTTAGAATTTTACCACGACCCAGAATATATATACTTTATGGGGTCTCCGATGAATATTTCAAGGTGTTACAAACGGAATGACAAAGTGAATATACCCCCATCCTGGAGGTGGAGGGTATAAAAATTAGTTATCCAGTCGTAAAGAAAAACAGCCCTAGTATAAAAACAAGTAAGAAGGCGTTAAGTTCGGCCGGGCCGAATCTTATATACCCTCCACCACGGAGTGCATTCCACAGTATTACCAGTAGATTAAAGAATGTCGAGGGAATGCGAATTGCAAATATCAAGTTAATACAAGCTAATATGTTCAAAAAACATGCTGAAATACTCTAAATATTAGGGGTATTTTCAGTACTTGTGAGGGAAAAATTTTTCCCTCTGGACCGATTTCGCCCACTTTCAATCCCAAGCGATCTACAACCATAAGAAACATTTAGGAAAAATGTGAACCTTCTAGCTCTTTTCGTTCGGCCGCTATCGTGCTTTCAACAGACAGACGGACAGACGGACAGACGGACATGGCTATATCGTCTTAGAATTTTACCACGACCCAGAATATATATACTTTATGGGGTCTCAGATAAATATTTCAAGGTGTTACAAACGGAATGACAAAGTGAATATACCCCCATCCTGGAGGTGGAGGGTATAACAAGTAAGGTCGGACGGGGCCGACTATATAATACCCTACACCACTCCGTGCATATATACATCGCTTTGATTACTAAACCCAGGTATTCCATGGGAGCAATTTTATGTAGTTCATATAAATTATACAGTTACTATCAATTCATCTTTAGTCAAATTTAATGAATATGGTAAATAATAAAGTAACTGCTCCAATTTTCCAGCAGATATTCCGAGTAAAGTAAATATAACATTATATTGAAAAATTGATCAAGATCCATAGGTTTTTTTTAGTTGGATTTTTGATGTTGTGCTAAGTTTAAAGAAAATCGGGTACAATATGTGGTTTCTAAAGGGAAAAAAGTTAAATCGGGAGCGACATTTGTATGGGTTCTATATCTAGATCTGAACCGATCTAACCCACTTTCAGCATAGGTGTTTCTAGTTCGATTATAAAATGTTGTGCCAATTTTAAAGAAAATCGGGTACAATATGTGGTTTCTGAAGCGGAACAAGTGAAATCGGGAGCGACATTTGTATGGGGGCTATATCTAAATCTGAACCGATCTAACCCGCTTTCGCCACAGGTATTTCTAGTTTGATTATAAGGTGTTAAGCCAAATTTGAAGAAAATCGGGTACTATATGTGCTTTATAGGGCGGAAAAAGTCATATCGGGAGCGACATTTGTATGGGAGCTATATCTAAATCTGAACCGATTTCCTCCAAATTCAGTACCGATGGTCATTTGCACTTCTGCCAAGTTTCATGACAATCGGACAACAATTGCGACCTGTAGAGTGCGAACAAGCTTAGATGGACAGCTGACGGACGGACGGATGGACGGACAGACATCGTTAAATCGACTCAGCTGGTGATTCTAAGCCGATCGGTATAGTTAAAGGTGGGTCTAGCTCGATTATTTCTTGGTGTTACAAACATTTGGCGCGAAACTAACTTATAATACCCTAGCCCACGAAGTGGTGTAGGGTATAATTAGAGTGGCCCAAGTACTAAAGGAGATTTCTCAAAATTTACTATTTTTTTAAGTTTTACATAGGTTTAATACTAGAAGGATAAGGGACTAAATTTTTATTTTGACGTGTGTACTGTTTAAAATGGAACAGGAGGAGAATTTTCTAAAATTAAATTTTATTTTTTTTTTATTTCTAATTTTTTTGGACAAAACGAGTCATTTTAAACGCAGTACAATCATGCGTTTGTGTCAACCGATTTCAATTTTGTATATCTAGTTCGAAAGGTTACTTAATACAGATTTCAGATTATATTAATTGGAAGCGAAGTATATTGATATTATTAACTTAAAAAAATATTTTTATCCTTTATGAAGCTGTTCCCAATACTAGGAATAATACGAGCTGCGCGTGGTATAATTTCCACCAACTTTCATTTCTGCTATTTTAAAATGGAAAGGAAGAAAATAAGCCGTCTCCTCTAGAATCCATTTTCAATTTTTTGGGCCAGTCTAATAAACATATTGGTAGCCTTAAACGGCTTATAATCAGATTTAGTCCCATGCCGCTCCCTATTTGACTTTTTCCTTTCTAGAAACAATACATTTTAACAGTTTTTCGTCCCGTTTCGCGTCCCCTTTTCGTGGTATAATTTCCACCAAATTTCATTTCTGTTATTTTAAAATGGAAATGAAGAAAATGTAGGCGGCTCCAAACATTTAGAATCCATTTTCAATTTTTTGGGCCAGTCTAATAAACGTATAGGTAGCCTTAATCGGCTTATAATCAGATGTAGTCCCATGTCGCTCCCTATTTGACTTTTTCCTTTCTAGAAACCATATATTTTAACAGTTTTTCTTCAAATTGGGTTGAACACCTTATATTTGATCTAGAAACATCTTTGGCGAAAATGGATAACACGGTACATATTTAGATATAGCCCCCATGCTAATGTCGCTGCCGATTTGTCTTTGTCCGCTCTAGAAACCACTTCTTGTAATCCAACTACAAACACCGTTGATGAAACCGGGAAAGATCGGTTCATATTTAGATATAGCTCCCACACAATGCCAATATTATAACCGATCTTTTTCAAATCTGACTCACTTTCTATCGTGAACGAGAGTCAGATCGGTTCAGCTTTATATCTAGCTAGGATTTAACCTTTTCCGCTCTAGAAACCAGTTAAATTAACCGATTGTCTGCAAATTTGCCACAACACCTTATATTTCAACTGGAAATATCTATGATGAAAGTGAGTCAGATTTATAAATAGCTCCAATACAAATTTCATCTGCTCTTGCATTTTTATACTCCATATATATAATACCCACACAAAAATCGTCCCCGACTTCGTTTTTTCACAAATTCAATTTTAATCAGTTAGAAAGTGGAGGGTATCATATAGTCGACCCCGCCCGACTTTACCCTTTCCTTACTTGTTTTTTAATATTTAACTTCTATAAAATATATATATTAACTTGACCTTTTGCAGATGGATAGTCAACTCAAATAAATTATCTTTAATTATTCATACCGCAAAACTCGTTAAAACTTGTAAATTCATTTACAATTTAAAGAAGTAGAAAAAGAATAACATTTACTGTATCTACATGTTAATTCAAATAAATTTGGTAAAATAATTCCACGAAATTGATGGAATAAAATGGTTTGTGGTCGTTTATGAAAATCTATAACATCTCAGATTCTTTTCCCCAAAGGATAAATCTTTTCTTTATAATATTTAGTACAGTCTGTCGTTGCTTCTTTTAATATAAATAGCTACCTACAATTTTAAATATTTCGTATTTGTGTATCTCTTTGGTCAAGAACACCCCCAAGCCCTTAGCAAGGCAGGAATTAAAGGTAACATTAAACTTAAGTATCCGTTTTTGTTCATGAAGGAATATATTAATTTATTAATAAATAATGATATATATATTTCATCTACATCTATAAGGATTGTACTCCATTTTTAAGAAAATCATGATTTTTAAAGGTTATGTAAAATCACTCTACCTACAGCAAGGTAATATCATATTTTTTGGGGTATTCATAAAACAACCCAAAATTTAATTGATTGAGGTGCGGAAAACTGCAACTTTTACCACACAAACAGTCGGCTAAATTCTATTTTGATCAGTACAACATTATGTGCTTTATTTTAGTTTAATTTTTGTATTTCAGCACGATCTTTCAAAATATGTAATCCACTAGTTTTCGACATATTTAATGTTAAAGATGATCCACTTCCATATACATGCATACAAATATAAACGCGTATAAAGGCGTTTTTCTTCAACAGGAGAAAATGGCGTGTGTTAGTAGATTTTCTCTGACTCATAATGTTATTTTTTGAATACGATTCCTTAACAATGTACATTTGAAGTGAAAGGGAAAATATTCACACTAGATTTGCCATAATTTTGCAAATCCACACAGACCAACCACAATATGCTGAGTCAAAGTACAAAACAATCCTTTCATGCATATCACCACACATATTCACACATATCCTCTCTACGCATTCACATATCCTTTTCATGGTAAAAACCATAAAACGAAGCAGTAGCTATTGTTGTTGTGGAAAGTGCTGTCAAAAAGGCGTTTCGAGAAAAACGATTTTTCAAATGTCAACATTTCGAAACAAAAGAGGTGGTGGCTGTGGCGGTGGCGACTATGTCAGTGGCGGCATAATTTCCAAACCAAACATTTTAACCATGCAGCCATGCGCAGAATGCCCATCGTACATCACACAAATATTTGAATAAAGCCGCAAAAATCGAAAAGAAGAGAAACACACGAAAGAAAGAACGACGACAAAAGACCCACAAAGACAAAGGAAAGTGTTAATGATGCGGAGGAAGAAAATGCGAACAATTGTTAAAGGATTTCAATATTTCGTTTTTCTGAATAGCGAGCACATACATATACACAGCAAAAGGATTGTCATTGATCATAATGATAGTGATGATGATGCTGAAGTGCGGTATGGATGCATGAATAACAATGCCTTTCACGATGATGAATATGAGAAAAATCCTCGATAGACAAAGGGTAAAAGTGAAAATTGAGACGAGATTTTCCAAAATGACATTTGTCGCAAAATGCTAGAAAAGAGGATAAAAACAAAAAAAGAAAGAAAACATTTTGTGCCAAAAAGAAGAGAAACACCTGGTGAAATTTAAGGAAAAAAGGATGCAGTATTTGCGCATTCCAAAGAAAATCAATTATAAAGGGAAGTAAAGGATATACAGATATTTAACATTTTAGATTTTTATCAATTAAATGCTTTAAAACGTATACCAAAATGTAAGCACGAGCTATATTTAAACGGGAGTTGGTTTTGTTAATGATGCTCATGATGTGAACTTCAGATCGAAGCAAAAAAAAGTTGCAAAAAGTTCTTTCAAATGTTTGTTACTGTCCTCTGTTGTTGTTGACGTCTTGTGGTAGTTCTTGATCATTTAATTAGAGAAATATGTGAAATACTTTGAACACCTTTGTTGAGTTGCTGTCATGCATATTTTAGCAAGGGAAGGAGGGTGGTAGTATAAAGCTTGGGAAAAATAACTGGTGAAGTTTCAGGAAAAAGGAAAGCGATACAAATCGAAATTAGTGGAGATTAGAGTTAAATTAAAACGAAAAAACTTAATCCATGGTAGCATATTCTATAATTTTAATTGTAAATTACTGAGTAGTCATTAGATGAAGGCAGTAACTTTAATACTTAACTATATTTTGTTTTTTTTTTTTTTTGTTTATACACTCCATTAGAGTATTATGTCTTTGTGCATTTGTTTGTAACACCCAAAAGGAAGGGAGAAAGACCCATTGATAATTATACCGATCGGTTTAGTATCACTTTCTGAGTCGATTTAGTAATGTCCGTCTGTCTGTCCGTCCATCTATTCTTGTAATCACGATACAGGTCGCAATTGTAGACAGAACCAAATGAAACTTTGCACAACGAAGTTTTTCAGGATAAGAACGAACGCTATTTAATTTGAAGAAAATCGGTTCAGATTTAGATATAGCCCCCATATGAATTTCACTCCCGATTTGACTCTTCTCACTCTAGATACCACATATTTGAACAGATTTTCTTCAAAATTGGCAAAACATCTTATATTTAAACTAGGAACACCTATGGTGAAAATAAGGCAGATCGGTTCAGATTTATATATAGCTCCCATTCAAATTTCGCTCCCGATTTGACTTTTTCTGCTCTAAAAACCACATATTTTAACAAATCTTCTTCAAATCTTGCAAAATTTCGTATATTTCAACTAGGAACACTAGGGCGTACCTCAAAAAAAAAGTTCGCCGTACACCTTCGAATATGAAGTATTATTGAAAGGTAGTTTCAAAAAAAAAAATTTTTATTTTTTTATGCCGAACGTAGGGGTCGCGCTTTTACATTTTTCTATATAACTTGTATTTATAAACGGATTTTAAAGTGTGATACATCGATGTTTTTGTCTCGACGAGGCCGATTTTTTTGTCTTTGAAGTCATTGAGCTCAAGCACCCCCTTCTGGTACTTACCCATCATTTCTCAGTTGCTACTACCCTAATGTACCACTCTAATAATCGAAAATTAAAGCTCGCATAAAATCATGAATCATGTTTGAGCTCAATGACTTCAAAGACAAAAAAATCGGACAAAAACATCGATGTATCACACTTTAAAATCCGTTTATAAATGCAGAAGTTATATAGAAAAATGTAAAAGCGCGACCCCTACGTTCGGCATAAAAAAATAAAAAAAATTTTTTGAAACTACCTTTCAATAATACTTCATATTCGAAGGTGTACGGCGAACTTTTTTTTTTTACTTGTAACCTGGTACGCTCTAAGGAACACCCACGGTGAAAATAGCTTCAGATTTACATATAGTTCTCATACAAATTTCGTTCCCCCAGAAACCTCGTATTTTCAGAGAATTTCTTAAAATTGAGCATAACACGTTATACTTGAACTAGAAGTACTTATTGTGAAAGGTAGTCACTTCATTCCATGTTTGGATATAGCCCCGATACAAATTTTATTCTCGATTTGACAAATTGGACCAGGTCATATTAGCCTGTGATTAGGAAACATACAAAAATTTTTCCCGTTTTCACTTTTTTACTGAATTGAATTGTATTCCGATAGAAAGTGGAGTGTATCATATAGTCGGCCACGCCCGACTTTAGCCTTTCCTTACTTGTTTTTAGATGTTGTTGGGTGTAATACATTCTTTCCTCCATATACCTATTTCATTACCTATGTAGGGAAATATTTTTCAAAGAAATGTTTTAAATACATATTCGCACCCTACGATACCGAGATAAGTGTCAAAATAAAGAGGAAAACATTTATTGAAAACACTTCAAATGTCATGCCTCTATCGGTATTAGTTTAGGATTAGCCACAATTTAAAGTTTCCCCACTTAAACTGCAAAACATGAATAAAAAATAAGGGGGTAACTTGTAATGGTTGTTAATGCTAAACTCCCAATAAGCACATCGGATCCGACTTCTCTGATTTGGTTTCGAGAACGGGTCCGATTTCGGTTCGAGATCGGTCACGAGAACGGGAGCAATTCCCTCTTCGATATCGGACCGAGAATTGAGTCCGATTTCGAAATGATATCGGATCCGAACTCTCTTCGAAGTTGGTTCCTACATCGTTTTGAGTTCGGGTCCGATATCATTTCGAAATAGGACTCAATTCGCGGTCCGATATCGAAGAGGGAATTGCTCCCGTCTCGTGACCGATCTCGAACCGAAATCGGACCCGTTCTCGAAACCAAATAGATATGAGTTCGAATCCGATCTCCAAATGATTTCGTATCCGAAAACGAAATGAATTCTGATATCAAACGAGTTGATAGGACTATATTGTGCATGGCTATCCATTGAAATCAGTCGAAGACATTTCTTCTTCAATTACCATTAATATAAACTGTATATTCAAGACTAATAATATTGAGTTTGAAGATTTGCCCAATGAGCACAACATATTACATATAAAAAAGGTTTTCAAAATAAAATTGACAAACGAATTGTATTTTGTACCACTTATACACTAATATGATGTCTGTTACATGTGAGTCATATACTTATTAATATATTAAATTTTAATGTCATATTACTTTTCATCTAAATGTTGCTTATTTCACCACATATATACTAAGTAATAAATTCAAAATAATAAATAAATTCATTAATAAATATAAAAATAAAACTACAAATTTTTACTGCAAACCTGAATCGAAAGCGTCCGAAATCTCGAACTCAAATCGGATCCGAATCGGAACAGAGCAAGCGGAGTCCGACATCTCGGACTCAAATCGGATCCGAATCGGAACAGAGAAAGCGGAGTCCGACATCTCGGACTCAAATCGGATCCGAATCGAAACAGAGAAAGCGGAGTCCGACATCTCGGACTCAAATCGGATCCGAATCGGAACAGAGAAAGCGGATTCCGACATCTCGGACTCAAATCGGATCCGAATCGGAACAGAGAAAGTGGAGTCCGACATCTCGGACTCAAATCGGATCCGAATCGGAACAGAGAAAGCGGAGTCCGACATCTCGGACTCAAATCGGATCCGAATCGGATCCGAATCGGAACAGAGAAAGCGGAGTCGGACATCTCGGACTCAAATCGGATCCGAATCGGAACAGAGAAAGCGAGAAACGGAGATGTCGGACTCAAATCGGATCCGAATCGGATCCGAGTCCGACTTTGTGCTTATTGGGCTAATACAGATAGAAATATGAAGATAAAAGTATATTTAACAGACATTATCCTCTTTAATTTGAAAATTATGTCGGTATCGTAGATTGACGAAAAAGTATTTAAAATATTTCTTTGAATAATTTTATCATTTGAAACTTTGCAGTCCTTTAAGCCCTTAAGAAATGAAAAACTGAAAACGTCAATTAACTCCATTTTCCAGTGGAGGTATGTTTATGGACAATGTTGAGGAGCCAAAATTAATTGCGGGCAGTCTTACACTTCTCCACTCTAGGGTCCACTGCGGGGCAGTTTTGGGCCTTTCTTTCATAAAAAAGTATAAAAAATAGGCAAATGTACGGGTGCAGCCTTAAGAGTTGCAGATGAAGGGTAGGTGTGTTCGAAATAAATGTTGCGGAGGGAGGGAGTTTTCCCTCAAACCAAATATATGTTTGCTCAAACTGTGGAAAATTTTACTTGATATAAGGAAAAAAATAGAACTTTTAGTTAGAAAGTTTAATTACACTAAAACTGAGGGAAATGTTCCCCTACTTCAAATGCATGATTTTGTTTCGGAGTATACAAAAATCATAAAATTATGACAACATTAAATAATTCTCGAACGTTCCATGATCTATACTTTTTCCATAAAGATTTCAGTTATTACTCCATGATTTGCTAAGGCCTCCTAAGTGATTGTTTAGAATGATATTTGAAGTATTTAAGAAATAAGGAAGTATTTAAGAAATAACGAAATCAAACAATTACTCCCAAATACAATAAACATTTGAATAGATGGACAGACAGGTCGTGATTACAAGAATAGATTGACAGACTGACATTGCCAAATCGATTCAAAAAGTGATTCTCGCCCTTCCTTTTGGGTGTTACAAACAAATGCTCAGATACATAATACTCTCGTGGAGTGTATAATTAAGCCACTAACTCAGTAAGCTGGGTTGAGTATAGTAATATTTTGACAATTCATTTATATTTGGAATTTGGTAATACTAACTATTCACAGGCGCCATCTGACGTTTCGACTAGAAAGTTAGACCTTTTTAATCATAACTTTTTCACTTGAGCAAAATTTGTGCTCTTTACAGTGACTTCAAAAAATGGTCTCAGTAAAAAAATTGAATTATCTCGTGAATATTTTGAAAAATATGCTCATGTAACGAGTTAATGTAAACAACACATGTTATGGTGAAATGAGAAACGTTCTTAAGAAGGCACTGGTTAAAAGGTCAAACCTAGAATTGAAAATGCCAGATGACACCTTGAAAGAATTATTTTTGGCAAGGCTCAAAATATAAATAGCAGCTATAGTAATCTATGCATAGCTTTAAATCGATATCTCAAGATTTTAATATTTCAAATTATGACCACCATCTAACCAAACTTGTCATGCCACCTGGATATTTATCAGTGCGTTGGTGATTTATCCAACGATGCTGACAAACGCAACCTCCTCAAATGGACTCAAGTCAAGCACTGCCATGCGATAGACTTCTTTGAGGTTTTTTCTTAACGTCTTGTCAAGAGCCAAGTAAGAAATACTCGTAAGTAGCATTGTAAAATACTCCATGCATTGTGCACTGCTTAAATTAATTAACACACTCAGAAATACTTCAGTGAGTCCAGCGCTGACAGCGCTTCAATGTAGACTCTCAAATATGTCAACAATTTTAATGAAATTATAAGTTGTTAAATGAAATATTTGTATCGGCACAAAAACACCAACGATCAACCAACCAAACCAACCAACAGGAGCAAACCAATCCCGATGACTGTGATTTCAGTTACCATCCGGATACTTCTTAGGCAAAACCGAGGAACTGGCATGTCCAAAATCACATTCACATCATATTGTTGATGACTACATCATCATCATCGACATCTCCAGCAACATCAGCCATCGCCACAGACAGACATCGCCCGTCCGTTCGCCGATGGAATAAAGTCATTTGTTTCGTCTCAATGTTTATTGTTATTTAAAGCTTAATGGCAATAAAATTGTAAAATTTATGTATAAACAGAGGCCATTCAATAAAAGCACCACCAAGTGGGCTTTTCAATTTCTTTTCCGCAGGTACAGATTTTTTATAGGTTTTCCACACACTTGGCGCAGGAGATCCGCAAAGGGAAGCGTGGTGGCGTTGGTATTCCGCAAAAACTTTGTAACAGTTTATGTGTTGCATGCCATAAAATTGCATTCTAATGACAATGCATTGCTAACCAATTGATGTTGGTCTGTCGGGTTTTAATGGTGGGCCGCTTTTGCGTTCGAAGGGATATTCAAAAGGATAATTGCTTCAATTGAGGAAACGGCAATTGTGTTGTTGTTATCGAAATTGTTCTCTGAGCTTTCAGCAATGGTCTTAAATACTAGAAATCTGCTACAGAACCGGTATGATTAGTGCTGCAGTTAGTATGTAAAATGTTGTAGTGATTAGAACTAAAGTTTTCTTTCCATATTAAAAAACATTTTGGAATGTGGTCACTGATTCATCATTTATGCAGTACGGCATTCCTTTGGTGTTTGATGTTGGATGACAGCAGATCTATGTTGTTTGATGAATTGTAATATTTTCAACACAAACAAGTTTTACACTTCAGTCTATTAAAGAACAGGAAAAAAGCAATATCTTTCTTAATGAATGAATCCACTCGCTACCTTAGCCGACACCAGTTTCAAAATAGAATAAGCTAAATGACGTTCAGACAATACTATGTCAATTCAAATTTCTAAATGGTTTTCCAACAGCAAAGCGGTATAGTGTATAGTATGCGGACTGGGATCTCTATCATAGGTCATCATTAACGGCAAAGCCTGTTATTGGATTAATAAAATTGTTGAATATGGGACACTACCATTCCACTCCATACCAGTCTATAATCCGAGATCGCCATATTTGCTCCCATTAGACTTTTTCTTGTGGGGTTTTCTGAAGTCACAGTCTATGTCAATAAGTATCATTGACTTGTTTACTTAAATTTTAGCTTCTACCCGTCCTGTTGGAAACTCTTTATAAGTCTTTGCATGTTTTAATTTTTTTAAACCGACAAACACGGCCATCTAGCGGTTTCTTTTTAAATTATACGTTAGTTTGATTGTATTGAAATGTGGAATATTGGTATCATATGACTACGATGCTTGAGACACAATTTCGGTCTAGGAATAAAAAAAATTTAAATCTCAGGTTTCGCCGCACGGAAGGTTATAAATCCGTTTATTTCACAAATAGTTCTGTACTTTCTGTTCAGTTTGTTTTAAAAAGATTAGATTTGGCCTTAAAAATCTTCAAGTAAGCTCGAAATCACTTTGGATGTAGCTGGACGAAACAGCAGTTACATAATTATGTTCTATACAGATCGATTTCCATCTGCAATCAATTCGGTAAGCTTGAAATAATCAGTTGGGTTGAAAGAATGGGCTAATGCCGTACTAGTGGAATCAATAATTTAAAAGAAGTTCAAATCGATTCGATCAACAATCGGAGGAATAGGAATATGTTAACTGCTTTCAAACGAAGCGTCTTATGGTACGATACAGGGTATATTTAGAGAAGATGTTTTCGCGGGGAACATAAAACGAGAACTCAGATATGGTAAAGACAATAGTAGCATTGCTACGATCCACGACATTAAAGGAAACAATTGAATGGGCTGAAATCCAAATTCTGGTAAAAGAAATGGTTTATTCGGCAATTTTAACGGTCGTTGCCCAGTAATCATCAGCACCAGAATGAAATACTTTAATAAGACAATATTATCCGCGGATGAAGTCATATACGTTTTAAATGGTGGTGAGGATGCTTTGTGAATAGGTCTTTATAACTATTTAAGAGAAACACTGAGATATAGAGTTATGTTAATAAATGAATATATCTATTAAATTTAGTTTAAAACTCAATATTCCAGCTGACGTTTTTTTTGTATAAAACCATGCTTTAAACTCTTTATTTATTTATTATTCATTTTATTCGACAATCAAACTCTAATTTAAAAAAAATAGTGTTTGTTGTGATATGCCCTTATAAAACGTATTATTTGATTATGTACATTTTAAATGCCTTGTTTTATTCGTTAAGACACCAGTCCATATCCATAGATTATTTATATATATACATTGTTTTGTGTTAGAATTTCAGCTATTAAAAAATAATACAAATACTTTTTACCGACTTTTTTCTAATTTTTATGATTTTTTTGGTGCCAGCAAAAATAGATGTTTGTCGAAAAAAATAATAAAAATTTTTTCCCAATTATTTTTTTGCGAAATGAACTTAGCAACATTTGTAGACCTCATAATTACCTTTAATTGAACATAAAAGGTGGTTGCAATCGGACCAATATAACCAAAAGTAGAGTACAAATATTATCGATACCTAGAATGAAAATTTTAATTTTAGTACAAAAATTTAAAAAATATAAATTTTTTGTTTTGAGAATGTTGGCTATTCAAAAATAAAACAAAATATTTTTTTTTTACATTTGTTTTTATTTTTTATGATTTTTGTGCCAGCATAAATTGATTTTTTTTCGAAAAAAAAAATATTTTTATCCCAAATGTCTCTTGCTAACCCACTTCCATATAGAAACGGAAGTGTAATTCTCATTTTTAGACAACATTACCATTACCTTTATTTAACATATAAACGGGCGCAATCGGAACAATGTATACCAAATTAGAGAACAAATATTAAATGAATTAGAGAACATTTTAATTTTCGTAAAAAATAAAAAATATATATCCATATTTAAAAAATAAAAACTTTTTTCCGATTTTTTCTATTTTTGTTTGTAACACCATAATTATATTTTTTTTGGAACAAAATAATTTTTTCCAAAATTTTTGGCGGCTGTTCCTAAACTACTGTTTCTACTACCATTAATTGAACATAAAAGCGGGTGCAATCGGGGCAATATATGCAAAATGAAAGCACAAATACTAAAGGTACCTAGGACGAACATTTTTATTTTATTAAAAAATGTGAATGTATTGAATGTCGGCCACAATTATAAAATAAGCAATGGTGATTTTATACAATTATTGAAGGAAATTTGTGAATAAGACATTATACGTTTTTTTTCAATGTTCTTTTGTGGAACTAAAATTGGGCAACATTTTGATCTGACTTGCATTCAATGATGGAGTTTTTAAATTGTAATAGAAAGATATAGCCTATTAGTATAATGAGGGGACTACTTTAAATCGCTTTTCCGAATTTTTACTAAAAATATAATATCGTTTTTATCATTCGCTAAAATACAAAATATCTAATTTTCATTTGCAAATATATATACACTAGCAGTACCCGCTGCTTCGCACGCGAAAAAGCCAGTTATTTGTTAATTGTATCCGTCTCTGTTTTGTTTTATTTAATTTTCTTTTGGTGGATATAGATAAATCTAAAATAGTAATTTGGAATCCTCCAATTTGATAGCACTCATATACAGTCAAAGGAATGTGCTTGTCGCGCCCCTGAAAAATCAAATTTTACTGCGTTTCTATATGGTCAGAGGAATTTACACACTAGATATAATAGCGATTCTAGCTATAATACTAAAGTTGGTACCATTTTTATCCCGCTTGCCCCTTTAAAGTACAAATTTCGAGAAATCAATTTATGTTGCAAGTCTACGATGTCAGAGAAATTTACACACCAAATTTCACGACTATAGCTGTATTTACTTTTAGGTATCATTTTTATCCCTTTTTGTCCCGCTCACCCCTTATAAGTAAAAATTTCGAAAAATCAATTTAAATTTGCGCTTTAACGTTGTCAGAGGTATTTACACTCCAAATTTCACGGCTATAGCTGCAATACTTAAATTGGTACCATTTTTGTCCCGCTCACCCCTAATAAGTACAAATTTCAAAAAATTCAATTTTAGTTCGCTTTTATATGGGCAGAGGAATTTACATACCAAATTTCACGATTCTAGCTGTAATACTTTAGTCGGTACTATTTTTATCCTTCTCTCCCCTTAAAAGTACAAATTTCGAAAAATCAAATTTTACTTCGCTTTTATGTGGTCAGAGGAATTTACATACAAAATTCCATGATGCTAGCTGTAATACTTTAGTTGGTACTATTTTTATCCCTCTCTCCCCTTAAAAGTACAAATTTCGAAAAATCCAATTTTTCTTTGCTTCTATGTGGTCAGAGGAATTTACATACCAAATTTCACGATGCTAGCTGTAATACTTTAGTTGGTACCATTTTATCCTTTTTTGTCCCTCTCGCCCCTTAAAAGTACAAATTTCGAAAAATCCAATTTTACTTTGCTTCTATGTAGTCAGAGGAATTTACATAACAAATTTCCCGACTTAGATACTTTAGATGGTACCATTTTTATCCCTTTTTGTCCCTCTCGCCCCTTAAAAGTACAAATTTCGAAAAATCCAATTTTGCTTCGCTTCTATATGGTCAGAGGAATTTACATACAAAATTTCATGATGCTAGCTGAAATACTTTAGTTGGTACCATTTTTATCCCTCATAGAAATGTAGATACCGATTTTCACGAATATAGCTGCAAAACCTAAATTGGTACCATTTTTATCCCTTTTTGTCTCTTTCCTCCCTTAAAAGTACAAATTTCAAAAAATCCCTATTTGTGGCTCGACCGCATGGCCATTGCAAGGAACTCACCGAATTTCATGTTTCTAGCTACTGCTGTTTAGTCAGGACGAAGATTCGATGTTTATCCCTTTTTGGGCTATTTTACCCCCTAAAAGTACGAATTTCGTAAAACCCTTTCGACCTTTCGACGTCTACGTCATATTTGGGAAGTACCTTGGAAATTTCATGACCCTGGCTTCAGCCGTTTGGTCTGGATAAGAGTCAGTCAGTAACGCAACTCTTTTATATATATATAGACATAGGTTTGGTCCTGGCTTTGTTTACAAACATTTAGTCGAAGGTCTGTGTATTTAAAACTTTAAATTAGAATCGGTTATAAAAAGTATTGGTTATTTTTTCAAATTTCTGGTTTTATTGGTAAGGTTGAACTTTGTCATTTAATAATGGAACACAATATCATTCATATGACTACCACGACTGGCTCGGCAGTACTCATCCGATCCACCGAATTTTTCTGTAGAGCCCAAAATCCACACCAAACATCGACTCGTTGTGGATGCATTGACCATTAATATAGCCACCGAGATGAAATTGAAGGCTGAATTGAAGGCCGATCTCTTCTCGAAAAATGTCCACATCATTTTATTTTGCGTTGAAGGCTCGCTACTTTAGAAGCTAATATTTTAATATTTCTCAATTTGTTTGCAGCGTATAGCGTCCCATTTTGCAAATGTCAAACATAAAACTGAAAATATTGTATTCAAACTTTCAAAGAAAGTCCACACACTCCTGATTTTATAGCTCGAATTTCTAATTTTTTAACTAGCACCGAAATTTGTATAACAATCATTTCGCATTTCGTTTTTGGAATGATATTTTGCTGAGAGAAATTCTTTGCTACATTGATTAGATTTAAAGAAATCTGTATTTGTTTGGCACACAGAATGTCTTTATTCAATTTAAGTTTATTTTTTAGTTGAATTTACTAGGTTCGTTATTCAACACTTATTTACAAACATTTTGGCGCAGGCAATTATACACAGCCTGACGTATTCTGACGTATTTTGGCCTTCTAAATTCGAAAACGATATTATTTTTAAACCCTCCACCTGCAGGATGGGGGTATACTAACTTTGTCATTCCGTTTGTAACACCTTGAAATTTCGACCTGAGACACTATAAAGTATATATATTCTTGATCATCAAAAAATTCTAAGACGATCTACCCAAGTCCGTCCGTCTGTCAAAAGCACGCTAGCATCTAAACGAATGGAGCTAGAACGTTCAAATTTTCCATAAATGCATCTTATAGTCTTAGATCGGTTGGAATTGCAATGGGGCGAAATCGGCCCAAAGGGAAAAATTCTTCCCTCACAAGGACTAAAAATACCCATAATAATCCCTAATATTTTAGCGTATTTAAGCATGTTTTTTGAATATGTCTGTTTATATTTGCTTAATATTTGGTATGCGCCTTCCCCTTATAGCAAAAACGTGCACCATAAAGTGATTCTTATTTGTAGGGGGTGAAATGGGACAAAAAAGGGATACAAATTGTACATATTAAACGACAACAGCTAGAAACAAATTCGGTGTGTAGATTCCTCTAATTGAGTAGATACATAATATAAAAATATTTTTTCCAAATTCGTTCTTTTAAGGGGTAAAATGGGAATAGAGGGATAAAAATGGTTCCAACTAAACGGCTGCCCATAGAATAATCAAATTCGGTGTAAACATTCCTTTGATTGCATAGACACGTAAAATACACGATTTTACAAAATTCGCACTTTTTGGGGTTAAAATGGAAAAAGGGGATAAAAATAGTACCAACCAAATGACCGCAGCTAGAGTCATGAAATTCGGAGTATACATTCCTTTGACTACGTAGATATGGAAAATAAAAGGTTTTTTTCCAATTTCGTACTTACTATTTTTTTAAAATGACGTATTGATAGCCTTGTCTTATAAGCGTGGTTTGAAATAATTAAAACATTATATTTATTTATAAAATTATTTTTTTTAATATTTGTATTTGTTTTGATTTGGCGATAAAAAAAATATATTTTCGTGTAATATTACTGCACTTCTACGAAAATCGACATCCTCTGTGGAATGGAATTAATGATGGAGGGTATATAAAGTTCGGCCCGGACGAACTTTACGCCGTTTTTACTTGTCTTTTAGTTGAATTTACTAGGTTCGTTATTCAACACTTATTTACAAACATTTTGACGCAGACTGTGTATAATTATTCTGACGTATTTTGGCCTTCTAAACTCGAAAACGATATTATTATTTTTTCTATTTTTTTAAGAAGAATTCCAATTTTCTTTGGTGTATTAATTGTCTCATTTAATTTTCTTGCTCATATTGAAGGAGATGTCAATGCATTTCTGCCATGACATTAATATTGGCATTTCCTACTAATTTATTCCTCTATCCCAATTCAAAAACTATCTCTGTGATTATTTAACTAGTGAGCAAAATTAATAATAGGATTATTTGAACTATCAGACTGACTGCACAGCGGAAAGATAGATTCCAGTCTATGAACTGTGCTGCCTTCAAACTAGAAAATCTCCTTATCGTCTTTGAGGACGTTTGTGGGAATATTTTTAAATTTTGGTTTTGCATTTCAAACATTTCTCGTTAAATCGCAAGACATATTAATGGAAGTGTACATACAGTTAGGATTATATTATGAGTTAAATATTCACAGTATCCGTAGTAAACCTTCAGACAGACGTGATATTGATATTTAGAATCAACTCAACGTTTTCAAAGTCAAACATTTGTTTGCGTTCTTACGCAAAACATAAATTACGTATTTTCAAAATCTCGAAAAAGACTCACAGGTAGGAACGTACACATCCGTGCGTTCTTCTTTAGAGCAGTTACCAAGAGTAACTATACGCTCTTCTCTATCCTCCAACACTCAGAGCCAACAATTCTCAGTGTTATCTGTAGCAACTCTCTGGAGTAGAGTTGAAAGAGCTCTACAGAGCTCTGATCAAACAAGTCTGCACAAGTAGGGGTAACAATAAATCTGCACCACTCATTGCTCAAAAGCAAAGCCGAACTGTTCCCAAAACAAACACAAAAGGATTTATGAAACCAGCAATACCTGTAAAGTAGGGGCAGACAAAAACTGATAAGATTTTATGAGCAGAGTCAAATAAGAGAGCAGAGCAATGTACCTGACGGAAATATGATGGGTTTTCCCCCACAAGGAGAGTAGAGCGAAAATTAATGCTCCGGCAGGTTACCTGTTTTATGAAGATCACAGGTATGTGAGTTTAGTGTACGTGCGCTCTCTCTCTCTCTCTTTCTTGCTTACTCTCTCCGTTTGTCTCTTTTTGCTCTCGCAGGTTAATCACAAACATTTGCGCTGTGGAAACCATAGCAACCTGAGTGCCGGCACAGTACTTAATGCAAAGGTTTAGGACAAAGGGACTCATTCTTAAACAAGGTGTCGTAGGATCAAGTTATCAGTTCTCGTTACAAAACCAGAAAAAATAAGACAAAAGCAAAAAACTTGAAAAAGATTTTTGTTACAAATAACAAACTCATATAAAAGTAAAAAACATACAAACAACAATCACAAAAAATAAACAACAAAATGTCAAGTGTTAGTTGTAATCAATCGAACGCTCAACATTTATTTCCGACCACAATCGTGTCGTCCGGCAAAATGCTCAAATATCCCCACATACAACCCCATCCCATTGCGGAGGATGGCAAAAGTCGCAAAGTGCCGCGTCCTCAGCCCTATAACGCCGATCAGTCGCAACACTCGGTTCTCAGACGCAATGCCCGCGAACGTAATCGTGTCAAACAAGTGAACAACAGTTTCGCCCGTCTCCGCCAGCACATCCCACAGACGATTATTGCCGACCTGACCAAAGGCGGCGGCCGTGGTCCTCAGAAAAAGATCAGCAAAGTCGATACATTGCGCATAGCGGTGGAATACATCCGCCGGCTGGAAGATTTGCTAGATGACCTGAATGGAGGCGTAAGTCTAACACAACAGTTTGAGCTGCAGACAGGCTCCTCGAATTGCGATACGGCCAGCAATAGTTCCTTCAGCTCCAGCGGCTCCTCATCGGCTTCCACATATGAGACCACCCCCACTCCAGTGTACTACACGCAGTCGACCAGCCCGTTGCCTTCCCTGATGGATGTCAACTTGCAGACAGGACATTTGAACCCGTACACCAGCAGCACTACTCTGCTGTCGCCGGTGTCCATGAACTCCTATTCGCCGCAACATCATGCGACGTATGACAACAACGGCTGCCAATCGCCCACCTCTTCGTTCAACTCCAGCCTCTCCTATGACTCGGGTAATTATGAACAACAGCAACAACCACTGCCCGAATTGTCAACCTCCTCCCAGCACTGCCAACAACTGCCACAAATCACCGCCACCACTGCCACTCCACATTTTGATGGCAATATCCAGTTGAAGTTCGAGCCCTATGACAACTTCACTCTGGACGAAGAAGATTGCACGCCGGACGATGAGGAAATCCTCGACTACATTTCGCTGTGGCAGGAACAGTAAAAGAAGTGTTACTAGAAAAACGTATTCTCTAAATTTAACAAATTCAAACTCAAGACTGTAAATGTATCAATCAGGAAGTCAAACTGCAGATTCACAAAAGGACGAACATTTTGTATCAGGGATTTTTTTGGATCAAAGCTCCATTTGCCTATGTATCTGTAAATCTAGTCAAATTTTTTGCGTGTGCGTGTAAATCATATTTAAAAACAAATCTCAAGTGCCTAACTTTTAAATGTAAATTTTTGTGTACATATTTAGTTTAATTATTTTATATTTTAATTAATTCGCATCTAAGGAAGACATTGATTTAAAACTTTTTAGCCCGTAAGTAGTTAGTTTTAATTCATGGAAGACACTAAACTATTTTTATTTTTCTTAAATTAAGAATAAAACGTTAATTAGTTTTTAAGTTGAAAAAACATAAAATAAAATTTAAAAAATTATAAAAATTAAAATGAATTTGATTTTTTATTGAAAACAACAACGGAATGGTACTCACCTGGGGAAGCTGGAAAATGGAAAAAGAAATTAGTAAATATTTTGATTCAGATTGTGATAAAATAAAAATTTTGGAAGATTATTTGAGACGATCAAAATGAAAAGAATTAAAAATGATAAATTGTGGGATGTTGATAAACAGTTTGAAGCCATTTGAACTCCATTAAATATATATGTAAAGCGGAATGTGCATACTAAGGCTTTCTCTGAAATTTTAAAAAAATTATGTTTTTCATTGTCGATTTTTTGTGGGCACAAGAAAATTACTTTAATTTTTGTGCAACATTAAGATGGATAAACAAAATTAGTAGGAAATATTTCTTGAAGGAACAAAAAAACTTTTTTAAAAATTATTTTTTATTTGAACCTGGATATTCCAATTCTACAGGAAGCATATTTATTTACAAATGTTTTGGTGGTATTTGTTACTTGACTGCTCATTACTTCATGTTTGGTGGTCCAGTAGGCTTTAAACGTTTAACTAAACATCACAGTTTATGTCAGAAATAAAAATGAGAATAGCTTTATTTTGCTTTATGAAATAAGCTCTGGTTAAATTCAATTCATGGAATTACTTCACACTAACTTGGAAAAAAAGAAGAGGATGTCATAAAAAAAATCACCCGATGAATGTCTAATTACAAAGAGACGACGGATCATATTTTAAGGTTTTCTAAAAAGGAAGTATTTATCATGAAGTCATGAATAACAAAATGAATTAACACAAATAGCGTTGAAATAGAAACAATATTTTGTGAAAAAAAATTTCTTTTGTCATAAAACAAATAATCGAATGCCGAATTGTATATTAATAAGAAATCTATATAATTTGTAATAATTCAACCATTTTTCGTTCAAGAATTTATGATACTTTTAATATGCCAATTGAAAACTTCACGAATTTTCAACGATAAAAGGTTACATTTTAATTACCATTAGTGCTACCAAGCAATTTAAATGTTGACAACTGTAACAAAGTAAATATTTGAATCAATGTTTGCTAATTAATCCTCCAACGTTCGGCATCAATTGTGTTTTAATATAAAAAATTTTCAGATTTCGATGGTTTATATGGGGAAATATGGCATTAATATTATGCATTGTGTTTGGAATTTTAAGTATTCCAATCATTTCATTACTATAAACATCAAAAAAGTTTGTTTAACCAATAAGGAGTTTAAGTACACCTCGACGAATTTTTGAAAAATAGTATAAAAAGTAACTCTAAGTAAACATCACATTTATAAGCCTGTGGCCATTACAATAAAATTATGTTTTAAATCACGAACGTATTTAAGGTAGCCATGGAAATAGTTCGAGAACTCGTATTTATAAATGAGAGACATTATTGGTAGTTGAATGTACAGACTTCGTAATTCACATGGAAGTGCTTTTTAGTAATATTTTTCATGGAAATACAAGATCACATCATACTGAGTTTATGTTATGAATATTTAATTTTGAACAAAAATTATTGAAATACACGCAAAAATTGATTTTTTCCTAATTTTGTAAATTGTAAAGATTTTGTCATTCTTGTAAAAAACATTATGATCAAATTATGAAGATTGCACTGTTGTAAGTAAAGTTTGTACCAATTTTCTTTTGGTATAAATTTGGAGGGGTTGGAGATGATATTATCAGCAATTTTCAAAATAAACAAGTAAAAAAGGCGTTAAGTTCGGCCGGGCCGAACTTTATATACCCTCCACCATGGATTGCATTCCACAGAGGATGTCGGTTTTCATAGAAGTGCAGTAATATTACAGTAAAATATAAATTTTTTAATATATCCAAACTAAAAACAAATATTGAAAAAATAATTTTATAAATAATTGCAATATTTCAATTATTTCAAACCATTATTTATTTCAAATCAAATAATAAAAATTCTTATATTTATATTATCAAAAAGCTTAAATACCATAAATATTGGTAGATAGTGGGTGCTACAGTTGGTTGTATTTCCACTCTATTTTAATTCCAAAAGTACAAATGTTGAAAATCTATTATCAGACGTACTTAGTGCAAAATAACCTAACTTCATGATTCAACCAATTTTTGCCGAAAATAAAAAAAAATACGAATTTGGAAAAAAACTTTTTATTTTGACGTTTCTACGCAATTAGAATTTCATCATTCTAGCTGTAGTCGTTTAGTTGGTACTAAACATATTTTCAATATTGTGATATTTTTAATGCGCATTACTATATTTGTTTACTATTTCATTGATTCATTGTTATAATATAGTCTACTACTATATATATAATACTTCGATTGTAATCACAAAGTGAACATGAGGGAGCAATCTTCAAAAATGTACTCTAAATATTAGGTGTATTGTCAGTCGTCATTAGGGAGAAACATTAATCCTCAGGGCCGATTTCTCCCATTTGCAATATATTGATTCACCTACAAACGAAGTGACTATATCATTTGGAAAGAAAGGTAAAATTTTCAAAGATCCGTTATGTTTTGCGTCCATATTGGAATGAACACATTTAATTTCATGATTCTATGCACATCCGTTTGCTTGGTATCACTTTTAATATTTTGTAAAATGTTTTAGTTTTTTCGTTTGTTTTTTTTTTTGGTCTGTACTTAATATTTGATTTGAACTGGGATATTATCCTGGCTCAAGACCATTTTGCATCTATATATAATAGAATGCAAATTTATTTACAAATGGCATTGTGGCATTTATTACTTGGCTGCAGACTACCACGATCATGATTTCGACCATGTCAAAAGTCTTTTCAAGTGGCTTCGCAGCGACTTTTCAACATCAAACCCGGCCTCTATAATGAGATGATTCTCACATGCGAACGAGAAGCACAACTCACCTGCCGAATTTGCGTTTAAAAAATGTTGACCCTAAAAGTACGATTTTGGAGAAGTACTCATATTGTGCGTGTCTAAGAAGACAGACGAGTGTAACCACTGAATTTCACGGTTCAAGCTACAGCCTTTGCGATGTACCATTTTTATCCCTCTTTTTCAATTGTATCCCTTAAAACAACATATTTCGAAAAGTCTCTCTATTTTACTTGTCTACATAATTATTGGGATGTACACACCGTATTTCATGTTTCTAGCTGATGTCGTATCAATGGTACCATTTTTATCCCTTTTGTCCCATTTCACCCGCTAAATCTTTTTTGTACTTTTTGTGATTACACGTTACTATTGGAAGGTACGGAAGAAATTTCAAGTGTATAAAAATAAAAAAATTTTCAAAAAATGTTTAAAAAATCTAAATATTAGGGGTATTTTCAGTCCTTGTAAGGGAAAATTTTTTCCCTCTGGGCCGATTTCGCCTACTTTCAATTCCAACCGATCTGTAACCATAAGACAGATTTACGGAAATTTTCCACCTACTACCTCATTTCCTTCGGAGGCTATCGTGCTTTCAACAGTCAGACGGACATGGCTAAATCGTCTTAGAATTTTACCAGGATACATAATATATATACTTTATGGGGTGTCCGTTGAATATTTAAAGATGTTACAAAAAACCGAAGATCAGATTCCAAAAAATGCTATAAATATTTTCAGTAATTTCTGTGGCCGCATTTAGAGAAATTGATCATTGAATTTAAAATATCATATACTCATAACTAGACAGCGGACTTTTATGCAAAATCATATTTTGATCGGATTGTTATAATTGAAATCCGACTTCACACAAACAATTTTCATGATAACTAAATAATTTTCACGATATAAACAATTTAATGTTAGCATATTTTATATAGCGATATGAATATTTTATCTATATGTGGATTAAAAATTGAATTTGCATAAAAATCCCACATAGTGATGTTTCAGTGACTATCCAACACGAAGGATCCAAGATCAGGTTGAAATGTTTTGTTAATGAATTGGCCTCGGATCACTTTATTTCATTCCTGCGCTTAAACACACTTCCATCAGAAGTTATCGCATTATTGAACAGCGAGGATCCCCTCTTGAGGCTAGTTTGTCTGAAATAAATGAACACGTCGAAGAAAGCTCGGAGGATGAGTATGTGGAACAAATTGTAGAGGAAAACTTAGTTTTATATACCAAACTAACTATTGATGAAATTTAATAATACTTTTTTACAAACTTGCGAAAATAGAATTTATAAATAATTTAAAATTAATAAATATGTTTTCAGAATAAATAAAAAATCTTTGAAAAGCCTCAAGTTTGTCTACAGTTTTAAATCTTTCAAAATATGTGTTTCTGAGCCAGATCCAACATCTTACGTCGACTTTCCATTGATGAACAAATATTTTAGAGCGGTCGGAATTCAAACGGGAAGGTACCTTTCTATGGGCCAATGGGATCCACTTTCAAAATATGAATTTCTGAGCCAAATATAGTACCACATGCCAAAATTCATCAGTTCAACACATATAAAATATTTTTTAGTTTTGGAAAAAAAAGTTATTCGTGAGGCCTATGTGCAATGTCTATCAAAATCGAAGGTGTCGAAATGGTTTAGAGTCGTATAAATTGTATTTAAAACACCCTTATATTTTAAATTAATTTTGGAAAATATTAATAAGTTCCGCTAATTCAAACAAAATAAAACAGCTAATCCTTAAACAGTTATGCCTAGTTCCCCTCACCACCACACATCCTGATTGACAGTAAATCAGGATATGCATTGACGGGGGATGATTTCCACACATCATTGAACAATGGCAAAAACTATAGGATTTTTTCACTTTTCACACAAAAATTCCTTAACTGTTCAGTTTTACCACTTTAGCATGAGCAAACATCCTGTTTTTTCAAATTCCAATGGCATTTCATCAATAACCGCAGAGGAAGTATGGAAATTTTCAATCAACACTCTTCACACTTTGTTGACATTAACGGCAACGGCGGTGACAAAACCAACATCGATTGAATGTCATCCACCACCACAACCACACAGCACAGACAACGAAGGACAAAAACCGTGTGAAATCCAAAAATGCATCAATTCAAACCATTTTTAGCGCATCCAGATTTATGATGTCCCTGTGCACACAGTACAGTGTCAGCCTATCAGAAAAGTAGGTACTTAACGGGAAAGGGGTTAATGCAACAGCATCTATGATCCCTACGTGTCACTCAGGTGACAGTGTGCGAATGTTACCTGGGAACAACTAGATGTCTGGTATGTGATCATTTTTATTAATGGAAATTCCAGAGTTCCTTTTTAGGCTAGTGCGCTATACGACAGGTACTTAATGGCTCGGATTAAAAAAATGTTTATAGCTTTGTTGAAGAATGTGGGTGCTGTTGGTGTGAAACTGGCTGTGGGATTAGCGGATTATCATCATAACCAAACACATCCTAAGGCCGAGTCCTTGACCAATCAGAGTTCTCACGGATTTATGATTTCAAATGAATCGAAATTGGTGTAAACTTTAAATTGAGTCACAATTGAGACATTGTGGCAGGTAATTGATTTGTGATTCTTGCGGGGCTTTGAAGGATATTAGCGGCATTGTAAATACGACCTTTAAAAAAAGAGCACATTCTCAACTTCAAATTCGATTTGAATTCTTAGCTAAAGAGGCGTATATCTGAACGAAATATTTCTAGGAATTACACAATCCCTTCAAAATTGCATATTTGATTTTTTTGTGAAAAACCCAAAATCAGTTCTTGCAACTACGATACAAAATAAATCTCTCCTTTGCATTTTGTGGCATTGGAAAAGCAATGATTATGTGGAGATATCAGACTACGCGTCATAATTTGTCATCATGACTGTTAGGGTAGCAAAAAACCATTTATACATACATATTTTTAGGGCAACGTATTACCACTTCGATTAGTTGTAATTCGGAAACGTTAGTAAATTTCATTGAAATGGTAATATAATGAAAAATATAAAATAAATAAAAATCACATAGTCTAATTCTACGTCAAACGGAATAGAAAATGTCCTTGGAAGAATTTAATCGTAATGCGTTTTAAAGAAAAAATCATAACTTTTTTCTGGTAAGAAATACGAACACAATTTGTTTGCCTAATTTCAAGGAAATTTCTTCTGTACCCTTTCAACTTTATAATGAGAAAATGAAATTTATAATCAGAATATGTAAACTCATAATGAGAAATGTAAATTTATGTTGAGAAATATAAATTCATAATGAGAAATATAAATACAAAATTTGAAAATCCAAATTGATAATGATTAAATATAAAATCATAATCAGAAACAGTAAAATTTATAACCGAAGCTATGTATGTACGTTCGTCTATAGATACTTTCATTAAAACACATATTTTATCAATGTTCTCATTATAAATCTATATTTTCTCAATATGATATTATTCATATTTTCTCATTATGAATTCATATTTTCTGAATATGAAAACAAATTTTCTGAATTTGGATTTTCTGTTTACGAGCTTGTATTTCTCATTATGAATTGGTATGTTTCTATTATAAATTAATAGTTCTCAATATAAATTAACAATTCTCGTTATGAATGTATATTTTTTCCATTATGAATTAACATGTCCATATTATAAATTTACTATTTACAATTTACATTACCCATTATGAATTTATATGTTCCTAATATTAATTTTCATTTCTCAATATAAATTTGTATGTTCTGATTATAAACAAAAAAGTATATTTTCGATTTTTTTAAATAAATGTTTGTTAACAGAAAATAGTATCAATAAGACGCTCCATAAGTTTCATAATGGAGTTTCTGGTACTTATTCTACAACAATTACAAAAGTGATTTCTGTCGTAGTTAAAAATATTTCTTTTAGAACTTTCTGCAGGCTCCAAAAATGTGGTGCCGGTTTCCTACTAAAATTAATCTTTGGTTTGTTTAATGTTTTATTACTGCTCATTCGCGAGCTAGATAGTTTTTTATGATTTTAGTGCTTTTTTTAATGCATTTTTTCATAAAATCCGCAATGGCTTCCACATTTTTAGTTCGATTTGTGTTTTAAAGGGCTCGCAGGAAAGGTACCGATCGCTTATTATGATTTTTAATTTCTGAGCATATTAAGATCCACACCATTTTTTTAATTTATTGTCAACTTTGATGTGAAAAATGAAACATTTAGAATTTAGTTTAATAAAATATTTCAACTTCATTGCCGTTCATTCGTGAACTAGCCAGTTTTTTACGATTTATCTTATTTCTTGAAATTATTATAGAAATAATTATAATTAAAATATAACCCATTGGAATTCGCTAATAAATTAAAGGGGAGTTTAAATATATGGACTGATGATCAAGCATGTAAAATAATAATAAAATATGGAAAATATATTGTTTAACTGCAAATATCTTTGTGATATAACAACGTGTCAGAAGAACTACTCAAGGCTTTTTATATGAGGTTTAAAAGTTAAAAATCAATCAGACAGTTTTTAAATATATTAGTTTTATTGCTAACACTTCCTCACAATTCTTACGGTTTTCTCAAATTTCAAACCACAACAGCTTTTGAAAAAATCTCCAAAATATTGACCAAAAATTGATATAGTAAATTGTATAGCATTGCATGTCGAAGATAAAAGAAAATCAATTCATCAAAGCTTATATAAAATCCATAGGGTAGAAGAAGTAAAATTTTATATCTTTTTATCTCACTTGCGTCGTATATTTTATGCCACAAATTAACCCGAATATTGTTGTAATTATTTTTTTCGAATTTTGAGATAAAACTTTCATGTTTTCAGTGGTCAACACCAGAAGCGTTGGTGAACGTCTTCCTTCAATCAATATGTATTAATAGTCACAAATTTAACTCTTTTAATTTGATGGTCAAATCTTACGAAATATGGTAATCCTCCTTAGAGCATAAATAATCACTTTTAATCGCATTACAAAATGCTAGTGTGCATATTTCCTGCTTTTGAGGAAGTTCTTTTAAACAACTTCCACAAAAGTCGATATGTTAATATCCCGTAGCATTTGACGAATATCATTTTCATTAGTAAATGGGAACGAATTTTTAGTATGGGGTCACAGAAGTAATGTGACCTCTTTTCACCTAGAAGGTCTCGGGTTCAAATCATGCCTCCGGAAAACAACTATAATGTTTTTTATTACTTTTTTAAATAAACAATGTTAAATTTTGTATATATTTTTTTTTAATTTAAACATTTTGCTTAAAGAAATACAAATTTATTGTTTTATTAATGTAATTCAAATATTTAATATTTTTTTAATTATGAATACTAAAGGGTGATTTTTTAAGAGCTTGATAACTTAAAAAAAAACGCATAAAATTTGCAAAATCTCATCGGTTCTTTATTTGAAACGTTAGATTGGTCCATGACATTTACTTTTTGAAGATAATTTCATTTAAATGTTGGCCGCGGCTGCGTCTTAGGTGGTCCATCCGCTTAGTCCAATTTTGGCATTTCTACGTTTTTGAGTAACAGAGACCCAATTGGTGCGAACGGCGACGAATCGAAAATTGGTGGTCATCATTAACACTGGCTGCGATATTTTCTTCAGTTCGCACTCTACGTAAGCGTGTTGGTGGTTTAATGTCCAACAATGTAAATTTGGTGCGAAATTTAGTCACGCATTTTGATAATAAAATTCAATAATTTGCAAGCGTTGTTCGTTTGTAAGACGATTCATGATGAAATGTCAAAGCATACTGAGCATCTTTCTCTTTGACACCATGTCTGAAATCCCACGTGATCTGTCAAATACTAATGCATGAAAATCCTAACCTCAAAAAAATCACTCTTTACATATTATGAGTAATATTAAATAGTCACCCTTATTCCAGTTGTCGTCGTCGATTTTGGGTCAACGTCAACATTAATTCAATGCTAATTTGGTATTCTGTAACACTATTGGGTCGACTACGACTACGACTATTTATCTATAATTTACACAACAAAAAACGCATCTCTAATATTTCAGTCAGCTGATTTATGTTGTGTTGTATTTTTGTGGAAAAATATTTTTTATTTCTGATTCAAATTCTGATTCGAGTGACGAAGAATAGAAATACAATATAAATTGAATAGAAAATTAGCTAGACAGATGAAATGTGAGTGGCAAAAATTAAGGAATGATGCTGTGTTATTTCTTAAAAATGTTCCAACGTTACTTTCGTGTTAATAAAATAATGTTTATGCATGCGCTGGAAAACAATCAAATCGACCCCAAAATTAAGATGTCTAGCCCAGCTATCGCTCCAGCTGAGTGTCGGAAACGACTTTAACTTGGGACTATGAAGAATGCTGAAAGAAGGGATGCTTCTGTATCCAAACCACGTTCTACCTCTTGGACATCACATTTATCGCCCAGAATTGCGAATGCCCTCAAAATGTATCAGATAGGCTCCAGCGGGTTGAGTGTGAATTGCTTGAAACTTTCGCTACTGGTAATATTATGCTCGACTTGGTTGGCGACAATTTTCTTCTTAACTTTTCATTTTAATATTCAACAACCCTTTAAATAAATTGAATGTCGTGTCATGTTGTAATTCTCGGCGGAGCAAAAACATTTAATTTTGTTTGTTATTCCATCTGTTTTAAATTACCATTCGAAATCTGCCTATATGCAACTCGAAGTTTTTCAAAATTGTTATCAAAATAAATTAATTAATTAAATTGTTTCGCGTTTTTTATTTTAAGTTTTTCCAATTCATCCACAATTTTATTTTTTTATAATTTTTGAACACTTAGAAAATTTTAAATGTTCAAGTCGTCACCAAAAACGGCGACGACAAAAATCAGAGTCGCGTCAACACAATCAACGATACACATAACTTACAGAATTCCAGAATATGTCTCGAAGACGATCGATAAATCACAATATTGACAACGCGAATAGCAATTTACAATTGTCGACGGCGTCATTTTGTGTCGACGACGACTACCGGAATAAGGGTGAGTGTTTATTAATTTAATTTGTTTGTATTATATGTCTATTAGTTCATATTAAGTAAATATTTTGTTGAGTTTCTTATTGCCAGTTCTACCGAACAGAATAGTTTAGTTATTCACCACTCACAACAGAGGATAGCTGAGATGTTTACAATGTCCTATGATAACTCCAAGTTAAATTCATTGGTAAAGATTCCACTTTTCACTACTCTCGAATCACAATATGAAAATCTTTTTGCTGGGAACTGTTAAATCGTTACAGATCAAAGCTGAGGCATAATTAATAACATTAATTTAATTCTTGAATATTTTTAATGATTTGGCAATAGCGCTAGTGTATTAAAGATTTGTAGAGGATACAAAATTATAGGGGAGTAGGCTAATATTCCATGATCGAACAGAACATATTAAAAAACCTTGATAATTTTAATCTTAATTTTAAGATATTTTAATGTGTTACAAAGGAGCCACTTTTTCACTAGTTTCGATTTCTTCGAGCGGACCTTCTGGTTGCTACTACGACACTCTAACCATATCAGCTATCCTCTGTCGCGAGTGCTGAATAACTAAAGCAAACCATTTGTTCGTTAGAACCGACAATAGGAAACATAACAAAATATTTATTTAGTATGAATTAATATATAAAGCAAGCTAATATTAAATTAAATTGGCATTAAATAAATTAACACTACACTAGTTTAATAAAATATTTCAACTTCATTGCCGTTCATTCGTGAACTAGCCTGTTTTTTACGATTTATCTTATTTCTTGAAGTTATTATAGAAATAATTATAATTAAAATATAACCCATTAGAATTCGCTAATAAATTAAAGGGGAGTTTAAATATATGGACTGATGAATAAAATATGAAAAATATATTGCTTAACTGCAAATATGTTTGTGATATAACTACGTGTCTGAAAAACTACTCAAGGCTTTTTATATGATGTCTAAAAGTTAAAAATCCAATCAGACAGTTCCTCACAATTTTTACGGTTTTCTCAAATTTCAAACCGCAACAACATTTGAAAAAATCTCCAAAATATTGAACAAAATTTGACTTAAAATCATTAATCAATTAATTATCAAATTAACCTTAATATTGCTGTAATTATTTTTTTTCGAATTTTGAGATAAAACTGTTATAAGTGGTCCACACCAGAAACAAAATATTTATTTAGTATGAATTAATATATAACGCAAATTAATATTAAATTAAATTGACATTAAATAAATTAACACTACACAATTTTACTGATATTATGTAGTACCAATAGTTAATAAAAAAATTAAATATTTGAAGTACTTTAATAAATCAATAAATTTTAAATTGTTAAAATTACACAAAATTAAACATTGTTTATTTATAAAAATAATAAAAAAAAAAAAACAAAAAAAGTTTATTTCCGATCCACGATTCGAACCCGATTCTGGGTAATGCTCTACCTACTTTGACACACTAAAGAAGCGCAATAGAGGAGCTGTTGTTTTATAAATACAAGTTATATAGAAAAATGTAAAAGCATAAAAAAATAAAAATTTTTTTTTTGAAACTACCTTTCAATAATACTTCATATTCGAAGGTGTACGGCGAACTTTTTTTTTGAGGTACGCCCTAATGGCCACGCATACTGGAATTGACTTATATGCGACTTTCAAATCAAAATATAATCTATAGACGTCATCTGCCACTATATGATGACGTCTATAGATTATATTGTGTCAAATTAGGTAGAGCTTTACCATTCTTTGGAAGGATTATGATATCTGATCTGGTCAAATCTCACATGAAAAGCTGCAATTACCAAATTCAAAGAAAGATCCATATATTTCTCAGTGGATGGTTGTCTAAGTCGACAGTTATATTTGCTTTTGTAATTATAAGTGGGCTGTCTATTTTGGTAGTAAGATTTGACTGAGTTAGAACTCCGTCAAGTCTCGGCGGCGTGGTTGAAGTCGATATGAGTCGCTGATATCAGCGGCGTGGTTGAGTCGATGTGAGCCGATGATATCTCTAGCCGATGGTATCTCTAGGAGTGACTTAAGACCCTAAGTATGTTTAGACCAAATCCGTTTCACGAGTTTTTAATGTGTTTGAGCCATGTCCGTCCGTCTGGCTGGCTGGTGTACACGATAACTCGCGAAAGGAGTTAAGGAATCGATTCGAACATAGTTTAAGTTCGAAAATGGGCGAAATTGACACTCCCCTTTTGGTACCTCCCACACAAATGACCTATATTTCTATATTAAAATAAAACCAATATAACTTCCACACGGACATTAGGCATCGGCTATATTTTGGCATTTGATAAAGTTTTTATAATCGTTTTAAGCGTACAAAATATGGCGGTTATTGCCACGCCCCTTCTTGTACCTCCCACACAAATCACCCTCACCTACGTAAAATTAAAGCTTTTATGACTTCTATAAGAATGATAGGAATACTATGAAATTGGATATTTTGCAATGCTTTTATATATGTTGCATTCATGTGGAATATGGCCGATATTGCCATCTGGTTCCTCCCACACAAATTGGCATAAGCCTTGGTTAAAATAAAACCATATAACTTCCATTTGAAATGTGATATTTGAAAATGTTTTTATAATCACTTTAAACCAAAAAAATATTTACGGTTTAGCCACTCTCCTTCTTGTACCTCCCACACAATTGTCTATATCCTAAGTAAAATTAAATCGTTCATAACTTCTACACTGGTTCATGGAATCCACTATGACTTGATATTTGATCATGTTTTTGTAATTGTTTTATAACTGTGGATGCTAGGACCAAATTCCATGAACATTCTAGTATCTTCCACACAAATCTTTCGGCCCTACGATCAATTGAAATTTTCATTTATCAATTTCCATTTGCATTTCCCAATTTCAACTTGCAGAAAATTTTTTTTGGTGCACCCTACATACCGGCCTGTTAGTTTTTATACTGCGTCGCCATTTGATGTCTGATCGTAATGGGAATCACCTCCATTATATACAAAATAATTTAATTACTTGTTTTAAAAGTGTACTACAGACAATTTCAAAACCAAAAACATTTCTTTTCTGGCACCCAAAATACCAGACTTTTATTTATTTTTACACAGTTTCCATTTAAAGCCGAAGTTTGGCGTCGGAGTCGAAAATGATCAGTAGGTGTGATTCCCGTTTCGATCGGTGTAAAAAAGTAAAAGGGTGGGATGTAGGATGCAAAAAAAAAATACTAAATTCGACGGAAATCTTAGGGGTGATAAAACCAAGTCGGAGTCGAAAATGATCAGTAGGTGTGATTCCCGTTTCGATCGGCGAGAAAAAAATAAAAGGGTGGGATGTAGGATGCACAAAAAAATACTAAATTCGACGGAAATCTTACGGGTGATAAAACCAACTATTTTTTAATGGGGATCGAACCTATCTATTGGCAAGGATCACTTAGATCAAGCAACAACTTGACGACAGAAAGATACCAGACAGATAGATATGGGAAGGTGATAAAGGGCGATCGGTAGTTGCTCCCCTTTGTTTTTGTCTATTTGTAATTCCAACCGATATATGTGAGGTGTAATCGGAAATTTTGGAAAATAAATTATTTCAATAAAATGATGGGATAGTAGAGTATTCAAACTTCGTGTCGCCTCAACTTTACACTGAATATACTTGTTTTAGCATTTAGTACATGTCTATACCCTAAGAACGTATTGCATAATAGTCATTAACTACGACTTTAGTTGTCTTTTTCTTCTTCTTCTATAGAATGGCACAGCCTCCGGGGGAGATGTAAAGGGTATTGGGTGGTCATTTAACTTTAAATAACAATTTCCTCACGGGGATGGTGAAAAAAAAAGAACAACGATGACGCGGATGATGTATCACCTCAAGTTAAAGCAGCATCACGAAGTTTGCTGGCCAAGAAGAAAGCATATATACAATACAGCGCGATCCTTATAATAATTGGTGATGAAATTAATGGGCGCTACTCATAAATAACAACAGAAGGGTCGGTGTTTTTTGTTGTTGTTGTCGTTGCTGTGCCGATATTTTAAATACAGCCCAAGTCTAGCCTAGATATCGGTGCTGTGTACACTCGCCAACATAGTTGCGATAGCACTCGAGCAACAAGATCAGTTATCGATGTAATGCCACTAAAACTGTGATGGACGGTGGATGGATCTCGATGCTGGTATGAACGGAAGGACAGTATGTTGTCGTCTGTGTTGCGCTGTGCAAAGTCAATTTATAATATAATTTTTGTGGTGACCACACCACCACTAGCACCACTTGCATTGTGGAATGGTGGGTATATCATGATAATGTCTTTTAAATATATACTAAAAGTTTCATTATATATTTTTTTTTCTTAAATAAAGAAAATATTTATTTTTGTATTAAAACCCATTCCGCTTGATTGATTACTTTATTATTTATCATCTTATGCATGCATATTTTTTGTAAGTTTGGTTCTTCTTCGTTTCGCTATGAAATTCCTTGAATGCCTAGCTCTACTCCAAGAGGCTGAGTCTAGGCACTTACTTGTATGCTTGGATATTAAGTTGCATGTAATTAGCACCAGTTAACATGCGCTATTCCACCTTAAGCACTAGGCTTTGTTCTAGACCGTTTTATGAGGGTAGTTTGGGAACGAAATTAATTAAAAAAAGTTTAATATCGTAGGGGTATGCCTGCCTGCTGCTGTAATGGAAATTTGATTCAATATTCGGGACACATTTCCGCATTATAAGAAGGCTCATTTTATGGTTTTATGGTTATTTTTATGAAATTGATTTTAATATGTCACATTGGAGGATGAAACCACATCACTGGCCATGGGCAATAACTTTGGAGTGGTTACTACTTTAGTTTATATTTGCAACGAGTAAGGAGAGAAGGGCTGGGTCGTCTACGTGATAACATCCACAGCAGCCTTTCGAATACCAAAATGTGGAAATGACTTTTTACACTTTTTGACGGAAACGTAATAATGAAAATGGAAAGAAAGATTTTATGAAACATGGTCCAATATGAAACTGTTAATGGTGAATCCTCATTTTGTCAAATCTAACGTAATGAGGCAAATATGTGAGTTCTTGTGTCGTAGGAGGTAAAATCTAGAGGAATATTTGTAAGGGTCCAATATACCTCCTCACGATTATGTATTGTTTCCTTTGGCTCCTATGAGGACATGATAAATATGAATGAAACATGATAAATACCTTAACATAGCGAATCACTCCGCGATTTAGGTTCGAACCATATGACTGTGCCCGAGGCCTAGAATTTTTTGTGAGTATTCAAAGTCTCGTCGAAGTCCGATCACATCCGATTATACCGTGGAACACAAAAATAATAAAATTCTGACAACGGATTCTGATGCGGGAAATAAAAAACACCTCCCTAAAATTTGGTTTTGTTGGACAGTTTAGCACCTACAAAATTGAAAACGGAAAAAGTACAAAATTAACCCTAAAATAGAAATTTAAGCTTTGACTTATTTCTGGCATTTAAGTTAAATTTTTAGTTTTACTGTATTCAGAGTACAATTTTGCGACAAATATTTTTGTGGAACATTTTGACTCGTACTAAAAGGTTAAAATGTTCCACAAGAATGTTCCACGTAGTGTTTTAAGTAATATAAAAATGTAAGGATCTCAAGGATTCCTAAGCCAATGAACAAAAGTGAAGTATTAACTACCCTCTAAAATTGCTATCATACGTAAATTTTCAAAACGTTGATGCACGTTTTTATTTTCGAAAGAGTTTCATATTGTTATGTTCAATAAAGGTTTAAAGAACAGTCTAAAAAATAGAATAAATTATTAAAAAACAGTAAATAATAACTGGATATGAATAAATATAAGTTATAAAATCTTATCGAAAAATCATTTTAAAAACAAGTAAAAACGGCATTAAGTTCGGCCGGGCCGAACTTTATAAAGAGTGATTTTTTTGAGGTTAGGATTTTCATGCATTAGTATTTGACAGATCACGTGGGATTTCAGACATGGTGTCAAAGAGAAAGATGCTCAGTATGCTTTGACATTTCATCATGAATAGACTTACTAACGAGCAACGCTTGCAAATCATTGAATTTTATTATCAAAATGCGTGCTCTGTTAAGAAAGTTCAGAAAGAAAGAAATTGTGTTCAGCGACGAAGTTCATTTTTGGCTCAATGGGTACGTAAATAGGCAGAATTGTCGATTTTGGAGTGAATATCAGCCAGAAGCATTGCAAGAGCTACCAATGCATCCAGAAAAAGTCACAGTTTGGTGCGGTTTATGGGCTGGTGGCATCATTGGACCGTACTTCTTCAAAGATGATGCGAATCGTAACGTAACTGTGAATGGTGAGCGCTACCGTGAGATGATACCCAACTTTTTTTTGCCCAAAATGGAAGAACTGAACTTGGTTGACATGTGGTTTCAACAAGATGGCGCTACATGCCACACAGCTCGCGATTCTATGGCCATTTTGAGGGAAAACTTCGGAGAACAATTCATCTCAAGAAATGGACCGGTAAGTTGGCCACCAAGATCATGCGATTTGACGCCTTTAGACTATTTTTTGTGGGGCTACGTCAAGTCTAAAGTCTACAGAAATAAGCCAGCAACTATTCCAGCTTTGGAAGACAACATTTCCGAAGAAATTCGGGCTATTCCGGCCGAAATGCTCGAAAAAGTTGCCCAAAATTGGACTTTCCGAATGGACCACCTAAGACGCAGCCGCGGTCAACATTTAAATGAAATTATCTTCAAAAAGTAAATGTCATGGACCAATCTAACGTTTCAAATAAAGAACCGATGAGATTTTGCAAATTTTATGCGTTTTTTAAAAAAAAAAGTTATCAAGCTCTTAAAAAATCACCCTTTATATCCTCCACCATGGATTGCATTCCACAGAGGTTGTCGGATTTCGTAGAAGTGCAGTAATATTACAGGAAAATATAATTTTTTTAATATAGACAAACCAAAAACAAATATTGAAAAAATAATTTTATAAATAAATATAACATTTTTATTATTTCAAACCACGCTTTTAAGGCAAGGCTACCAATACGTTTACATATCGAAATAATACTTCAAGTCAATTCAAAAAATAAATATTCTTATATTTGTATTTTCAAAAAGCTTAAATACCATAGATATTGGCAGATAGTGGGTGCTACAGTTGGTTGTATTTCCATTCTATTTTAATTGCAAAAGTACAAATTTTGAAAATCCTTTATCAGACGTACATAGTGCAAAATCACCTAACTTCATGATTCAATCAATTTTTGCCGAGGAATTTGCAGAGGAATGTATACACCGAATTCCATCATTCCAGCTACGCCCATTTGGTTGGTACCATTTGTACCCCCGTGACGTTTCTACGCAATTAGAATTTCATCATTCTAGCTGTAGTCGTTTAGTTGGTACTATTTTTATCCCTCTGTACCATTGTATCCCTTGAAAGTACGAATTTGAAAAAAAAAAAATATTTTTCATGTCTGCGTAGTCAAAGGAATGTATACTCCGAATTTCATGACTCTAACTGCGGTCATTTGGTTGTTACTATTTTTATCCCCTTTTTTCATTTTAACCCCAAAAAGTACGAATTTTGAAAAATCAGTGTATTTTACTTATCTATGCAATCAGAGGAATGTATACATCGAATTTCATTATTCTAGGTACAGCCGTTTGGTTGGTACCATTTGTATCCCTCTATTCCCATTTTACCCCATAAAAGTACCAATTTGAAAAAATACTTTTATATTGTGTATCTACTCAATTAGAGGAATGTACACACCGAATTTCGTGTTTCTAGCTGTTGTCGTGTAATATTTACCATTTTTATCCCTTTTTTTGCCCCATTTCACCCCCTACAAATAAGAATCACTTTATGGTGCACGTTTTTGCTATAAAGGGAATGCGCATACCAAATATCAAGCAAATATGAACAGACATATTCAAAAACATGCTTAAATACGCTAAAATATTAGGGATTTTAATGGGTATTTTTAGTCCTTGTGAGGGAAAAATTTTTCTCTTTGGGCCGATTTTGCCCCAATGGGAAAAATATACGACTATAAGACGCATTTATGGAAAATTTTAACGTTCTAGCTCCTTTCGTTTAGATGCTAGCGTGCTTTCAACAGACGGACATGGCTAGATCTCTTTTATGACGATCAAGAATATATATACCTTATAGGGTCTCAGGTCGATATTTCAAGGTGTTACAAACGGAATGACAAAGTTAGTATACCCCCATCCTGGAGGTGGAGGGTATAATTATAAGAAAATTTGTGAATATATGTTGAAGTTGTAGTACGGAAATTTCAAAACTCATGTGCCATTTTTTACGAAGTAATACCTTAAATTGATTTAGTCGTAACGTGTTTGTAGCAAAATTGGACTGTGGCAGTCTATGCTTTGATATAGGCCCCATAAAAATGACGCTTCTGAGTTTACATAGCTTAATAACGTATATATTTGGACCGTGTTATATTTGACCTAGGGACATCTATTGTAAAAGAATATATCGGTCATTGTTTTGTTATATAAACGTCTTACCCGACTTGGCGATAGATTTTGATTTTTATAATTTCACAAAGGGTCTTCTCCTCGCCGTCTCTATTTTATTTAATATCGCAATCCACAATTTATTTTTATGCTTCCGGTGCAACTATGGAACACACTCTATTTATAATATATATTTAGTATATAAGATTTGGTTTGACGTTCCTTACTTGTATCTCCTGATATTATTAATCGATGATAGTGAAATATATGCAAATAAAAAAATATAAATAATTAAAATAATTTTTATTAATTTTTTTACCACTTTCTTCAAAATCGCCTCACTGTGCACCATACCACAAATTGAAGTAGTTTACCTCGCATAATCCTTACTTACATACTAATAATCGCAAAATTTTCTCACACAATTTCACTCGTCTGCATATAATTAAACATCAATTTGATTAATACTTTCTATGAAGCTTGCACTCCACTAGGCTTGTTCTATGATGAGTCCTCACTCTAAGGCTGTGCATAGCAAGAAACCAATCAAATGTCTAAACATGCCATGGAATCAATAAATTAATAATTACAAACCAAAACGATGCACTTGATCAATCCTGCCATCCATCTATCCAACCATACTCGACGACATTTCGTTACACATTTATTAAAATAACAACAACAAAAAATGATCTTGAATACGGTTTATTTTTAATGTGAAAGCAAAAACAAAATTACATTGTGTTTAAACAAATTTTCTTTATAGAGCGACACAACACGATGGACGGACGGACAGACGTAAGTACGACAACACTGCAGCTACATCAATTGAGGGAACACGGAATGATGATGAAGAAGAAGGAAAAAACTGATGATATGAAATTGAAAACAGGATTTAACTCCCAGTGGTCGCGTGGTTTGCATGATGTTTGCATGCCAACACACGCACATACTTCATCATGGACAGGGCGAACGAACACTATGATGGACGGACAGTCTATGGATCGGTCCAGGCGGACAGACGACGTTCCATGGACAGACATTTGCATTCATTCATTTTTTCAGTCTGCCGTTGGGAGCATGCACGCCAAAAAGTGGAAGTAGCCACCTCAAGAATTCCCAGACGCGACAGAGGTGTGACAATTGTGGTCAATAGTGCATTTTCAGGACACTCGCTGCACTCAATCAATTTGATCATTAGAAAAAGCGGAGAAAAATGCAAGGTTAGCCATTTCCTTACAAACTCCTATACGACTTGATTAAAAAATCGGTCCTTAAAATGAGATTTTTTAGAAAAATTACAGCTCTCTTTCCTTTCGATCGAATCTGATCGAAAATAATTTTGTCAGTTATATAGTTATATAATTATATAGTGATACAGTTAGTTAGTTAGTTAGTTAGTTAGTTAGTTAGTTAGTTAGTTAGTTAGTTAGTTAGTTAGTTAGTTAGTTAGTTAGTTAGTTAGTTAGTTAGTTAGTTAGTTAGTTAGTTAGTTAGTTAGTTAGTTAGTTAGTTAGTTAGTTAGTTAGTTAGTTAGTTAGTTAGTTAGTTAGTTAGTTAGTTAGTTAGTTAGTTAGTTAGTTAGTTAGTTAGTTAGTTAGTTAGTTAGTTAGTTAGTTAGTTAGTTAGTTAGTTAGTTAGTTAGTTAGTTAGTTAGTTAGTTAGTTAGTTAGTTAGTTAGTTAGTTAGTTAGTTAGTTAGTTAGTTAGTTAGTTAGTTAGTTAGTTAGTTAGTTAGTTAGTTAGTTAGTTAGTTAGTTAGTTAGTTAGTTAGTTAGTTAGTTAGTTAGTTAGTTAGTTAGTTAGTTAGTTAGTTAGTTAGTTAGTTAGTTAGTTAGTTAGTTAGTTAGTTAGTTAGTTAGTTAGTTAGTTAGTTAGTTAGTTAGTTAGTTAGTTAGTTAGTTAGTTAGTTGGTTAGTTAGTTAGTTAGTTAGTTAGTTAGTTAGTTAGTTAGTTAGTTAGTTAGTTAGTTAGTTAGTTAGTTAGTTAGTTAGTTAGTTAGTTAGTTAGTTAGTTAGTTAGTTAGTTAGTTAGTTAGTTAGTTAGTTAGTTAGTTAGTTAGTTAGTTAGTTAGTTAGTTAGTTAGTTAGTTAGTTAGTTAGTTAGTTAGTTAGTTAGTTAGTTAGTTAGTTAGTTAGTTAGTTAGTTAGTTAGTTAGTTAGTTAGTTAGTTAGTTAGTTAGTTAGTTAGTTAGTTAGTTAGTTAGTTAGTTAGTTAGTTAGTTAGTTAGTTAGTTAGTTAGTTAGTTAGTTAGTTAGTTAGTTAGTTAGTTAGTTAGTTAGTTAGTTAGTTAGTTTAGCTATTTAACTATTTAGCTATCTAGCTATTTAGCTTTTTAGCTATTTAGCTATTTAGCTATTTAGCTATTTAGCTATTTAGCTATTTAGCTATTTAGCTATTTAGCTATTTAGCTATTTAGCTATTTAGCTATTTAGCTATTTAGCTATTTAGCTATTTAGCTATTTAGCTATTTAGCTATTTAGCTATTTAGCTATTTAGCTATTTAGCTATTTAGCTATTTAGCTATTTAGCTATTTAGCTATTTAGCTATTTAGCTATTTAGCTATTTAGCTATTTAGCTATTTAGCTATTTAGCTATTTAGCTATTTAGCTATTTAGCTATTTAGCTATTTAGCTATTTAGCTATTTAGCTATTTAGCTATTTAGCTATTTAGCTATTTAGCTATTTAGCTATTTAGCTATTTAGCTATTTAGCTATTTAGCTATTTAGCTATTTAGCTATTTAGCTATTTAGCTATTTAGCTATTTAGCTATTTAGCTATTTAGCTATTTAGCTATTTAGCTATTTAGCTATTTAGCTATTTAGCTATTTAGCTATTTAGCTATTTAGCTATTTAGCTATTTAGCTATTTAGCTATTTAGCTATTTAGCTATTTAGCTGTTTAGCTATTTAGCTATTTAGCTATTTAGCTATTTAGCTATTTAGCTATTTAGCTATTTAGCTATTTAGCTATTTAGCTATTTAGCTATTTAGCTATTTAGCTATTTAGCTATTTAGCTATTTAGCTATTTAGCTATTTAGCTATTTAGCTATTTAGCTATTTAGCTATTTAGCTATTTAGCTATTTAGCTATTTAGCTATTTAGCTATTTACCTATTTAGCTATTTAGCTATTTAGTGGACATACCTATAAGAATTTTCTATAAGAAAATTAAAAAAAATGGAAAATGTTGCTCAGTTTGAAATTTGCCTTCTCCCTTTTTCCCACGGCCCCTCGTATAGGCCAACATTATTTTTAACACACCGCGCTCATAATCAAAACCAGCAGGATCCGAAATAAAGACGCGGCAGCAGCATGGCATGGTCGTCATCTCCACAGTCCACATCGTCATCCTCATCATCATTATCGTCATCAAGCAGTAATCGTCACAGCCTCTGTGTGTGCGCAGTAAATAAGTGCCACAGCAATAGCGGCAACAACATTTTCTGTTGCAGGTCTTGCAATCACCGTCTTCAGTGCAGAAATAACTGGCAACATCTACATATTTAACGGCGGCAAAATCAGTTCAAAATTCAACCTTATAAATTCATGGTCTTCAGCGTTCCTCTTCCCCATCGTCTCATTTATGTTTTTAGTTGGTTTACAGCCCTTGCCCTCCGCCCCTCCCAGCCACTCCTTGAAGGCCTATAAAGACGCTGTCTGATAAGTCACCTTAGTTGTGGCTGTGGAAAGGAACTCGTCATATTGCATAAAGTATTTATTCGCTCATACTCAGTGTCATCAAGTGGGTTTTGTTTGTGCTGTGCAGTGTGCTCTCTTGGTTTGTTTTTGTTTTCGCCAACAAATCATATGCATAAAAGTCAAATATGTAGAATAGGTATATTGCAGAGGAGAACAACACGGTTTGACCGCGACACAGAATATATATTTTCTAGGAAGGGAATTATTGAATAGTTAAGGGCTATATTGGAAATTGATGTTAAGAAATATAAAGATTATATATAAGAGTATTAGGATAGACAGATTAGACGTAGTTGTCCCGGCCCCTTTAGTTTCTACAAAACCCAACCCTATGAAGAATAGACTTGAAAAGAACAGGTCCAAAAAAACTCCAACTAAAATTGTATAGTTACTGAATGATATCTGTATTTTATACACAATCTTATAGGGATATATCTATTTTTATATAGTAACCCTAAAGCATAGAGGATATGTATATTATGTAGTACAAAAAATATCACCTTCAGTGATGGCACTCATATTCTGCTTGCTAGCTTCGATAATCGCCTAATTCGTCGATTTTTCTCAACAGCGGTTTGGCCTTGGCCGCCATCAATCGTTCACATCTCTGTGAAAAGGACCATGTTGGACCATTGATTGTGCATTTTAATGGTACCAAGACTGCAACAGCATCGTTTGTCTCCATCATTATCAATACGTTCAGCAATGTTTTCGTCTCTACTCTTCAAGGCGAAGCATGCAACAAAACGCAACATCATCAGGTTCAATTTCAAACGCATAAATGCAGTCAGCAGCTCTAAATTGTGGTTTGTGACACACGACATACTTAAATGTAACACCGTACAACAGAAAAAGAGGTTTTGTCATTGGTCATGTAAAACTCTATGTAATAGTTTATAGTTAGTTTAGTTCTACGTGATTATACCCGTGTTGAGCCTAAACCACGACCCAGAAATCAGACCTATTTGGAGAAAATCTGCGGATGAATGTAGAAAATTTGCCATTTATTGTAAAAGAGAAATTAAAAAATCATGTTCCATATTTTTTCTGTTTTAAAATTAAGTTTTTGCTTAAATTGTGTGGAATTCTAGAATGGTCATAACTTCTACATTTATTGATTGGTTTTCTTCAACCAGGACTTGTTTTCTTCAATAGGAGGCCAGTTATATATAAATATATTTCACCGTGTGGCAGTATTTTTTGGCCACTACCTCGTGTAATCTGTTAATAGGATAAAACTATAAAAATATTTATATACACTGAAAGAAAAATAGATAAACGAATCAGATTCGTTATTGTCATTTCGTTGCAGCAACGAAATATTACGTTCCCACAACAATCCGGCACGTTGCTGCAACGATTTGAACGTTTATGGTATGAAACCGATTTTTCGTACTTTTCGTAGTTTCTTTCCTACAACAATTCAATATTCGTTGATGCAACGAAAATACTCTCTTTAATTTTTTACATGAGAAAACATTAGTTAATACAAAAAATCTATAATTTTCTGATTATAATCATTGTTATTATTTTGCCAAAATTTATTAAAATTAATGGAGCTTGAAATGGAACAATTTGCTTCAACAACTCATTCGTTGCAGCAACAATTTATTCGTTGGTGCAACAATCGGAGACACACAAATTATGTGTTTTCCTAGTGTGTGTTTTTGGGATGTATTCGATAGTAATTCTCATTCACGTTGTTGGAGTTCTGCCTTAAGTATAATAAATAATCACTTCGAAGTCCACTGTCGGTGGTCATCACGGAACTAAATTATTATACTGAAAGAAAAACGTTCGAGGCCGGGACGAATTTTGTTTTTGAAAATGAACTAACGTCGGCGTTCGTTGCTGCAACGAAAATGCTTAATTTAATGCCACGAATATTTTCAAAACCACATTGATTCAGCAAGGAAACCTCGTTGTTGTAGCAAAGAAACAGAGTTGCTGCAGCAACGAATCAGAGTTGTTGTACCAATGAATTAGAGTTGTTGCAGCAACGAAACAACATTGTTGCAACAACGAAACAACATTGTTGTAGCAACGAAACAGTTGTTGCAGCATAGAACATATTCGTTGCGGAACCATAATTTTTATTAAATCAAGATTCGTTGCATCATTCTTGTGGCGTGAAAAGTACATATTAATCAATAAAATCTTATCAGAGAAAAATATCAGAGGCAATTGGTCAAACGATAACCAAATCTTAGATTACTTTCAAGGAATACTTTTGATGAAATAGAACAAAGTGAAAAAAATATAAATCATATTATTTGTTGAATAAATGTTACTAAAATATTCAAAGTATTTTAGAAAATTTATTTTTTGTTTAATTTCATAAAATATAAGTTAAAAAACCTTTTCCAACATTTTGAGAAAAATGAAAGTCGTAGATTTCTAAAATTATTGTATGAGATATTGGCAGTGATAACGAAAAAAGCACCTTCAGAACTAGGGCAGCGCCGGGTATAAAAATCGAGTCATATATAAATGCTTTCAAACAGACAAATGGTTAGAACGTTTTACGAGTTTATAATATACCTTTGACTTGGTATTAAAATGGGTAATGTCAATATTTTTCTGTTAGGAGTTAATACTTGCATTGACATTATTTTTGCTCACATTCATAATACTAAATTTAAGCCAGAACACCTTTATCAATGTAATTTTGGCCAATATTCCTGCAAAAAACATATATTTAACAAAATGTTATAAACAAAGTATTATAAACAGTTAAAGATCTGTGTATACTGTTAAACTACATTTAATATTTATTATAATTTTTAAATTTAAATTAAGTTTTTTAGTAATGAATTATTTTATATTGCTATATGACGCTAAGGCATAAATACGAATGAATATACAGTATGTCAAGAATCAGTTTACACATTAGAAATAAATAATAATTTTCAAAATAATTCTTATGAAAAGGTCACTTTTTGGTTTTTAGCTTGTTTCTTTTTTATATATTGTGATTACATACAGCATTTGCAAGGGTATGGCCAAAAAGAAATGTAAAAACATGTTGTAATAAACAAAAAATAAGACAAGGACATCTTATAGTCATTTTTATTAGTGTCAAGAAACTCTTTTCAAAACTCGCATTTTTGACAGTTATTTGTGATTGACAATTATTTATGATTTACATTGCTTTTGTCAATGATTGTGGCTGTCAGTTGATGACCAGTTTATGTTGTACGCCCATAACTTCGTCAAATAATGTGTTTTTAAAATGCCAGGCAAAAGATTGTCGTTCGATGTAATTCAGCTGATTTACTATAACCACGAATTGGGAAAAAGTGCAATAGAATTATCGGACATGTTTTCAGTAACACGAAAGACAATTTATAATGTACTAAATCGAGCTAAAAATGAGGGTAGATTGGAGCCAAAGCGTGGAGGAGACCCTAAGCCCAAAATAACTGAACGTGGGAACGCCTAAAGATTAGGAAAATTAATCGAAACCCCAAAATTTCGACCGGAACCCTTGCAAGGGAGCTCGAGGAAGAGTGTGGAGTAATTATTTCTCATGAAACAGTCCGACAGGCCATACTGAAGAACAAATATTCATCAAGAGCAGCAAGAAAAAACTTCTAGATTATAAGGTGCTAGATTACAAGGTGTTGAGCAAATTTGAAGAATATCGGGTACAATATGTGGTTTCTATAGCGGAAAAAGTCAAATCGGGAGCAACATTTGTATGGGGGCTATATCTAAATCTGAACCGATCTTACCCACTTTCTGCATAGGTGTTTCTAGTCGTATTATAAGATGTTGTGCCAAATTTAAAGAATATCGGGTACAATATGTGGTTTTTGGAGCGGAATATATCAAATCGGGAGCGACATTTGTATGGGGGATATATCTAAATCTGAACCGATTTGCCTCAAATTAAATAGCGTTCGTCCTGGATCCACAAAACTTACTTGTGCCAATTCTTGTTAAGATCGGACTATAATTGCGACCTGTAATTTGATTACAACAATAGATGGACAGACAGACGGACATTGTTAAATCGACTCAGAAAGTGATTCTAAGCCGATCTGTATAATAAACGATGGGTCTAACTCGTTTCCTTTTGGGTGTTACAAACAAATGCACAAAAACATAATACCATAGTGGAGGGTATAAAAAAATGGACCCATATGAATCCCTCTTTCGGTTGAAGTAAAACATGATCTGAAACATTTGATTTTGATGGGATGTAAAGTTTAGATTATAGCGACATTGGACAACAAATGTGGCCTGTTAGGCACTCAATTTAGACGATAAATAGACTATGTTGATGTTTCTAAACGTAGGTCTAGCTCGATTATTTATTGGTGTTACAAACATTCGGCATGCAACTATCTTTAATACCAAATTTTTCTGTTGCTGAGTCTTTAGTTTCACAAAATACAGATTCGTTCTAAAACGAGTATTCCTGTTGCACAGTGTTTTATTATTGGTCTTCGAATAGTGACGTAAGAGTGCGTTTTGATTTCGCCGATGTCCTCTTGTAATGCACTTGCTCCGTGATTTGTTTTTGTTCCAATAAATGTGTTAGTTATGCGAAAAGACAGAAGAGATAGATAACAAATAACCGGATCTGGGATCTGGAAGTTCATTCACTTGCTCGTGTGATATTTGTGTTATAATGAAGTTGCTATTAAAGTTGATTAACTCCCAGCAATATCGATATTTGGAAAATGAACATGATGACTGAAAGTTAAATTAGACCATAACAATTGGGCAGTTTCAACAATGCCCAAATAACATTACACCCACTCTCGGACATTCGCAGATTAAATGGGAGAGTCGGGTCCATACTATTTACCGAGAACTACCAATCATTATGTTGTCCGATCCTAAGATGTAAAGAATTGAGAAAAATCTACTTTTAAAATTTGGACGTATGATATATTTTCACGTTAGTTATGAAACGGCTTGGAGAGATATTTTTCTCAGTGTAATTCCTTTATGTTTGGGAGGAAACTCATACTTAGACATGACAACTGTATTATTATTTATCTAAAAAGACACTAATGTACAAAGACAACACGAAGAGTTTTCTTTCTTTGTATAAAATACCACAGAAACTACTTCCCACCTTGCTTCCTCGTTTGACTAAATTAAAAGGAGTAATATTTCCTGTGCAAACAAGACGTTGGCGATATGATCTTTAAACTTCCACAAAAAACAGCAGATCGTACCATAATTATGCAAATTTTTGAGAACCCAAAAGAAATATGTCAAGGCAACACTTTCTTTTAAACCTGACCCTGAAGAAGACACAACAATTTCTTTAGAGAGATCGAAATTGAGCACATAAATCATTTCACTTTACATGGCAAATGGAGCGACAATGAACCATATTCTGACAAGTGAACAATAGCTCACTCGACAAGGTTACAATCGAAATGAAATTTCGGTGTAAAGAAAAACTCTTTTTTTTTCCAACGTCGGCATAAAAACAAAAAAGAGATCTCAAACTCCAACTATTGTTAACCCTTCAACTGTCATGTTGGAAGAATAGAACAATTTGACAAGTCCTCCAACGATTGTTCGAGAAACAAAAAAAAACGAAGGGAAAATTATAATGAAAAAACAGCAGCAGTTTGATAACACAGAAAGTCCCCCCGCGCACAAAAAGGGCAAACTACTTGTTTGGGAAAATTTAAAATTGAAAATGAAGAGGATTGAGTTTATGTGGAAAACGGAAGAACTTTCACTATTCTCAGGGGTTAAGAGCGAGATGCGAGCTCAAATGAATGGCCATTGTTCCCACAATGGAAACATTTCAATTGTTTCGAAATGCTTTCCAGGTCGTGTCATTTTCTCATGCCCCTACCCCTACATAAGGCAGGGAGCGAACATGTTCACATATGTGTGTGCTCGGTGCTATGCTCAATTGTTAAGCTGCCTTAATGTCAGTTGCTGTACAGCACCAGGGCATGCATCATGCCAAGGGTTAAACGTTTTGTTTATTTGTTTTGACAGGTTTTTTGTGAGCGATAATTGTTTTATGGACATTCGTGCTTTGTTCACATTTTTTGTATTTTTATTTCGAAAGAGTCGTCCTTTTTTGTTTGAGCCGGGAATCAGGTGTGAAAAGGTGAAAATTTCATATTCTCTTATTTAATCTCTTATTGAAATTTAAATTCAAATGGCCGGCAAATGGCATGTTCAAAATTAGATGGATTTCTGTGTGTTTTATTTATTCGAATTCGGTTCTGTGTATCCCACACCATACAGTGCCATAAATCATGGAAGTTATTTGTTTAAATTATAGGCCTTTGGATTTTGCTAAATACTTGCACCCAAACTAAATCGTTTATCCACCAATGATCGAGATGGGTTGTTTGGATTGATGGCAGCTCAAAATATGGATGTTTTAAAATAGATTTGTATCCTTAACACCTTAGGCGTGAGATGTTGTGATCTTTGTAGGGATATGAAGCTACGACTGGCCGCCAAAAAGGTGGCCTACAATACGCCCCATCTTCAAACGGCGTATGCCGCGTGTTAAATACATTTTATTTGAATTTCAAAACGGCTCCAGTGCGCATACTCAAGCAGCCGCCACCTAAGGAGATTGGCGCATAAAAAATCTACATAAATGTTATTCTTAATGTGTGTCTTAACCCTTTCGGAGGGCGATGGATGAACTAAATATGATATTAGTTAGAGTTAGACTTGGCTTATACAAGCAATATTGGAACACTGTAGTCGAAAATTATTACTAATAAAGCTGTTGTAGTCCTATCAGTCATATTGAGATGTAAATAAGCGAGTGCATTCGAACTAATAAAATAAAAATTAAGTAAAATACAATGGCCATTCTTTCCCAAAAAATAAACGAAAATAAAACTAAACTAGTAAAAACGGCGTTAAGTTCGGCCGGGCCGAACTTTATATACCCTCCACCATGGATTGCATTCCACAGAGGTTGTCGGTTTTCGTAGAAGTGCAGTAATATAACAGGAAAATATAAATTTTTTAATATAGCCAAACCAAAACAAATACAAATACTGAAAAAATAATTTTGTAAATAAATATAAAATATTTATTATTTCAAACCACGCTTATAAGGCAAGGCTACCAATATGTCAATTTAAAAAATAAAAATTCTTATATTTATATTTTCAAAAAGCTTAAATACCATAAATATTGGTAGATAGTGGGTTTTATTTACAGTTGGTTTTATTTCCATTCTTTTTTAATTCCAAAAATACAAATTTTGAAAATCCATTATCAGACGTACATAGTGCAAAATAGCCTAACTTCATGATTCAACCAATTATTGCCGTAAAAGAAAAAGTACGAATTTGGAAAAAAAAACTTTTTATTTTGCGTGTTTATGCAGTCAGAGGAATGTGTACACCGAATTCCATAATTCAAGCTGCGTCCATTTGGTTGCTACCATTTTTATCCCATTTTTGGATTTTGACCACAAAAAGTGTGAATTTTGAAAAATCCGTGTATTTTACTTGTCTATACAATCAGAGGAATGTATACACTGAATTTCATTATTCTAGGTACAGCCGTTTGGTTGGTACCATTTTTATCCCTCTATTCCCATTTAACCCCTTAAAAGTACGAATTTAGAAAAAATACTTTTCTATTGTGTATCTACTCAATTAGAGGAATGTACACACCGAATTTCGTGTTTCTAGCTGTTGTCGTTTAATATGTACCATTTGTATCCCTTTTTTGTCCCATTTCACACCCTATAAATAAGAATCACTTTATGATGCACGTTTTTGCTATAAGGGGAATGCGCATACCAAATATCAAGCAAATAGAAACAGACATATTCAAAAAACATGGTTAAATACGGTAAAATATTAGGGATTATTATGGGTATTTTTAGTCCTTGTGAGGGAAAAATTTTTCCCTTTGGTCCGATGGAATATTTGAACGTTCTAGCTCCTTTCGTTTAGATGCTAGCGTGCTTTCAACAGACGGACGGACGGACATGGCTAGATCGTCTTAGAATTTTATGACGATCAAGAATATATATACTTTATAGGGTCTCAGGTCGATATTTCATGGTGTTACAAACGGAATGACAAAGTTAGTATACCCCCATCCTGCAGGTGGAGGGTATAAAAAATATTTTATTTTAAGATTTGACAATGGGTTAATCCCGTAATACCTTTAAATAGCCCCGGAATCTTTCTTTTGCATCATCTTTTTGAAAAATCTATAAGAATTTATAAACTTGCGGCTTAAGCAACTTTAATCTTTATACGAAAAAATATACACACACGAGCTTCTTTAAACAAGCCTTTAACTAATATTTGAACTTGGCAACTCACCACAACATAGCACAACACAACCAAAGGAAGGAAGGGACACATGAGCGCTGTATACATTAGAACATAAAGTAGGCGTTATCAATTAGCTTTATGAATTATTGATACGTTTTGTGGCTGCTTACTGCAGCCAGCCAGGACGGAAAGAAAATTTATTCAAAAAGCACGTTGGTCGGGTCAAAACCATAATTTTCTTCTTTTAAAAACACAAAATTATAGTTTATTATACAATATGATAAATAAACTGCGGGGACGAAGTGATGTCATTGATCGGCAAGGAGAGTAGGGTAGTTGGTAGGTTTACTGGGGCGGTGTTTTAAAAATGAAAGTGAAGTATGGATAAGCTGTAGTAAAATAATCACAAAATCGCAATAGTTTACCAAAGTCAATGTTCCAAGTATTTATAATCCACTTTAGAAGCACGTGGTATATGGCACAGACACAAATAGAATGCAGCATCCATGAGAATTTGTCGAGGGCAGAACATAAATGGTTAGATGGTTAAAGGATCACCTAAATATGCCTATATGTGCCAGTTAGTATGATAGTGGTCTAGGTTAAAAATTCAAAAAATTGAGATATGCCATTTTTATACCCTCCACCTCCAGGATGGTGGTATACTAACTTTGTCATTCCGTTTGTAACACCTTGAAATATCGACCTGAGACCCTATAAAGTGTATATATTCTTGATCGTCATAAAACTCTAAGACGATCTAGCCATGTCCGTCCGTCTGTTGAAAGCACGCTAGCATCTAAACGAAAGGAGCTAGAATGTTCAAATTTTCCATAAATGCATCTTTTAGTCGTAGATTGGTTGGGATTGAAACGGGGCGAAATCGGCCAAAGGGAAAACTTTTTCCCTCACAAGGACTAAAAATACCCATAATAATCTCTAATATTTTAGAGTATTTAATAGGGTTTGGGGTTTCCCGGCCTTTTTTCATTTCCCGGGAAAACAGGAATGAAAAGTTTCATTTCAACGGGAAAAAAGTAATTTATTTTAGGTATGTCCAATATGGTTTAAAATAACAATATTTAGTAACGGATGTGCTTTTTAAAAATACTGTCATATTACAAATTAAAAACGAATGTGTTTGTCCAAATATTTTACATTTTACAAATACTAATTGTCGTCATAAAATTGGACATTTAAATTATAGGCACAAGTGCCTGACAAAAATAACTCGTATGGCTGAGAACGTCTTTAATTTAGAAGATTCATTCTTCTAGAGACGAAAATATTTAACAGCAACGGGGAGAAATATTCTAAACTGTAAAAGCAATAGAAGCATTATAAAAAATTAATATTAATTAAATAAATTCATAAAAATTAAAACATTGAAATAGCCCAGTCATTAGTTCTTACAGAAGGTCATTTAAATATACAGTAGGATATACATATTTCTATTCCTATTAGATTTCTCTCGAAAGTTTCCAGGTGAACAATTTTAATGTTTTCCCTATTTGTATACCATTTCTTACTGGCTTCATATGTAAAATAAATTCTTCATTAAGAATATCTTCACCTTTTATCTCGTAGATTCTTCTGGTAAAACAAGGTAAATTTCAAGTTCTGGTAAATTTAAAGTTAAACCAGATAGCACGAGGGTATTGACACTATGACAGCCATAGTATTGTCAGTATGATATTTTCGATTTATAAAGGGTGATTTTTTAGCTAAACAGCTGACGCACCTTTCGTGTTTTGTTTCACTGTCAAACATCTTCAGTTTGGTCTATAATTTAACCATGAATCGTCTTACAAACGAACAACGCTTGCAAATTATTGAATTTTATTATCAAAATGCGTGCTCTGTTAAGAAAGTTCATCGCGCGCTTCCATTTAATGGTCAGTTTAATCGACCCAGTGAAGTGGCTATTCGGGCTATTGTGACTAAATTTCGCACCATCAATTATCGATTCGTCGCCTTCGTAGCAATTGGGCCTCTGTTACTCAAAAACGTTGAAATGCCAAAATTGGACTAAGCGGATGGACCATTTGAGGCTCAGTTAAGGTCAACATTTGCATGAAATAATCTTCAAACATTAAATTATATGGACCGTACTATCGATTCAAATAAAGATTACATGCATTTTTTTTTTTTTGAAAAACTTTCCTATAGCTTTTAAAAAATCACCCTTTATTAAAAATCCTGGAAATATCCTAATAAACAGTGTGTATTCCCCTAGCTAGCAAAAATATCGACTTAGCGAATTTAAAAAGTTTTTTTGCAGTAATATGATATAAAGACATGTTCATTACTATTGTCAATAATGTAAATATATGAATTTAAAATATAATTAAATATATAAAAAATAATTTCCCAATTGTACAGTAAAACTAAATTAGTGCTCAAAATAATCAATAAAATATTTTTTAATATTTCCCGTATTCCCGGGAAATTTAAAATTTTTTCCGGGAATTCCCGTCCAAATTTTTCCAGGAATTCCCGGGAAAAACGATTCGGGAATTCCCGGACTCCAAACCCTTGTATTTAAGCATATTTTTTCAATATGTCTGCTTGTCCTTACTTGATATTGGGTGCACCATAAAGTGATTCTTATTTCTGTGTGGGGTGAAATGGAGCAAAAAAGGGATAAAAATGGTACATATTAAACGACAACAACTAGAAACACTAAGTAGAGTAGATACATAATATAATAAGTAATATAATATAATAAGTATATAATAAGTAGAGTAGATACATAATATAATTTTTTCCAAATTCGTACTTTTAAGGGATAAAATAGGAATAGAGGGATAAAAATGGTACCAACCAAACGGCTGTACCTAGAATAATGAAATTAGGTGTATACATTCCTCTGATTGCATAGAAAAGTAAAATACACGGATTTTTCAAAATTCGTAGTTTTTGGGGTTAAATTAAAAAAGGGGAAAAAATAGTACCAATCAAATGACCGCAGCTAGAGTCATGAAATTCGGAATATACATTTCTATGGTTGTGTAGACTCGGAAAATATACTGATTTTTCGAAATTCGTACTTTCAATTGATACAATGGGTACGGAGGGATAAAAATGGTGCCAACCAAACGGCTACACTTGGAATAATGAAATTCAGTGTATACATTCCTCTGACTGCATAGACACGCAAAATAAAAAGTTTTTTCCAAATTCGTACTTTTTCTTTGACGACAAAAATTGGTTGAATCATGAAGTTAGGTTATTTTGCACTACGTACGTCTGATAATGGATTATCAAAATTTGAACTTTTGGAATTAAAATAGAATGGAAATACAACCAACTGTACCACATACTATCTACCAATATTTATGGTATTTAAGCTTATTGAACATATAATTTAAGAATATTTATTTTTTGATTTGAAATAACTAATGGTTTGGAATAATTAAAATATTATACATATTTATTTATAAAACTATTTTTTTTAATATTTGTATTTGTTTGGTTTGGCTATATTAAAAAAATTATATTTTCCTGTAATATTACTGCACTTCTATGAAAACCGACAACCTCTGTGGAATGCAATCCATGGTGGAGGGTATATAAAGTTCGACCCGGCCGAACTTAACGCCGTTTTTACTTGTTTTATTTTTTACATTTTTTATTATTTAATCAGTTTTGTTACTGCCTGCGAAAACAAAACTTGTTTTTAATTAGGCAGCAGCGAAGCACACATATTTTTCCTTGGGAAAAATTCTTTTTTATTATATTTTTTACCTTATAGACGAATTAAAACACTACTTTGCTCTTGCGAGAAAAACGTTTAACACACATCCTCCAATTCAGATCCCTATGTTCGCAATCCACCCTCGTCAGAGCCACTCCAACAATGTCTTCCTGTTTCCCATGTCTACCAATCTTTTGCGGCCGTTTTGTTAAATCAATATTCTTTCAATTGAATGTTTATAAACTCGTCTAAATAATGTTCGGCATAAGAAATCCTGAAGTACACAACAAAAAATATGATCCAATTAGTGCTGGAAAAAGATATGACACATGAAAACTTTATGACTTTATAAAAACAAATCACACAAAACGAAATGAAATGAAAAACAAAAGCAAAAAACCAACAACGACTTCCAGTCAGTCAGAGGAGACTTCATGTGACTTCCTTGCCAAATAAAGTTAACTCTCCTACTTAAGATGTCACATAAAATTGAATGATAAATGTAGTAACAATCGCAAAACTGATAACTTCTTCTGTTTCCTCCGCCTCCTCCTCTTGGACAAGAAGCGTCGTTATTTTCCATCAGAGATTTTGACGTGAGATAAGCACAACGAATACAACGAAGATGTTTTCATAAGCAGCGGCAGCAAAAATAGAATCGACTTAAATGACTTGAAAATGTGTTTAAACAAATAGGATTTGGTGGCACTGCCCTGTCCGCATTTCTGGGGAATTTTTGTAGGTGGTAACGCATATTGCTGACACTTTGTTTGTTCAACTTAGCGCCAGACTAATTGACGGACGCTAAGTGCCAGTGGTCAAGTGCAAAAATGTTGAAGGTGTGAGATGTTCTGGAGATTATTTAGAGTGGAAAAATATCACTAACTGAAGGAGAGAGGGTGGGAAAAACGGTAGTTACGTGGATCATCAGGAAGAAGAAACTATAGTCATTGTTTTCGGTTTTTAGCAATAACATGTGAAATTTTAAAAACAACAAACTTGAGAATATTCGTTAGCAAATGACGGTGGCTGTAGTTAAGTGCTCATAATTCGTTAGGTGTGAGAGTTTTCCAGATTATGTGGATTATAAAAGTGAGTAAAATTAATATTTTAACGATTTTGGTAGATTAGCGAAAATATCATACTCATTGTTTAGTTGTTCAGGCAGTACCTCGAATAATTTGTAAAAAAACACAGAACACGAATCCGATAATTACAAAAAAGTAAATTTCTGATTTGGCTTAAAAATATTCTGATTTTATGCTTCCATAGTGCGTTGTTCAAAAAATATGTTCTCCCATATGCATAACTTAATTGGGTAATATCAGAAGCATACACTCAGAAAAAAGTATGCCTCGGATTAAGTAAATATGTACTAAAACTGAACTTCGTATAGCACTAAGGCAATAATTTCTCACATCAAGTACAAACTTTTCCTTGAAAATAGGACATGCTTTGAACTTGATTCCAGTTCAACTTTTCCTCAAAGCAAGTAAAATTTACTCAAACTGAGGAAAAATTTTCTTCAAATAAAGTAAATCTTTAATTAATCTGAGGAAATTTTTTAAGAAATTTTACTAAAATCAAGTAAATTGATACTCAAACTGAGGAAAATATTCCGATTTTTTCCTCAATCCAAGTAAATTGTTACTCAAACTAAGTAAATTTGTAGTCATCCAAGTAAATTTATACTCAATCTGAGGAAAATGTTCGGAAATTTTTCCTTAAACCAAGTAAATTTGTATTCTGCCTGACTACGACTATACTGATAATTGAATTAAATTATTTCGCTTCAGAGTATGCAACACTCATATGAAATATGACAACATGGTATAGTTCTCAAACGTTTTATCTTACTCATACGATAAAGAGTTGAGATATTTCACCATGTCTGCTGCCGAGGCTAGGTAGGCGCTTTGGCAGTGATTCAAAAACATTCCAAACAAAATTTAAGTTCGAAGATGGGCGAAATAGACAAGCCCCTTCTGGTACCTCCCACAGAAATGGTCCATATTCCTGTGTTTAATTAAAACCAATATAACTTCCACACAGACATTACGAATAGGTTATAATTTGGTCTTTGATAAAGTTTTTATAATCACTTTATATGTACAAAATAAGTTTTTCACGACCCTTCTAGTACCTACCCACAAATAACCCTAACCTACATAAAATTAAAGCTGATATAACTTACACGCAGATGATCGAAATACTCCCAAATTTTACATTCGGCAATGTTGTTATAGATGTTACATTAACCTGCAATATCGGAAATATATAAATCCTCCCTTTTGGTACCTCCCACACAAATTCACATAAGCTGTGGTCAAAATAATATAACTTCTATTTGGATTATCAAAATCAGTTCGACATGGAAAACCAACAATTGTTGTTACTGCGCCCAAAGTACATGCAGAAATATCATCAAATTTTGAGTACAAACAGAGACGTTTATACAATTTAAATAAAATAAACCTTACTGGAATATAAGAAAATTTGTAACCTTGGTACTTCTTTAAAGTTTGTCACGTTTGACATCTTAAGTATGAAAATTAAAAATTTGAAGAAAAAAATTTTTATTTCAATAATTATTTTTGTAAAAAATACTTTTTAATTATCTAAATCTAGACGAGCAAAAACGGAGACGAAAAAAATAAAGAGAGCTGAAAATGGCGGTGAGAAAGTTGAAAGAAGATAAACTAAAATTACTAAACAATAAATTAAAAAAACGAATTTTTTATTTTTGCTGTTATTATGTGAGAATAAATACATTGAATTCTTCTGTTGATTACAAAAAATATATATTATCTATAATTTCGTAAAAAGTGCAACTGAAATAACATAAATACCGTGATGGAAAAAAATGTCACGTCCGACAGGACTTAAAGTTAAATTACAAAAAAAATATTAATAATTTTTGGATAGATCAAAACCATTTTCAAGAGACATCTGTGCACAACATTCTAAAATTAGCCACATTGAAATATTGCCACAGGTTTCGCAGAAATCCGCGTTTGAATTGTTGGCCGCGAAAACGACTTTTGTTTTGGTCACGTGCGAATGCCTTGGTTATTTTAATTAGCATTAGCACCAAATATATAGTTAATTAAGAATTATAAGTTAAGCATATGGTCAAAATAAAAATCCGTTTTATTTTCATCTTTTTGTCACTTTAAATGTGTACGACGGTCACGTTCGACATCATGGAAATGCCCATATACATATTCATCTTAAGTTTGTGTTTAGTGGTCAAAACGATTTCAATTTCAATTTTGCCTGAATTAATAACTTTATCTCAAGAACCAAAAGACTACGTAAGCTAAAATATTGCGGGTGCTGATATACGAGGTGAGAAACTTTACAACAAATTAAAAAGAAAAATGTATCAATTCATAATTCTCAGATTAATCTGAATGACTTCATTTATATAAGAAGTAAAGTCTACATGAACGAAGAATATGGGATGGGAATGGGATTATTTAAAGCAGTTTAAATTTTTTAATTTTAAAGACGTTTCAATCTTCAGATTCTCCAAATCATATATAAATGTTCTTTACCCAATTTTTCTGTGGAATCAGTTGCTGGGGACGTTTATATAAAACAGTTTTCCAAAGACGGAAATGCTCAAAAAATCTAAGAAGTTCTGAAAGATTAAACGAAGTTAGATTTTTCCATTACAAATGTAACCCACAAAAAAGTAGGCGAAAGTTTCGAAAATTTAATTTATTTAAATTAAATTTAATCTGATAAGAAATACTTTGTTGATGGTCCGTTACAATCAATCGAAATTTGTTTTTGCATATATATGACCCTCAACACCGACGCGAAAATATGACTTTTTTTACAAAAGTATATTTATATATAGTACCAATCATCTCACAGGATTCTCCTAGCTAAAATATTAGAAAAACTAAATAGCAAAAATAAGATTTGTTTGGATGCATATGAAAATAGTGCACCTGTTTTTGGATTAATTAAGCTTATTATTCTCAAATGTGAAAATTCTAGCGTGTTAAAATTATACAAACATGGTACTTCGATAGACATTATCCCCCAACAGAGTTAGCTCTAAGGACACATTGTTGAATTAAAAATCCTAAATGTAATATTAGTTATTTTATATTAGTACTTTTTTAAATGTAATAAATATATATTCAAAATAGTAAAACCATGTTCTTGCAATGAATTTCGGTCAGGATAATCGAATACGAAAAAATGTGTTCAATCAACAAATGGTCGCAACAACCAAAGATCGTAATCCAGACTATCGAATTTAAAAACAACATATAAACAACAAATGATAGTAACAACAGATGTGTATAACAATTGCAGATACCATGTTGATAGTTCGATGTACCAAAACATTCTAGATTTAATATTTCTGCAACAAATAATTTCAGTTCACAGTACTGTAAATGCTATTGTTGCAACAAAAAGTCGGTTATACTAATGGAATCACCCATGCAATATTGTGATAGTACGTAGAAATGCAAAAATTCGATTGGCAAAAAATTCGGTTGTGGTAATGAATCTGTTTTCTGTGTGTATATGGTGGAATAAGTATTTTAAATAATGTGAAAAAATGTATCCTTTGGAACTCTGAAGGAGCAATAGGATGAGGAAAAGAAAGACTAAAAACGCGAATTAATTATCCGGTTCAAGTGTAACAATTTTTTTTTCGTACGGTGTAATGCATCTCCTGAGTATATCGTCCAAATACCTTAGAAATACCTATCGGTTATACTACCTTCAAGATATATGACAGTATCCTTACGTCGATTTATATTTAGTGAAGCTATGTAAATTTATGCTCATTCGATATCTCCAAAGCACAGAACGCCTTCCGTTGGCGACTACAATTCTGTGCCATCTCTAACTCAACCGAAAACGCATTATCGAAAACCTTCGCATTTTCAAAACTAAATTCCAGGTGCAAATAGGTACACAGACACACACACGCATATACAAATAAACACCGGCAACAAGAGAATATCATCAAAGATATTATCGACAATTGTGAACACCCTCATAAACACACCTAATAATAGTATTAAAGAGAATAATAACATGTAATAGATGTCTGATATTTTGGCACACGTTTGCCAAAAAAAAAAAAAAAACAAAAATACCAACAACAACAACAGCAGCACAATAACAATACGCTATTGTCTACATACATTGTAGCTGCAGCAGGGAATACGCCGAAAGACAACATAAAATTATTGACCATCGTTCATCACAATCATCAGCGTCATCATCCTCAGATTGGGTAGCAATGCGAAAAACGCTCGTATGTATCTTGAATTAATATTCAGTGACACGTAGACAATGTCTGAGATCTACCTTGATGGATTTTAAGGATTTATTTTACGCGTTACTGTGCAAAAATACAAAAGTATATAATTTTTAATTTTATTTACGATACGATCGTAAACTGTGATCAAGGCAACAAAAATAAAATGTGAACTACGCGGACTTCTTAATAAGCAAAAAAACACATGTTCATTGTCAGTGTAAATTTGCATAAATGTATGAACATTTGTAAGCGTGTAAATTGTGTAAAGTATAATTTACAAACAAAGTTAGCGGATCGTACAGGTAAATTAAAAAAGCGCATTTCCGTTTTTACAATTCGTTCGTAACGAAAAAAAATCAACGCGTATTAAACACGCAATGATGCCTTTCATAAAGGGTCTTTTACAGATAATGACGAAATTTTGAGTGTAATCAAAAAAGTTTTTTTTTTGTGAGACTCTAATTTAAAAACGCATTATCCATTAGTAGCAAGAAAAAAATGGAAGTAATTCCGTAGGAAGCACATTCTAATCGCATCTCAAAATCCAAATGAGGATATTTCCAGCTTTTGAGGAAATTCTTTTAAACAACTTCCATTTTACGAATAGCATTTTCACAAGTGAATGGGAACGAGTTTTTAGTATGGTGTCACAGAGGTAAGGTGTCCGCTTTGCACCTGTAAGGTCTCGGGTTCGAATCGTAACTCGGAAAAGAAACTTTTTTGTTTTTTATTACTTTTCTTAATAACCAATGTTTAATTTTTGTATAATTTCAACAATTTAAAAATTTTAGCTTGAAAAACATCAAATTTATTGCTTTAAACATTTCCATATAATTTTTATTAATTATTAAAACTACATAATATCAGTAAAATTAAGTAGTTTTAATTTATTTAATACAATGACAACTCCGTGTTAAATTTATTGGTGAATATCACAATTTGCACTACTTCCGAATTACAAGATGAACATCTTTTTCACTTTTTTGGGTGCTCTCTTTTTGCTGGGTATGTACAGAATATTATATCTATTGTATTGAATAGGTTGGCTATTTACAATTTTAGTTTGAACTACCGATTACTTTGACTTTGAAAGGTAGACTAACATTCATTTTTATACACTCCACGAGAGTATTATGTCTTTGTGCATTTGCTTGTAACACCCAAAAGGAAACGAGATAGACCCATTGTTAATTATACCGATCGTCTTAGAATCACTTTCTGAGTCGATTTAGCAGTGTCCGTCTGTCTGTCAGTCTGTCCGTCCGTCCAACTATTCTTGTAATCACGATACAGGTCGCAATTGTAGACAGAACCAAATGAAACTTTGCACAACGACGTTTTTCGGGATAAGGACGAACGCTATTTAATTTGAAGAAAATCGGTTCTGATTTAGATATAGCCCCCATACGAATTTCACTCCCGATTTGAATCTTTTCACTCTAGATACCACATATTACAACAGATTTTCTTTAAAATTGGCAAAACATCTTATATTGTAACTAGAAACACCTGTGGTAAAAATGTGTTAGATCGGTTCAGATTTATATATAGCTCCCATACAAATTTCTCTCCCGATTTGACTTTTTCCGCTCTAGAGACCACATAATGTATCAGATTGTCTTCGGATTTGGTATAACATCTTATATTTCCACTAGAAACACCCATGGTGAATATCGGTCAGATCGGTTCAGATTTAGATATAGCCCCCATACAAATGTCGTTCCCGATTTGACATTTTCCTCTGTAGAAACCACATATTGTACTCGATTTTGGCACAACATCTTATAATCTTTCTAGAAACACATATGCAAAAATTGGGTAAGATCGGTTCAGATTTAGATATAGCCCCCATACAAATGTCGCTCCCGATTTGACTTTTGCCGCTTTAAAAGACACATATTGCGCTCGATTTTCTTTAAATTTCGCACAACATCTTATAATCTAACTAAACAAAACTATGGTGAAAGTGGGTAAGATCGGTTAAGATTTAAATATAGCCCAATTTCAAATGTTGCTCCCATAAGTTTAAACGATTTTGGCCAAACTATACATTTTATATTTCACTTATTTCGTTCCAGGTTACAATATATCCTCATACAAATGTCCTTTCCGATATAAAATTTTTTGTCAAACACATACATTTACAGGATAAAAAATCCTTCCTGTTTTCACTTTTTCACCGAATTGAATTGTATTCGGATTGAAAGGGGAGTGTATCATAGAGTCGGCCCCGCCCGACTTTAGCCTTTCCTTACTGGTTATTATCAGGTTTATGTTTGACATTTGCAAATGGACGATATACGCTCGAACAAAATTGGGAAATATTAAAAAGAGATAGGCCTTCAGTTCAGTCTTAACGGAGCTCATTTTCATCTCGGAGGCTATGTCAATAAGCAAAATTGCTCCATATGGGGTTCAGAGAACGCACACGTGACTATTGAGAATCCAATGCATGCACAAGGAATCACTGTTTGGTGTGGATTTAGGGCTGTACTGAAAAAATGTGTTGATCGGATGGGGTACTGCCGAGCCAGTTGTTGTATATATGAATGATATTGTGTTCCACTATTAAATGCCAAAGTTTAACCTTTCCAATAAAACCAGAAATTTGAAAAAATAATCAGTACTTTTTTTATAGCCGATTCTAATTTAAGAATTTAAATGGCCCAACCTACACTCAGAAAAGTGAACCCTATAATGAGTTAAAATGAGTTACAATTTAGGAAAATTGAACTTCGTATAGCGCTAAAGCAATATTTCCTCATATTCAAACTTTTCACACTTTTCCTTGAAAGTAGTACATGCTTTGAACTTTATTCTAGTTCAATTTTCTTCAAAGAAAGTAAATAGTTACTCAAACTGAGGAAATCTAAGTAAATTTTTCCTAAAACCAAGTAAATTTTTACTCAACCCAAGTAAATTCTTTCTAAATCTAAGTAAAATTTTGTTGAAATTTTCCTAAAACTAAGTAAATTTTTACTTAAACTGAGGAAAATTTTACTTGATACAAGGAAAAAAGTGAACTTAAAATAAGTTCTATTTAAATAAAATAATTCAAACAAATGAGTTTGCTTCAGAGTATGTTTCATGATACCTCTGCCATAAAGAGTTAAGCTATTACTTCATGATTGCTGTGAAGGCAAGATATGCGCCTTCGCAGTGGTTGTTTAGATTAATACTTGAAGTCTTTAATAAATAAGTATCTGCAAACGAACGAGAATTAATATTCAAGAATTTTTCTAAACAATTTCAAGTGATTTTTATAAGTTCATTAATACCTAAATGTTTGAAGAACTCGGCATATATTTCAGCATATACATATTAACTAAATTTTAAGAAAAAAAAAACAAATTTTTAATTACAAACAAGTAAGGAAAGACTAAAGTCGGGCGGGCCGACTATATGATACACTCCACTTTCTCTCCGAATACAATTCAATTCGGTTAAAAAGTGAAAATGGGAAGGATTTTTGTATGTTTTCTAATCATATGACCTAATATGACCTGACCAAATTTGTCAAATCGAGAAGAATATTCGTATCGGTGCTATATCCAAACATGTAATGAAGTGACCCACTCACACAATAGTTTCTTTCAGTTCAAGTATTACGTGTTATGTTCAACTTGAAGAAATTTGGTGAAAATACGTGATTTCTGGGACGGATAAAGTCAAGCCGGGAGCGAAATTTGTATGGGAGCAATTACCGATAAATCTGAACCGATCTGACCCAGTTTCACCATGGGTGTTTCAAGTGGAATATAAAAGGTTTTGCCAATTTGGAAGAAATTCTGTTAAAATATGTTCTATTTAGAGTTAAAAGAGTCAAATCGTGATCATATCTAAATCTGAACCGATTTCCTTCAAATTAAATAGCGTTCGTTCTTAACGCGAAAAACTTCGTTGTGGTAAGTTTCATTTTGTGCTGGCTACAATTGCGACCTGTACTTTGATTACAAGAATAGATGGACAGACAGACGGACGGACATTTCTAAATCGATTCAAAAGTGATTCTAAGTCGATCGGTATAATTAACAATGGGTCTATCTCGCTTCCTTTTGGGTGTTACAAACAAATGCACAAAGACATAATACTCTCATGGAGTGTATACAAATAATAATTAGCATAAAAAAATTGCTGATTTTTTCTTACTTGAAACCTTGGAAATATTCTTCGACACAAGTATGAATTTACTCAATTGTAAGAATTTTTTATTAGATCCAAAGAAATGTTTTTAAGTAAATTTACTACCCTACTTCTAGTAAATGATCTATGTACTATGGCTTTCAAAGAAGGAAACTTTACTCATACTTAGTCAATATTCCTAGTTTTAAGAGAATTTTTACTGAACTGGAGTAAAATTGTTGAACTAAATTGTAGTATGTATTTTACTCATATTTAGGAATGCCATTTTTCAGAGTGTATACTTTCATTTTGAAATTTCACATGAAATTCTGTGCAAAAAATCCGTAGACTCACCGAAAATTTAAGCACAAATCCAAGAAGAATGTCAAGAGAAATTCTGATCTAATTAATCTGAAGAGAATTACAAAATCCCCATCACTCTAACTGCAAACCCCATCACTTGCATTACATGCAACAAGTACAATTTCATTAACTTTTGTATTCCAGCGGAAGATATCGATATCGAGAAATCCCAACAGCACAGAACAACAGAACAATCTCTTCCTTACGCCAAAGCAAACAGCAGGAATAACGCATAAGACCAAAAACAAATGGGCGGCGTAGCCGAACTGATCGATTGCTGTGAATGAACCACCGCCACCACCATCTCTTCCATCCGCCGTCGCTGCCACCACCAAAAACCACAACAAAGACTTCAAACTAAAAGTTTACGAAAAGCCAAAAAAGAAACACTTTATGCGTATCAAATGTCTGTCTGTCCGTCTGCCCGGCTGGCTCCCGATGCGAAGGAGGTTTATGTTAAAAGAGGCACCACCAATAACAGCCATGGAACTTTTCCAGATGCGAGTGCGCAAGTTCTTAGTTGGTTGGTTGGTTGGTTGGGCGCACATTACTTACCAATTCCAGAACTTGAGCGTATGAGGATAATGTAATAAATCATGATCGGTAATTACCCTTTGGCTCATAACAGTCTCCTTAATATTGGCTTCAGTCTGTGGCGTATGTATTCATTTCGGGAAGTGTGGCCGGGGTCAAGGAGTTCCTTTAAACTGGACGATACGCTTGAGTCTTTAAAGAGGAAGACAACAACAGCAACAAGACGAACAACAAAAATTGGTGTGTTAATTTTAAATGAGGGTGGATGAGATGTGGTGTTTCGTTTGTAACATCGTTAAATATTCAAAAATTGTGATTTTAAATTTTTATTATAAACACACAAACAAACAGTGAAAAAAAGGAAACAGTGGACGAGTGGTAATGCAATGTCTGATGCGATTAGGTTAATAGTAAATTATTATAAAGTAATACTGTTCACATGAAGAATTGTTTTGTCAAACAAATTTAAATTTAAAATTTAAAAATTTAAATTTTGATTTAAAGAAGGAATTATGTGTCTTATCTTATCTGTCTTACTAAGATGATTCTTGTGTGTTTTTCGATATGGCGACACTCATGCAGCTGAGAGTTAATATTTTTAAGCCAGAATTTAGTCCGATTCACAAAAATGTAGATTTCCAAAATTTTGTTCATTAATTTTGTTGAATTGAGTTTAATTCTCAGTGGCATTGTGAACAAGCAATTTGTTCACATTTAACCCATCCTGGCCGTTTTCGAGATGGTCATAATGCCAAAAAACAAATTGGGCGTTATTTCTGTTTTGAGGGGCGGTCATGACTCCCAAAAAATATTTGGACGTTAAGTCCGGGCGCCAGAAAATGCAAAGTGTGCGGTGCTACTGCAAGACCCATGACTACATAGATAGGTCGCATTTTGTCACCATGTACTATAATTTTTGGAGAGAAATAGAAGTTAATCAGAAACATCTGTTTAGGAACACATTCCAGAAAATTGTGATTCCAGAAAGGTGCGATTTTTTAAACGCATATGTGAGTTGTGCTTCTCGTTCATTTGTGAGAATCATTTCCTTAAGGATCCCGGGTTTGATGTTGAAAAGTCGCTGCGAAGCCACTTGAAAAAAACCTTTGACAGGGTGGAAATCATGATAGTGGTAGTCTGCAGCCAAGTAATAAATGTCATCATGCCATTTGTAAATAAATTTGAATTCTATTAAATATAGATGCAAAATGGTCTTGAGCCAGGACAATATCCAATTTCAAATCAAACAATAGATTTTTTAAAATAGTAAATAAAGGGTGTTTTTTATTGAGGTATAGAACTTCGAATTGAAATAAAACACAAGAAAATCGTTTTAATGTCCATCAATTTGGCTTTATTGGAAGGATAATTTTATGCCATTAATGTTTAAATATGATTTCGGGCATGTGGCCGCCGCGGTTGGCTCGTCCAATTTTCAACCACTTTTTCGAGCATATGGGGCCGTATGTTGGCAATAACGCCACGAATGTTGGCTTCCAAGTCCCCTAACGTTTCTGGTTTGTTGGCGTAGACGAGCGACTTCACATATCCCCAAAGAAAATAATCCAATGGTGTCAAATCACACGATCTTGGTGGCCAATTGACAGGTCCATTCCGCGAAATTTTGCGCTCATCGAATGTTTCCTTCAATAATTCGATTGTGACGTGCGCTGTGTGGCATGTAACCATTACTTTCGAAATAATATTGCACGATTTGCAAGCGTTGTTCTTTTGTCAACCTGTTCATGATGAAATGGCAAACCAAACTAAATATTGATCACTTGACAGCTGACAAAATGGCCGCCAGTTAAAAAAGTGATGCCAACTTAAAGTTCTATACCCCAATAAAAAAACACCCTTTATATAGATTTTTGAAAATATACAAATAAATGTTATGACCCTTTTTGCAAGTAAGATTTTTTTCCATTTTAAAATAAAGTTTTTTGTTTAATTTTACTTAGCTATACGTGAATTCGACAAGTACTTTTACTCGAATGGTGAATTTCTTCACCTTTTTATACCCTCACTCTACACAGTAGTGGGGATAGAAATGATAGGATAGAAAAAAGGGTAACGCTTTGAAGGAGTGATTTAAGACTCTAAATATATTTGTACCAAAACCCTTTCATGACTTTTAAAGTTGTCCTTCGGTCTGTCTGGTTGGTATACACGATAACTCTCGAAAGGAGGTAAATAATCAATTCAAATTTTGCACATGGTAATATTATTCCTAACCTTAGTCTAAGTTCGAAGATGGACGAAATTGCATCGCCCCTTCTTGTACCTCCCACACAAATGGTCCATATTTCTCTGTTAAACTAAAGTCATTGTAACTTCTACACGGATATTCGGAATCAGCTATATTTTGGCATTTGATAAAGTTTTTGTAACCACTTTAAGTGTATTAAATATGGACGATATTTCCACGTTCCTTCCAGTACCGCATTCACATTGAATATGGGCGATATTGCCACACCCCTTCTGGTACCGCTCACACAATCTTTATGTAAAATAAATATATTACATTCGGCAAGTGAGTTGTGCTTCTCGTTCGTTTGTGAGAATCATCTCCTTATAGAGGCCGGGTTTGATGTTGAAAAGTCGCTGCGAAGCCACTTGAAAAGACTTTTGACATGGTCGAAATCATGATCGTGGTAGTCTGCAGCCAAGTAATAAATGTCACCATGCCATTTGTAAATAAATTTGCATTCTATTAAATATAGAAGCAAAATGGTCTTGAGCCAGGACAATATCCCAATTCAATCAAATATTGATTACAGACCAAAAAATGCAAACGAAAAAACTACAACAAATGAGCGTTGGCACGGCAGAAGTATTGCTGGGTAACTATACCTGTATATACACATACTTACATATGCAACTCAATGAGATGCTTGTGAGATGACATGTGTGCTTTATTACTTGGTGCGATTTTTTAAACGCAAATTCGGCAAGAGAGTTGTACTTCTCGTTCGTTTGTGAGAATAATCTCCTTATAGAGGCCGGGTTTGATGTTGAAAAGTCGATGCGAAGCCACTTGAAAAGACGTGGTAGTCTGCAGCCAAGTAATAAATGTCACCATGCCATTTGTAAATAAATTTGCATTCTATTAAATATAGAAGCGAAATGGTCTTGAGCCAGGACAATATCCCAGTTCAATCATAAATTGTAATAAATAAATAAAGAAAAAAAAAATTGAATTCCTTATAACTTCTCTGAAAGTGTGGGTATATATAAGTCGGTTATTATTTTTACAGATTTTGGTGAATAAACTGATGCTACTATAGTAGAACAGTAAGGCCCATAAATAATGACCATATAAAATGCTTACGTTTGTCTTTTTCGTCTTATTCATCCATAAAATTACTTAGATTGCCTAAGTTCGCTCTTCTAGGACTAGCAGAAAATTTACATAAAAATTTCGAATAATTATATTGTTCAAAAATGTCAAGTCCAGGATTTAATTGCAGCACATAATACGAAAACTTTTTTCAGTTGTCACTATGAAAACCCACAAAAACGTCCAACAATTCGAATAATAAGACAATATCAAAATTTTGTATTTACAGAAAAAAGAAATGATGGACAAAAATGCAACATAAACCAAGTAAGGAAAGGCTAAAGTCGGGCGTGGCCGACTATATGAAACACTCCACTTTCCAACCGAATACAATTCAACTCGGTAAAAAAGTGAAAACGGGAAGAATTTTTGTATGTTTCCTAATCATAGGCTAATATGACCTTATTCGATTTGTCAAATCGATAAGAATATTTGTATCGGGACTATATCCAAACATGGAAAAATGTGACTAACTTTCACAATAAGTTCTTCTAGTTCAAATATAAGTTCTTCTAGTTCAAATATAAGGTGTTATGCTCACTTTGAAGAAATTCAGTGAAAATTCATGGTTTCTGGGGCGGAAAAAGTTAAATCGGGAACGAAATTTGTATGGGAGCTATATATAAATCTAAACCGAATTAACACATTTTCACCACAGGTGTTTCTAGCTGAAATATAAGATGTTTTGCCAATTTTGAAGAAAATCTCTTGTAATATATGGTATCTAGAGAGAAAAGAGTCAAATCGGGAGTGAAATTCGTATGGGAACTATATGTAAATCTGAACCGATCTGAACCATTTTCACTAGGGATGTTTCTAGGACAAATATATTTCGCCTAATTTAAAGAGGACCTGTTATAATATGTGGTTTCTAGAGCGGAAAAAGTCAAATCGGGAGCGAAATTTGTATGGGAGCTATATATAAATCTGAACCGATCTGACCCATTTTTACCACAGGTGTTTCTAGTTGAAATATAAGATGATTTGTCAATTTTGAAGAAAATCTGTTGTTATATGTGTTATCTAGAGTGAAAAGAGTCAAATCGGGAGTGAAATTCGTATGGGGGCTATATCTAAATCTGAAACGATTTTATTCAAATTAAATAGCATTCGTTCTTATCCCGAAAAACTTCGTTGTGCAAAGTTTCATTTAGTTCTGTCTACAATTGCGACCTGAATAGATGGACGGACAGACATACGGAAATTGCTAAATCGATTCAAAAAGTGATTGTAAGTCGATCGGTATAATTAACAATGGGTCTATCTCTCTTCCTTTTGGGTGTTACAAACAAATGCACAAAGACATAATACTCTCATGGAGTGTATAAATATTATATTGGGAAACATGATTTTTAGGGGCGTTTAGCTCACAGACGGCTTAACATATCGCCAAAATAGTTTGAAAATCATAATTAAACAATCCAAACTTTATTTTCATGAACTAACTGGAAAATATTTTTTATTTTTTGTAAAATACGCCATACAATAATAATAATAAATTTAAAATTACACTGTGGAATACAAAAAAACAAATTTCTGACAACGGACTCTGATCGAGGGGGCAAAAAATAAAAAGAATATGCGTGTATCGATGTTTCGAGAGATCATTTTAGATGAGTGCCCAAAGGAAACCTTGCATTTTAAGAATAATCTATTACATAATTACTTAACCCTCTAGCTAGCAACGTAAACGTCTTTTAGGTCCTTTTTGTGAAAAAGGACAAAAACATCCCTAAAACAAGTGTTTGACGGATCAAAATGTTCTACAAATATATATTTGCCGTAACATTATATTATAAGTTTCTGAATACACCAAAACTCAAACTAATTTCTAGAAATAAGTTAAAACTTAAAATTCATTTTAGGATCAAATACGTACTTTTTCCGAATTGATGTCAAACAACAAAAATTGTTTACTAAAATTAAATTTTTCCTCTTAGAACCTTTTATATTTGTACTCTCATTTTGGATATATTGGTCCTGATTGCACCCGCTTATATGTCCAACTAAAGGTAATTATGATGTCTACAAATGTTGTCTACTCTTTGCAAAAAAATCGTTTTATGGTTAATTTCGTACTTTTGCTAAACTGTCCTGCAAAACTGAATAATTTTCAATGCACATAAGAAATAATTTTTTCGACCTTGAACGCAAAATTTGCATTTTCTGAAGTATATTATAGTATAGAGTTATATATCCCAGCAAAAAAATTTGGAAGTACTTCCGTAGGAAGCACATTTTAATCGCATCTCAAAATCCAAATGTGCATTTTCCCGCTTTTGAGGAAGTTCTTTTAAGCAACTTCCAAAAAAGTTTATAATATGTTAATATTCCGTAACATTTTATGAATAGCATTTTCACTATGGGAACGACTTTTAGTATGGGGTCACAAAGGTAAGGTGTCCGCTTTGCACCCAGAAGGTCCCAGGTTCGAATCGTGGCTCTGGAAAACTTTTTTCTATTTGTTTAATACTTTTATAAATAAACAATATTTAATTTTGTATAATTTTAACAAATCAAAATTTTTGCTTAAAAAATACAAATTTATAGTTTTTTTAATGTACTTAAAATAGTTCATATGTTTAGTAATTATTAATACTACATAATCAGTAAAATTAAGTAGTGTAAATTTAATTAGTATTTGTTATATTTATTTGAATTATATATTAGTTCATATTAAATAAATATTTTGTTAAGTTTCCTATCGTCAGTTCTATGGAACTAAATGATTTGGTTTAGTTATTCACCACTCACAACAGAGGATAGCTGAGATGGTAAGAGTGCTGTAGATGCAACCAGAAGGTCCGCTGTTCTACCACCTGGTAGCGGTGGTTTTCTTAAAATAGAAATGGAAAGTAGTGGAAAAGTGCTTCCTTTCCAATACTTTAAAATAACTTTTAAGTATTTCAAAATAAAGGACATCCCTCCTATGACAACTCCATGTTACATTCAATGCTGAAGATTCCAATTTTCACTACTTCCGAATCACAAGATTAACATCTTTTTCACTTCTTTGGGTGCTCTCTTTTTGCTGGGATGTTACACGCATGGAAATTCAATGGAGTTATAGTTGTTGTTAGAAGACAACAATATCTCCAAAATACTGGCATTGGTCGTTGGGAACAAGCCATCACCGATTCCAGCCAGACAAGCCAACATGCCTCATATACGGCCTAAGATATTCAAAAATTCTGGATCAAAGATCAAAACTATATTTTAAATCTCGTATTAAATTATGAAATCCCCCAACACTTTCTAGTCCATTAAATTGTTTTATATACTAATCTTTGAAATTTTAAGATCGATTTGGGAGGAAAATGACTGAAATCGGTGATGAGATGTTGGGTTGATGTAGTTCACTTTAGTGAGATAATAATTAATTATAACGAAAGGTTAAAACTTCAAACTTCGTTTTAACGTAGAAATTCTAAAATGATAGAATGTCAAGGAGAAACATTTAGAAAAAATCATGGGCCGATGTGAACAATAATTTCACAGATCTTACCAAAAAACGTAATTACCTCAACAGAAATATGATTTCATCCCACTGTTGGCATTATGTTCTTCTTCTCCATCTCGAAGGTGCTACCACCGATGATTTATTTACTGATCAAATCATAATAAAACAAAATCTTAAGAACACTTTGCTACAATATAAACAAGACCTGCAAAAAGCCAAAACAATATTTGCATATTGAATAATGAATGCGTTCAAATAGCTCCTCAAACCAAAACAACCACTGACACCACCTCCACTTCCACCAGCACAATAAACTACAGGGCAAAAAGGGTATCTTCTTTGAGCACGTTGCAAATTTCATTTCATGCTACATGCTATAATGGTTGGGTTGGCTCTCAGTAGCAAATACTTCACAGCATGCTGTATATGCGTGTATCTCAAATGAAGGTTTCATCGTGTTTTGGTAGAACATTTGAATTAAAGGAAATTAGTTGAGGTTAAGTGGAAAAAGGTGCAATGTATCTAACGCCAAAGCGGGAAAGAGGGAACAAGCTATGAAATATGCCTATAGGTGTTTGAAATACATACATATCATATTAAGATAGTCTGTAAGGAATTCAATGTCCATAGACTGAAATATATAAATAAAATAAAAAATATGTTAAAAATGAAATAAAATCGTGAAAAATATAAATCGTATTTAGACTTTTTGCATTCTGTCCATGTAGGCAACTAGCCACTCTTTCCATTTGGGTGTCTAGAAATCCATAATACTTTGTGGAACCTCAGCAAGGCTCAGAAAATCAGGATAAAAAAACAAACTTGTAGTTCAAAATTACTAAAAATTCAAATTCCGTAACTATTAGTTCAATATATGGTTCTAAAAAGGTTCGTGGTTAAAGCCTTGAAGTTTCGAAAGTCTATTTGGGTTTGTAAAAGTTAATAGAATATCATTTGAACAAAGCTAAAAGATCTAGCAAATTATGATTACACTCTTTTTGTATGAAACTGATACCTCTTTCTAGCATGATGCTACTACAATTCCAGGAACTGGTTTCCAGCTTGATTTTATTACACATTGGCCAGCATCATCTCCTCTTCAAATAAAACTCATACTCCTATTTGTTTTATTACTCGTCGTCTATTGTCATAACATTTATTTAATGTATCAATAGCGCCAACATGTAACGAATGGAGAATGGCATGGAGGAATCCTTCTACGAAATCAAGACAAACCCACACAAAAAAGGATACAAAACAACCAAAAAAATACCCGTGAAAACAAAGAGAGCCCTTATGATAGGCATACAACACGAAACACTATTACAGCATTATTAGGCAAATAAACGTGAACAATATAAACAATCAAGTGTTAAAAATTACAAAACAATACAAGTACTTCAGGCAGGATTAATAATCCCTGCAATCCTTTCAACTTCAAACATGAGTGGCTGCAATTTTCGTTTGTCTTTCCGTTGTTTTTGATGTCAAATCAACCCGCAACCAATTGAAACATCAACGGCACAAAAGCCAAAGGACGAACAGGGAACAGAGAAAAAAATTATAAGTCATCATGTCTTATATTACCATCATCTGCATATGGGTACGATGTGCTACGAGAAACACACGCTCACAAAAGGATTGAAGTGCAGAACAAATGTTAGTTATCCTTGCTTTGCTCGGGGGATGGCGTATGTAAATAATCCTTTTGGTTGGCTTTAGAGAAAACCAATAGTTTCGTATCTCCGAAATAAGCGGGTTCCTTTATTGTTTGTGATGTGGTTGCTAGAGTTGCTGCTTGTGTAAATATTCTGCCAACTGAAGCTGAAGAGAGAGTTTGGTTTCTGAAATAAAGTCTTCCATTTGTTCTATTGCGGAAATTTATTATGTTGGCGCCTATATTCCATGACGAATTGCAAATGTGGCGGTAATGGGATTACCGTAGTTATCTAGCTAATTTATACAGGTGAACACTTGTACCGCAAATTAAAAGTATATTTGACCTACAACATTCTAGTATAGCACCCCGTATTACAGAATGCACTAATTAGTATTTCATTAACGACTTTCAGGTCACAACCATATGATAGAGCGTAACTATATTTAACATAACATCGGAAAAAGATTCAGATTAAGTATTCTTTAATTTTTCACGCAGGTTGAAATGACTATACACGAGGCAGTCCAATAAATAATTGGAAACATGAAAAAGCATTTTTTTTTTTCAAAATTCAATTTTATTTATTAACATAGTCTGCTAATAGCAAGCATCAATATCATCTTTGTGGCTTACATCCTCCAAAATACTCATTCATCTTTTGATGGGAGTCTCCTTCGAAAAAGCCCATTTTAAAGTTTAGAAACAGCAAATATTCATAGGGGGAGAGAATATGACGGATGTAGAGTATGTCTTTCAATCATTTCTGTTCAGTTTTCCATGGGGTACGTTTTTGAGGGGTTTACTATCATTCTTTTAGCTTTTTCATATGTAAATATTAAAGCAAAAATAAAGCGGCGCTGTGTGTTGAGATTATGGTAATCAAAACCATAACACCATTCACCATCCTCGGAATTTTCAAAAAATTAAATATCGAACATCCGGTTTCTTATTGTTCAAAAATAAAACTTCAAAAATTATACACATATCATTCCATGTCAAGCGGTACGATTTTTGACCTCGACAGCTGCGATCGTTTTGAAAGTTTGAGTATATATTCTTCTCTTTTTGAAAAAAAAATAGATTTTTTTTCACGAGTTATGACCAATTTAACTGTAAAAAAATACAATTTATATTTTTATAATATATATATATATATGTATAATATTTTTTAAAGTTTTTACAATTTTATTTATTTTATTTAGATTTTCGAAATGATTACATTAATATTTTTTTGGAACTTTTAAGCAGTGTTCTGAAATGTCTTTTTTAGTGACGGTGTGAGTTTGAAAGTGGTGAAATTATGTCTAAAAACTTTAGAATGATTGTTTAAGTAGCTATTAACATAAGGCTTAACAAGGGATAAAAACTTCTACATTTTTTCATAGATTTTCTTCAATTATGGTTAGAATACCATATATATGCGGAAAAAATTGTATTTTCTATTTATATGAGTGTTGTCGTGCCAGCAAAAATAAAACATGAAAGGAAAGGATAAAGGCGGGCGGGCCGGCCGACTATCTATCTATCTTCTATACGAATACAATTCAATACGGTAAAAAAGTGAAAACGCGAATGATTTTTTTATGTTTTCTAATCATAGGCTAATATGATCTGACCCAATTTGTCAAATCGAGAAGAATATTTGTATCGGGGCTATATCCAAACATGGAATGAAGTGACCCACTTACACAATAGTTTCTTTCAGTTCAAGTATTACGTGTTATGTTCAACTTGAAGAAATTCGGTGAAAATACGAGGTTTCTGGGACGGAAAAAGTCAAGCCGGGAGCGAAATTTGTATGGGAGCAATATATAAATCTGAACCGATCTGACCCATTTTCACCATAGGTGATTCTTGTTGAAAATTTAAGATGTTAGGTTTGAAGAAGATCTGTTAAAATATATGGTTTATAGAGTGAACAAAAGTCAAATCGGGAGTGAAATTTGTGTGGTAGCTATATATAAATCTGAACCAATCTGAACTATTTTCATCATAGGTGTTCCTAGTTTAAATATGTTTTGCCAAATTTGAAAATAATCTTATAAAATACGAGGTTTCTAGTAAAATTTGTATGGGGGCTATATATAAATCTGAACCGATTTTCTTCAAATTAAATAGTGTTTCATTTAGTTCTGGCTACAATTGCGACCTGTACTTTGATTACAAGAATATATGGCTAAACAGACAGACGTATGGACGGACGGACATACAGACGGAAATTGATAAATCGATTCAAAAAGTGATTCTAAGTCGATCGGTATAATTAACAATGGGTCTATTTCGCTTCCTTTTGGGTGTTACAAACAAATGCACAAAGACATACTACTCTCGTGGAGTATATAAAAACTAAACTAAAAATCATGTTTTTAATTCTCTTCGGTCTACTGAGCTATTAAGATATTGGTCAGTTTACCTTCACGGGAAAGTCAAGTAGTGCCTTAAGGAACCGTTTTTGAGTGGACCACACCATTCATAAAGGACGGTATGTAGTCTAAAAATTGCTATAGTTGATTATATCTCTAATTCTATTCCCGGTATCTCGTTAATGTTGTGAAGTAATTCAGCCCTATTATGAAATTAATTCCCAACAAGGTGGGGAAAAGGAAAATATGTAATGATGTTTAAGATGTTTTCTTTTATTATTTCCTTTTTACCAAATAGTGCAAGATTTTAATCCCCCTTATCGCGAATAAAGGGTGAATTTTCTATTTCCTTGTAGGCGTAAGATGATAATATGAATATAACCCGGGAATAGGTTGCACTTCTTTGCGTTGTTATAGAAAAAGGCGATCAAATCGAAGTAAGACAGCAGAAAAATCTTTAAAAAATTGCCATAATTCACGATTGGAAATTTTAAGGAAAAAATTCATTCCCAGGGAAATTTTATTCGAGATAGGGATGAATATGTAGGCTGATTTTCAATGTTGCCATAATTTCATAATAGCATCCTGAGGGCCATGTGCTTATTGATGGGCCGTCCTGAACGACTTTTGTGCCTTCTATTTTGGTTAAGAATGGTTCTGATTTATTGTTTGTTTCATTCGGACCAAGTTTGTCTGGATATTTCTCAATTGTCCAATTTTTGCGCTTGAAATTGTCTTGGTCTAGGTAGTGAATGGATACCACTTTTAACAGAACATATCGGCCTGAATAACGAATTTTTGAAATGCTTAAAATTGGGCATGGTATTTGGCATGTTGTACTAACGGGTGATTTTTTAAAAGCTATAGGAAAGTTTTTCAAAAACAAAACACATAAAATTCAGAAAAATGCATGACATCTTTATTTGAATCGATAGTACGGTCCATATAATTTAATGTTTAAAGATTATTTCATGCAAATGTTGACCTTGACTGCGCCTCAAATGGTCCATCCGCTTAGTCCAATTTTGGCAATTCCACGTTTTTGAGTAACAGAGGCCCAATTGCTGCGAACGGCGACGAATCGATAATTGATGGTCATCATTAACACTAGCCGATACAGCTGCGATATTTTCTTCAGTTAGCACTCTACGTAAGCGTGTTGGTGGTTTAATATCCAACAATGTAAATTTAGTCACAATATCCCGAATAGCCGCTTCAGTGGGTCGATAAAACTGACCATAAAATGGAAGAAGCGCGCGATGAACTTTCTTAACAGAGCACGCATTTTGATAATAAAATTCAATAATTTGCAAGCGTTGTTCGTTTGTAAGACGATTCATGGTTAAATAATAGACCAAACTGAAGATGTTTGACAGTGAAACAAAACACGAAACGTGCGTCAGCTGTTTAAACCAGTGTTGCCAAAAAGATAATAGCTAAAAAATCACCCTTTAAACAATCTTATATCGAAACGGAAGTACTTTTGAAGGTCTTATAGAAATATACAAAGTTCAGCGATTTTTTGAGAACTTTTTTTTTCCATATATACATGTAAATGAAGGTCAGAGGATATATTTTGTTCGTAGATTTATGAAATATGATAATTATCTCTTAATTTGTTTAATTGTGTACAGCAGAAATACGGACGCGACAAAAGTTTCCACTCATAGTAAAAAATAGTAATTTTCGTTATAACACTTCAACTTTTAACAAAAATAAAAGAGAACAAGTTAACTTCAAGTTTCATAATAAAAAAGTTGTCGAAATAAGGAAAAAAATAAAGTTAAAAGCTATTAGTGTGGTCTGATTTAAGTTTTTGGTAGACCTTTTTTGGGAGATATCCATATTTAAATTGAATTTAAGGTTTTCCGATAAGAAGAGAAGACCCTTTAAGTTCTGGTATCAGATAATCGATATGCATGATTCAGCAAGAACATGTCGATAAAATTATAGAATTAAATATTAAACAAAATAATTACTTTAGTTTTTTCGTTTGCATTTTTTTTTTGGTCTGTAATCAATAATTGATTTGAACTGGAATATTGTCCTGGCTCAAGACCATTTTGCATCTATACTTAATAGAATGCAAATTTATTTACAAATGGCATGGTGACATTTATTACTTGGTTGCAGACTACCACTATCATGATTTCCACCCTATCTAAAGGTTTCGTTCAGGTGGCTTAGCAGCGACTTTTCAACATCAAACCCGGCCTCTATAAGGAGATGATTCTCACAAACGAACGAGAATCACAACTCACTTGCCGAATTTGCGTTTAAAAAATCGCACCAAGTAATAAAGCACACATGCCATCTTACAAGCATCTCATTGAGTAGCATATGTTAGTATGTGTATATGCAGGTATAGTTACCCAGCAATACTTCTGCCGTGCCAACGCTCATTTGTTATAGTTTTTTCGTTTTTTTTTTGGTCTGTAATCAATATTTGATTTGAACTGGGATATGGTCCTGGCTCAAGACCATTTTGCAAGTTATAAAGGTAACCATTCCATTTGTAAATAAATTTGCATTCTATTAAATATATATGCAAAATGGTCTTGAGCCAGGACAATATCCCAGTTCAAATCAAAATAATTATTTTTATTTTTAATGGTGTTTTTCGCGCCAGCCAAATTAATTAATTAATTTTATCTTTATGTTTGGTCTAAACCACTGTTTCTACGTGAATACGAAATTTTCAATATTTGAAGGCCTTATATAACGTAAAATCAGTCGTGAAGCAGCACAAATATTAAAGATATCGTCAATGAAATTTGAAATTTTATTAAAATAAATTGCAAAAAATAACTATTAAATTTTTTTAATTGTAGATTTTATTGAACAGTATGCACATAGATGATCTGCGTAATCTCTGCATATTCTTAGTTTATCCATACATTTCATTCTCAAACACGCTAGTCTCCCCTTACGATTGCAGGCTATACGAATATAATTTCACCTTGACCTCCACTAAGTGTATTTTCGAAATTGACTTTGGACCAACCGCATTCATACCCAAATCAAATTTTCGAAGTCAATGTTGACCAAGTATAAATGCATTCATTCCGAATAATCGATATGCACAGTCAAAATCGACTGCGGAAGATTGTCAAAATAATATTTATATTATCCGTATATCGATTCAAGAAACCTGCCAAAAATGCAGAATAATCCCTTCGAATGACTTTTGTGACTTCAATTTGATTTGTATAAACTCCTTTCTCAGACAATCCAGCATTTCTGCTCGTAATAGTTTTGTGAAATCTTCATTTCCATTCTTTACCAAAAATTCCCCAACAATTCTCTTGCCTTCTAAGAATTCCAATCAAACACTCGCTGCATCCTTTCCCAATCGAATCCTTTATCGACTCCTAATCTCCCAAGAACAATTTCAAAACATATATCAATACAGTCAATCCTTATCTATGACATTAATGCGGTTATAAATAGAATTATTAACTCTTAATATCCCTCCATAGAGACATGCTGTGCTGGGCCATAAAAAAGAGCAAAATTCTCAAAATCGTAATGATCGACAAGAAAAAAGACAAAAATATGAAATTATTAAACTCACCCCCAAAAAAAAAGGAATGTTGAAGGTACAGGACATTGAACAAAATGTGATATGTCATTGGCTCTTCTCTTTCTCTTCTGCGCCTTTGTCCAAAAGGACCCTCAAATGAAATTGACCTGTTCGAATACACATTCTTACAATGTTATCCTGCTCGAGCATCAGTTGAAGATATTTCAAATTGAGATGTTTCCTTTTTTCTGTGGGCAGGAGAAATCTCAGAAAATCCCTTTTTATGGCTTTAGAACAATCGATGGGGTTTTCTTGTAATGATTTCGCTGCAGAGCCACACAATGGAGAGTGTTATAGAAAATGTCACCGGAGGACAAAAGGATTCGTTGTAATAAATATTTATCGTGTGTTATTAAGTTATTAATTTGTGGTAAATCCTATTTACGGCCTCTTATCTGATTGATAAGGTGTGGTCCTCGCATTGGCCCTCATGTAGCATTTCGGCGGGTAACATTTACCATTTTGGTTTATAATTGAAAAGTAATCGATTCGTTTTTACCACTTCAAACCCAGACCCAAGTCTTACAACTCAAAGTGGCCGAAATTGTGTGCGTGTGTGTTCCTCAGTGATCCCTTTTTCGTGGTGTATCATTTCATTTCATATACTTTTGCAATTTGTTTTCAATTGTCTTGCCAATGGCTATTTTTGTTCTTGAATTCGCGTTCTTGTTTCGTTTTTTTTTCGTTGTTGCTGCCCATGTTGTGGGTAATATTGTTCAACACCAATTTGGACACTTCGTTCATCTTGTTAGTATCACTGAGTAATGTGATATTTCTGCCCACAGGGCACGTGATTGTTCACACTGGAGTACAAAAAAGAACAGAACAGAACCGGATCCCCCGGTGATACAATAATACAAAAGGCAGTCGCAACTAATGTTACATAATGCATACGAGTTCGCAGAACATACATATCTTATTACAGATTTTAATTCGCATATGCTTGCAACTGAGGAAATATTCAGTTTGAATTCAAGTATGAGCACAAGATTGATCTACCTTCAGCGTCTAGCTATTTGCGCAACAAAGAAACATTGTAATCTAAGGAAGGTTTTCGCAAAACGGGGGAAACTTGACGGTTAGGGGTTATAAGGTATTCCTTAGTAGTGGGGAAGGGGAAATATAAGGAAATCCATGGATGGTTTCAAGGATAGCCAACAAACTTGGAGTCTTCTTACTAGATCAATTCCGTATGAAATTCGAAAAGGTCAACGATGCTGCCGAATGTAGTTCTATAATTCAATATTGCAGCATAGTACTTAACCTGTTGAGTATTCCCTGGAGGATTTTTTTAAATATTCAATCAGCATTTCGTAAAGGAAAAGAAGGAAGTAAAGCAATCATTAAAAATGTCATGTATTATTCTTTTTCAAAATATAATTTTATATTAATTTATAACACAGGCTACACCAGTCCGCATCTTTGTTTTTCTAATAAATTTTGAAGGTTTTTCGTCCACAGAAATATCATCAGCAAAAATGGAAAAATTGCCTAAGCCAAAAATGGACAAAAACATGAAAAATTAAATTACGTCCAAAACTAAATGCTAAATAACACAAACGAAAAATCGACTAAAAATATTGTGTCTTTATTTTTAATCTAATGGGGTCTCCAAGGCAAGTTGGAGGACCTCGACTATGCTGATGATATTTGTCTACTTACCCATACCTTCTCGGACATGCAAGCAAAACTGGCAGCTGTTCAAGAAACTGCGGCACAGGTTGGCCTGAAAATAAACGTAGGCAAAACAAAAACTATGGGAATAAACGCAACGAGTGTGCAAACATTATATGCACGAGGACAAACGCTTGAGGATGTAGAAACATTCTGTTATCTGGGAAGCATATTGGACAAAAGTGGCGGTTCAAACCAGACATCTCCAGTCGCATCAACAAAGCACAACAAGAATTCGATCGACTAAATCCGTCGTGGAAGTCGTCATACTTGTCAAGACGCACGAAACTAAAAATATTCAATACAAACGTGAAATCCACTCTGCTGTACGCATGCGAGACGTGGAATGTAACACCACGCGATGTACAACTCATACAAGTGTTTGTAAATAAATGCCTAAGAAAGATCACCCATATATATTGGCCTCGAACAATATCAAATGTTCAACTTTGGTCAGAAACACACCAACAACCGATCCTGAATAAAATCCGAAAATGCAAATGGAGTTGGATTGGCCATACACTTGCCAAACAGCCGACTGATATCGCAAAACAAGCCATCGACTGGAACCCCCAAGGCAGTCGGCGAAGAGGTCGACCATCGCACACTTGGAAACGGCAAACTGAAATTGAATTATCCCATCTACGCTGGAACGAAGTGAAACATCTTGCATCAGATCGCATATACTGGAACAATTTTCTTACGGCCCTATGCTCCTTATAGGAGTTAAAGGAACAAATATATATATTTTTTAATCTAAAAAATTGTAATTACACTGTCCAACAGCATTTCTGGAACATAATAGCGGCCCTATAATTTTGAAAGGGCATGTTGAGTAGAATAAACTTATAGTCCAGATGGTCTGAGTTTATTTTACAGTGGATCGCTGCAGAGCCACACAGTGGATCTTTCGTTTTGACCGAAGGTAGCATTATACTAAGCGAAAAAAGTGTTCTAAGTTAACGTCTGAGAGAATTCTTAATGTCAGAACTATATTGTCGAATCTTATGAGGTAGAAGATCTTAACCCTCTAGCTCAGAGATACAAGCCGAGCCAGAATTATCGGCGGCGGGGGCTTTCGTCTGCTTTACCGGCTCAGTCTGTCATTCGATCACCCGTATTACCAAATCTATTTGCCAATATGGATGAATTTAATATATATTTTTTGGAATTACAGCTTTTCATGTGAGGCATATTTGACCAGACATCTTGAATATCCTAATCCTTCTAAAGAATGGTAACGCTGTACCTACTTAGACACACTAAAGAAGCACAATTAAAAAAAAAACTTTTACAAACCTGGAACTATGCAATTTAGCATATAAAGGGTGATTTTTTAGCTTAGCTATTATCTTTTTGGCAACACTGGTTTAAACAGCTGACGCACGTTTCGTGTTTTGTTTCACTGTCAAACATCTTCAGTTTGGTCTATAATTTAACCATGAATCTTACAAACGAACAACGCTTGCAAATTATTGAATTTTATTATCAAAATGCGTGCTCTGTTAAGAAAGTTCATCGCGCGCTTCTTCCATTTTATGGTCAGTTTAATCGACCCACTGAAGCGGCTATTCGGGCTATTGTGACTAAATTTCGCACCAAATTTATATTATTGGACATTAAACCACCAACACGCTTACGTAGAGTGCGAACTGAAGAAAATATCGCAGCTGTATCGCCGTTCGGAGCAATTGGGCCTCTGTTACTCAACAACGTGGAAAATTTTGCGGATGGATGTAGGTGTGATGCCTTTCAAAATACAGCTGGTGCAAGAATTTTAGCCGAACGACCTAGCGCAACGTAAAATTTTTGGCGAATGGGCTCTTTTAAAGTTGGCCGAAGATCCACTTTTTTACCGAAAAATTGTGCGAATAGACAGAATTGTCGATTTTGGAGTGAATATCAGCCAGAAGCATTGCAAGAGCTACCAATGCATCCAGAAAAAGTCACAGTTTGGTGCGGTTTATGGGCTGGTGGCATCATTGGACCGTACTTCTTCAAAGATGATGCGAATCGTAACGTAACAGTGAGATGATATCCAACTTTTTTGCCTAAAATGCAAGAGCTTGACTTGCATGACATGTCGTTTCAACAAGACGGTGCCACATGCCACACAGCACGCGCAAAAATGGACTTATTGAGAGGCGAGTTCGGTGAACATTTTATTTCACGTTCGGGACCGGTCAATTGGCCGCCTAGATCGTTCGATTTAACGCCTTTAGACTACTTTTTGTGAGGCTATGTTAAAGCTCATGTCTATACAGACAAGCCCGCTTCAATTGACGCATTGGAAGACAACGCTGAAGCATTTATTCGTGAGATGCCGGCCGAAATGTTGGAAAGAGTATGCCAAAATTGGACTAAGCGGATGGACCATTTGAGGCGCAGTCAAGGTCAACATTTGCATGAAATAATCTTCAAACATTAAATTATATGGACCGTACTATCGATTCAACTAAAGATTTTATGCATTTTTCTGAATTTTATGTGTTTTTTTTTGAAAAACTTTCCTATAGCTTTAAAAAAATCACCCTTTAGTATAAGATTAGTACATTTGAAGTTTGAATTAGTAAATAAAATTAATTTTGAGTAAATGTTACATGATTTAAGTATGTACGACGTACAAAATTTAAACAACCTTTAATAAAAATGTACTTAATTGTAGTCCGTTTTACTCAAGTTTTTTTGAGGGTGTTAAAGAAATATTATTTTTTTGTTTAATAATATAAAACGTCGCATATATTTTCCCTGGCGTAAAGATAAAGATGATTTGTAGTCCGTGTGGGCAGATAACTGCAACAATATGTTCAAAAATGCTGTCATAAAATTACACCTTCTTTCACGGCGTTCAGGTATATCGCAAATACATTCTAATGAGTTTTGTATAAATTTCCAATGACCTCTAAGCACAGTCCTAAATGCCTTGCTGTGAATATACCATTGAGACAAATTGTGACACAAACACACACCAACATTCAACTGCAGCATAACGAATACGAGCCAATGGATATTTTGGGCAAAGGACAAATGCAACATTTGACACAGACAATACACTTGTGCTCAAGGAGAATTTGTCAAGGTTTTGACCTTAACACAAAATATTGTCAAATATTATGGCTGCCGAAGAATTAAGCGTATATAAATTAATTTCACGATTCGCAAACAATGCCAGCAATAAATAGATATTTGTAAATATTTTGACGGAATTGCAAAAGAAATTAGCCAAGGCATGAAAACCTTGAAGCAAACTAGGCTAAACGGGAGAAATGGGTTAGTTATGGTAGCAAGGTCAATTGAAGTGTGAAAATCTGTGAAATCTGCATTACAGTGGTGGCAAGATGTCACCAAATGGCCAGTGAAGTAAGTAACATCTGTTGCCATTTTTTGGAAGAAAGACTCCAAGATCAACAGAAGCCCTAAGGTAGCAAAAACGAATAGAAATTGCAGTTGCCCGTGGTACGTGGTAACAACGTGTTGAAGGTCCATGTGGCAATTCTAACGTACTAACGTAAATATCAAGGATTTCTTCTGCTTCACAGACTATTTAGTAAATTGCCTCAATGCATTGCCTCGGTTGGCAATGAATGCTCATATCAATGTTTTAAATTAAATTTTCCTTAAATACCTCATAAATATCGAATTTCATTTGGTTTTTTCGGATACGAATATCTTTTGGGCATTTTGTAATACTTTCGATTCGAGTGCTCCTCTTTTCTTTTTTCGTTTCTTGCAATTTGGCATGGCTGTCTTTTTTGCTTTATAAATTGATTGCTATTTATTTTAATAATTGGCTTCGACTCTCCTCCACCATGATCCGGGTTGCGCGTGCTGCTCACTGAACCTTCGACGCAATGAAACTCCTCTTACATCAATAATCTCAAACAAAGAGGGGATCAGAGCCAAAGAAAGAAGCGTCCAGTGACTGGCATATGAGTGTGAACCAAAAGTATCATATTACTTGGCTGGATATCATATGAAAAGCAAAGCGTAACAATAACAAGCCCACCCAAATAAGCTGCAAGCAATTTGTATCGTAGGTGCAAAATGTACACGAACAGAATAACACTTATTCAAATGTAATATAAAACGATGTTTGGTAGTTTAGAGTTGATGCTGGTGGAAAAGCAGTCGGTTATGAAGAAAAATAAAAATCCATATATTTAAGCAGCAAACAGGCTCGATGACTATAGCATAGGGTGTCCCACCCGTAACTTTCTCTCTAATACTATAATTTTGTAGGGAAGGCTCCGGCGATTTATGTTAGTGACTACAGGCATTATGAAATCCACAGTTTCACAAAATTTGCCTAAAATAAGAAAAATATATAACTGCACCATGAAAATGCCTATACAATTCTGAAAGTAGAGACCAAATATAGCAAAACTGTGTACTCAGTTTTTCATTTTCTGGTTGAGAGTAGGTTGTAGTAGGACTTGTCATTTGAAAGATATAATTAATCAACAATTTATAGTAATTTTTTAGTCCCAAAAACGCAATATTATTTGAGGTTTTCAAAAGTGAAACACAAAAAAGATGAAAAAGCTCTTTTGAAGAAGAACACATTTTATGGGTGTGCAAAATTTAAACACAGAAGCAGCAAACGCGTGATATAGTTTTAAAACATCGCCGCACAGAGTTTTCAAATCTAGTTTTTGAGTTTAAATATAACTTGATGAAACTTCACACGTGTAGAGTAGAATTTTTTCTAGCTGACTTGAAAAATTTTAGATTCCTAGATGGAATAGGTTTTACTCCAAATTCGGTTACACCGGCCAAATGGTTGCCAACTAGTGCAATTATGTACCGATTACAAAGATAAGCACTATGAATTGTTCTGCAACCACTAAATTCTCAAGATGTAGTTCCCTGTGACAACATCCTCTTCTCAAACAAAATGTCTTGTTCGAAGGAGACTCGCGTGAAAAGTTGAAATTGAATGGGAAACAAAATGTAGTCGACCGAAAACAGATATAGCTATATTGATATAGAATCCAAAAAAAATGGCCAATATATCGAGCCTTTAGCGCGGAATTATCGTAAGCGACATTTTCTGAATATATTTTTTATTGTTGAATTTAAAATTTTATGGGCTGATACATAAATAAAAATTGTCAAAATGTCAAAATTGTAAACGTTTATATAAAAAATGGGGCTAAGATTTTATCGTAAGTCGCTGCTCACATTTTCAAAGAAAGCAATTTTATCGCAGCGACAGTTTATGAATTTAGGTAAAAACAGTCAGATAATGTAAGAGATATTTATAAATGTTTTAGATAGGTCTATCAATATTGATGCAATAATAAGTGTATTTTTATACCCTCGGCCATAGAATGAACTGTTCGTCTGTTGGTTGAAAGTACGATAGGTTACGAACGAACTAACCTATGAGGTTTGAAGTTCCCAGATATTTGTTTTATATATTTTTTATCGACCCCGAAGAAAAATCTTTACCCACAAGAACTGAAAGTAGCTCTAAATTATTGTCTTTTTGGAGAACACAAAGCCTTTTTGTATGATTTGTGCCTTATATACAATAATTTAATATACTTCTTGGAATATTCGTATATTAAGCCAAATACTATATACATGGTTTTGGTATCATTTCCCTACTATTGTGGGTAAACGTTAACATGTATTTTATTCAAAGTGGCAAATTTGAAAAGAAACATAATATTTAGCTTAAAATAGTGATGAAAATTGTCATTTTGTCCACAATTCTATAGAGTTAAGGAGTAAACAACTAATAACGGTGTTAAGTTCGGCCGGGCCGAACTTTATATACTCTCCACCATGGATTGCATTCCACAGAGGCTTTCTATATTCGTAAAAGTGAAGTAATATTACAGGAGAATATAATTTTTTTAAAATAGCCAAACCAAAACAAATAAAAATATAGAAAAAATTATTTTATAAATAAATATAATGCTTTTATTATTTCAAAGGCTAGGCTACTAATACGTTTACACTATATATAACGAAAAAATACTTCAAGTCAATTTAAAAAATAAATATTTTTATATTTATATTTTCAAAAAAGCTTACATGCCATAAATATTGATAGTGGATGCTACAGTTGGTTGTATTTCCATTATATTTTAATCCCAAATGTACAAATTATGGAAATCCATTATTTCACGTACATAGTGCAAAATAACCTAACTCCATGACCATAACTCCAATTTTTGACGTAAAAGTTCAAAGAGCAAATCAGAGCAATGTATACACCGAATTCCATGATTCTAGCATAGTACCATTTTTATCCCCCTTTACGTATTTTACACCCTTAAGAGTACGACTTTTTAAAATCTCTTTATTTTACGTGTCTACGCAATCGGAGAAATGTATACACCGATTTTCACTCTTCTAGATGCAGCGGTTTGGTTGGTACTAATTTTATCCCTCTATTTTCATTTTATCGCTTAAAAGTACGAATTTGGAAAAATAACTTTTATATTATGTATCTACTCGTGTTTATAGCTGTTGTCGTTTGATAGGTACCATTTTTCTCCCCTTTTGCAGATAGTAGGGTGGACGAAATGAATATTAATTTAATTATTCGTTCAAAGAAAAATTCAATATCAATATTACCTAAAAACTTTTATATGAAATTTAACTATTAATCTTAGGAATTCAAATGTGTCCAAAATAGTTTTTTATTGACTATTTGAATTACTTTTCTGTTCATTTTCTCTTTATAAAATTAGTGTTATCTATTTTATTATGTTGTTTTAATAATTTTTTATAATAAAAAATGTGTTTTTACTAAAATTTCGAGGTTTAACCTAAAAAACTTAAATCGTAAGTGCCATAGTTTTTCAGTATTTGTAGCCGCAAGTACAATATTTGTATCGCAAGCGCCAAAAGTACCGTATGATGTAAACAAATGATAAATTTTTAATAATAATTAGTTTGGTATGGCCGAATTAAAACATTATGCATTAAAACATATTTCATTTTATGCAAATATTTCAAAATAATCAATAAAAACCTTCTCCTGTAAAATGTGCGTTTTGGCGCTTGCTATCATTCCGCGCTAAGGGCTCGATATTTTAAAAAACAAAATTTATGACTTCAACGTTACACAGTTGTCACAGTTTTCAATATTTTTCAAAAAAGTCGTCTAACATAATAGGACTGTTTTTCTTTAAGACAAGCTGCGATAACAAAAATTTAATTTTTTTTCTCAAAATAAAGAAAATATTTATTTACATTGTCTTTGTAACCGACCAAAACAAGTTTCGATAACTACTAAATTGACTTACACTGGATAATTACCCAGGCTAAGCATGCAATTTTTAACATTAAGTATTTTTTTCAAAATTTGCTTTCATACACATATTGAAATTGCAGTTGCGACAATAAATATATATATATATATATATATATATATATATATATATATATATTGGTTTAAACAGCTGACGCACTTTTCGTGTTTTGTTTCACTGTCAAACATCTTCAGTTTGGTCTATAATTTAACCATGAATCGTCTTAAAAACGAACAACGCTTGCAAATTATTGAATTTTATTTTAAAAATGCGTGCTCTGTTAAGAAAGTTCATTGTGTTCAGCGACGAAGCTCATTTTTGGCCCAATGGGTACGTAAATAGGCAGAATTGTCGATTTTGGAGTGAATATCAGCCAGAAGCATTGCAAGAGCTACCAATGCATCCAGAAAAAGTCAAAGTTTGGTGCGGTTTATGGGCTGGTGGCATCATTGGACCGTACTTCTTCACAGATGTTGCGAATCGTAAAGTAACTGTGAATGGTGAGCGCAACCGTGAGATTATATCCAACTTTTTTTTTGTCTAAATGCAAGAGCTTGACTTGCATGACATGTAGTTTCAGCATATCTTTTGATTGGATTGTCCGATCATTACAAAAATCTGAGACAGTTTAAATTTGAATTTTAGTAAAACAAAAAATCAAAAAAAAAATTCAACTCTCGCGAATGCCGTTGTCGTGTCGAAAACGACGATTGTTTTGAAAATGGTTTTAAGTTTTCGTTTATGATAAAAATAAAATTTTAGTACAAATACTCCTAAGAATTTCTCTTTAAACTAGCATTAAAATACAATTTTAATGTTTTTAATACAGCTTTTTCTAACAAATTGCTTTCTTTTCACGAAATAGTCGGTCTTATTATGGTTGTCGTAGTCGTTACATTTCGTTACAACAATTTTGTAAATGGATTACAAATAACAGAGCGCTTCACAATAATCTCAATTATAGTAAATTGTGAATTACCGTTAGAGAAACTGTCAACAGACAGTTGTGTGATGATATTATGAACAGAAATACAAATAATTTTATTGTGACAAAAATGCAAAATAAAATTTCTTGTTATGAATCTCTTTATCAATCATCTTATAAAATTGTTTCGCGTTAAAAATGTAATAAGCATTACTATAATTAAATTATATAAAGGGTGATTTTTTAAGAGCTTGATAACTTTTTTTTTAAAAAAAACGCATAAAATTTGCAAAATCTCATCGGTTCTTTATTTGAAACGTTAGATTGGTCCATGACATTTACTTTTTGAAGATAATTTCATTTAAATGTTGACCGCGGCTGCGTCTTAGGTGGTCCATCCGCTTAGTCCAATTTTGGCATTTCCACGTTTTTGAGTAACAGAGACCCAATTGGTGCGAACGGCGACGAATCGAAAATTGGTGGTCATCATTAACACTGGCCGATACAGCTGCGATATTTTCTTCAGTTCGCACTCTACGTAAGCGTGTTGGTGGTTTAATGTCCAACAATGTAAATTTGGTGCGAAATTTAGTCACAATAGCCCGAATAGCCGCTTCAGTGGGTCGATTAAACTGACCATAAAATGGAAGCGCGCAATGAACTTTCTTAACAGAGCACGCATTTTGATAATAAAATTCAATAATTTGCAAGCGTTGTTCGTTTGTAAGACGATTCATGATGAAATGTCAAAGCATACTGAGCATCTTTCTCTTTGACACCAAGTCTGAAATCCCACGTGATCTGTCAAATACTAATGCATGAAAATCCTAACCTCAAAAAAATCACTCTTTATAATATATATATATCAATATTTTGGTTAAATTAATTTATTTCGATGTTTAAATAAAAACCTTCACCACGTTTTCGACGTCTAATAACGACACTCGTGGTACGGTTTTCCCAAATCGTTTGCGGCACAACAACGACATTCGTATTAATCTGATATTATTATTTGGCAATATTATAAATATTGTTAGGTATCGAATACATTTTGTTATTTTGTTTGTTGCACAGTGCTATCAACGAGTTAATATCAGCGCGAAAAGCATTATGATTGATGCTTTTTTTGGAATATAATAAAAATATTTTTTTCTAAAATCAACATTTGATTTGTATTGAAAAAGTAAAGCAAACCATAGTATGCTAAAAAGTCTAAAAAGTGTGTTTTGCAGGAGTGGCGTTCAAAGTTTTTCGATATATCTGAAGTAGAAATTAGATATAGATAGACAATTCGAGTATAAGTTGTCGAGTTAGCATACTATGAAATGAAGTTGGCGTTCTATATGTTTTTTGTTTTTATTTATTCGCTTTTTACTATTATGTACGATAAAAATATTTTTTGAACTGAGACATTGTTATTCATGCAAATTTATTTACAAATGACAAATTTATTACTGCGGCTGCACATTACCACTTACAAAAATATATCTTTATTTGGCGTTCAGAACATTTACTGTTTCTGCCATATTTTGAATGTTGACACACCAAACGAATATTTCGAGAATGGCAAAACTATTGTTAGTCGACTACGCCAACACAAATCAAAATACCTATATAATAGTCTAAGGTACAGCAATAGTGAATATCATTTTATATGTATATTCTCGACTTCTTTTTTGCAAGAGCATTATTTGAAAATTTGGTTTAATACACATCGTTATTGAGGACAAAGTCGAAAAATATTTAAATAATAACTCTGTATTAACGTTGTTGTTATCTTTATACAAAGAAAAATTTCCCATAAAAGAACAATATTCGAAAACAATATTCCTATGAAATCATGAATTAAAACAAAAGACTTAAGACACATACTCATTTCAACGAATTCCTACAATATGTTTGTATATCCGCATTGATATCATGTTGTAATACGCGGGATACCTACAAGTACTTCATGCAATTAAATGTTTTGTATTTTGAATCTCCTTAAACCGGATGTTATCCTTTTCTGGTATTTTGTTCCCCAATTTATATCCTTTTGACAAGGCATTCAAAAATACATTACAAACCTTTAAAAAATCATTAATATCTGTAACATTATGGCAAGGCCAACACCGTAAAAAATTGAACATGCATCTATGTTTGTTCCACTTCAGTTTGCACACACTCACGCAATTGAAATCCGTTTTGACAGCTTCCTCAAGGAACATCTTCATCAAAAACGTTAGCCTTGGCTGCACTAGGTAGGTAACGCAAACGGACACACTAAATCTACACATGTGTACGAATACGTACACACATATGTATGTCTGCATGTATGTTTATTAAGTCATTAAAATTGTATCAGAAAAAGTGAAAACAGGAAATTAAAATCAAATCATAATTATATGTTCGCATTTAGGTGCTCGTGGATAGGTAAGCTACATAAAAGGACCTTTTGGTGGTCCAATTATAATATTACATAAACTGAATGTCTTACAAGACGCTTGATTTTGTGTAGTAGAAATTCCTACGGTTACGGCAAAGGTCAAAGAGATTTTGATAAAAAATGTACAGGTTGGCACTGAATTAGAAATATGGTTAGGAAGTCAATTTAGATTTCACAATTTATTTCATGACTTTGTTAAGATTAACTGGGTAATTTGGATTCAAATTTTAATGTCGAAAGAAGTCCATTCTGTTTAAAAATTAACTTAATGATTTGTTTTAATTTCATTTGATATTTCTGAAAATAGTCTAATTCTATTCATTCCAGCCATTTTTATAAGTTTACTAATAGGAAACAATCACAGGGGGCTAGATCTGGTAAATGTGGTTATTGCGGAAGCAACGTGAAGCGCATTTCATCGAATTTCTTTTGAGTTTTTGTGCTTTTAGTGACTGACAAATGTTTTTTGTCCCAAATTGTTTTTGTACGTACTCCAAGCACCTTCTCAATATAATACTAATATTAATCAAATCGTATGAAGACTCTTGGTTTGAGTGATCCCAGCTAAATCACGATCCATTCTGTGGACGACATTTCATTTGGTTTATTCTTGTTTTTATTTTTAAGGTGGGAAACATGAAATGCTACATACAGATTAAAGCGTGAAATTTCATGCATTTTTAACGAATATTAATATCTTTCATTTGAAAGTCATGATGCATTTGTGTGATTCCCAACAGTTCAAAAAAAGGAAAGGGTAAAGTCGGGCGGAGCCGACTATGTGATACACTCCACTTTATATCCGAATACAAACAATTCAATTCGTCAAAAAATTGAAAACGGGAAGGATTTTTGTATGCTTCCTAATCATAGGCCAATATGACCTGACCCAATTTGTCAAATCTGGAAGAATGTTTGTATCGGGCTATATCCAAACATGGAATGATGTGACCCACTTACACAATAGGTTCTTCCAGTTCAAGTATAACATGTTATGCTCAAAATGAAAAAAATTATCTGAAAATACGTGGTTTCTGGGGAGAAAAGTCAAGCTGGGAGCGAATATAAAGCTATATAAATCTGAACCGATCTGACCCATTTTCACCACAGGTGTTTCTAGTGGAAACGTAAGATATTTTGCCAATTTTGAAGAAAATCTGTTAAAATATGTTGTATCTAGGCAGAAAAAGTCAAATTCAATTCAAATTCAGTCAATTTTGAAGAAAAATCTGTTAAAATATGTGGTATCTAGAGCGGAAAAAATTAAATTGGGAGCGAAATTTGTATGGGGGCTATATAAACAGTGATTTTTTTGAGGTTAGGATTTTCATGCATTAGTATTTGACAGATCACGTGGGATTTCAGACATGGTGTCAAAGAGAAAGATGCTCAGTATGCTTTGACATTTCATCATGAATAGACTTACTAACGAGCAACGCTTGCAAATCATTGAATTTTATTACCAAAATCAGTGTTCGGTTCGAAATGTGTTTCGCGCTTTACGTCCGACAAATTTTGTTCAGCGATGAGGCTCATTTCTGGTTGAATGGCTACGTAAATAAACAAAATTGCCGCATTTGGAGTGAAGAGCAACCAGAAGCCGTTCAAGAACTGCCCATGCATCCCGAAAAATGCACTGTTTGGTGTGGTTTGTACGCTGGTGGAATCATTGGACCGTATTTTTTCAAAGATGCTGTTGGACGCAACGTTACGGTGAATGGCGATCGCTATCGTTCGATGCTAACAAACTTTTTGTTGCCAAAAATGGAAGAACTGAACTTGGTTGACATGTGGTTTCAACAAGATGGCGCTACATGCCACACAGCTCGCGATTCTATGGCCATTTTGAGGGAAAACTTCGGAGAACAATTCATCTCAAGAAATGGACCGGTAAGTTGGCCACCAAGATCATGCGATTTGACGCCTTTAGACTATTTTTTGTGGGGCTACGTCAAGTCTAAAGTCTACAGAAATAAGCCAGCAACTATTCCAGCTTTGGAAGACAACATTTCCGAAGAAATTCGGGCTATTCCGGCCGAAATGCTCGAAAAAGTTGCCCAAAATTGGACTTTCCGAATGGACCACCTAAGACGCAGCCGCGGTCAACATTTAAATGAAATTATCTTCAAAAAGTAAATGTCATGGACCAATCTAACGTTTCAAATAAAGAACCGATGAGATTTTGCAAATTTTATGCGTTTTTTTAAAAAAAAAGTTATCAAGCTCTTAAAAAATCACTTTTTATAAATCTGAACAGATCTAACCCATTTTTATCATGGGTGTTTATATTGCATAAAAAAGTTGTTCTACCAAATTTGAACCAAATCTGTTAAAATATGTGGTATCCAGCGTGAAAAGAGTCATATCTAAATCTGAACCGATTTTCTTCAAATTAAATAGCGTTCGTCCTTATCCCGAAAAACTTCGTTGTGCAAAGTTTCCTTTGGTTCTGGCTACAATTGCGACCTGTATCGTGATTACAAGAATAGATGGACAGACAGACGGACATTGCTAAATTGATTCAAAAAGTGATTCTAAGTCGATCGTTATACTTAACAATGGGTCTATCTCCCTTCCTTTTGGGTGTTACAAACAAATGCACAAAGACATAATACTCTCGTGGAGTGTATAATTATAAACACATTTACAAAAAGGCGTGTTGGTAAAGTAAAGGGTAAAAATGTGGCCTAAAGTTTGTTCGAGAATTGTTAATAACGTACGTGCTCTTTTTAGCATATTTTATATAACAGATATAGACACTTTCATTTTCAAAAAAATATGGGCCAATTATCCTTTCGGAGGATACACGTCACCAAACAGAAGTCGCTGATGAACTGCTATTGTATTTTCCGTAGCCCATGTCCTGCAGTTTTGCTTGTTGACATACCCACTTTTTTGGGAAACGGGCTTCATCGCTCATAAACAAATTGTGAATATTGTGAATTGCGACAGTTAGTTTGAAAAATTAAATTCAATTATTTTTGTACGTTGTTCGATCGTGTAATGATTCATAATTAATTCCCCAAGTCTCCTTAACAAAATGTTGAAAAAAAAAAAAACAAAGAGAGAATAATAATTTAAAAAGTTGTAAAGAATTCAAACCATACAGCACATTCTGCGCCACCCTGTACTTCAAGACAATTCATCGAAAAAAGTGATATCGTGAATGATTTTTGGTTCATTATATACATAGGTCTCACCGGTTTGATCCAGTTTCGCAATGCAAGTTCTGCCAAATTAGTTCAAAATCAGTAAAGTATATATCTGAGAGAAAAATGTTAAATCGGAAGCGACATTTGAATGGACATACATTAAAACTTGGAACGATATGGCCCACTTTCACCATGTATGTTTATTGGTAAAATGTAATATGTTGTGTCAAGTTTGCTCAAATTTGGTTAATGATTTGGTTTCTAGAGCGAAAATAATATATTTATATTATAATAGAACCAATGAAATTTGGTTTCTTTAATCGTTGCTCGTTTATTGAATTCTACTTTAAGACTGTTCTCTTAATATCTAGCTTAAACAATCTATGTTACAGCGATCGAGCAATTATGCTGAGTTAGTAGTATATAGCAGAGTCGTGTTAGAACAAAGGGCACTTATGACTAACATAAACGAACCGAAGAGGTGGACACAGTAGAGTGTAATAAGACTTTTCAGTAATGTGGACACACACAACAAAAAACGATATGTGCAAAATTTTAGCTCAATTGGGTAATTGTGAGGCGACCCTTATCGACCATAAACTTTTGAAATTTTCGCCCAAAAAGTAATTTTTCAAGATATGAACTATTATTATTAGTTAATATTTATGCAATTATTATTGAGTGAGAATATTTACAACTTGAAAAAAATTCTTTTATATAAGTGTTAATAACCGTTCTAAATGCTACCCTTGTAGCATTTAATTATGTTATTATTAATTATAAATTAATAATAATTATAAATTAATAATATATAATTTAATTATAAATTAATAATATATAAATTAATAATAACATAATATTATTATTAATGTATTATTATGTTATTATTAATTTATATATGTGGTTTTCCATTTTTTCGAATTGATAGTGCTGCTGACTTAAAGTGACATTTGTGTAGGGTTTGGGGTCCGGGAATTCCCGAATCGTTTTTCCCGGGAATTCCCGTTCAAATTTTTCCGGGAATTCCCGGGAAAAAAATTTTCAATTTCCCGGGAATACGGGAAATATTAAAAAAATAATTTATTTATTATGTTGATCAATAATTTAATGTTACTATATAAATTGGAATTTTTAGATGTATTTTAAATTCATATATGTATTTACATTACTGACAATAATAAGTATTTGTTGAGTATTTGTTTATATTATATTACTACAAACAAAACATTTTAAATTCGCTAAATAGCCATTTTATGCGAAACCCAGCTAGGGGAATAAAAACTTTCTGTGAGTCTATTTGCAGGATCTTTATTGTGAAATAAAAATATCATTCCGACAATACTATGACTTATATAATGTAAATTTTTTTGTTTTCCTAGAAGAATCGAGGTGAATATCTTCTTCAAGAACAATTTACTTTACATATGTAGCCAGAAAGAAATGGTCTAAAAATAGGAATACAATAAAAATTGTTCGCCTGGAAACTTTCAAGAGAAATCTAATAGGAATATAAATATATGCTACGATGTACTTAAATGACCCTTTGTAAGAATTAATGACTGGACTATTTCAATATTTTTATTTTTTATGAATTTATTAAATTAATATTAATTTTTATGTTTATTCATAATCAGCACTATAAATTCGTAATGTGAAATGTAAATGCATATTGAGAAATATAAATTCATAATAAGAACATACAAATTGATAATGAGATATATAAATACAAAATGAGAAAATCCAAATTGATAATGAGAAAATCCAAATTGATAATGAGAAAATATAAATTCTTATTCTGGAATATATATTCATAAAATATAAATTCATAATCAGGAACTCTAAAATTTATAATCGAAGCTCTGTATGTACGTTTTTCTATGGATATTTTCGTAGAACACATATTTGATCAATGTTCTCATTATAAATTTACATTTTCTCAATATGATTCTATATTTTCTCACTATGAATTCATTTTTTCTGAATATGAAAACGTATTTTCTGATTATGAATATGGATTTTCTGATTACAAACTTGTATATTTCATTATGAAATGGTATGTTCTATTATGAATTAATTGTTATTAATGAATTATGATTTATATATCTGATTATGAATTAACATTTTCCTATTATAAATTTACATTACCCATTATGAATTGTCCTATGAATGTCCCTAATATGAATTTACATTTCTCAATATAAATTTGTATGTTTCAAATATAATCTTGAAAAGGTGTAGAGTAAAATATTTGTAAAATGAAAAATAATTTGTAAAATATTTTGACAATAACATTCGTTTTTAATTTGTAGTATGACAGTATTGAAAAAACACACCAGTTATTAAATGTTGATATTTTAAACCATATTGAACATACCTATAAATAAATTACTTTTTCCCGGGAATTCCCGGGATTCCCGGGAATGAAATTTTTCATTCCCGTTTTCCCGGGAAATGAAAAAAGTCCGGGAAACCCCAAACCCTACATTTGTGACATGTTCGTTCTATACTATTAAAATAGCGGAAATAGGAATTTTTTAATTATTTTTTTTTTGAGACATTTGATTTGATTGAGAATATTTTAAATAATTGTTGGGATAGTCTGGATGTGTCCTCAGAAATTTCTCTAAGAAAAATACAGAAAATCGGCGATATAGGGAGGTTTAAACCGAATTTTGATAGTTGTTAATCATAGTGTATTTAACTTCAAGCCATTTGAGGATTAACCGAATAAGCTGAAATTTTGTACAGCCCGTTTTTAATTCATTGGAAAAGGTTCAGAGGCTGGGCGCAGCAAAATTCTAACCCTCGAAAAATTGCTTATATCTAAGGGCCACCCTAATAAACATATGTTTCATTAAATAAGGTGTGCTACAATTGCAAGTACTCGCTACAGGTACTTCTTCTTGAAATATAATGCGTTTTGCCAAATTTAATTAATATCGTTTAACATTTTTGGTTTCTAGAGAGGAAAAAGTTACATCGGAAGTGACATTTGTGTGAGAACTATATCTAAATATGAGCTGATATGATTTGGATTCAGCATAGATGTTTTTTTTTTTTTTGAATTTTAATAGAATCGGCTTCTAGAACGGAAATAGTCAAATCGGGAACGACATTTCTATGAGGGCTATATCTAAATCTGAACCGATTTTGTTCAAATTAAATAGCGTCCGTCCCTGACGCACAAAAATTATTATAAATATTTTAAAAAATATGAAAGAACAGCGATTCCGCCAATTTGAAATTTTCTCATTTAGTAATTGTAGATAGGGTCTTGTAATAACAATTATTTTAAATCGTAGAAATATTGCTTTTCAAAATATGTAACATCACCTTTGACATTTTATATGACTTTAATAGCAGTAGTTTCGTGATATTATTCCCGTCCCAATTATACACGAGAATTGTACAATAAATATATAGTTTAGTGGTCCTAATTGATTGAAGTGGTCCATGAAGTACACTTGTACAAAATTGAAAGAGGTAGACGAAAATTCATTACAAGTTAATATTATTGTGATTTTTATCTCTATTTTTGGCGAACAAAAACTATGTTTACAACCATTTTTCGTAAATAATACTCACTTTTTGTCTGATGTGAGGATACTTGTATATGGTATATGAAAAGACGACTAAAAAAATATGAAAAATTACGAAACAAAACCTACACAAAAATGGACGATATTTCATATCAAATATCACCCAAAAACATCATAATTGTCGACGGATAAATAAATATGAGTTATCGCCCATTGGGTGATATTTCTTAAATTCACATATGAAAAATTTCGATTTTGGGCAAGAAATCATTACTCTGGACATACCTTTGATGGAATTTATTTTTTCGTATTAAAAAATACTCAAATTTTTGGGTTATTTTTCATATGAAAAATACTTATTTTTTGGATGAATTGTATTTTTTAATTTCGACGATTTCGCATTTATTGTTGTGTATACTTTTTAATAATTTTCCCTTTACCTCATTTTTTGACTTCGGTCATTTTTATTTGTATGGTCGATGTCGCCGTTTGTATATTTCATTCACAATCAAGACTCACGGTATAAATAACAAACTTCATTTAAAATATTTCTAAAATGTAGCAAATATCTAATTTGCAGAAAAATTCCAAACAAGTGTTTATAATCCACTAGAATACCAAAGAATTCAGACTATCTTATTTTCAATGATCACATTTTGTATAAATTACAAAATGTGCCCTACTCTCTGCAATCATAAAGACATAAACCACTTTTAAAACAAATTCATAGATTTTATCTCTGTGCCTCTACGCAGTCCAATCATTCTTGTAGATGACTACAATGTGCAAAGATCTACAATTCTAGTTATTACAATTCAATATTTTTGATAAATTACAAGATATCTTAACAAACCAATTCAAACCACAATGTATGTATATGGCACTTGTTAATCGAAATACACCCCCTATAGTGACAAATGCCCTGGTTTCGAAAACTAATGACATGACGCAAGCCATGGCATGCTGCTTCTGCAGGACCCAGATCAGAATACGAAAGGTACGACTAAGTTTGGCTACCTTAATTGTAATTAATTATCATTTCAATATAATTTATATCTGTTTAACAGGAATCTCCCTTCAATATTTACAAAATATTATTGATTTCCGAAGCGTTTATTTGTTTCTACCCACTGAGTGGAGTACGTCGACCAGCGAGTACCTGTGGTGAGGTGAAATTATGCAAAAAATCCTAAGAAAAACGAATAAATTATCATCACAAAGTGAGCGAGACAGACAAGACAAGTGCATCGCACAAATGAAGAAAATATTTTTATTTATCTGTTACGAAAAATCTTGTAAACTTCTGTTTGTCTGGGTGCGCAAGTGTGTTTGTTTGAAACAAAAGCGATCATAATCGATTTGTTGAATATCTCGGAGCTGATTTCTCCCTGTTCGATATGTAAGTACAAAACGATTTACTTTTACTGCACATCGATCTCGTTCGTCATCAGCATCATCTGCGGATATTCAAAAAGACTTCGTCTTTCGGTCTTTTGGGCAAAGGTATTGCCAAGAAAAATGATGGTGTGGTTACTTTGCACAGCAGGTATATGTCCTATGCAATGTGTCCTATGTTATAGGTACTCGCCATGCATTCATTGCCCAGTAGTTGGGTTCATATTTATTCGTTGTGTACGAAGCGAATTAATTGGCAGTAGTTTTGGTTAAAAATACTCTTAGTTCACAGAAGATATGTGTGTGTGTGTGGAATTCTGGTGAGCCGCTATTGTTGTGGTTAATAAGGTATTCCTTTGTTTTAAACTAAACTAAGGCATAGATAAATATTTGAAACAATTGCAGAAGAAGTTTCCATTTTCGTATGGAAATTCATCACTAGGATTTTTCAGGAAATTTAAGCAATATATTGACGAGGAATGTCCTTTGTTTTGTGTTTGATTGACAAGCCTTCGTCAAAATATACTAATTGCCTACAAAATCTAGGAGATCCAATTATATGGAATTTTACAATTATTATAAATTCGGCGAACTTAAAATTAAAACAAAATTAAATTTAAAACAATAACATAATGTGGTCAACATTAATTCGATAATTCGATTAATGAATTGTATAATCCCAAGAGCACATTTGCAATAGAGTTTATGTTAGTCATTCTGCGTATGATTTTCCAAGAAAAAGATCCGATCCCCATCTCGTGATTCAGAATTTATGAAAAATCGTATTTTGACCAATGAATTTAACTCTATGCTCTTTATTTTGAAAGATCATTTTAAGCTGAGTCCGTATTTGATACACATTTTTAATAATGTAAGTAACCATATATTTGAATAAAACACAAATTATTAAGGAACTTATTGTCATTTCTTTTTATTATTGGTATGGTTCAATTATGTATGGAACAAAATATAGGACAAATGGCCGCCGCGACCTCGGCGGAACACCTCCATCCGATGGTCCAAATTTTCGATGCAGCTGAGGCATAATTGAGGTTCTATGTCGTTAATGTGCCGAATTATCTCATCCTTTAGCTCTTGAATTGTTGCTGGCTTATCGACGTACACCTTTTCTTTCAAATAACCCCAAAGAAAGAAGTTCAACGGTGTCAAATCACATGATCTTGGCGGCCAATTGACATCGCCACCACGTGAGATAACACGGCCATTGAATTTGTCGCGCATTGTTTCGTTAACTGTGTGGCAAGTGGCGCCGTCCTGTTGAAACCACATATCGTCCACATCCATATCTTCCAATTCGGGCCATAAAAACACAGTTATCATCTCACGATAGTGAAGACCATTCACAGTAACTGCCTGACCGGCCTCATTTTGGAAAAAATACGGTCTCATTTTGAAAAAAAAAACAGTCACTCTTTGTGACTGGATTATCTTTGTGTCTTGGATTATAATTCGCCAAAATGCGACAATTTTGCTTATTGACGAATCCACTGAGGTGAAAATGGAATCTGCATTCATTGGATAAATTTAAATCAATAACATTTCTCTCAGTAATTGATAAAATTATTAAATTCTATGCTGTCGACATATGTGGAAAAGGAAATGGGCCTGTGACGAAGCAACAAGAATGAAATAAATTTCGTCGGGGACATAAACATTTATTTTTGTGTGCTTACTGTTCCATAAAACCAAAACAAACATTTTTTATGAAAACTTATTTTATTATATTTTGTTTACTAATATTCCAACTTTCGCCGAAGGTACCTCTAACACTTGTACTATAGAGGTAATTATAAGGGCAACACTTCATTAGTGGTTTAACTTCATTAGTTGTTTCTATAACTTTCGATTCGTGAGAGATCCCATGAATTTAACTTTTCCAAAATAATTAAAATCGCTCACACAGTTTCTCACGTATATAAATTCGTTGTTTTTGCATTTCGTTAATAAAGTCACCATTTTTGGCAATAGAAGACTCATTTTTTGAGGGAATGTGTAGTTTTGTTCAATGCACTACAATCAATCAAAAATTCAATTTTGGATTTTTGCGGTGTTGCGGTTCAGGTGACGGCATAAATTTAGTAATATTTGGAGATAATATAATTTCGGAATTTTTGATATTTCTATACAATTCACTAGGGTCTTATTTTTTTGTGCATGTGTTTGTAACACCCAAAAGGAAACGAGATCATCGTTTATTATGCAGATCGGCTTAGAATCATTTTCTGAGTCGATTTAACAATGTCAGTCTGTCCGTCCGTCATCCAACTATTCTTGTAATCAAAGTACAGGTCGCAATTATTGTTCGAACCTTACAAAATTAGCAAAATGAAGTTTTACGGGCCAGGACGTACCCTATTTAATTTGAAGTAAATCGGTTCAGATTTAGCTATAGCCACAATACAAATTTCGCTCCCGATTTCTGCTTTCGAAACCATATAAAGAGTGATTTTTTTGAGGTTAGGATTTTCATGCATTAGTATTTGACAGATCACGTGGGATTTCAGACATGGTGTCAAAGAGAAAGATGCTCAGTATGCTTTGACATTTCATCATGAATCGTCTTACAAACGAACAACGCTTGCAAATTATTGAATTTTATTATCAAAATGCGTGCTCTGTTAAGAAAGTTCATTGCGCGCTTCCATTTTATGGTCAGTTTAATCGACCCACTGAAGCGGCTATTCGGGCTATTGTGACTAAATTTCGCACCAAATTTACATTGTTGGACATTAAACCACCAACACGCTTACGTAGAGTGCGAACTGAAGAAAATATCGCAGCTGTATCGGCCAGTGTTAATGATGACCACCAATTTTCGATTCGTCGCCGTTCGCACCAATTGGGTCTCTGTTACTCAAAAACGTGGAAATGCCAAAATTGGACTAAGCGGATGGACCACCTAAGACGCAGCCGCGGTCAACATTTAAATGAAATTATCTTCAAAAAGTAAATGTCATGGACCAATCTAACGTTTCAAATAAAGAACCGATGAGATTTTGCAAATTTTATGCGTTTTTTTTTTAAAAAAAGTTATCAAGCTCTTAAAAAATCACCCTGTATTTCGACAGATTTTCTTCAAATTTTGCACAACCCTTTTATGTTTGAACTAGAAACATTTCTGTTGAAAATGAGTACAATCGGTTCAGATTTATATATAGCTCCCATACAAATATTACTCTCGATTTTACTTTTTCTGTTCTAAAAACTACTTAATTTTTGATCAAATTTGGCACATCACCTTATATTTTAACTAGAAACATCTATTGTGTGTCAAATCAGTGCAGATTTATATATAGGTTTCATGGAAATATCGTCGATTTTATATTGAATTTCTCCTGGAAACATACGTGTGAAAGAGGGTATCATCGGTCCATGATATAGGACTCTTTCCAAAATCCTCACATAAATGAATTGCAATGGCGTTAAAAGGGAAGAGTATAATATAGTCGGCCCGTCCGACTTTAGCCTTTCTTTATTTGTTTTGAATAAAGTCGAACAAACTGTTCTCCTTTTTCTTTGGTCAAAAGTATAGATATTTAATAACACTATATTTGTGTATTTATATTTAAATCACTAGTACATTTCCGGCGATTTGGTCAATAATTATCGAATACAATGATATTGTATTATCAGATAATATTTTAATGAATTCGTTTAGAATGTAGCACATACCAGTGGTAACCTTTACCTGAAATATATACAATATATGCGCCTATATATATATATTTACAGAAATATATAAATATTAATAAACCAAATATCAAAAAAAGTAGTCTTCAAAAAAATAAATTTTCTCAAAAATTGGAAAAAATCGCAAAAAGAAGTAAAAATATTAAATAGGAAGTATACTAGAGTATCACAGAATACTATTTTCAATGTTAGTAAAAACCTTCTATTTCGATTTTACTAATTCTCAATTTGTCATATCTTTTAAAAAATTCTTTTTTAAATCAAATATTTTATAGAGTTCAGTTATGCTACTAAGTTGCAAAGAAATCGGAAATGGTAATTTAGAAAAGTGTTCGGTTTAACATGAACGCATATGCATACAAATTGTAATATATTTCTCTACAAAGTAACGCCAATTTCATTAAACCGGAGGACAGATTTAAAATTTTCTAAAATTAGCCAAGAAAGTAGAAAACTATTTTATAAATCACCACAAGAACGCCATGTCGCCAAATCGAAAATATTAAAAAAAATTCGCCACGTTTAGCGAGAAATCGAACAAATCGAAGAAATCTAACAACCCTGCTTCAACAGTTTTTTGAAATAGTTTTTTCGAAATCGAACTTCGAAATCGAACTAAAACAAAGGAAATGAATCGCCTTAAATCAAATTACTTTTTTAAATAAAACGATGTGTTATATATTCCTATCAAAATCTAAATAATTAACAGGAAATTTTATTCGATTAATCGAATATTCGAATAAGAGCTGTCGACTTTATTCGGTTAATTAGAAATTTTGTATTTTCGAATAAACGATTAATCGAATAATCCAAAAGTAGGAACAATTGGATAACCTAATAGCGACCCATTTTGCAAATGCCAAACATAAACCTGAAAAAAAAAATAATGTTATTCTACATTTCAAAGTCAAAGTAATCGGTAGTTCAAATTAAAAATTTTAAATAACCCACCCTATATTTCCTTGTTTAATGAGGGAAACATTTTGAACTTCATGTTAGGTTAATTGTTCATACGAAGTTGTAGTCACAGTTTTTCTCCATGGAAAAAGTCGAAAATTCATTGGCCTATATATCTAAGATGCAGCATAGGTCCGAAAACGAAATAAACTGGGCGATTACTTCTACTATTGAGAATAAAATTTCCCTGGGAATGTATTGGTGCCTTAAAATTCCAATCGTGTCCTATATTTTTTTTTAGTTTGAGTCTGCTTTCATACATCGATTTGATCGCCTTTTTACTATTCCCGGGTTATATCATGTCATATATATATATATATATATAAGTATATTAGAGTCGCTTCTTTTGTGAGGAAGGAAAAAACGTAGTTGATGTACCCGACTAAAATGAAAGATTGGTTTGTTTTATATGTTCTCCCGAAGTATTTCGCTTTTATCATCGTCCGTTTGTGAGCTGGACGCGTTCAAAATAACCTCCATAAATCAGGGTTTTCTTGAAAAGAATTCACGATGAGAATGGTATTGAGAAAAAAACCGCTAGAAATTAAAATCCGGCCCGAGCCTTATTAAACTGTATTAAAAACTTGCAATATGACCCAGTATAAAGGGCAGATTTATACTAATTTAGTGCAATTTTTGATACATTTTTTATAAAACCCGCAATAACTTTCAGATTTTTAGTTCGATTTAAGTTTTTAGGGGCACGTTGGGGAGGTATTAATAACCAATTGCAATTTATAGAATTAGCTAATCCATTAATGGCCGCAAATTTGTTTCATACTGTTAATACTCAGTGGGTAAATGTGAAGTAAAAACTGAAATATGGGGTTATTTGCATCGTAAACACAATCTAGTCTTATAAAGGGTGATTTTTTAAGAGCTTGATAACTTTTTTTTTTTTAAAAACGCATAAAATTTGCAAAATCTCATCGGTTCTTTATTTGAAACGTTAGATTGGTCCATGACATTTACTTTTTGAAGATAATTTCATTTAAATGTTGACCGCGGCTGCGTCTTAGGTGGTCCATTCGGAAAGTCCAATTTTGGGCAACTTTTTCGAGCATTTCGGCCGGAATAGCCCGAATTTCTTCGGAAATGTTGTCTTCCAAAGCTGGAATAGTTGCTGGCTTATTTCTGTAGACTTTAGACTTGACGTAGCCCCACAAAAAATAGTCTAAAGGCGTCAAATCGCATGATCTTGGTGGCCAACTTACCGGTCCATTTCTTGAGATGAATTGTTCTCCGAAGTTTTCCCTCAAAATGGCCATAGAATCGCGAACTGTGTGGCATGTAGCGCCATCTTGTTGAAACCACATGTCAACCAAGTTCAGTTCTTCCATTTTGGGCAAAAAAAAGTTGGATATCATCTCACGGTAGCGCTCACCATTCACAGTTACGTTACGATTCGCATCATCTTTGAAGAAGTACGGTCCAATGATGCCACCAGCCCATAAACCGCACCAAACTGTGACTTTTTCTGGATGCATTGGTAGCTCTTGCAATGCTTCTGGCTGATATTCACTCCAAAATCGACAATTCTGCCTATTTACGTACCCATTGAGCCAAAAATGAGCTTCGTCGCTGAACACAATTTCTTTCTTTCTGAACTTTCTTAACAGAGCACGCATTTTGATAATAAAATTCAATGATTTGCAAGCGTTGCTCGTTAGTAAGTCTATTCATGATGAAATGTCAAAGCATACTGAGCATCTTTCTCTTTGACACCATGTCTGAAATCCCACGTGATCTGTCAAATACTAATGCATGAAAATCCTAACCTCAAAAAAATCACTCTTTATAAAGCTAATTTTTTTGGAAAAAAATCAACCATTTCAAATTTTCCTCTTTATAAATTAAAACATGAATAATCTAAGTTTTTAAAGGGGAAAAATTGAAATGGTTGTTAATGTTAAATTAACATAGATAGATGCATGAAATTTAGTATGTTTCGAAGATGTCCTTCCCTTTCATTTGATACCCAAATCGCCATACTATGACACGCAAAAGTACGAAACTAATTTATTGAAACATTTACATCCTTTGGAAATTAAAAGTCCTGTAAAAAGTCAAGCGACCACGAAATAAAAAACTGAGTATGAGTTTTCTTATTTGTGACCTATAGTTTCACTTCTATATAATCTCATTATTCGGAGGGAAACCATATCGCACGGTTTTATTGTAGCATCTTATGTGAAGTTTTCCTCCCAATTTAACCACTGAAACCCCAAAATTTCCGTTTTTTTTTTCAAAAATTAGCTTTTTATAAGACTGGAATGTGTTTACGAAGCATGTTTCAGTTTTTACATCACATTTAACCCAACAGTAAGAAAAAATTATCGGTCCTTAATGGGTTAGGAAGTTCTAAAAATTGCATTTAGCGATCAATACCTCTTCAACGATCCAACAAAAACACAAATCGAACTAATAATATGGAAGTTATTGCGGTTTTTTATAAAAAATGCATCAAAAATTGCACTAAAATAGTATAAATCTGCCCTTTATACTGGGTCATATTGTAAGTTTTTAATATGGTTTGATTTTAATTTCTAGTGGTTTTTTCCTCAATACCATTCTCATCGTGAATTCTTTTCAAGAAAAACCTGATTTTTTGAGGTTATTTTGAACGCGTCCAGCTCACGAACGGACAATGATAAAAGCGAAATATTTTGGGAGAACACATAAAACAAACCAATCTTTCATTTTAGTCGGGAACATCCACAACTTTTATTTTGAAGCCACTCTAATATATTATATATATATATAATAAATCACCCTTTTATTCGCAACAAAGGTGAATGATTTTTGGGCTTTAAATATATCTAAATCCAATGAAATATGTATATAATTTGGACTACAATCAACAGTACTAGGAAATACACACATTCCATAACCACCCAAAATACATCTGTCTGAAACTGTTATTCCTGTTGTTACTGAAGGCTTTGTTCTTCAAAACACCAGATGCATTTATCCAAATGCAGACGAACGTAGAACAAAATAAATGTCACCCTTTTCGGCGTGTGTGTGTGTCCCTCTGAAAATCCTTTAACCATTTACAATAAATTCCTTCATAGTATCAAATTCCATAACATTTAAAGAAAAAGCAAGCAACAAGCCCGTTTCCCCTCTTGGCATTTGATAAAGATTTGAATCATTTTTGTCATAGAAATTAAAAAGATGTTTCGAAAAAGGAAAGGGTGACACTGCTCGTTGGTGGTTGATGCCAGAGTATTTCATCTTGAAAGCCATGGCATCGTGGTGGCAGCCCAGTCAGGCAGGTGCTATCATGCATTCATTACATACTCCTCCCGTATTATATTCATTATTTTAATAATCTTTTTTATTGTTGTTGCCACACTTCATTCGGAGGTTGTTGTTCCCCCTCGTCTCGTCTTTGGCCACCGTTGAAGAAGTTTCAAATTTAAATGTGATGTCGTCTGACATTAAATAGCGGCGGCTGGCAGTCATTCGGTCGGCCATTAGAAGAACGTGTCATAACTTGAGGCAACCAACATTTCCAAATTATTGTAATTATGATGTGTTGAGTTGAAATGAATTGTGTTGAGTTGAGCGTCTTATAATGACACCCGAATGAAATCAGCTGTAATTATGATACAGTTCTTAGTTCTTTTAGGCATGCGAACGACATCTGCCACAAATAAGGAGGACACAGAACAGTTAGGTTGGCTGAAGAGGGAGAGTTTAATAACAGTTTGGTAACAGGATTTTCGTAATGTGATCACAATCTCCGTTATACGGATATAATGGGAGTAAGACTCATAAGTAACAAAAAAAGTATAGTTTCATTATGGAAAAAAATCCCAAAAACCTTTATTTGGATTAAAAAATCCAAAAGTTTTCCAAAATTTACCAAATTTATGTAGGGAGTAGAATAATGAAATTCAGTGTATACATTTGCGTAGACACGTTAAATAAATGGATTTTTCGTTCGTACGGTAAAATTAAAAAAGAGGATAACAATTTTTGCACCCAAAATGGCCGCATCTATAATAATGAAATTCGGTGTATACATTCCTCTGGCTGCGTAAACACGGCAAATAAAATGGTTTTTTCCAAATTCGTCCTTTCAAGGAATACAATGGGAACTGAAAGATAAAAATGGTACCAACTAAACGGATAAAGCTAGAATGATAAAATTCAGTGTATACATCCCGCTAACAAAGTAAGAATAAACACATTGATAGCCTTGCCTTATAGGCGTGGTTTAAAATAAATTAAATTTTATTTTAGTTTTTTCGTTTGTATTTTTTGATCTGTAATCAATATTTGATTTGAAATGGGATATTGTCCTGGCTCAAGACCATTTTGCATCTATATTTAATAGAATGCAAATTTATTTACAAATGGCATGGTGACATTTATTACTTGGCTGCAGACTATCACGATCATGATTTCGACCATGTCAAAAGTCTTTTCAAGGGGCTTCGCAGCGACTTTTCAACATCAAACCGGCCTCTATAAGGAGATGATTCTCACAAACGAATGAGAAGCACAACTCACTTGCCGAATTTGCGTTTAAAAAGTCGCACCAAGTAATAAAGTACTCATGCCATCTTGCAAGCATCTCATTGAGTTGCATATGTAAGTATGTGTATATGCAGGTATAGCATATACCAGCAATACTTCTGCCGCTCATTTGTTTTAGTTTTTTCGTTTGTATTGTTTTGGTCTGTAATCAATATTTGATTTGAACTGGGATATGGTCCTGGCTCAAATTTATTTACAAATGGCATGGTGATTAAATTTTATATTTATTTATAAAGTTATTTTTTCAATATTTGTATTTGTTTTGGTTTGGATATATTAGAAAATTTAAAATTTTCCTGTAATGTTACTGCACTTCTACTAAAATCGGTAACCTCTGTGGAATGCAAACCATGGTGGAGGGTATATAAAGTTCGGCCTTATTGTAAATTTTAATTGTAAGGATAATTTAAGGAGGGTTGTTGTGTGTTTAAAATGTTCCGAGGGGTATTTCTTATGATCAGTTTTTCAGCCCAAAACAATTCCTGACCATATGGATGTGTCTATACTCTTGTACAAGACTTATGGTCCCTAGAGGAAGGAATAAAGAAAAAATGGATGTGTCCTTTCCATCGTAAAAAACTCAAATCCCAGTTCTTCCAAAAGATGTCTGCCATGAAAATGCTTTGATTTGTTCCACTCGAGATTTATTTCTGTTATAATAGCGAAAGCATTGCATACGGTTATATCAAGCATTTTGCGGATAGAGCTATGTGTCATCTATTGGTCTTCCGATTAGAAGTATATGTAGCAATCAGTTGGTCGAATGTAACCACCCCTGCCTTTGTATGGTTATAACTCTTCTTTATGGTTTCTTCGACTGGTTATCCCGTGCGTCTTGGTGCAATGTGCTTATTAGATATATGCACCGATATTTCTTGCCGGAATTACTAAATACACGACAGATACGCTTAGTTAAAAACGCGTTTAGGAATAATTTGTCCAAAATATAGGATACGGGTTAAGTTATAGTTAAATCGGTAAATCACATGCAAGAAAATGGAAAATATTTGTTTTCAATGAACTAGCTAAATTAGGTATTTTAATGAACTTCCAAAATGTGGGCATTAGACTCACATATTTAGTTCATATCATCTGCTCCCTATAGTTTTTCTTCAAACATGGCCTGTTTCTTCGTTAAGATCTCAGTTGTATAACAAATTGTTTTAATATTTCTATTTTTGACTGGCACTCAGAAAAAAGTGAACCCTTTAATGAGTTAAAATTAACTAAAATTTAGGAAATTTGAACTTCGTATAGCACTAAGGCAATATTTCTTCATATCACGTTCACACTTTTCCTTGAAAGTAATACATGTTTTGAACTTGCTTCTAGTTCAATTTTCCTCAAACCAAGTAAATGTTTACTCAAATTGAGGAAAACTCCAGTAATTTTTTACTCAAACCAAGTGCATTTTTACTAAATTTAAGTAAAATGTTGCTGAAATTTTGCTAAATTTAAGTAATTTTTAACTAAATTTAAGTAAAATGTTGCTGAAATTTTGCTAAATTTAAGTAATTTTTTACTAAATTTAAGTAAAATTTTGCTGAAATTTTTCTATAACTAAGTTAATTTTTACTCAAATCAAGTAAATATTTACTTGATTTAAGTGAATTTTTACTTAAACTGAGGAAATTTATACTTGATACAAGGAAAAAAGTGAACTTAATCCAAACTAAAAATAATTCAAACAAATGATTTTGCATCAGTGTATGCAAAACTTGGACAAAAATGGCAACATGAAATATTTCTCAAAAGTTTCATGATACCTCTGCCATAAAGAGTTGAAGTATTACACCATGATTGCTGCGAAGGCAAGATTGGCGCCTTTGCAGTGGTTATTTAGAATAATACTTGAAGTATTTAAGAAATAAGTCACTGCAAACCAACGAGAATTGCTTCTGAGGTTAATATTCAAGAATTTTCTAGACAATTTCAAGTGATTTTTTTTATAAGTTCATTAATACTTAAATGTATGAAGAACTCGGCAGTATACACATTAACTTAATTTTAAGAAAAAGCTCACGTTTTTGTTAAAATTTCCTAAATGGAACTTTTTCCATACAAAAAAAAAATGTTAATATTTTTATATCCTCCACCTCCAGGATGTTGGTATACTAACTTTGCCATTCCGTTTGTAACACCTTGAAATATCGACCTGCGACCCTATAAAGTATATATATTCTTGATCGTCATAAAATTCTAAGACGATCTAGCCATGTCCGCCCGTCCGTCTGTTGAAAGCACGCTAGCATCTAAACGAAAGGAACTAGAACGTTCAAAATTTCCATAAATGCGTCTTATAGTCGTAGATCGGTTGGGATTGAAACGGGGCGAAATCGGCACAAAGGGAAAAATTTTTCCCTCACAAGGACTAAAAGTACCCATAATAATCCCTAATATTTTAGAGTATTTAAGCATGTTTTTTTTGAATATGTCTGTTTCTATTTGCTTGATATTTGGTATGCGCATTCCCCTTATAGCAAAAACGTGCACCATAAAGTGATTCTTATTTGTAAGGGGTGAAATGGGGCGAAAAAGGGATAAAAATGGTACATATTAAACGACAACAGAAATTCGGTGTGTACATTCCTCTAATTGAGTAGGTACATAATATAAAAGTATTTTTTCCAAATTCGTACTTTTAAGGGGTAAAATGGTAATAGAGGGATAAAAATGGTACGAACCAAACGGCTGTACCTAGAATAATGAAATTCGGTGTATACATTCCTCTGATTGCATAGATAAGTAAAATACACGGATTTTTAAAAATTCGTACCTTTTGGGGTGAAAATGAAAAAAGGGGATAAAAATAGTACCAATCAAATGACTGCAGCTAGAGTCATGAAATTCGGAGTATACATTCCTCTGACTGTGTAGACACGGAAAATAAACTGATTTTTCGAAATGCGTACTTTTGGGGGTCAAAATAGAAAAAGGGGATAAAAATAGTACTAACCAAATGACCGCAGCTACAGTCATGAAATTCGGAGTATACATTCCTTTGACTACGTAGACATGAAAAATAAAAGGTTTTTTTTCCAAATTCGTACTTTCAAGGGGTACCATGGGTACGGAGAGATAAAAATGGTACCAACCAAACGGCTACACCTGGAATAATGAAATTCGGTGTATACATTCCTCTGATTGCGTAGACACTTAAAATAAACAGATTTTTCAAAATTCGTACTTTTTATACCCTCCACCTCCAGGATGTTGGTATACTAACTTTGTCATTCCGTTTGTAACACCTTGAAATATCGACCTGCGACCCATGTCCGTCCGTCCGTTGAAAGCACGCTAGCATCTAAACGAAAGGAGCTAGAACGTTCAAATTTTCCATAAATGCGTCTAATAGTCGTAGATCGGTTGGGATTGAAATGGGGCGAAATCGGCCCAAAAGGAAAAATTTTTCCCTCACAAGGACTAAAAATACCCATAATAATCCCTAATATTTTAGCGTATTTAAGCATGTTTTTTTGAATATTTCTGTTTATATTTGCTTGATATTTGGTATGCGCATTCCCCTTATAGCAAAAACGTGCACCATAAAGTGAGTCTTATTTTTTAGGGGGTGAAATGGGGCGAAAAAGGGATAAAAATGGTACATATTAAACGACAACAGAAATTCGGTGTGTACATTCCTCTAATTGAGTAGGTACATAATATAAAAGTATTTTTTCCAAATTCGTACTTTTAAGGGGTAAAATGGTAATAGAGGGATAAAAATGGTACGAACCAAACGGCTGTACCTAGAATAATGAAATTCGGTGTATACATTCCTCTGATTGCATAGATAAGTAAAATACACGGATTTTTAAAAATTCGTACCTTTTGGGGTTAAAATGAAAAAAGGGGATAAAAATAGAGTCATGAAATTCTCAGCTAGAGTCATGAAATTCGGAGTATACATTTCTCCTGAGAGTGCAAAGACACGGAAAATAAACTGATTTTTCGAAATTCGTACTTTTTGGGGTTAAAATGAAAAAAGGGGATAAAAATAGTACCAATCAAATGACCACACAGCTAGAGTCATGAAATTGGGAGTATACATTCCTCTGACTGCGAAGACACGGAAAATAGACGAATTTTTCGAAATTAGTACTTTCAAGGGATACAATGGTACAGAGGGATAAAAATAGTACCAACTAAACGACTACAACTAGAATGATAAAATTCTAATTACGTAGAAACGTCAAGGGGGTAAAAATGGTACCAACCAAATGGAATAATGGAATTCGGTGTATACATTCCTCTGACTGCATAGACACGCAAAATAAAAAGTTATTTTTTCCAAATTCGTACTTTTTCTTTTACGGCAAAAATTGCTTGAATCATGAAGTTAGGTTATTTTGCACTATGTACGTCGGATAATGGATTTTCAAAATTTGTACTTTTGAAATTAAAATAGAATTGAAATACAACCAAATGTAGCACCCACTATCTACCAATATTAATGGCTTTGAAAATATTTTTCAAAATATAAATAGAAGAATAATTATTTTTTGAATTGACGTATTGGTAGCCTTGCCTTATAAGCGTGGTTTGAAATAATTAAAATATTATATTTATTTATAAAATTAATTTTTCAATATTTGTATTTGTTTTGGTTTGGCTATATTAAAAAAAATATATTTTCCTGTAATATTACTGCACTTCTACGAAAACAGAAAACCTCTGTGGAATGCAATCCATGGTGGAGGGTATAAAAAGTTCGGCCCGGCCGAACTTAACTCCTTTTTTACTTGTTGGGGTTAAAATGGAAAAAGGGGATACAAATAGTACCAACCAAATGACCGCAGCTAGAGTCATGCAATTCGGAGTATACATTCCTCTGACTGCGTAGCCACGGAAAATAAACGGATTTTCGAAATTCGTACTTTCAAGGGATACAATGGTACAAAGGGATAAAAATAGTATCAACTAAACGACTACAGCTAGAATGATGAAATTCTAATTTCGTAGAAACGTCAAGGTGGTAGAAATGGTACCAACCAAATGGGCGCTGCTGGAATCATGAAATTCGGTGTATACATTCCTCTGGCTGCATAGACACGCAAAATAAAAAGTTTTTTTTTCAAAATTCGTAATTTTTCTTTTACGGCAAAAATTGGTTGAATCATGAAGTTATGTTATTGTGCACTATGTACGTCTGATAATGGAATTTCAAAATGTGTACTTTTGGAATTAAAATAGAATGGAAATACAACCAACTGTAGCACCCACTATCTACCAATATTTATGGTATTTAAGCTTTTTGAAAATATAAATATAAGAATATTTATTTTTTGATTTGAAATAAATAATGGTTTGAAATAATTAAAATATTATATTTATTTATAAAATTATTTTTTTCAATATTTGTATTTGTTTTGGCTTGGCTATAATAAAAAATTTATAATTTCCTCTAATATTACTGCACTTCTACGAATACCGACAACCTCTGTGGAATGCAATCCATGGTGGAGGGTATATAAAGTTCGACCGGCCGAACTTAACGCCGTTTTTACTTGTTCTTACTTAAAACCTTGGAAATTTTCTTCCACGCAAGTATGAATTTACTCAATAGTAAACATTGTTTACTAGATCCAATGAAATGTTTTTAAGTAAATTTACTACCCTATTTCTATTTGCTACGACTTTGGAATGAGGAAACTTTACTCATACTTAGTTAATTTTCCTACTTTTAAGGATATTTTTACTAAAATGGTGCAAAATTGTTGAACTAAATTGGAGTATGGATTTTGCTCAAATTTAGGAATGCTATTTTTCTGAGTGTGATGTTTGTATCAGATCAAAATAGTGAAATTATTGTCGACGTAAAAAATAAAATTAAAAACTTCACATTAATCACTGCTAAAATCCGGCGATATAAAATTAATTTTAAATAAGCGGTGATAGAAAATGCTCAGACACAAAATTAAAAAAAAAAAATACGCCGACAATGTCGTAATTTTTTACTTCTATTAAAAGATTTTTGATTTTGCTTCCAAAAATTCACTTCCGATTTCTTTATGAAAGTATTTTTCTCCAACAAGCCATGCAAACAAAAATCAAACGAAATCATTCTCTATCGATATGTCCTTTTTGATTTTACTTCCCCTAAGAATGTCAACTTTGCCAATTGGCTTTGATCTTCGGAACACCCATAAAGTAGTTAATGAATGAGCTGTCTGTCACTCGTTTTCGTGTTAGTTGGCCTTGCACTTGTTGCCCCGCATTCCATATCTCGCTCTTATCTGATTTCCTTTACTTTTACTGTTTTCGTTGTCGTGTTTACAAACAATATTTGAGATGTACTCGATAAAAATGTCCTGCAGTTGTTTTGCTCAGTGGGTGCAATATTATCAGGATGTTCTATTAAATCAATGGCCGGCATATGCCGGTGACATTACGTGCTACTGTGTGCAGTCGGAGACTGCTCGGCAGTCTGTTCTCATGGTGTTATGTCCGGAATAAATAAATATGAAATGTTCCTGGTCGTCTTTCCTTTAATTTGTTATCGTATCTTAGGGGAGGTCGTAAAATAGTTAATTGATTGTTTAGTTGATTTTTGGGATGTGTATGATGGGAATGTGAAAGTGTGGTGCAATGCAAAGGACATGTTTGTAATATTTAATTGGCATTTGCACAATACATGCATATGTTGGTTGGTAAGAAGCAGAGAAATTCGATATTTTTGTTGTGAGATGATGTTCAGTCAATACAATATGGACTTGTTTTTACATACTAAAAAGATTTTGTTGCGAATGCGAGTACTCTTGTCCCTCACATATTTTTTGACAATTTCTTTCGAGTTGGGGGATATATATTTATAATATAATATTATAAATATAATATTTTTCTTGCTGCATTTATTTTTCCCAAGGCCTAATTTAAACTAAATGACAATATCATAAAAACAAAAATGGCGTTAAATTAGACCGGGCCGAACTTTCTCCACCATGGATTGCATTCCACAGAGGCTGTCGCTTTTCGTAGAATTGCAGTAACATTACAGGAAATGCCATTTTTAATATAGCCAAACCAAAACAAATAAAGATATTAAAAAATTAATATAATTATAATAAATATTATAAAATAATAAATAATAAATTTTAATTATTTCAAACCACGCTATATGAGGCATTAAGTTTATACTATATATATCGAAATAATACTTGAAGTAGTCAATAAAAATAGAAAATATAAGACAGCAATCTTCAAAAAAGCTTAAACACCATAAATATTGGTAGATAGTGGGTGCTACATTCCAAAAGTAAAAATTTTGGGTTCTGCTGAAGACTTCAGCGCAACCATTGATCTTAAACCAAAATAAATGACAACACATACAACATAACATACCAACTATACATACAAACAACAAAAGTAATAATTTTGAAAATCCATTATCTCTCACGTACACAGTTTTATTTCTTTCTTGAAATTTGTTTTTTGCAATTAAAAGTAAACACATTGAGCTACTTCTAGAGAAAAAAATTTAAATATCTCTATTGTCAATAAAATATCCTTTTTTAATTTACTCTTATTATGCGTGTCTACGCAGTTAGACGAGTGAAAACACTGAATTACATGATTTTAGCTACATCCGTTTGATTATTTTGCCAATAATATATATAGGGTCCGCCATCTAACGTTTTTTTCAACTATTCAACCGTTGGACTATTATTTGTGGGTGCCTTCAGCAGCCATTTGAATGAAATTATTTTCCATTATTAACCGGAAGGATTGTACTTTCAAATAAAAAAAGAAATTTGAAAAAATATTCAGTAGTTTTTTATAGCATTTTCAAAAAGTTATTTGGCGGACCCTATATATAGGAATATATCTTTAGAAATATATATAGAAATCGCGTATACACAGTCCTAGTACACACCGAATTTAATTATTCTATCTACAGCTGTTAGGTTGGTACCCTATTTATCTCCCTTCGGTACATTCCCCCTAAAAAGTACTAATTTCGACCTTTTATTTTACGAGTCTACACAGTAAGCGGAATGTATTCATCAAATGTAATAATTTTAACTTCCGTAGTATTATCGTACCATTTTTATTCCTCCTTTCCCCTAAAAATACGAATTTCGAAATTTCCAATTATTCACAAATCTACGAAATCAGAGATATTTTTCCAAAACAAATTTCACGTTTTTACCTCTTGTCGTTTGATTAACATTGTTTAATACAAACATAATACGCACAGAGAATCACATGTTAAGATAAGTGCACTAAAAACGAACTATTAACTAAAAATGGCTGTTTTTGAAAATCATTTGTTTTGACGTTTAAATTTAAATTAATTTTTATGTTTATTTTTAGCATTATTTGACATTGTGTGCAATATTTTATTTCATTATTATTATGTGCAATATTTTTTTATTTCCATATTAATTTCGATTATTTCTTTAATTCCAGGTAAGAGTCGAATCTAACTTCATTATTCAACCAATTTTTGCCGTAAAAGTAAAAAGTACGAATTTGGAAAATCTTTTTATTTTGTGTGTCTATGCACTAAGAGGAATGTATACATCGAATTCCATGATTCTAGTTACGGCCATTTGGTTGGTACCATTTTTATCCCCTTTTTCCATTTTACCCCCCTAAAAGTACGAATTTCGAAAAATGCCTTTATTTTAAGTGTCTACGCAAATAGAGGGATGTACACATCAAATTTCACCATTCTAGCTGTAGCCGTTTAGTTGGTACCATTTTTATCCCTCATTTCCCATTGTATACCTTGAAAGTATGAATTTGGAAAAACCTTTTTTTTCGTGTCTACGCAGTCAGAGAAATGTATACTGCGAACTTCATGATTCTAGCTGCGGACATTTGGATGGTACAATTGTTATCCCTTTTTCCATTTTAATCCCAAAAAGTACAAATTTCGAAAAATCCCTTTATTTTGCTAGTCTACGCCACTGAGGACTGTATATTAGAGCGTACCAGGTTACAAGTAAAAAAAAAAAGTTCGCCGTACACCTTCGAATATGAAGTATTATTGAAAGGTAGTTTCAAAAATTTTTTTTTTATTTTTTTATGCCGAACGTAGGGGTCGCGCTTTTACATTTTTCTATATAACTTCTGCATTTATAAACGGATTTTAAAGTGTGATACATCGATGTTTTTGTCCGATTTTTTTGTCTTTGAAGTCATTGAGCTCAAACATGATTCATGATTTTATGCGAGCTTTAATTTTCGATTATTAGAGTGGTACATTAGGGTAGTAGCAACTGAGAAATGATGGGTAAGTACCAGAAGGGGGTGCTTGAGCTCAATGACTTCAAAGACAAAAAAATCGGCCTCGTCGAGACAAAAACATCGATGTATCACACTTTAAAATCCGTTTATAAATACAAGTTATATAGAAAAATGTAAAAGCGCGACCCCTACGTTCGGCATAAAAAAATAAAAATTTTTTTTTTGAAACTACCTTTCAATAATACTTCATATTCGAAGGTGTACGGCGAACTTTTTTTTTGAGGTAACTTGTATTTATAAACGGATTTTAAAGTGTGATACATCGATGTTTTTGTCTCGACGAGGCCGATTTTTTTGTCTTTGAAGTCATTGAGCTCAAGCACCCCCTTCTGGTACTTACCCATCATTTCTCAGTTGCTACTACCCTAATGTACCACTCTAATAATCGAAAATTAAAACTCGCATAAAATCATGAATCATGTTTGAGCTCAATGACTTCAAAGACAAAAAAATCGGACAAAAACATCGATGTATCACACTTTAAAATCCGTTTATAAATGCAGAAGTTATATAGAAAAATGTAAAAGCGCGACCCCTACGTTCGGCATAAAAAAATAAAAAAAATTTTTTTGAAACTACCTTTCAATAATACTTCATATTCGAAGGTGTACGGCGAACTTTTTTTTTTTACTTGTAACCTGGTACGCTCTAATGTACACATCGAATTTCGTGTTTCTAGCTAATGTCGTTTGATAGGTACCATTTTTATCCCTTTTTGGCCCATTTCACCTCATACGAATAAGAATCACTTTATGGTGCACGTTTTTGTTACCCAATATCAAAATAATACTCTAAAATATTAGGGGTAATTGTGGGTATTGTGAGGGAAAATTTTTTCCCTTTGGACCTATTTCGCCCAGTTGCAATCCCATCCGATCTACGATCTATAAGACGCTTTTAGATGCTAGCTTGATTGCAACAGACGGAAACACGGACGGACTGACTTGCCTAGATCGTCTTAGAAGTTTATGACGATCAAGGATAGGGTCTCAGGTCGATATTTCAAGGTGTTACAAACGGAATGACCATGTTAGTATACCACCATCCTGGAGGTGCAGGATATAAAAATATTGTTGAAATATGGTAGTCATTTTTAAAAACGGCTAATTGCCACCCGAGTCTGAAATTTTGATATCTTTTAGGGAATTAAATAAGCTAAAATAAGAAACTTGAAGGTATGTTTTCCAAAATATTATTTTTAATTCTTGGTATCTTTGGCTTTATGTATTTTTTTCGACCAAAAAAATCATTAGTTCGATAATTTATATTTTCAATCGATAGAATGGCAATCTAACATAGAAAAGGAACGAAATCAATTCACTTCCTTTGCAGGGAAACATTCCATCTAGCAAGACAACATTAAATACAAATTTCATCTGCTCTTCCTAAAAATCGCTAGATCACTTCTCACTCGCTCTGTGGACGAACCAAAAATGTCCTTATAACTGTTTATGGAATGAATTGCGTACTAATTTCCTACAAACCCACACTGAGAAATGTGTGGACACGGTAGCACCATCTAAGATCAGCCACACGATCACTTTATCGCTGCCATACAACACGTACGCGATATCGTAAATTCAACCAAAAACATGCTCCACAACTGATACCGACCGACGACCGATGAGAGACGATGGATGAGAAACAGGACCAGAACAACAACAGACACAAACGTGACTTTGACACAGATTAATTTGGGCCGATAAGAGGACACTCACGGCCAGTGTCACCATAATGACAGCGAATTTATCAAACATTTTATGGGTGTTCTAGAAAATCACAATTGCCCAGCGACAGCAGACGGTGGCCGCGCCGCAGAATGTGTTACAAATTTTAAATAAAATTCCACTTAAAATAGAGAACTCAAGGGCACAGGCATTGCAATCAAAATAGGAAACACCTTCAGAATATTTGCCAGGCGATAACGATAACTGTTGATGCCACAAAAAGGTGAATAGCAACGACCAGAGCATGTAAAATTAAAGTCGTATCGGTGGCGATGTCGCAAAGAAAAACGTTCACTTTTACTTACGCCTCATCCACGACCTGGACATCACTGCCATCTTCTCACAGCGCAGCGTTAAGATGAAATGTCTCTTGTATAATTTTAATGATAATTGCTACATCAAGTCATTTTTCACTTGATGGCTATTCCATTCACACCATCTCCGCGACTTGTCGCAGCAAATAAACCACAAACCTGCCTGCTTGCTGCCCAGCGGCTGGCCGGGCAGGCAGGACCTTCTGTGGAAGGCCCCCTTTTGAGTTGTGTTCAACAATTGGCGGCGTAGTATCGCTTAAGCATCAGCTACACGATCTGTAATGATCACTTACATTTTTCATCAACTATCGCCAGGTCTCATCTTAAGGGATCTGTTTTTATTCAACTTTGTCTCGGGAGTGATGATAGCGCAATGCTAACTGATTTGAATGTTGAATATTGTGATGTGGTATCAAAATGCCATCATGTTTTGGGTGAGTGAGCGAGCGTCAGTACACACGCCGCACAGTGGGTAGAATTTGGAAGTTTTGGTCAATACCGGGGGCCATCAGCAAAGACATTCGAAAAGGTTACACATTTCGATCTGTTATGTTTTATTGTGAAAAAACTATTTAAAAAAACTAAATTATTCTATAGCTATCGGTATTAGTTCGAGTCAAATTTACACTGCTACTGTCCTAACCATGAAGTTAGCTCGATATTGAGAAGTAACGATCGAAATCAATGTTTAATTTATATGAAAGAAGTAGAAATTTCCAACAAAAACAAATAGGATGTCCAGATTAAGATTATTGGAAATAATCTCATTAGAATTTGAATAATTTTTGTTCACAATATATTAAATCACTTTTCGATCGTAACATTCTCGCTTTCGAATGCCGTGATTAGGCCCCTGGTAAAGTAATGCAACATTGTTCGGCGTCGGTAGCACCCTAAATTGCCACTTGCCTAAAGCTTACCCTAAAATGCATTAGTCATGAGGAGTCGGCTTTGAACAGTAGGTCTATTTGAGTGAAAGAATCTTCACATGGGATGTTCCTGTGTTTTCTATAGCGAATAAATAATTTGTTAAATTAGGCTATAGTGACATGCATAATAGCCCAATTAATCGTCCAAAAAAATTGGGCCAAATAAAAATGAAAAATCGCCCAACAAAATTGGGTAATTTTTATATGAAAAGTCGCCAAAAAATTTGAGTAATGTTGAATATGAAAAATCGTATCGTACATATGTTCTCCTTAGTGGTATGTCCCAATCCGGCTACGCAGAGTAAAGGTTTATTGCGCTACCGACTAAGACTACCCACTGTGCTCTGTTACTGTGATACGGTGTGGACGAAGTTCATCAGAAAAGTAGAAGTTAACCCTGCCGCTTGTTGCAACTGCCAAAAGAACGTAGTTATAAAAGGGAGTATTGGGTGAAATTTGCCAGAGTCGAAAGAAAATATGAGATAAATAGACGATAAAGCAAGGAAATGCTAATAATAATGGACAGTTCATATTTTGAAGAACACATTTCAAAGAAATCCTCTTACTTCATGCTTCGAATTTCAGTGAAACTAAACCAAATAGACAGCTAAATTGATAATATTTCTGGTTCAAGGATATATTAATGCTGAGATTTTAGAAAACGAAACGTAACGTTCGTTTGCCTTTTGTCGAACGTCTCTTATTTATATGTGCTCTAAACTCGAAAAAAAAACGCCAAACAATCGAGAAAAATATTTTTTTAACTGGGATATTGTCCTGGCTCAAGACCATTTTGCATCTATATTTAATAGAATGCTAAACGTACTTTCGACCAAAAATAGAATTTAAATATTTAAATTTGCATTCTATTAAATATAGAAGCAAAATGGTCTTGAGCCAGGGCAATATCCCAGTTCAAATCAAATATTGATTACAGACCAAAAAAAAATGCAAACGAAAAAACTAAAATAAGAAAATTAATCAAAAAATTTGGCATTGATTCATATCATGTCGAATGTATAGTTCAACGATTTGTATCTTATTGTTCTTGACCAAACTATTGTATTTCCTAATTTTTATTTCCATTATGTATCAAGAATACCTTGTTCATTATTTATTCGTACTTCTATAAAAATCTTTCCCTTATAGAATATTCAGAATAACCCTCACCTAACCGCAGCTCAAAGTAGTTCGTCGTTTGAGTTTTACAACATTGCATTTAACGAACAGGCTTTAAGGAATGGCTAAAGACGGGCGAAAAAAAACTTGAAATCGGGAACGATTTTTGTATGGGTCCTATATAATGAACCGAAGTGACTTACTTTCACAAATTTAAATCGGCAAGCAAATTTGTATGAGGGTTGTAGTAAAACCTGAAAATATGTGGCCCACTTTAACTATAGGTTTTTCTAGTTGAAATATAATGTATTTTGGCAAATTGGACGAACGTCGGTTAAATTATATGGTTTCTAGAGTGGAAAAAGTCAAGTTGGGAGCGACATATTTATGAGCCCTCTATGGACACACTTTCACCATAATGTGTCCAGTTGAAATAAATTTGTTATGACAAATTTGAAGAAAATCAGTCAAAATATGTGGCCTCTAGATGACAAAAAGTTAAATGGAGGCCGAAAATTGTATGTGAGTTATATCCAAATCTGAATCGATCTGACCAACTTTCACCACAGATGTTTCTAGTTCAAATATAAGGTTTTGTGCGAAATTTCAAGAAAATCGGAACAAATATGTAGTTTCTAGAGGGAAAAAGCCAATTCGGGAGCGCAATTTGTATGGGAGTTATATCTAAATCTGCACCCATCTGACTCACTTTTATCACTAATGTTTCTAGTTAAAATATAAGGTTTTGTGGCAAATTTTAAGAATATTGGTTCAAATATGTGATCTATAGATCGCAAAATGTTAAATGGAGAATGAAATTTGTATGGGAGCTATATCTAAAGAGTGATTTTTTTGAGGTTAGGATTTTCATGCATTAGTATTTGACAGATCACGTGGGATTTCAGACATGGTGTCAAAGAGAAAGATGCTCAGTATGCTTTGACATTTCATCATGAATAGACTTACTAACGAGCAACGCTTGCAAATCATTGAATTTTATTATCAAAATGCGTGCTCTGTTAAGAAAGTTCAGAAAGAAAGAAATTGTGTTCAGCGACGAAGCTCATTTTTGGCTCAATGGGTACGTAAATAGGCAGAATTGTCGATTTTGGAGTGAATATCAGCCAGAAGCATTGCAAGAGCTACCAATGCATCCAGAAAAAGTCACAGTTTGGTGCGGTTTATGGGCTGGTGGCATCATTGGACCGTACTTCTTCAAAGATGATGCGAATCGTAACGTAACTGTGAATGGTGAGCGCTACCGTGAGATGATATCCAACTTTTTTTTGCCCAAAATGGAAGAACTGAACTTGGTTGACATGTGGTTTCAACAAGATGGCGCTACATGCCACACAGCTCGCGATTCTATGGCCATTTTGAGGGAAAACTTCGGAGAACAATTCATCTCAAGAAATGGACCGGTAAGTTGGCCACCAAGATCATGCGATTTGACGCCTTTAGACTATTTTTTGTGGGGCTACGTCAAGTCTAAAGTCTACAGAAATAAGCCAGCAACTATTCCAGCTTTGGAAGACAACATTTCCGAAGAAATTCGGGCTATTCCGGCCGAAATGCTCGAAAAAGTTGCCCAAAATTGGACTTTCCGAATGGACCACCTAAGACGCAGCCGCGGTCAACATTTAAATGAAATTATCTTCAAAAAGTAAATGTCATGGACCAATCTAACGTTTCAAATAAAGAACCGATGAGATTTTGCAAATTTTATGCGTTTTTTTTTAAAAAAAAGTTATCAAGCTCTTAAAAAATCACCCTTTATATCTTAACCGATCTGACCCAATTTCACCACAGATATTTCTAGTTGAATTATAAGGTACTGTGCCAAATTTGAAGCAAATCGAGTAATGTAAGGTTTTTGAATCACACGGTATTTCGGTAGCTGTAACTTTTGAAGCTTTTATTCTTTGACATTTGACAAGTAGAAACTACGCCATTACTAAAAATGAAACGATACACGCTTCAACAACGCATTGAAATTATTAAAATTCATGAATGAAAATGAAATCGGGATTCCATCAAAAATCATCTTGAACGATGAGGTCCATTTCCACCTCGGTGGTTACATCAACAAGCAAAATTGTCGTATCTGGGGCTCGGAAAACCCAAGAGTTATTGTTGAGAAGCCTCTCCATCCTCATCGTGAGGAAATGAGGTTGGATCAACAGTTACGGTGAATGGATTGCGCAATCGAGAGATTATTAATGATTTGCCCTGGTCGGAGTTGGATGGTATTGATCTGAACAACGCTTACTTTCCACAAGACAGCGCACAGAGGGTTGAAATCGCCAAAAATGGAGATTAATTCAAAAATCAAAATTTGTTTCTTTTTGAAAATTTTTTATTATACAATTAAAGAATATAAAATTCTACATCACTACCGAAAATATCAATGACATGTATTGTTTACTTTTACAGTTGCGCTACCTTAAATTCATGCATGTTTTGAGTTTTACGCGAACAGTTCTGAAAATTGCAAATTGACATACTTCAAAGGTTAATATCTTTTTCTCCATTGTTAAAAGTAGCACTTTGATTATCGAATCTTCAAGTTCAGAGTGAGAGAGTGATTTTACGAAAAAATATTTTAACAAAAGTATTTCAGAAATATTTTTAAAAAATTGTTGAAAATATGTCTAAATTTAAGGTATTTTTAAAATATATGTGGAGTTTTAAATGTGAATTCTGTAATATACCGCCAGATGGTGAATTTCTAATTAAATAACAATGTGTTAACTTGAATATTCTGCAATTACATGTTGCGCGTTTTTGAGCCATTTTATTTTATTAAATAAATTGTGAAAATAGTCACTCTTTATGGGTGCTTATACATTCAGTTTTATTGTACAACTGGAATTTAGATTATGACGAAAACTTGATATTTAGTATTTTGTAATGAAAAATAAGTCCTTTTATTTACTTAACACTTAAATGAAACAATAATTTCTAATGAAAATCATTCACAGAAGCAGAATGGGGCTCCAAGTCGCACAATAAATCTTAATCTTATAAACATCCCCATATAAAATCGAAGTGGTTTAGGGTATAACAAGTACGGAAAGAGTACAGTCGGGTAATGCCGGCTATATGATACCCTGCATCTTCTACTCTATTTCAAGTAATTTACTACCAATTCTAGATGAATTAAAATTTCTGTAACAGTTTAATGCCGGACACATTCGAAACATTGTCCTTAATGAGCAAATGTCACCAAATCTGGTGGGACATTTGTATGGGGGCTCTACCAAACAATGGACCGATGTCACCGAATTTAACTACAGTAGTTTCTAGGTACAATATAACGTTATGTGCCAAATGCGAACAAAATTGGGTAAACATTTTTTTTTGCTAGAGCGGAAAAGTCAAATCTGGAACGACATTTGTAGGGGAGCTATACCTAAATCTAAACCGATGTGACCCACTTTCACCATAAACGTTTCTAGGTGAAATATAACGTGTTGTGCCAAATTTGAACAATATCGGTTAAAATATGTGGTATCTAGAGCGAAAAAAGTCAAATCGGGAGTGACATTTGTATGGAAGATATATCTAAATCTGAACTGATTTGCCTCAAATTTAATAGCGTCCATCATTGATGCGAAAAAATTAGCTGTACCAAGTTCCGTTGGGATTGGATAATAATTGCGACTTGTACTTCGATAACAAGAATATATACACGGACGGATTTATAATTTATTTTCCAGGAAAACCATTTTTTCCACTAAATTGTACTCAAATTGTGTTTTATTTTACTGATTATGGTATAAATATTGAAAAAATACAAACATTACCTGACCCGATATTTTATAGCGAATAAAATAAGCTAAAATACAAAAAAAGTACAGAAAATTAAAGATATGTTCTTCAGGATATTTAAGGATTAAAATTATTTTTAATTTATGGAGTCCTCGATCAACAAGGACATTCATATTTTCATACAGATTCGGAAAGAGAAGGTGTAAATCTTTCAGATGATATCAATATCGTTAAAATCCCGAGACAACCAACTTTGGATCACTGTAAAACTTAAACCACACACTTTGAGCTACGGTAAACGGTACTACTATTAGAATATATGTGCCAAATTTCATCAAAATCCAATCCATGTTGATTCGAATTCTTGTGGAATTACCCATTTCTCAATTTGTTGGCGACTATTCCTATATTACAATGATAAATGTTGCTTTCGACAAAAATTGAAGTTTTAATAAAAATAAAGAAAGAAATTGAATGAACAAATTGTTGCTATAGAAATGCATATGATCTAGCATTTTTACATACATGCATTTATGTATGTGGGAAAAATTGTCTATCATATCGAATATTGAGCACCATCTATTGTAAACAGTCAAAGTCAAAGCTGGTTACCTTATTGTTCATGAACACCATATTCTAGTTCCATATTCTAGTACGTTTTCTACAGCAGCAATCGAATAAACGATTGAGTTTAGATCATCGCCTACTTCCATAAAATCTATTTTCTTGCTGAATATCCGGATTTACGCTAACCTTCGTCAGTATTCTGTTGCATCTTACTTCGCTGGTTAATAATTGGTAATGATTTTGGACACAATAATCTGATTTCCTTTTTGTTTCCAAAATTTTATTAGCTAAAAATTCTTTTTGAATTCGTAAACTTCACATTTTTGAGGCTATAGTTCTTTCTTTGTAGCACAAATACGCAGCTGAAAGAGAGGACCCGAAACAAAACGCCTTGTGCTAAACAAATTTTGAAACATTTCCATACGACCCTCCCCAATATCATAATTCTCGCCACCTCTGCGGACATGACCAACAGGCCTTGTTAGCAATTAATTAAATACCTATAGAAGAAGTCTAACAAGATTTTTCAAATATTTCAACAACTCCCATGTTAATGTTTTTGGCATTGCCTCCAAAATTGCCATTTAAAAAAGGTTAACACCTCTGGGTGATTTTTCAAAATACCCCTTCGGAAACAAAATTTACATAATTTGTCGTACTCTGTCGGCAAATTCTCGTTGTGCGGAGGGGAGGTGAGGCGAGGCTTTTGACCAACATTTGTGTGTTAAATGGTGTATTTAGTGCCATTAAACGTCATAAAAGGTGTGATGTTGTGAAGTGATTTCGGGCTTTCCGTTAAAAGAGATCAATGTTTTTTATTTTTGTATTTTATTCCTGCGGAGTTTTGGTGTTGGCCAAAAGTTGACATTAGTTGTCGGCTGCTGCTGCTGCCACACTTGGTAACACTTTATCATTGGCAGTTGTTATTTTGAACCATATGGTTATGTACTAATTTATCTTTTTGCCGCTCTTTTTATGGGACAAGTAGAGGAGGGACCATGGCCTAAGAGCATGGAATTTGTTTGGAAATACAAGTGGCATTTATTTAAATTTCCTATGGTTTGAGGGGTATTGCTTGGATGCTCTTGGTTAGAAATTATACACTGCAAAAATTCGAATGATCTTGTAAAAATAAAGGAATAAATTTTATAGGAATGAGAGGGAGAAATTTAGAATTTGTGAAGAGAAAAAAAAATAGGAAAGAAAGAGATCCTGCCATGTCCTTTTCGCACATATGTAATTCCAATTATAATTGAATCTACGAAAATTTGATAATAGAATTTGATTTTAATTTTTTTCTTCGTGGCACTCTCCTCTTCCTATTTCCATTATTTACCTTGACTCTATATCGAATAAAACACCCAAGAGTTTGTCGAAACTCTTTCCCCTCCAATCAACATAATTTTTCGTCCAACGATTTCTCTCACTGCAACAGTTAAAGCTTCATCACACACACACACACTACCACAGAAATGTTCTCTGGCCTGACATTTGATACTTTGCGCCGGACATCTTTGCCATAAAAAAAGACCAACTCATGTATTATCTCCCCCCGATACGTGGCAACTACTTGTCTACAGAAGTCGTTAAACTACTACACATACCAAACGGCGGGTCATAATTTTTTTGGCATCATACCAATTGTTGTTTTTTTTTTCGCTGTCCACGTACAACAACTACTATTGATATATATATATATAGCCCTTCAAATCAGATTCATTCACAATCATCGATATCAATGGCAGTTGTGGCCACAGTGGTCAATCCACGGCACGACCATGAATTCGTCGACAAGGCATGGTAGTCATCTTCGACGTTAGTAATGATACTCCTTGGCCTGGATGACATGAAGAAGTCCGAAAGACATTACGAGCGGTGTTGGTATCATCATGTCGTTGTTTTTAAATTTATATCTTTGATTTTAGCAATTTAAGGTAATTATAATGTTGCTGCAGGGTAATTTTAACACTTCGACACCAAATCACCCGAACGAACACACATATCATCACGGCACAAAGAAATTGTAAAAGCGGCAAATGAAATGGCAAAAGCGACAAACGCGCATAAGTCTTATTCGCTGGGGCAGCGGTTTGATGATGTGGTCCGGGATGGTACTTGCTATGCGTTTGGAAAGGAGGATCAATGACGAACGGCAAATACCCTATAGATCTACTATATGCACACGCAAAATAAAACACGTAAACTTTACTAATCAAATAAAAATTTAACACCAAAACATATGTATATGAACTTATTTTAAATATATTAGAAAAAATAATGCAAAGATACCTACCAATTTTTTATTTCCAATTTGAACAAAACATAGCTGAACTATTGCTCTAACCATGTCGAACGAAATAACGAGGGTTCTCTAGATTGACACATTGACGAAGTTCAAAATGTCGACTAAAATACATGCGACGTCATCATGTTCAAACGGTCCGATTTTGATAAAGTGTTACTTACCTTTACTATCTTTCCAATGGCTAAAACGAAAAATACAAAAAAATTCTTAATCAATAAAATGCATATTTATTTCTCAGTTGTATAAAACAATTAAAATTTGAATATTTTTGCATTAAATTTCATAGGATATGCACTTGAATATAAGATTCATATGTTATAGGAGAGGAAAAATCATACCTTTTCAAGAGAATGTGGTGGACCAAAATTAATCATTTGCTATATTAATAAATATGTCCATTAAAATTTCAGCTTAAGACACACACTGATATATATGTGTATAATATAAGATCTAATATCTGATCAAATATATATTTTACCAATAAGAAATAATCCCCAAACAAACAAACTAAATAACCTTCAAAATCAAATGAAATAATACCAAAAATAAGTAATGAAATAAACATACCAGTAACGAAGTTTCTGTCTGCTCCCCTTCACGGAGAGCATCTGTATGAAATTTATAAGAATTTTAATTTTACTTGGTGCCTGATTATTTCTGTGGATAATGCCAGATGGTCCAGCTTCTACATTTATAAAACAGTGTTAACAATATCACATTTCAAGTCATAATCATCGGCATCGGTATAGAAGTTATGTAGGATTTAATTTTAAATAGGTTTAGTCCAATTATGTGTGAGATACTACTACAAGGGACGTGGCAAAAGCTTAAATATTTCTGATTTCGACTAACAGTATGGAAATTATATTTGTTTTTATTTTTAGCCCCGGAAGGGGCTTTAAAAAAATATTTGAATAAATTCCAGCTAATCAATTTATCAGCATAAAATTATAAGTTTTAAGTACTTAAATAATTTTTTGAATTTAATGGACCCTGCGGGAATGTTCAAAGCTGTATTTCTCGGGACGGTTTTGAACTTTCTTTAATTTTTGTAGATATACGTTTTTAGCCATTTGAGTACCAATTATTTTTGACCAAAGCGACTGTTTATGTAATATGTGATCAATTACTATTTACGTCCTAAAATTAAAAAAAAACTCTTGCAAAAAACCATTTGTCGTCAAACTTTTATACAAGAGGGATTCTCATTGTGTAACTTTTTTGTATTTCTCATTTAGATTTTATGTCCACAGTCGAACCTGGATAGCTGGAAGCTCAAAGGACTGAACGTGTATTCCAACATATAGAGGTTTCCCACCAACCCGTTTTCATTTAACCAGGAAATTTGACTGTTGTCCCACTTAAAGAGGTAATGCTAGCAACGTTTTGAGAAATGCCTAAAGATGTAGCAATCTTCCATTTTTCCAGATGACCTGTTTTAAGCAAGAAAGAATTGGAGACAGCTACACATTTGAAAATTGAAAATTCATTATGGTGATTGCCAAAGTTGTCTATCACCATTTACAGTAGGCAAAATACCTAAGGAAACAGTTAGAACTTTAGAACATATACTTATACTGCTTACCAAAGTTGTCTAGCAAAATTTTAAGTTTATCAAACTAATGCCACGCTCATTTACAGCGGGAAGGTAGTTGGATTTTGAGGAAAAATACCTTAGGAAACAGATGGTCTTTAAATTTCATACAAAGTACTTATGATGTAGTAACAGGATAATAATGATATAAGGTTAAAAATTGTCAAAAATAGCGCGAGACTTAAGATTTCTTATAGGTTAATATGTCATTAAAGATTTCAGGAAGATTTGCCAGTTTTTCTAACTTTAGACTATTATCTTATAATTTTAGTTTTGCAATGTGTCTTCTTTAAGCTACTTTCTTGCTAAGGCCTAATAGTTAAAAAAATTATTTTCGTCTCACAAATTGATACTTGGCACATGTTACAACCTTTATTTTAAAACACCAGTGCTCATTAAAACCAAGAGGGTAATTATGTAACTTTCGTGTCATTTTGATAATATGTATAATAGTTTTTTGACATATTTCCATACAAAGAAAAGCAATTTTAAATGTTCAAATTCAGCTTATTCTTACATTTTAATTGATGCTATGCATTAATTATAAACACTTCTGTGAAATAATAATTTCGATAATTTTCTTACCGAAATTTTACAATAACTGCATGTTTAACTTTAATACAGAAATTTTCATAACTTATGGCAGCTTGCTGCAGCCCATTCTACCGGCATATTAAAGTACACCTTTTAACATTTCTTCTAATATATATGATTCAGCGAATACGGGATAAATAAATTCTATTCCAAGAACTACAGGAACGACTCGTAAACATAGACGAAAAATTTTACAATTACATTATTAATTTTTGTTTAATTTACACATATGTGTTAGTATTTTCTAGTTTAGTATTGTGTAGTATGTTAGTATTTTAATTTTTATTTTTTTTTAGCTTGTGCCATTTTGTTTTACAACAGGGGCCAAATCACCATATTCGAAAGCGATCGTAAATTATCCCTTTCGAATGCCGTGATTAGCCCCAGATGTCTTTTTTTTCTTTAGGTTGAAATGTCAGAAATGAAACAAGAGAAAAAGTAGTGACTTTAGTAACATGGTTTGAAAAAAGAGTTGTCACCAGTTTCCAAATTTATATATTTTGCCATTTTAGGGTATTGGCAACAACCTGTCATTATTACATCGTGTATTGGAACATTTTTACTCTGTCAAACTTTTACCCATGTCGTCAATCGATTTTTAATCTTTTCAGTTTACCGTTTCCTACAAATGAAGCATCGTATATCGAGTCACTCTTTTGAAGTACACGTGATATTGTGGATCTTGGAACATCGAAGGATTTTTAACTCTTCGCTTTTCGGAATTCTTAAATAATTTTTACTTATCGCTATAATATAAATATATATATATAAATATAATAGTTCCAATAGTCAAAAAATGAAAAAAGAAAGAAAAAAACTATAACAGCGTCAAAAACAATGATAACAATAGTCGAAGCGATAGAAACTAACTCCCTCAAATGAAGATTGGATTGCTTAATGATGATTTGCAAAATATTTCCGTCTATGAGCTAAACGCTCCTCTAAAAATCATAAATGTGTTACTTTTTTGTCCAAATTTTTTTTCTGAATTTATAGGCACTTAGAAGCTCTTTAAATATATATTTTTTATTGTCTTAGAAAGGTAATTTCAGACATTTAATTTCATTTTTTGTGGATTTTCAAAGAGACATCTAAAAACTCATGTTTCTTGGGAATATTTTATAGAAGATGTTATGAAAAATAAATATAATGAATCAATACCTTTCGAATGATGTTTATGAATATACGATGAAAAATTACGTCACTGACTCCATTTTTGTAATATAATTTGATATAAGGGATGATTTTTCAGAGCCAAAACTCTTTTTCACAAAAATGAGTACTGCTACATTAATTTCCTTCCGATTTTCATTCAGTCAATACCATTCCTTCGAATGGTATTGACTGTCGCTTTTTTATAAGATACTAACACCAAATATCCTACCAATAAGTTGCTCTAAGACAAAAATCAAAACTAATATTTCAAAACTTATATAAAAGGGTTTATTACTTCAGATAAAAAAAAATCGACATTTTTGTACATAAACATAAAAAAATACCCGGGATTTTTAGGGTTATTTTCAGGAGCGTTTAGCTCACAGATGGCTTGATCTAGGAACGAAATATTTTGCAAATCATCATTAAAAAATTCAAAATTTATTTTCGTGAGGTGACTGGAAATTGTTTTTCTATTTTTAAGGACCGCGACCCAGCCTAATGTGCATATGCTTTCTGGATACTAAGATCACGAAAAATTACCTTTGTCCATACGAACTACAAAATTGTATATTCAAAACTACCGTTTTGCTATCACCTTGCCCCATACGATGAGGATGATCGATCAATCAATGTTTTTCTAAAGATGTAACCGAGTTTATTTCTAATAAATTTCGCTTGAATGAACCACGACATAACAATTTATAAAAGAATCCTTTTGGTAAATTAACAAAAAAGGAACTTCGAATGTGAGCTATTCAGATTGACAACACGTAGGGTACGCAGGCACCAAATCATCTTTCATTTGAAACTCAAATGTCTTCTTATTGCAACCGCTGACGCCGAAACTTCTTAGAAAAAGCATCATACCTCGGCACTCAAACATTTCGACACCTTTTTTGGCAGAGGAGAGTGTGGGGCGGGGGCACAACAATGACGGCTTATTTTATTGATTATCTTTGGCATAAACAAAAGGGGCACACGAGCAGTAGAGTTCTACGTTCTGTGATTTTAAGTAGCCCCCACCACATGAATGAATGAATGAATTGGCAAAGGAGTGGAGTTGATCGCCTGGTTGCATGTCCATGTGGCATCTTTTGGTGTTCGCTGAGCTCCTTGAGGGCACGTTTACACACACAAAACAGAAAAAAGCAAAAAAAAGTTTGCAGTTATATTTTCGCACCTCACGACAGGCATTTTTCGCACTTTCTCATCTCACCATCTAAGCTGTGTGTAGGGAAGGAAGGAAGCCAGCAGTCTCATGTTGAGGCTTAATGTGGCCCGAAATGTTTGGTTGTTGTTCTGTTGGCGATGATTTCTTCTTTCACACCTTAACTTCACACCTCGTGTTATCGCAGCATGCGTATCGGACAATTGTTTTCGGCAGTAAGTGCAGCTTTAAGCTAAACGTGATGTTTGCCATGCCAGCGATCTCTTGACTATGGCTGTTACCACAAACTATAGATCCTGGACTCTGCCCAGCTCCAAGGAGATGTATATCCTGTCAACACTTTGGCGCTTTCATGTCTTCAACATTTTATTTTTTTTGTGTTTTATTCTCTGGGTGGAGGGATGAGGGCGAGGGGGACAAGAGCAGGACGAGATGACAACGGCACCAGCATCAGCAATAAGATTTATATACCTCGCAAATTAAAGAAGTTCGGCGCAATTTTGTTTCTTCTGTATGCGGCGTAATTTATAATTCGCATTGTGTTATTATTTCACACCGTCCATGGCAGTGGCAACGGGGCCGGGGCGGCGTACCTCTGCCATAATTGAGCCACGCGTGTAAATTACCGTTATTAGGTGTGATCGTGCAAAATGTCGAAATCTTTAATTTCCTTCGGTTGAAGTGGTGGAGCTCTTTTTTTTTGGTATTGGGGTGATGATCAAAACCAATCGATCTTTTTCATAAATGATACCGACATACAGTAGTGTTGTGTTGTGTTTTTTTTTGGTTTTTGCTGTCGTTGTTTGGCCAGGGACAAGCGGCACAGTCAGGGCAGTCTGCGGCACGACGTTATTAAATATTAATTTATTTTTAACAAGATAGTTTCACTTTTTATCACCCTGAATTTGGTTTCTTAACTTGTTCCCAAAATTATGGTCTTCATAATTCGCATTGACACTCGACTGAAGACCGTTGAAGGTACTCGCATTTAAATTGCACTGCCGTAGTTTAAGACTAAACTTTCATCACGCGCCAAACAACAAAAAGCAACACAAACTGAAGTAAAATCTTGTTCCACCGAAAAGGTGTCAATCATCAACACGTTGTCACTTGTTGCCGGGAGTTTTCGATGACAGCCAAGTCAGTGGGGCACTGCTGCTGGAACATTGTTTATGACCGGGGGAAAACAACAAACCTTTCAAGGTGATTTAGTTGCTAATTATTTTAATTAATGGTCTCCGTTATCGACCAGTACGACCATAACGATTGGAAGTGCACAATCTTTTGCAAAAAGCAAGAGTTAAAGTTATCAAACTTTATCTAGGGCTGATGAGATAGGGCGTAGCGGATGATGATGGCAGTGTCACCAGGGTGATCATTGAAGTTCGTTTCTTAAGTCTTTTGTATTGAAAGTGAACACTCGTGAAATATGTGATTTATAATGCTACAGCAATGAAGGAAATGATTTCAATGTTTCGTATTCAACATTGCACACAAAATTAATCACATTGAACTTATGAATACTGGTAAAATGTATATATACTTGTATCAACTGTTGACCTCTTACATGGAAGCACACATTACAGATCAAGGGCTCCATGTGTTTATTAATAAATGTCTAAGGACAATTTGGAAAATATTCTAAAGGGTATATTCTCAAAGTATCAAGTGAAGAACTAAAATTGCGACAGATAACGAGAAGGGGAAGGAGGTGGATACATCATACGCTATGAAAATCAAACAGAGCAAACACATGACCCTTATTTTCACAACGTCTGATTAACCTAAAGTTACAGCTAATCGATAGTTATAGCTTTCAGTTTGAATGGAATCTGACTGTTGGTTATCTCTAACCAGACAATGGGAAAATGGGGGTTAGAATTGTGTGTAATTGTATCGTCAGTCATTTATAATTAAAAATATTTTTATTTATTTTAAACAAAGACAATTTTTTATATATTATATGCATTTCTACATACTAAAGTGGAGTTTTCGCAATATTGCAGAAATTATACGCTATTTTTCAATGACCACTTTGCAGAATTAGAATTTGACCAGGCATATATCAATGTACGATAGTCCAAAAACTCTGGTAAGTGATATTATTTCTCTTGTAGGTACTGTCGATCTTAACACAAAATAAATTTTTTCACAAAAATAATCCTCATAAGATTCTACAATATAGTTCTGACAATAAGAATTCTCTCAAAGATTAACATACAATACTTTTGTATACCCTCACTCTACAGAGTAGGAGGGACGAAAAAAGGTGTAACGCATTGAAGGAGTGACTTAAGACCCCAAGTATGTTTGGACCAAATCTGATTAACGACGTTTAAGTTGTTTGAGCCATGTCCGTCCGTCTGGCTGGCTAGTGTACACGATAACTTTCGAAAAGGGCTAAGGAATCAATCAAACTTTGCACATGATAATATTTTTCCCAAACTTAGTTTAAGTTCGAAGATGGGCGAAATTGCAACGCCCCTTCAGGTACCTCCCGCACAACTAATCCATATTCCTATGTTAAATTAAAACTAATGTAACTTCCTGATGAATATTCGGAATACGCTATATTTATATGTTTTTATAAGTGCACTACATATGACGGGTTTTGACTCGCTCCTTCCAATACCTCACACACAAATCTCCCAAAACTACGTAAAACTAAAGCTGTTATAGCTGCTGTATATATGATCAGTCACAAATATTCCCTATATAGTCTGCAATTATATGCGAAAAGAAATATTTGGTATTCTAGATATTATAGAAAGGACTTTTTGGAATTCTTCGAAAAAAACAGTCTAATTGATCCATAAGGAGATGAGCTACAGGGTTAGGATTTTTCACAAAAATTATCCCCATAAAATTCCGGCAATGAGAATTCCCTCAGACATTAACTTACAACACTTTTTTCGCTTAATATAATGCTCCCTTAGACCCGAAGACGAAACTTTGACCCGCTATAAAAAGAATCTCAGACCAGCTGTACTATAAGTTTATTCTACATTAATTTACTCAACAATTTATTTACTTTAAAAAATAAAAAGTCTTAATTAATTTGTTGGACATTGTTCTTCTCTTCTTGTTGTGATGTACTTTCCACATTCGAAAAAGTTCTCCGTTTGTAATAATATGAGTCACTTAAAATGCCTCTAATGAAAGCATTGCAAAAAATGATTCCTTGAACTACTAAATGGTGTCACAACCTCTCCTCCCTCATACTCTTATAGTTTTACACCAATCAATATTGGATGTTTTTATTTTTAAAATGTTATTCTTTGGAACACCTAACACACAAGTAAATGAGTACGCGAATTTCACAAACAATATTCACTAATCTTCATTCAAAAAATGCTTAATCTATATATATAAAAGAGTTGCGTTACTGACTGACTGACTTATCATTGACCAGCCCCCAGACCAAACGACTGAAGCCAGGGTCATGAAATTTTCAGGGTATTTCCCAAATATGACGTAGACGTTGACTAAGGGTTTTACGAAATTCGTACTTTTAGGCGGTAAAATGGCCCAAAAAGTGATAAACATCGATCCTTCGTCCTGACCAAACTGTAGTAGCTATAAAAATGAAATTCGGTGAGTTCCTTGCACTGACCATGCAGACGAGCTACAAATAGGTATTTTTCCAAATTTGTATTTTTAAGGGGCGAGCGGGACAAAAAGGGATAGAAATGTACCAACTAAAGTATTACATCTAGAATCGTGAAATTTGGTATATAAATTCCTCTGACCATTCGAAGTAAAATTGGATTTTTCGAAATTTGTACTTTTAAGGGAAGAGCGGGACAAAAAGGGATAAAAATGGTATCAACTAAAGTATTACAGCTGGAATCGTGAAATTTGGTATGTAAATTCTTCTGACCAAATAGAAACTAAGTAAAATTGGATTTTTCGAAATTTGTATTTTTAGGGGGCGAGCGGGACAAAAAGGGATAAAAATGGTACCAACTAAAGTATTACAGCTAGAATCGTGAAATTTGGTATATAAATTCCTCTGACCATGCAGAAGCGCAGTATAATTGGATTGTTCCAAATTTCTACTTTTAAGGGAAGAGCGGGGGAAAAGGGGATAAAAATGGTACCAACTAAAGTATTACAGCTAGAATCGTGAAATTTGGTATGTAAATTCCTCTGACCATGCAGAAGCGCAGTATAATTGGATTGTTCGAAATTGTGTTAGTGGTATGTATGGTTGACCTTTTGATGAGTTGCGTTTTGTATTTTGTTCGGCTGAGGTCAGTTTTTTCAAATAATAGAACAAAAATGACTATTTTATTATTTTCTTGTTTTTTATTTCCCAATATTTCGACCAACTCCGTTGGTCATCTTCAGGGGTCTATTACAAAAAACACAAATTATTCAATTACAAGTTACAAGCATTAACAATCAAAAAATATCACAATATTTATATTTAAATTTTTAAAAAAGTTTTTCACAATAGGAAAATTCTCCTGCCACTCTCTGCAAGCTTTTGTCAACTACTGTCTAAGTTGTCGTCTATGTTTTTCCACCGTGTTCCTATATATTTGAGCATTGTTCGAAATTTTTGCTTTTTATGGGGTAGGCGGGACAAACAGGGTTCCAGTTTAAGGATTGCAGCTATAGTCGGGAAATTTGGAGTGTAACCTGTGTGTAAAGCGCAATCTAAATGGATTTTTGCGAAATTTTCTTATAGGGGGGTGAGCAACAAGGGATAAAAATAGTTCCATCTAAAGTATTGGAGCTATAGTCGAGAAATGTGGTGTGTAAGTTCCTCTGACAACGAGAATAGCAAATCTAAACGAAATTTTCGAATATTGTACTTATAAACAATGAACGGGATAAAAATAGTACCATCTAAAATATTTCAGCTAATGTCGTGAATTTTGTGTTTAAATTTCTATGACTATGACTTGCAACATAAATGGATTTCTCGAAATTTGTACTTTTAAGGGGCGAGCGGGACAAAAAGGGATAAAAATGGTACCAACAAATTCAAATTAACAAATAACTGGCTTTTTCGCGTGCAAGGCAGCGGGTACTGCTAGTTTTGCATAAAAACGTTGACACAGAAATCATGGCCTTCTACTATTTCGAAGTCGCAAATAAAGATTTTTTGTTAGAATATATATAAACTAGAATTTTGAAGTAGGAATCGCTCTAAAACCTATAATAGAAAATATTTTAAATGAAATGGTTTTTAAAAATATGAAAAGGCGTTATTTCAATAGTTATCTTTCATTTGACATCAAAATTCATTTAACAAATTTTTTGACTTTTGGCCTTTTGTTATCTCTGTGCAATGTAACAATGCATGGACTAGCAAAACAAGTTAGAGGCATGTGTAGGTATTACTGTTCAAAAAGGAAAAAAATCTTAAAATTGTCCTTCAATATGAGCTAGAACGATATATGTATAAAAAACACTGAAAATCTGACCTTTTTAAATTTTGCACCAAAATTTAAAAAGTACTCCAAAAGATAGCGGCTATGTATAAGCGTAATAGGGGGCTAAATACAATGTTAAAGTGAAAAGTTTAAAACAAATATTTTTTTCGGGCTATCACATAGATTTAATGAAAGCAATTTAATTCACGTTTTCAAGATCGTAACGTTTTGCTTTTAGTTTTTCTTTTATAAAACGAAAAATGTTTACGTTTTTCGATTTGTGGAGAAGCTGAAATCATTTTCTTTTTCATTTTCACACGCTTTGAATTTCTGTGGCATGCCTGTGTAAGTCAATTTTGCTAGTCATGTACGTATATAAAAAATATTCGGGAATACGATTCCAAAGTATAAATTGACACCGTACATTTGATAATAATATCGTAAAAATACGATACCGTATTTATTGTTTATTTGACTTTTAATATCCTTCCCAAACTCAAAAATATGCTAAGTAAATTTGAAAAAAAAAGACAGCGATAAAATTGGCATTGGCCAAATGGCTGTAGACAGAATCATAAAATTCGGTATGAACATTATAGACATACAAAATAAAGAAACCAAGCAAGTGATCGTAAAATTAACTCCGTACATTCCAATGTAGTAGCTGGAAAGAAATTCGATATGCATGCTTCTCTGACTGTGTGGAAGGACGGAATTGAAAATGTCTGACATCGGTACAAATTAAAAAATCAACCCTAACAAAAACTGTTAATAATCACTAATTTTATACTTTTGGCAAAGATATACTTTTACACAAGTTTCCATTTCTGTTTTAAAAATCCTGGATCTCCTGGGGGCTACTACAGCATTCTAACCATCACAGGTATCCTCAGTTGTGAGTGTTGAATAACTAAAGCATACCATTTTGTTCGTAGAACTGACAATACGAAACTTACGAAAATATTTATTTAATATATTTAACATTTTTTATTATTTATTTAATATATAACGCAAACAAATATTAAATTAAATTAGCAATAAATAAATAAACACTACTTAATTTTACTGATATTATGTACTATTAATAATTATTATTAAAAGGAAAGTAAAAACGGAGTCAAGTTCGGCCGGGCCGAACTATATATACCCTCCATCATGGATTGCATTCCACAGAGGATGTCGATTTTCGAAGAAGTATTACAGGAAAATATAAATATTTTTAATATAGCGAAACCAAAACAAATATAAATATTGAAAAAGTAATTTTATAAATAAATATAATATTTGTATCTGTTTTGTTTTTTATTATTTAATCTTAGTTAGTTTTTAGTTTTTTTATAATACAGGGTGCGGCTAAAGTAACTATATGATTTGTTTTTTAAATAACTATTGAATGGAATGAAAAAAACAAAAAAATGTATGATAAAAAGAATGTTTATTTTATGTTATTTTTTACATTAATTATGATTTTAATTTATGGCATTTTCCATAACTTTGTTGAGTGTTTCTTGTGGTATACGATCAATTTCTTCTTGAATGTTGTCCTTTAGTTGTAAAGATTTCTGATGAAGATTTTTGGGATTTTGGGATCCCCAAAATCTGTTGTTTTGTTTATTTACGAAACCGTTCAAGTGAAAATGCGCTTCGTCGGTCATCATTAAATTTGACAAAAAAATTTCATTTTGATCAACGAGATTTAAAAGTGCTCTAGCAAATTCCAAGCGCAATTGCGCAATTGTATAGCGTTCCATTTTTAAATATTCTCCCAAGTTTAATTTCTGAAATAGGAAAAAAGAAAAAGTTAAATACTCGCAAGCAAAGAAGTTACAATTGTTTTACATCATATAGTAACTTTAGCCGCACCCTGTATTTTTATTATTTCAAAGGCTACAAATACGCTTACACTTTATATAGAAATAATACTACAAGTTAATTCAAAAAATAAATATTCTTAAATATATATTTTCAAAAAGCTGAAATACTAAAGGGTGATTTTTTAGCTATTATGTTTTTGGCAACACTGGTTTAAACAGTTGACGCACATTTCGTGTTTTGTTTAAATGTCAAACATCTTCAGTTTGGTCTATAATTTAACCATGAATCGTCTTACAAACGAACAACGCTTGCAAATTATTGAATTTTATTATCAAAATGCGTGCTCTGTTAAGAAAGTTCATCGCGCGCTTACATTTTATGGTCAGTTTAATCGACCCACTGAAGCGGCTATTCGGGCTATTGTGACTAAATTTCGCACCAAATTTACATTGTTGGACATTACACCACAAACACGCTCACGTAGAGTGCGAACTGAAGAAAATATCACAGCTGTATCGGCCAGTGTAAATGATGACCATTAATTATCGATTCGTGGACTAAGCGGATGGACCATTTGAGGCGCAGTCAAGGTCAACATTTGCATGAAATAATCTTCAAACATTAAATTATATGGACCGTACTATCGATTCAAATAAAGTTTTCATGCATTTTTCAAAATTTTATGTGTTTTTTTTAATTTTCCTATAGCTTTTAAAAAGTCACCATATATATATATATATATGAGTGTATTTCCATTAATTTCAAAAGTACAAATATTGAAAATACATTTTCCCATAGTACAAAATAACCTAACTTCATGATTCAATTAATTTTTGCCGTAAAAGTAAAAAGAACAAATTTTGAAAAATCTTTTTATTTTGCGTGTCTACGCAGTCACAGGAATGTATATACCGAATTCCATGATTCTAGCTGCGGCCTTTTGGTTGGTACTATTTTTATCCCTTTTTTCCATTTTATCCCCAAAAAGTACGAATTTAGAAAAATCCGTTTATTTTACGTGTCTACGCAATCAGAGGAATGTATGCACCGAATTTCATTATTGTAGGTGCAGCCGTTTGGTTTGTACCATTTTTATCCCTCTATTCCCATTTTACCCTTAAAAGTACGAATTTGGAAAAAATACTTTTATATTAAGTATCTACTCAATTAGAGGAATGTACATAGTGTTTCTAGCTGTTGTCGCTTGATATGTACCATTTGTATCCCTTATTGCCCCATTTCACCACCTACGAATAAAAATCACTTTATGGTGCACATTTTTGTTATAGGGGGAATGCGCATACCCAATGTCAAGTAAGTACAAGCAGACATATTGAAAAAAAAAATATATACGTAAATACTCTAAAATATTAGGGAATACTATGGGTATTTTTAGTCCTTGTAAGGGAAAATTTTGTCCTTTTGGGCCGATTTCCTAACCGATCTACGACTATAAGACGCATTTATGTACAATTTGGACGTCCTAGCTCCTTTCGTTTAGATGGTAGCGTGCTTTCAACAGACGGACGGACGGACATGGCTAGATCGTCTTAGAATTTTATGACGATCAAGTATATATATACTTTATAGGGTCTCAGGTCGATATTTCAAGGTTTTGCAAACGGAATGACAAAGTTGGTATACCCCCATCACAATAAATTTGAATTGTGTTAAGAAATATGATTCACATTTGGATGTTGAGATGCGATTAAAATGAGCTTCCTACGGAAGTAGTTCCATTTTTTTAGGGTAGACAAAAGGACATAAACAAATGCAAAACCTTGTAATGGTGGTGGTGCAATATATATCGTTTGCATATAAAACTTCCATCGCTTATATTTAACATTTAAAATGTTAATCCCCATAACATGAAATTCTAACGATTTCAATTTGTTGGTTTCAGTAAAGCTTTAGATATTCTCATTTTAAATGGATGAATATCGATTCAAGACATAATTAGCGCAGTAAAAGGTACACTGTTAGATACGTTTTTTTCATAGACTGTACATATCATGTAAATCATGTAAAAAATTGTTTCCATCTCCCTTTAAGGATATGCATTATGGCTTTGAACCCATCAAGACTGCCACGGTGTGGCAAAGGACAGAACTATTTTCACATCTCAAATATGGAATCATCAAATTAGTTGTAAAATATCCTGGTAGGCATTACAAATCCTTCTTATAAGAAAACAGATTTCTTTTCACAGCATCCACTAAGGATATGATAATAATAACAGCTACTAACCACCAGGTGTCGCTGTAATATCCAATTGGAATTAATTCTAATGAGAGTTCAGAACAGAGTTTTTAAACAAATCTAACACGGAAAAAGGATGCGTTATTCCAATTACATCCATGAAAACCAATAGATCCAAATTGGCTACCTGTCGATCATCAAATTTTAAAATCAAATGTGCATTCACTTTTCCTAACATTGTGTAATCAATCAAATCATGTGGGAAAAAATTTAAATGTACAAGAGAAATCCCCGAAACAGTAGTCATTACTGTGCGAGGATATATGTTGAAATGATATAAAGGCTTAACCGCTTGTGGATAATATTCAATTTTCGAAGGTTAACACCCACAAATTTAACCGCAAACGGCAGAAAGGCTTACTGAATGAAAATTAATTTTCCTTTTTTTCCCGTTTTCCCGTTTGAAAAGGGTGCCTTGAAACACCGTTTGATGGTGATGGGAGTAAAGGTGATGACTCGTAAAATGTACCCAACATTTAAGGAACATTTAATGTATTTGTAAAGGATTTTAAGAGTAGTTTAATTAAATTAAAAGCATTTACGATTGTGGTTTTCGGAGATAAAAACAATTATTGGTTAGAAATGGGAGCAGATTAAATTACAAGGCACCTGTTTGGACACTTCGATTTTCAATGCTTGAAAAATGATGCTGTGAAATTAAATGTTTGAAGTTTTTGATTAAAAATCGATTAAAGGAACATTTACCATCAAAATAAAGCCCTTTTTTGAATAAACTCAAACCCACTCGGTTTAATAGAATATTATCAATTTTATTATACTGGGTTTTATGCACTTACTGAGCATTAGCTGGAGATATATTTGACCCGTGATCAAAATGAAGATATTACAGTAATCATTTTAAGAATCCGAATATCCAAGGGTCTATTCCGTTACCAGTTGTCTTCAGATTTTCGTCAGAAGTATCCTATTGTCATTTTGGCAGTATAAGTTCGATCGAAATATACTAAAACATTTTTTATGGATATATATTTTAATTCTTATTAAAATTCCTATGATTCTATTAATATATTGGCAGTATAAGTCCGAGTGAGGCCCTATGCTCCTCATAGGAGTTAAAAAAAGGAATAAATATATATGTATATATATAAGTCCGATAATGACCAGTTAAAACTTAGACAGCCACTACCTTCTGTTTTAACGTATGACTGGGAATAAACGCAAAAATCTGAATATCCCCTACAAGTAGCTTTAAGTTATTAATAAAGATGTTGCACAGAAATTTTGATTTGCTATGATCGAAAATAAAAAGAGATTTTATATGGTTCTTACCGTATAGCAGTATATAGTAATTTAATTCTTCAGTAATTTACTGAACTGAAATACATTATTACTTCGATCCACCATTGAAATTTAAAGTTCCAATAAATATAATTATTTTGAGAGGCACCGATATTAAGGCAAAATTGTTGCGCCGAAATATCTGCTTTCATATGAGTGAAGAACGAAAATGAAAATAATGTTTTATGGTTCTTGCCATATAGTAATATAAAGTAATAAAGTAAAGCTATCAAGGTAAAAAACACAAGTCAAAATAATTAAGGAAAGGCTGAAGTCGGGCTGTACCCTGTACTTTGTACCACATTTCAATTGAATTTGGAGAAAAAGGTGAAATCGGGAACGATTTTTGTATGGCACCCTTTTGTTTTGTAATGTACCGATGTGACCTACTTTCACAATGTACGTTTCCAGCTGGCATACACCAAGAAAAAAATGTACTAAATTCAAGTAAAAATGTACTAAAATTAAGGAAATTGGTATCTGTTTGGCACCCAGTATGCCTTTACTCAATTTAAGTTTAGTTTTTTATTTGAATCTACTACACTCATACTCAAATCAAACAAAATGTATTCAAAATGAGTTTTATTTACTCATTTTAAATACAAATGTACATAGATTGAGTACATTTCTCAGACTCAATTTTAGTATGCTTCAGTATCAAAATTCTGTAAAAAAAACAAAATCTGCAATACGTTGAGAAAAAAGTTAAAATCGGGAAAGACGTGGTATAAGAAGAAGAACATCGTTTAAAATATATGGAACATAGAGCGGAAAAAGTAAAATAGGGAGCGGTATTTTTATGAGGACTATATCGACTTACGTTCACAATAATGTTTTCTCAGTTGAAATATAAGTTGCTATGGCAAATTTAAAAAAGTGATTAAAATGTGAGGTTTCTAGAGCGCAAAAATTTAAATTAAGACCGAAATTTGTATGGCAGCTATAACATAATCTGAGTCGGTCAGACCCACTTTCATTACAGATGCTTCTAGTTGAATTATAAGGTACTGTGCCAAATACTAAGCAAATCGAGTAAAATATGTGGGTTCTAGAGCGGAAAAAGTCAAATTTGGAGCGTTATTTGTATGGTGGCTATATTTAAATCTAAACCAATTTACTTCAAATTAAATGGACAGACAACAAGACGGATAGTTAAATCGAGTCAATTAAAATTTGTCCCTTAATTGTCCTAATTAGTGGTCTTACTAAATCACATTTCTCTCAAAAAATGTTCTTAATAAGTTAGCATGCAACGATATTTTGATAAATCTTGTTTTGTAACGTGCATGGGGGTATATTCACTTTGTCATTCCGTTCGTAACACCTTGAAATATTCAACGGATACCGCATAAAGTAAGGGTGGTTAAATTGTAAGGGCCGATGTTGAATGTGAACCACACCTAAACGTCAAGTTTTCTTCTGCATTTTATTTGACATTTCTCAATTTCAGACTAACACAATTTGAACCATGGAAACATACACATTCGAGCAACGCGTTAAATGCATATTGTGCACTTCTTGAAGAAAATCATCTTCAGTGATGAGGCACATTTTCACCTCAGTGGATTCGTCAATAAGCAGAATTGACGCATTTGGGCGAATGATAATCCAAGAGTGATTGTCGAAAGACCAATGCACCCACAAGGAGTGACCGTTTGGTGCGGTTTATGGACTGGCGGCATCATCGGTCCGTATTTTTGCAAAATGAGGCCGGTCAGGCAGTTACTGTGGATGGTCTTCGCTATCGTGAGATGATAACGAACTTTTTATGGCTCGAATTGGAAGATATGGATGTGGACGATATGTGGTTTCAACAGGACGGTGCCATTTGTCACACAGCTAACGAAACAATGGCTATTTTGAGCGACAAATTCAATGGCCGTGTTATCTCACGTGGTGGCGATGTCAATTGGCCGCCAATATCATGTGATTTGACGCTGTTGGACTTCTTTCATTGGTGTTATTTGAAAGAAAAGGTGTACGTCGATAAGCCAGCAACAATTCAAGAGCTAAAGGATAAGATAATTCGGCACATTAACGGCATAGAACCTCAATTATGCCTCAGCGTCATCGAAAATTTGGGCCATCGGATGGAGGTGTGCCAATTATGTTCCATACATAATTGAACCATACCAATATTATCATAATAAAAATAAATGACAATAATTTCCTACATAATTTGCGTTTTATTAAAAATCAACATCGACCCGTCTATCCGTCTGACTGTTGAGAACACTCTAGCTTCCGAACGAAATGAGCTAGGACTTTCAAAATTTCCATAAATGTGTCTAGTGGTTGTAGATCGTTTGGGATTGGAATTGGGCGATATCAGCCCGGAGGGGAAAATTTACCCTGCTTTATATGCACTTGAAATTTGTTGGGTACATTCCTCTTGTAGCATGAAAGCACCAGAAATTAAATAAAACGTTTAGTGGATGAAATGGGACAAAAGGGGATACAAATGGTACCAATGATACTACAACAGCTATAAACATGAAATTTGGAACGTGCAACCCCGAAGACACTTAAAATAGAGGGATTTGTCAAAATTCGTACTTTAAAAGGGTACAATTGGAAAAGATGGATAGAAATGGTACTACTCAAACCTCTGAATTTTAAATTTCGAAACATTAGGATCAAAACGGGATAAAATTGGTACCAAGCTGTAACTAAAAAACACATAGAATTCAGAAAAATGCATGAAATCTTTATTTGAATCGATAGTACGGTGCATATAATTTAATATTTAAAGATTATTTCATGCAAATGTTGACCTTGACTGCGACTCAAATGGTCCATCCGCTTAGTCCAATTTTGGAATTTCCACGTTTTTGAGTAACAGAGGCCCAATTGCTGCGAACGGCGACGAATTGATAATTGATGGTCATCATTAACACTGGCCGATACAGCTGCGATATTTTCTTCAGTTCGCACTCTACGTAAGCGTGTTGGTGGTTTAATGTCCAACAAAGTAAATTTGGTGCGAAATTTAGTCTGCCGCTTCAGTGGGTCGATTAAACTGACCATAAAATAGAAGCGCGCAATGAACTTTCTTAACAGAGCACGCATTTTGATAATAAAATTCAATAATTTGCTAGCGTTGTTCGTTTGTAAGACGATTCATGGTTAAATTATAGACCAAACTGAAGATGTTTGACAGTGAAACAAAACACGAAACGTGTGTCAGCTGTTTAAACCAGTGTTGCCAAAAACATAATAGCTAAAAAATCACCCTTTAGAATCATGAAATTCAGTGTTTACACAAGTTCATGGTAAGTACCTTTGAACGGAAACAAAACGAGAAAAATAAAAGTTGAGTATCCTTAGATGAAGATACTCCTTTTTTAATATTTTGTTTAATTTCAAGTTAAAGAAAAATATGGATTTTTCTGGTACTCAAAAGTTAATTTTATAATGTGCAATTTTATGGATATTTTTACATATCACAGTAAAGAAATTAAACTAATTTACATAAAATTTGGACATGTACAGTAGGACGCCTAAAATATGTTTCTATAGTACGCTTGAAGGATATGAAAGAATGATTAAATGTCTGACTGGACCCGTGAAAGGTAAAGAATAATTAAAGTTTAACTCAACCCGTATTCAATTTTTTGTTCCGCTTTCTAAAAACAAAAATATTCTTAAGATTGTCCAAAGTATCATCTTCCATTTGGTATCAATGCCGCATTTCTAGGACTATCAGACAAAAAATAATAATAATATACCAATTGAATAAATATACCTTGCAAAAATTCGGCCAGAATATGAAAAACTATAGACGATTGTTATGTTTCGAGTCAGCTTTCAGAATTATATATACATTTACATGACACATTAAAAGTTTTTCATTTTCTTGCACCTATTCTTATTCTTCTTATTCTTATTCTATTTTTGTTTTGGGATAGCAGCCAGAAGACCAAGATATTCCAAAAAGATTATTTCGTCTAAAATAAATGTTATTTGAGCTGTAACATGTAGATGATTACATGACATTTTGCAATTCCAATAAGAAATTCTAAATTTTAGCCAAAACCGAGAAATTGTAATTTGAAACAACCTATGCGCAGTGGACAAATTTAGAAGGGCACAGTATGACAAAAATAATATTGAAATCGACGAATCTTAAAAATTATATATCTTTCGACGTAGTTTCCCAAACACATTTCTGTATTCAAAATATATATTTCGCCGTAATTTCCCAAATATAGTTCCCAAATATACTAAAAAGTTAAAAAGCTTTACATTGAAAGTGCTCCTTTTCGATCCCTTCCATTTAACCAATGAAATAAAAAACGTCAGTAAATTGTATGTTTTTTATAAAAAAATAACTGACCATGGGCAACATCACGCGCCATGCAACATACGTCGGTCGCACCACAATTGCAATCGAACTTAATATGCAACATATATCGGATATTTACAATTTCAATATACCAAGCGCTCACACACACAACAAAACACTGCCTCCGCCCGCCACCATAATCGTCAGCCGCATCGTCGGCAACTTTGCGTCATCACGTTGTAATGCCTCAATTTTTACATTTTACCTATTTGCAGCTGTCCCCCATATTCTGCGTTCTATGAAGTGAAGACCAAAATAAAATAAAAAAACTTTATTTTTGATTCGTATGTACGGCCTGAAAATCGGCAGGAGCCAAGTCAGCCGTATTTGTTTTGATGTATTTGGACACGCACGCGCTGTGGTAGCACAAGCCACAAGTCACACACATCCCAACTCGTCACCGGCACCAGCACCATCATCATCACAACCGCCACCACCAGCGTCAGAGAGAAAAAAACGTCATCATGATCGTCAACTCAACTCAACATAATCGCAGTTGCTGTTGTTGCTGTTGTCGACGCCTCAAGTCGCCATTAGCTTATTATGATTTGTCAAATTGTACAAATCGCAATCTCGCATGCATGAGCCTTTGCATAAACGCTTCTTTTATTCGTTTATGCTGGATTGGTGCGCGGCGGCTCACTTTCAATGTTTAAAGAGCTCTGAAAAACTCAAAACTCAGCCAGCACAAGAAATACGCCGACTGCTGCACTTGCAAATCATTTTGAGGCAGCGACTACGCATGCGCGGCGCACTACGTCTATGAGCACAACGTACACTACCCGGCTGCTGACCATGCACCATACACCAGTGGGCCGTAGAATTTGGTCGTCCATTGGCATACATGAGCCAGCTAGGCAGCCAGTCAGCCAGACATGAATGAGTAAATCCAAATGGCATATGTTGAAAAGCCCATCATCATCCTCATCATGCGCACAGTAATAATTCAGGCTCGTGGTCACTTGTCACTTGTGTTGTTCGTCGTCTGGATCATCATGTCTCGCGCAATCGTGATGATGACCATGATTTTGTTTAGCTCCACGCATGAGCATGGGATGATTATCATCACCATCATCATACATTGATTGAAATGCACCATTCATACACAAAATGTATAAAAGTGAATCCGTTGTTTTTTATCGGAAGCACGTGTCACTGGTGACGATTATCATATCCACTGAAAGCGTCTTTTCTTGTGGTGTCTGCATTTGCATGAAGAGGGGGCAATTCTAATTTGTCTGTGGCCAAGGCCACCATTGGAGTAGGTTATTGTGCAAGGGCAGGACATGGAGTATTTATAAATGCTGCACTAAAGTCGGAACAAGGCACAATACAAACAAACAATGCGGGGAACAGGCCAGACAGGGCCGTCTACATAATAACCATCACCTTTCTCTACCTCACTACAAGACTGTGAATAGGAAACTAGGATGTTTTTAAACACCAGTCGTCTGACAGTGTGGACGACCAAACTAATGGGATTTTTCGAAGTTTGCAATTGCAGGAGGATAATGGGGAGAAAGGGGATAAAATTAGTAGCAACAAAAGGGCTGCATGAAGAATAGTGTTAGACTCGCAAAATAAACACTATTTTAGAGATTCATTGGTTCAAAATGAGGAAAAGACATGAAAGAGGTAACAACCAAACGAATGTAGTTAAAAAATAGTAGCTACAAATGGGTTTCAATTTCAAATAGGTGAAAATCGATCAAGAGAGGAAATTGTTTTTCAATGATCGTAAGCCAGAATATAATAAAGACTATAGGACATTTAGATTTATTCCGTTGAAATATAACTCACATATATATTCTATGTTTTTTAATATAATACATTCGAATTCCAGCTATTCCGTCAAGTAATTTTTTCTTACGAAGGAAGTTTTTGTTTTGGTAATTGAAAGGAGGATAGACCATACACACATTGACTATATAAGTAATCCATTGTCTTGTGTAGGGACAAATCAACACAACGATCTTCAAAACGCTTTGCGGTGAGTTTTGCGGGTGTATATATAACAGCTAAGGACAATTTTACTTGAACACTTGAACAGGCTGATATACGTATGAAAGTATAGGCAAAATGGAATTAATTGGCGTTCTTAGTTTTTTATTTCCTCATCCTGTTGCCCCTTCAACGGACTACAAAGTTCCATAGAGGATACAATTCCTTCAAACATTATTTTAAATACTTATTCGCACCCGATGATAACAGCATTGGAGTCAAATTATATCCGTTAAAAATATTTCAAATATCATGCTTCTATCTGTATTAATTCAGCATTAAAAACAAATTCAAGTTTATTCATATTTTACTTTCTAAGAGGGAAGATTTAAAATAGTTGTTAATGCTAAACTAATACATATAGAAGCTTGAAATTTGAAGTATTTTTAGCGCATATTGTCTTTATACACTCCACGAGAGTATTATGTCTTTGGCATTTGTTTGTAACACCCAAAAGGAAACGAGATAGACCCATTGTTGATTATATCACTTTCTGAGTCGATTTAGCAATGTCCGTCTGTCCATCTATTGTTGTAATCACGATTCAGGTCGCAATTGTAGCCAGAACCAAACGAAACTTCGCACAACGACGAACGCTATTTAATTTGAAGAAAATCGGTTCAGATTTGGATATAGCCCCGATACGAATTTCACTCCCGATTTGACCCTTTCCACTCTAGATACCACATATTTCAACAGATTTTCTTCAAGATTGGCAAAACATCTTATAGTTCAACTAGAAACACCTGTGGTAAATATGTGTTAGATCGGTTCAGACTTATATATAGATCCCATACAAATTTCGCTCCCAATTTGAATTTTTTCGCTCCAGAATCCACATATTTTAACAGATTTTCTTCAAAATTGTCAAAATATCTTATATTTAAACTAGAAAAACCTATGGTGAAAATGGGTCACATCTGTTCAGATTTACATATAGCTCTCATACATATTTCGTTCTCCCAGAAACCGCGTATTTTCAGAGAATTTCCTAAAATAGAGCATAGCACGTTATACTTCAACTGGAAGAACTTATTGTGAAAGTTAGTCACATCATTCCATGTTTGGATATAGCCCTGATACAAATATTATTCTCGATTTGACAAGTTGGACCAGGTCATATTAGCTTGTGATTACGAAACATACAAAAATTTTTCCCGTTTTCACTTTTTTACTGAATTGAATTATATTCCGATAGAAAGTGGAGTGTATCATATAGTCGGCCCCGCCCGATTTTAGCCTTTCCTTACTTGCTTTAAATATGGCATTTATACCGTTATCATAGTGTGTGGACAAGTATTTAAGATAATGAAAATGAAAAACTAAAAACGACAAATGTCTCTATTTCACCTATAGTTTCCGATGAATATCATTTGGTTCAAGTGTAATATGGACTTTCGGACAGTATTATAATTAAAAAACCTTCGTAAAGAAATTTGTCGGAATATTCTGTTTTAGTTTGTTATTTTTTCCATTGAAGTTATTCTTCGACATTATCGATAAATAAATGTGCATAAAAGTTCAATATCATTATTGCAACTTTTAAATAAACGTCCCAAATTTCTTTTGTACACCAAGGTGGTCGATCGCACAAGACAAGTGAACGGAAATTAAATTTCAGACATATGAACAAGGACCCATTTATCCTTCCTCCATACGAAGTGAAAAATTGCAAGTACCAGTTTCTGCTCAAAGAATTCATAGACGTCTTGTACATTCCTCTCTAGAGCAGAAAATGTTAAATCTGGAACGACATTTAACGCATTTACACCACATATATGTTGTGCCAAATCGTTTAAAATATTCGACCCATATTCACAAGAGATTTTTCTAGTTTATTTAAATAGAAGGTGTTGTACCAAATTTGAAGAAAATCTGTTCAAATATGTGGTTTCTAGAACGGACACAGTCAAATCGGGAGCGAAATTTGTGCGGAATAGAAGGTGTTGTGCCAAACTTGAACAAAATAATTTAGTCATTGATCTGCAAAACTTAATTGTGCTAATTTGTGTTGGGATCGGACAATAATTGCGACGGGCATTGCTAAATCGATTCAAAAAATTATTCTCACTCGATCACTATACTAAACAATGGGTCTATCTCGCTTCCCTTTGGGCAGGGCCGTGCGTAGGGGGGTGGCGGGGGTTTAGGGGTTCAAACCCCCCCCAGAGAGGTTTCGAACATATACTTTTTAATACCTTCTAGACTTTCTAAAGCAATAAAATATAGAATTTTTAAGGTCTTTTTAAAATAACTCGTCTGAAATGGTAATTTTGCAGTAAAATCATAAAAACATGAAAATTACATAAAAAATCTTGGACACTTTCTTGAATTTCGGACAAAGGTTATGAAAAATACAAACAAACTAAACGAATTGTGCCAATTTCAAGATTGTGTAGTGCTAATTTCGCTAATGGACACCAAATTGTTCGGAAAATTTTCATTTTATTAATCGATACCACTTCTTGACATTCGACTAGAGCTATATATTATGAACTTTTAATTCTCTACTGCAATAAAAGTTTGGAAATTTAATAAGAAAACCGTGAAGCAAATAATTTGCATGAGCGCTAAGATGTAACATTTGCTATTGGACATTTTTATGGAGCTGTATCTAAATCTGAACCGATGTGTCCTATTTTCATCACAGATGCAACAACGACGGTTTCTGTTACTTCCAATGTTTTGGGAGTTTGCAATTATAATACAAACTAATTTTTCCCAAAAAAAACGTGTCTAAAATTTCGTTTCTACGAAATGCATATTTCTCTGCGTGTAGGTCTCTATTTTAAAATCTACTTTAAAGTTGCGAAACAATAAAAATGAGTTTTAACTTACTAATATTTTTGTTATATTTATCACTTATGTCAAATATTTTTCAAAGTAAGTATTTTTTGTATATATGTAACAAGTATTATTCAAAAGAGAAACAACAAATTCAGTAACTTGGATCTACGTAGGAAAGCGAAACTTTAAAATACCAATTATTTGGTTTTTTGGAATTAAAATTTCTAGTTGTTTCTTCTTGCATTTCATCGAATACAAAAAAAATGTATTTGTTATTCGAATTTATACATATTTAGGATTATAAAAATGAAGAAACATTTCTAAATATTTTTTATTTAATCGGAATATGCGTATAAAGATTTTGAATAAACATTCTTTTACCCATGTCCTATATAAATTAAAAACCCCAAAACTCTTTAGACATCCTATTTAGACCCATGCTTTGTCAAAAAGCTTATCCAATCATAGAAAAAATGCGGGACTGAAGAGTTTATCGCCGAGGAATTTGATCGTTTTTTGTGTAATATTTCTTCAAAATATATATCGAGGGCTTATATTCAAAAGTGGCTATGAACCATTTTCTCGAAAATGAGTTTTTGATGCCAAACTATTCTCAGATTTGGATGTCAAATTGGAAAAGATTTTTTTCTAAGGCATTTTTTTTTTAATTTTCCGATTTGGCTATAACCTCTCACGTAAGTTTGTGACTGCATAAGTGGCTATGAACATAAAAATAATAGAAATAAAATAATTCAGCAATGGAACAGCATAAAACCGAAGGTTATAATTCGCTACAACGATTTTGTTTAAAACATTTTTCTAGATTTAGGGCATATCGTACTATCGTACTAGGAAAAATGGTGGCTGTAAAGTTAAAAATTGTGAAAAGTATATTTATATATTTTTTATTATATTGAGAAACCAAATATTTCTTTGGCATGTGATTGCTGACTTCATGGAGAATATTTGTGTATGAAAAGTTTCAGAAAAATTTTGGATTTTTCATCAATTGCAGCGATTTTCGCGAGAGACCAATCTGACGGATGAAGCTGGAATCTTTAAATTCGCTGTTTACATCACAGAAAATGCGTTTTCTATACAACATTGCCAAGATTTCATGAAAAAAGTTATGGAGCTTACAATAAATCTTATTCTTATTTCAACATTCATAGTGCTCAATTTTAAACATATAAAAGTGGCTATGAACCATGAAACCGCGAATAATAGGAAATTTCGAAATCTTTTTAATCGTAGCAATTAGTAATCCTTTTTAGATTAAACTGCAGAAGAACGATTAATAATTTCTCTTCAAATTAAGGAGAAAATTAGTTTTTTCGCACTCCTGAAAAGTTATGTTTATGAATATAAGGCCACGATATGTATGTATGTAATTTCAAGCAACTATTTAAAAAAAGTTCTACACTTAGAGAACAAGTCTGTTAATAAAAGCAGTGATTGTCTGCTACCTATCAGCAGACACTTTTCTGCTATTACAGCTGTTTTTTGGCATAACAGCAGTTTTCTGCAATCTTACATCACCATTCACACTGCTAAAGAGTTTGCAGTCTTCTAAAATTGGCTGTTTTTAATTAAAATATAAAAATAGATAAGCGTTCATAAGCGAGTTTCTTTTATATTAGCTTGGGACAAATGCGTATCATATAATTGGTAAAAACAGCAAACAGCTGTTTACCATCTCAGCAGATACAAATCTGATGTCTCTTTTTTAACAGCAGAAAATCTGATCTTTCAGTAGACTTTCTGCTTTCTTTTACTGACATATTCCTTTGAGTGTACTGATAGATGGATTACTGAAATGCAATTTTGCCGACAATGTATGTCGGACGAATATATCAAAATATTTCTCGAAGATCCTGGCAATAAAATATGAGTAAAAACTTCCTAAAAAGTTGGAAAATTAACTAAGTATGAGTAAAGTTTCCTTCTTTCAAAGCCATAGTAAATAGTTCATTTACTAGAAAAAGGGTAGTAGATTTACTTAAAAACATTTCTTTGGATCTGATAAAAAATTCTTACAATTGAGTAAATTCAAACTTATGTTTTAAGTGAGAAAAAAATCTGAAATTTTTTATGGAAAAAAATCCATTTAGGAAATTTTAACTTAAAAATGTGTTTTTTCCTAAAATGAAGTTAAAATGTTTACTGAAATTTATGCCGAGTTCTTCATACATTTAAGTATTAATGAACATAAAAACATATGAAATTGTTTAAAAAATTCTTGAATATTAATCTAAGAAGCAATTCTCATTCGTTTGCAGAGACTTATTTCTTAAATACTGTCTGAATTATTCTAAACAACCACTGCGAAGGCGCCTATCTTGCCTTCGCAACAATCATGGAGTAATAGCTCAACTCCTTATGGCAGATGTATCATGAAACTTTTGAGAAATATTTCATGTTGTCATAGTTTTACATTCTCTGAAGCAAAACTATTTGTTTGATTTTTTTAGTTAAATTGAACTTATTTTAATTGCACCTTTTTTCCTTGTATCAAATAAAATTTTCCTCAGTTTGAGAAAATAAATACTTGATTTGAGTAAACATTTATTTAGCTTTAGGAAAATTTCAGCAAAATTTTACTAAGATTTAGTAAAAATTTACTTAGTTTTAGGAAAGTTTTGCTTAAATTTAGTAAAAAGTTACTAGGTTTTAGGAAAAATTTACTTTGATTTAGGAAAATTTCAGAAAAAATTCTACTTATATTTAGTAAAAATGTACTTGGTTTCCTAAATTTTAGTTAATTTTAACTCATTTTTTTTATGAGTGTAGATGAAAACCCCCCAGGGGTAAATCCTGCGCACGGGCCTGCCTTTGGGTGTTACAATCTAATGCACAAAAACATAATACCCTAGTGAAGGGTATAATCGTCATTTGTAAATAGCTGTTCAGATTTAGATTTGACATTTTCCGCTCTAGAAATCAAATAGTTTAATAGATTTACTTCAAATTTGACACAACACCTTATATTACAAGTAGAAACAGCTATGGTGAAAGTGGGTCAGATCGGTTCAGTCTATCCATGTTTTATAGCGCAAGGTTCCCAATCATTTTAGTGTTCTATAAACGTGTCTACGAAATTCAAGTATTTTATATTTCAAAAAACAAATAACCGTTTTTAAAGTTTTGACATATCAATTTACTAGGATGCATTTTCGATAAAAATGTACCCTTCTTTTAGTTATTGCTTTAAATATAACCCATTGAGGATTAGCAATTTAAAATAATACGGTGTTTAATGAGTTAAGTAGTTGTAAAAAGCATAATTAGCGATCAGTTCCTTTCCTTAAAACAACAAGTAAGTAAACTTCAGTCGGCTAAACCGACTTATATATACTATATAGTAATATAAGCATATATATACTTATATATACCCTCACTCTCAGAGAACATATATACGGAAGTTATAAGGAATACAATTTTATGAGGGACAGGATAATTTGTGTGGAAGGTGCAAGATTCGTGCCACATGATCCCAACTTCCACATTTATAAAACTTTTGTAAAAACATGATCAAATATCAAGTCATAGTGGATTCCATGCACCAGTATATTAGTTATAAAGCATTTAATATTACCTAGGATAGAGACAAATAAAGCGTAAATATTTCTAAGTTTTAAATGCTTTTTACTACCCGTTTATGCCACTTTGTGTGAGAGGTACCAGAAGGGGTGTGGAAATTTCGCCCATATTCCATGCGAAAGTAAACAATAAAAAAGCATTGTCAAATATCAAATTTCACAGTATTCCAATCATCCGTATAGAAGTTATAACAGTGATTTTTGTGGGAGGTATTGGAAAGGGCGTGGCAAAACCCGTGATATTTAGTACACTTAAAGTGATTATAAATACATTATCAAATACAAAAATATAACTGATTTCGATTATCCGTGTAGAAGTTATATGGGTTTTAATTTAACATTGGAATATGCGCTAGTTGTGTGGAGGGTACCAGAAGGGGAGTGAAAATTTCGCCTATCTTCGAACTTAAACTAAGTTTGGGAAAAATATTAGGATGTGCAAAGTTTGAATCGATTCCTTTGGAGAGTTATCGTGTACACCAGTCAGCCAGCCAGACGGACGGATGGACGGACATGGCTCAAACACCTTAAAAAGTCGTGAAACGGACTTGATCCAAACATACTTAGGGTCTTAAGTCACTGCTTCAATGGGTTACACTTTTTTCTGTTTCAAATGATATATACCCTCCTACTCTGCAGAGTGAGGGTATAAAAATTGAACCAAAAATGTGAATTTAAGTCAGTAAGGAAAGTTAAAGTCGACTATATCATACCCTCCAATCTCAATCCCATTACAATGTTTTATTACCAAATTTGGCTGACTAAAGATGTCAGGGGAAATGTAACAATACTTTACCCAAATTTGACCCAAATATATGAAAAACGTGTGTTCTAGACGGAAGGGCACAACAGGGGGTCGACATTTGTATGGGGTCTATAAAAACACACTGCGACGTGGATCACATTCACAACAGTTGTTTATATTCAAATAAAAAAAGAAATTTGAGAAAATATTCAGTACTTTTTTTATAGCATTTTCAAAGAAAACAAGTAAGAAGGCGTTAAGTTCGGCCGGGCCGAATCTTATATACCCTCCACCACGGAGTGCATTCCATAGTATTACCAGCAGATTAAAGGAAGTCGACTTTACATAGAAGCACAGTACCATATTACGAAAATTGTGATATTTTTATGCGCATTACTATATTTGTTTGCTATTTCAAACTATAATGCGCACTATTTAAAATCGAGTACTATATATAAATAAAATGCTGAAATTGTGAAAGTGAACATGCCTAAATATTAGGCGATTGTCAGTCGCTATTAGAAAGAAGCATTTTCAGATACAGACAAAGTGATAAGAAAAGTATAAATTTTAAAGATATCCCCATTCGCCCCATACGTATTTCGAAAAATCCCTCTATTATACGTGTCTATGCAATTAAAGGGATGTACACATCGAATTTTATGATTCTAGCTGTTGTCGTATCATTGACCATATTTTGTCCCTTTCTGTCCCATTTATTTTCTTTGTGGTGTGATAACCCACTCTCCTCAAAATATTTTTTTTCTTTCAAATTTTCTTTGCTCGATATTTCGCTTATTATATGCGACATAACTCGATATCTGTGAACGCCGAATCTGATATACTCAACATGGTTTCTGAACTACTGTGCTCTATTTTATGATTCTAGCTGTTGTCGTATCATTGGTACCATATTTTATCCCTTTTTGTCCCATTTATTTTCTTTGTGGTGCTTCCAAGCTACAAGAGGAAATAAACTGTATGAAAATAAGAAATTTAATTAATAAGCCAAGGCTACCAATATTTGTATTATATATATATATAATGGATATAATACTTCAATTCATAAATTAAATTTTCAGCTACAGTCGTTTGGTTGGTTGTATTTCCATCCATATTTAATTTCAAAAGTATAATTTTTTAAACTTCATGATTCTACCATTTTTTGTCCTAAAAACAACAAAATAAAGTACGAATTTGGAAGAAAAAATATTTTACGTGGCTATGCTATGTATACACCGAATTCCGTGATTCTATCAGCGGCCATTTTGTTGGTACCATTTTTATCCCCTTTTTCCAATTTGCCCCCTCAAGAGTACGACTATCTAAAATCACTTTATTTTACGTATCTACACAATTAGAGGGGTGTACACACTGAATTTCATCGTTCCAGCTGTATTCGTTTAGTTGGTACTATTTTTATCCCCTGTAGCCATTGTATCCCTTGAAAGTCCGAATTTTGACAAAAAACGTTGTCTTTTTCGGTCTACACAGTCAGAGGAATGTATATTCCTAATTTCAGCTGCTGTCATTTGGTAGGTACTATTTTTATCCCCTTTTTCCATTTGAACCCCAAAAAGAACGAATTTTAGAAAGTTCTTTTATTTTACGTGTCTACGCAATCAGAGGAATGTATATATCGAATTTCATTATTCTGGGTGCAGCCGTTAAGTTGGTACTATTTTTATCCCTCTATCCCCATTTAATCCCTTAAAAGTAAGAATTTAGAAAAAATACTTTTATATTATGTATTTACTCTATTAGAGGAATGTACACGCCAAATTTCGTGTTTCTATCTGTTGTCGTTTGATAGTTACTATTTTTATCCCTTTTTCGTCCCATTTCGCACCCTACAAATAAAAATCACTCTATGGTGCCCTTTTATGCTATAAAGGGAATGTGAATTGCAAATATCAAGTAAATACAAGCTATTATGTTCAAAAAACATGCTGAAATACTCTAAATATTATGGGTATTTTCAGTCCTTGTGAGGGAAAAATTTTTCCCTCTGGCCCGATTTCGCCCACTTTCAATCCCAACCGATCTGCAACCATAAGACACATTTAGAAAAAATTTGAACCTCCTAGCTCATTCCGTTCGGCCGCTATCGTGCTTTCAACAGACAGACGGACAGACGGACATGGCTATATCGTCTTAGGATTTTACCACGACCCAGAATATATATACTTTATGGGGTCTCCGATGAATATTTTAAGGTGTTACAAACGGGATGACAAAGTGAATATACCTCCATCCTGGAGGTGGAGGGTATAAAAAGTTATTTGGCGGACCCTATCGTAGTGTGCAGAAAATCTGCCAAAAGTCAGGAGAAACAAGTAAAATTGGGAGCGAAATTTGTAAAGCTTAATTGAGGGTGAGGTGTTAGAATGAACCAAAACATTGACGTAAAATTAGAGAAGTGGTTAACTTGACAGTGAAGGTATAGAATTTAGCACTGTCCTAAATAACCTATCACATGACAGTAAATGTGGAAAGTCCAAAGGATAGGAGAAAGATGTTGCAGACCTTGAGTGTTCACAAGGTGAATTAAATAAACTATAACTGACTTCAATTCAGCCGTTTAGTGAATATTTATTTTCTAAATAAGCCTAAAATCTAACATTTTAGAATGAACTATTCTTTTTATAATAATTTATGTACAAATATATTTGAAAATCCTGCCGTCTTCTATAATTATAATATTATAGCTGTTAGTTTGCGTGGAGTTTGGCATGTATAATTGTTAGTTTAATATTTATCCAAATGTTATTGTTCTATAGGCAAAAAAAAAAAATCTGGGACAAAAACCCTACTCAAGCTATATTAGTAGTAACCCAGCCTGTCATCCTCATTTTCGGTATTGTTTGATTTTTCATTTCAATGCTATTTCAAGCCCTACAACTATATTGAGTGTAAGGACCAAATCGTTTAAGAATTGTCCGAATAACTTGGAATTTCCGGTGCACTCCACTAAAAAAAATATTTAATTTAAATACACAACCTTTATGTTCAAAGGTTTTGTAATAATTTAGAACCTGAAAACAGATTTGAGTTTTCTATTAAACCAAAACCCGTTTAACTGTAAAAGGCTAGGTTTTGATATTTCTACATGGAAAGCAAATTTTTGGCAAGCATTGGTAACAAACTGAATTCGAATTTAAAGAATGCAAAATTGATTCCCGCTATCGTGTATTTCTATAAAAAATGCTATTCCTTGATATGACACTTATTTTCGTGACTGCTGGTTATTTTTACAGATTTTCGTGGTTTTATTTCATAATGGAACTTGTAGAGACTGTGAGGTGTGTTACTTGCAGAAATAGCATTAAATGATTAATGTGATTCTAGCCGAGGAGTAGAAAATCAAGTTCATTAAAAATACAAAAAGATCCTGAATTTATCATTCCATCCAAATAGATTTGAGTTCTATCAGTAGGCAAAGGAATATCAATACTTTATACCTCCAGAACGGCGTTCCCGCCAATACGAACTCAAATAGAATTTACACAGAAATATGTATCCACAACACTCTAGATTTTATTGATTGAATTCCTTTACTTTTATGAAAAATAGAACGCAAATCTATCAACGTAAATATGTATAGTAATCCTTTAGCATTTCGTTTTTAGATTGGCATTTTTTGCAAAAAATTTCTCTCGCTTTTCCATTCCATTTATGGATTTAATTTTCAAAAATATTTTCCATTTATTTTTTTTTCTATTTCCATGACAACTTGCTGCCAAGATCTACAAGTAACACACACCAGCTCGACTCGAACTCAACTAAAACACCAAAGTCTTCAGACACTTGCAGGGACCTCAGTAAAAGTGTCCCAGAATAATAGTGAAAACCTTACAGACAAAATCAACACAAAGAATAATTTCGTTTTCTATAAAACTCTGCAGCAACAAGAACAACAACCAATCGAGACAAAAGAAAGGAGATGACATACACTAAAAACAACAAAAACGAATCTCTAAGGACTCAAAAGAAAAGATCCTTTGAGAAATATGAAGACGAAGCAGAGACGAGGAAACAGGGATTCCTTTTACAGCGAGGATCAGATATCAATGCAATTGTAAGGAAAAAAGGAACACCACCACAGCCACAAGCACATACACATCGTGTCGTTGCAGAGGCAGGAGTAACAACAACAAAAACTAGAATGAATTGTTGAAAATTATAATGAAAGTAAAGACACTGGCAACAACAACTTCTACACCGAAACAATGGCCAATAGTGAGTGAAATGGAAGTAAAAAAATATCCTTGATTTTCGACACAAAAACGCAAGGATTTTTCTTCCCTCTCTTTAAGTCGCTGTAACAGAGCTCAGGTTTACATTCTCTTACTTGTCCGCCTAGGTACAGCGACGATGACGACAAACCCACAGTTTGCTCTCGAAATGTTAATCGTAGCTAGGTAGAGACTCCGGCAAAACGAACAAGTTGAATGGAAAAACCCAATGAATTTGATTTTTACAACCCGTGTTTTATGACCAGCGGATTGTCCTTTGTGTGACTCGAATTGAGGGCTGTAAAGTTTACAGTATTCTTCAAATGAATTCTAACAGTAGGTGTTTTATGGCTGCACACTAACCCCGGTTAACATTGAAGAACTTGACTTAATCCTGCAGGGCTGTAAAGTTAAAAGTGAGGCAGGTAGCCGGGATTTTGTTGACATCAGAGGTTAGAGCAGTGACAATCGCATGGAAGGTAAAATGTTAAGCAGTGCCTTGCGAAGGTGGCACGCGACTTATTGGAGTTTTAGGTAGGTAGGTAGCAGCTCTGCTATGTTAACAGTGACTATGTTAACTCGGTTAACAGTAGATCACTGTTAAGGAATATGCGCAATAATCACTTTCGCTGATCATCATAGACTTTTCATAATTGTATAATTTTAAATTACGCACATACCAACAACTGAGTTGGGAAAATGTGCTCTTAATTATGGTAAATTTGGAGATGGTGGCTGAAAATTTTAATATTTTTAATTAATAAAATCGATTTATTTTAGATTTTGTTAAATATAAGAAGAATGGCAGATAACTTTGAAATACATTGAATTAAAAATTGTAAAAACAAACAAACAAAATTTCACTTTTTATTGAAAACGATATTTTAGCAATCTAATGCTGCTCCAAATTGTTTACATTATCCATGATATGATTTTGTAATTTATAATTGCCAAATTGTCCAACGAAGTATGTCAAGGCCGTTAGATGGCGCCCCTGCAACCGAAATGACATCAATTTCGTAAAACAATTTTTCGATCAATTGCAATATGGATTTAAAAGATTTTGATTATAAATTGTATGGTGATAAAGGGGCTAAATCTGATATACATATATAGGTTAATCCATGTCTAAGCGAAGTATTTTCGCTAGAAATCTACTTTCACGAATCAGATAATATTTTGCATCTCAGTCATACATACATTTTTCTGCGAAAATTATATTTTGTTGCCCTTAGAAATAATACTGCTGATGCAAATTAAAGAAAAGGAGATTGATTTCAAAAATTTCCTCACATTTTTCAATTCTTAGTTATGAACATGAAGATCAAGTTTGCCAAAGAAATTATAAATGCAAATGTATTTCGGAAATCTCAACAGAATGACATTAAAAGCTATTTATATTACAGGACAATATGACGCTTTGTACCATATACAGAGCTAGGAGCAGCGTAAAGAACGTGGTTATCAGTCTCTTTTTTTTAAACGAGGCAGTGCTTCAATTGCAATTGGCAAGAATTTCATTCAATCGATAAATATTGCAGATGAAATGGAATACAACCCGACCTAGTCAACACATAATATAAATTAGTTCATTAGGGGATGGCAAGCCACTTTAAAACAGTATTGTGTTTTTTACAATGATTGAGAACATACTTCTCAAGTTAAATTAATTTCTAGGCAGGAAAGATCTCTTAACGTCGAATCGGAATCTTCACTTTTTCCTGGTAATGTGAGTTGCTTAAGGCTTGTTATTCCCATATCTTGTACTTTCTGACAACAAATAGAAGTAAATCAAAATATGATTAAGATTTATTGACATCTGTGCAGGGATTCATAAAGTTTATAGACTAGGTGTAACAACTTGTATATGCATCAAATCTAAGACATTAATTAATAATTAAAATTAGAAACTCTTCTTATGCTATAATAAGAGATTGTTTAGAATTAACATAACTATGTAAATACTTAACTCTGAAATTTATCAAATTGAAAAGTTTACGCTATATGGCCGATTATTTCTTTAAAATAATGCGTTTACATTTTCAAAAAATATTTGAATTTTTGTTTAACTCAAATAAAGGTTTTTTTGTACCATTTTTGCCTTTAATATCACATAATGCCTTTAATTTAAATATTATTGTTATATAAATACTCTGCTGTTAATCTAGTTATATATAAGTATAATTTGTTGTAATATCTTCTAGATAAATCTCATAACATGATTGTAAGTACACTGTATAAGAATGAAATCTTGGAAGATTAAATTGAATTGTCTCATCTGGAGATCAGACATTATATTCTAAACATCGATACAAAAAAATTTGGGCAAATATTTAAATAAAAAAACAACAAAACAAAAAAAATACCAACTCAATACAGGTTTTATCATTTTATGGTCTCTAGCAAAGACACATTTTTGAATTTTTCAAATATTTTATATGGTAGGAAGGTGGAATTTACTGTCTTTTTTTTTCAATATTTACAAATTGATACCCTTGATACGTCAATATGTTATTTGGACTGGGATATTGTCCTGGATCAAGACCATTTTGCATCTATATTTTATAGAATGCAATTTTTTTGTACAAATATTGGCATTTATTACTTGGCTGCATTCTATCTACTATCATGATTTCTGGCCCGTGAAAGCTTTCGTCTGGTGGCTTGCAGCGACTGTTCAACAACTTACTCGGACTCTGTTAGTAAATGATTTTCAAATAACAATTTACTAAAAACACAACATCAAGCTCAACATTTAACTCAATTAATAAAAATGTAAATTTAACATAAATAAAAATTGTACATCAAGTTTTAATATAGTAACATACTAAATATAAGGAAAATATCAACATATAAAAAATTATTATTATTTTTGGTACATAAATTTAATTATTTTATTGTATAAAATTAAAAAAATAGTTAAAATCACCTAGAAGAGGTTTCGAGATTTCAGAATCATGTTCGATTCACATCGATTAACTTCATTTTTACCACATTATAGGAAACATTTTACACACAGAAGTTCTACAACCTTTGAAAGTGAATAGTCTTTCGGCATCAGTTTCTGATAAAGATGAACTGGCAAATATTATTAGTCGAGTGCGAATTGTGAAATCTTTTTATTTTTTTGCCATAGTATTTAAATAGTTTACCGAATAGAAAGCAGTTGTCGGAACATTTGTGTCCCATATAGTTATTTTTGGATTTTTATCCCGTAAAATAATGTATCTTATATTCTTTGGGCTGGCAAATAAAAATACATTTAAAAAGTGGAAGCACTTGTTATGCAAACTACTATTTATAATCGCCTGAATAATAGCCTTTGACGTGTAATATATAATTATTCGAGTTTATTTAAAATTTGATTGTGACAATTATCACTATCACGTATCAACAATTTAGAATAGCATGAAAAGCCAAAAAAGAAGACCAAAAAAAACGAACAAATAGAGAAAATTGGAATTTTATTTAAAAAACTCACATGAATATATTTAAATAATGTTCATAATTTGTTTCATTGATTTTATAAATCACAAGATAAATTTGTAGGTCAATACTTTAATACTGCCGTAAATAGTGTTCCATTTAGTCAATCGGATATATATTAAATAAAATACTAAAATACTTTTGAATTTTTGCTTCTTCTTCTTTATTTACCAACTCGTTTCATGAGTATTGGCCACCAATACAATTAACAATTCAAATAATTTCATAAATATTTCCGCAAAACGGTCACGATCTCTCCCCTCGCTAGGGAGATTTGGCACATCCCGGATACCATTCCATATTATTCTATTCAACCATGCTATTCCATTTCCATATTATTTCTATTCCTCCTCTAGCTGGCCTTAATTCGATATCTGTTTTTGTTTATTTTACCGTGGGACAAATTTGCATTTTTTCCATTGGAACTGAACGGGGCTAAAAAGATTTGTACAAAGTTTTCCATTCGGTGATATTCTCTCCTTTTTACTGGATTTAATGCGATATTATCATATGAAAGAGAAAAATTTCTGTTACAAATTCTTAAAATTTCTGCTTCGTCTGTATAAGTTAGTCATTGAAACCCATTTCAAATTTCCCCCTTAAAAGTAGAAATAAATAAACTCTAACTTTTTAAGGGGGGATTTTTAAATGGTGCTAAAAGCTAAGTTATATAGACAGACGCATGAAATTTGAAGTATTTTTAACAGACACTCTTCTCTTTCATCTGATAGCCATGTGACATTTGTATGACTCGGAAAAGAACGAAAACATATACATCCTTTGGATGATCTCTAAATGGAAAACTGAGTATACAGTTATCTTATACGTTCACGTGTATATGGTCTTGTTTACTTCCAAAAAGTACTGTCGCTCGGTATTTTAAATTATCAGCCCTGGCGAAAGCGAAATCTATTTCGTTTACTAATTACTCACTTCTGTAATTTGTTATCGTCCATCACTCACCAAAGATCACGTATATTCAATATACGCAATGAGTAAACGAAATTGCGGTCTGTGACAGGGCTGTATATTTTGGGCTTCGCACAATATGTCCCAAATATGTTGTATTTCGCCGGTCCAAGATATTTGAAGTATCCGTCTATATTTCGCCATTATTCAGCAGTAACATTGCCTTCAAATTTATTTTGCTAGCAACGACTTTATTTTTTTTCAGACGTATCATTTACAAATTGCGCTATTTTTATAAATTTTGATTTAGGTAACATATTGCATCAATATTGGTCGTCGATATGAACCTTTGGTCCTAATTTCACAAAGCCAGACACACCGTTATTTATTATTTATATTGTTCGTATAGAAATCTAAGACCAACTTCGAATTTCATAAAAATTATTTTAAAGAATTAATCATAAATACATTTTTAGTATTTCCCATACAAAGTTGTTTTGTTCAGATCCTGAAATGTGACACATTTTATTTCAAACTCATCGCGGACTCAACAAGTGTACATATATTCTCGAAAATGAAATTATAATTAATATCTCAAAATAACATGTTTCGCCATAAAGCGAGGAAGTGTTGTCTGGGCTACCATCTAATACAAGGGAACAACATACCTATGAACATTGATATGTTTCAATTATGTTAATTTGACCTGCAATAATGTCATATTCATATTAATCCCTACTTCACTCGCTAACGAAATTTATTATAATTAAACCACAGATTTAATCCCACCATCAAAACGTTCACCCTACCAAGAGACGGCGCTTAAACACAGCGCCTCTAACACCAAAAATTCCCAATATATCCTGCAACAGCGCTGTTAACACAGACACCACCGACCTACCAGCCACCCAGCCAACATGTTAAACTAACATGCAGTGTTGTTAGACAGACCTGTTTGAATTCGACATACCTAAGCATTAGAGTAAACCTACAGACTCTCCCTCTCTCGGTCTCTCTCACAGGCACTAAACTGTGAGGGACAGACAGAACGATCACTTGTGTATTGTTCTTAACAGAGAACCCTTGCCAAAGGAAGAACGAACCCCGAACAGAGCGGCAGGTAGGCAAAGTCTGCACCGAAAGGTAAGGCAAAGGACCGGGCAGGCAGTACAACAACAGCACACCACCAGACTCTTCTCATGGCGCGTACAAAAGGCGAAGCAACAGGACGAAGGGTATCATTGTGGAATACGATTCCAAACAGTAAACAACACAACATTTACAAACACTCACAATTCACTACTCACAACACACATTCTTACTCACTCAACTCTCTCTCGAACTACAAACCACCTCAACACAACTTGCAACACACCAAGCAAATCTTAAAGAGTTCAGTTGTGTTTCGAAGATCGCAAAGTAAAGACGTGACGCAGCAAAGCAAGCAGTGGATTTATAAGAAAATTTCTGTGGATTAACAAGAACGACAACAACAAAAAACTACGCAAAAATGGCCAGCGTGTGCATGACACAAAACAACTACCAACAGCCCCAACATCACTTCCAAATCATCAACGGCAACATGATGATGTTGCCCCAACAGCAGCAGATGCTGCAGCCACAGCAACAACAACACCAGCAAATGTCTCATCAGATCCAATATGTCAACAAATTGCAACCCATTGCCCCGGCCCAACAACAAGTACCCAAGGTTTTGGGCACCAGCAACTTGCAAAACATGCAACAGGCTCCAGTGGGTGGACCCATGATGGACAAGAAGCGTTTCACCTACACCAACATGCCCTATGGCGAGCAATTGCCCTCGGTGGCTCGTCGCAATGCCCGTGAGCGCAACCGTGTCAAGCAGGTCAACAATGGCTTCTCCAACTTGCGCCAGCACCTTCCTCAGTCGGTCATCAATGCCTTGTCCTCGGGTGGTCGTGGTGCCAGCAAGAAACTCTCCAAAGTTGATACCTTACGCATTGCCGTCGAATACATCCGTGGCTTGCAAGATCTGTTGGAGTCCTCCGAGGGTGGCGCCCCCGCCGCTACCACGTCCACCCCCAATTCCTCCATCAACTATGACGACTCCAGCAATGATGGCAGCAACTATGGCTACTCTTCAATTGGCAGCCCTGTGGACAACCAAACATACCACATGACTCACTCGCCCACCTCCTCCTACTCCGATTCTGATGTTTCCGTGAATGCGGCCAACAGTTTCGTGACCCCCTTGAAGCTGGAAGAACCCGAGCAAGACTTCAAATTCGAAACCTTCGAACATGGTGATGATGAAGAGCTCTTGGACTACATTTCATCGTGGCAAGATCAATAAGGAGTTGCCTAGCAGCACACTCCCCTCAGCTAGCTTGAAACATACCCGCCTTCAACACAAAAAAAAAGACAAACATTCGCCCAGTGACTCGTAACTTGTGTCTCAGATCGACTCTTCGTTTAGTCGTCCGCATAGCTCGAGCACTTTCATCCAGCCATTTGTATATACGCCTCTGTAAATAGTGACACCACCACCACCACTCAATGAAGCAGTGCCTTTGAGTATTATTAGCATTAAGTTCATTTATTTTTTTAATTTTTATTTTTTAACGGAAGACATTGATTTAAAACTTTTTTATTTTGTAATTTTAAGTTTTACTTTTAAACGGAAGACACTAAACTAGTTATTAAGCGAGCAAAACCCCTATTGTTATCTAAAGAAAAAGAAAACAAAACATTTTATTTATTTAACAAAATACAAACAAAAATTTTAAAAACCAAAATTTCTCAAAATCTTTTTATTTGAAACAAAACCCAATATTACATTTCAGAAAAAAGAAACAGTTCAATGAATTGTTGAAAAATATCATCCATAGAAATATGGTGATGAAAACTATTTCAATTGAATTTCTTCCTAGCTATGAAATTTGAGGAAAAAAGAACTCAATTTAAAAATAATAATAATAATTGGATTTCATTCCGTTTTTTTTTAATTGGATTCAATCATGTTTACAGGATCGAACCTGTTTTGTTTCTATTGACTCTGTTGATTCGTTTTCTTACAAAGCTACTTCTGGTATTCCCCAAGGCAGTATCTTAGGCCCAATATTGTTCATTTTATTTATTAATGATATATCGTCTTGTGTAAAATGGTCGAATGTTTTACTATACGCTGATGACTTAAAGATATTAACTCTATTGCAGATGTTTTCCGTCTCCAAAGTGATTTGGACAGAGTTTCGGAATGGTGCTCAATCAACTTTTTGAGTCTTAATGTCTCTAAATGTTTTAAAGTTTCTTTTGGCAAAAATGGTTTATTATGACTACTTCATTAATAACCTTCAACTTAAATCCGCAGATGAAATAGTTGATTTGGTTGTTGTTTTTGATGCGAAGTTTGCGTTTATTAATCATTTAAATGTCATCATTCCTAAAACATATTCTTTGCACACTTTTGAAATGAAATTGAAGAGAAATTGTCAGGAATTTTCGGATCCTTATACGGCGAAGTTAATTTTTTCATCTTTAGCCCGTTCTAAGTAAGTATTGTACCTTGGAATCCCTTTTGTGCTAACCATATATGTAGAATTGTATTCAAAAAAATTCATGAAGTTTGCTCTACGTTCTATTCATTTAACTGAAATCCTAATGTAGACTCATTGGTTTGAAAACCCTCGAAAATAGGGGAACTCTTCGCAAGTGTTTCTTTTCAAAATTATTTGTGACTTAGTTGATTGTTCTGAATTACTGGAACTTGTAAATTTTAAAGTTCCTTCTCTCATTTTAAGAAATAGATCCAACTATTCTGTATTTGAACCAATTGCAAGGGCTTTGAAAGAGTTTAATCGTACATCGAATTCTAATTTAGATTTTTCAAATTCTTTAACTTCTTTTATTAACATATTAAATTTAATTTATTTTTAGTATTATATTGTAGTCTGTAAGGAATATTGTATTTCCATAGACTGAATAAATGAAATGAAATAAATAATAATCTGAACGATTTGTGCTATTTACTAGGTCAGGCATATTATACTCGTGTAAACACCACAATTCGTTCGGACTATTAAGTTAATTTATTTTACTTTTTGCCTATCTTCACACATAAGTATCTCACTTTTAAAACATTGTGCAAACTACTATCGAACCGTTAATCGGAATGTAGACAACAGCAACATTACTGTCGATCTTAAAATACATTATTATTAAATTTGACTGTTTTTTGTTTCTATCCTATGTTTAATTTTTGTTAAACATCGATAGATATATATCCTTTTATTATCAACACAAAATTCGCATTAAAAAGAATGAAGTAGAAAACTCTAGGAAGTGGTATTATTTTGTTGTTGGTATTGTCGAGTAGAAAAAGAATCTGTATTTAAAATTTCCCAGACTTACTTAACTTACTTGGTTTCTCGTTGGATTTAAAAAGAAGAAGTATAGAGCTTTCGTTATATAGAAAATACATTTTTAATCAGTTTTTAGCCATTATTCATGTTTGGTTATGTTTTGGTGTACGGGTACCGAACACTTTTAAATTTATTTAAATAACACATTTAGTAAGTACTAAAACGTCGGTTTGTTGTTAAAAATCCGTTAGTAATTGACTTTAAGTATACTAAATTTTTGAAAAAAAAAATCCAGTTCCCAGTTCTCATAATTTTACGAATCGAAAATACTTAAAATTCGTCAAAAAATAAAAACGGTGATTTACAGAATAATTTCTTTACTGAGTTGGCCCTATTTCTTATTTATTTCAATAAGGAAATGCCAGAACTTATGCGGAGTATTAAGAATGGAGAACTGGATCAAGTCTAAGCGCACATAGGCGAGAAGATCAATCTTTGAAGATGCAATTCAAAGACTTGCGAAATATCGGAATAATTTTATAAATAAATAAAATAGGACCTCATTCTTGACTATTTATTTCATAAAGATTAAACAAAAGGTCGAACAATATACAAAACGTATATGATGAGAAGGTGCAATGACATAATGTCCATGGATTTTATTAAAGCGCTTTCAGTTGTGCCATAATGTCCAGTGACATAAAGTCAATGGACATTATTACACTTTTCAAAGTTTTCCTGCCATTAGGAAATCCTGAACAAATTGAAGAGATGCTCCTAATTCTAAATAACGAGTTATTGGAATTTTCGGGAAATCAGTCTTAATTTTTTGTGAAATATTATGAGAAACAGTGGATGTCAAAGGTGAGCTCAACTTATTAAATTTTCCATGGGAAAACAGGGTAATAATAGACTATATACGAACCTACTCAGTTTATATTGGTTACATACAAGTGGTGAGAAGAGGAGGCGTGGGAAATATAAAATAAGTAAAGGTAATAAGAAATCGGCCGCCGATTTTTTGTTTTATATTTCCCACGCCTCCTCTCATTTCGGCGGCCGATTTATTTTCTTATATTTATCACGACTCCTCTCCTTTTTTCCGTAAGGTTTTACTCTGCGGTTTACTCAATTGGCGCAATTACTGAACACTGGTCGAATATCGAAAGCAGATTTTTTAAATCATATTATAAATAAAGAAAACAGCATTCTCGAAGATTATGTGGTTATAGAAGAAGGTGCGAAACACGATTCGGAAACAGAGGATGTTCAGGAAAATGACGTTTACTATACGGAAGTTTTGAAATGCGTTATTTACACTGTGAAGCTCAGAAATATACTTTTACAGCCTTGTAAACATTTCAAAATCTGTTCAAGCTGTTTGGATATATTAGATACTAGCTGACCCGGCAAACGTTGTTTTGCGTTTAAATTTTATTTATATTTAAATAGCTGACTCGGCAGACTCCATAAAGTATATATTCTGTACGCAAACTCGGTTTTTACACATAGATTTTGGGAGTTTGGGAAGTTTCACAACAGATTTTTGTATTACGTCCCTTGGCGAGAAGATCAATCCCTGAAGATGCAATTCAAAGAATTACGAAATATTGGAATAATTTTATAAATAAAGACCAAAGAGGATTCCGAGCTTGAATATTTATTTAAATCATTTCTCTTCATATTAAAAAAAGTAGAAAGCTAAGCCCATCGAACGTTATATACACTATTTAAGAAACCTGTGTGTATTTTTTCCACCAAATTTTTGTTATTTTTCCGTAATTTTTCAACTTTGACAATGTCTTCACACAGAATGACACTTTGTTTTTAAAAATTCGTAATTGTAAGTAATTGACTGAGATATCGAAGTTTTTAATATTTTACGATACAAAACAGATAAAAAATGGCAAAAAAATGCCACAATTTTAGTAAAAAGTCTAAAGTTTGGTAAATGTTGGTTACCTTAGTAAAATGTAATGTAATGAGTAAAAACAATACCAAGTTAAGGAAATGGCAAAAAATGCAAACAAATGTTTGCTGGTCAAATAGACACAAATTTCTCAAGTTTTCTTATTGTTATAAATCGACTACTAATCAACTAAGTTGCTCACCATTGATAAATTACAATAGGGGTTTTAGAAAAATTTCACAAACAGACTCTTGTTGTACTCTATAACACCACCAAGTATTTCTACCTTCCTTCCCACGCACTGTGCTAATTTTGAGGGTGGTAGCATAACCAAAACACGCAAACAGTATTATTTCGCTATATCTTTAAAATGAAACGACATACTTTTTTATATGTTTTCGTCTTTTATCTTTATTTGCCACATCATTTTCCGATTTTTAACGACAAATACAATTAATTTCATTTCAAATAGTTTCATAAATGTTTTAAAACCTCTAACACGTCTCGATATCTCACATCCTGATACCAGTCCACACTTGGATGTTATCAAGTCATCTTGATTCTCTTCTTCCTCCAGTTGGCCTTCCTTCGATATTTTCACTCCCATTGTTTATTATTTGTAACTCCAAGATATTAGAAACTCTTAACTCTTACATTACTTCTAGAAGATTATATCGATCATTGTCGGATATGTTTCTTCAGAGCTTCCACAGCCTGTGGGTTGACTTAAAAGTAAAAAGTCTGAAGAGCTTAAATCGTGTGATTGTCGCGAGCTGTCTACAAAATTTCACCGTTCTGTTGGACCCACATGTCCTCTAGACCCAGTTCATCAATTTTCGGCAATACATTCTCGTTGATCACGATTCTGTTTCGAATCAATCACTGACATACTATTGCCAAAAAAAGTGACACCAATGTTCAGTTTTCTTGAGAAATATAGCATCCCATGGCTAGTTGCATCCGTTTATTTCATCTTTCGATGGGGTGATGCATGTTGGTGCGCCATATACATTCTTGGAACTTCTGTGAATATTTTGAGCTGTTGTAGGGTATAAGAAAATCCACCGAAATGTCACCGCCCACCACATTTAGATGAGGATTGTTGGGAGACTAAAGAAGGCTATAACTAAATGATTAATGCTCTTTATTTGCATGAAAACTTTTTCCGCAAAGTGATGTCAAATTGTTCCCTATCGATATACCTGTAAATAGTGTTCCAATAGAAATACGTTTCCTATACAAATCATTTCAAATACTTATATCCTTTTAAATTTATATCCTTTTAAATGTACACAATCATGTGTCTGTTATGGGAATTGTCCACAATTGTGCAAAAACACAGTTTCAAATACTGAAGTACAATTTGAAACATATTAGTTGATTTTTAACGTTGAAACCTGTTTGTCATTCACTACTAATAATATTCTATCAGAATTAAAACACCGATACACACTTGGTGGAAGCTTTAAAGAAGGAACAGGTCACGGGGATGCAATAAAACATAAATTTCGCGATTTTTATAAATCTGTGAAAACAAAGCATATATGTTCGTATACAATTCATACAACCAAAGGCCAAATTTATGAATGAATGACCCTCATGTGCTCATGTGTGTCTCCGGCGAAAACAACAACAAGAAATTTGCTGTTTGACCGTCTAAAGATCTTCCGTTTCAGCAGCAACCAACAAAAAGGAAGTACAGGAAGCACCAAATAAGAAATAGGGATTAACAAACTCATAATACAAAAACTCAGAGAAGACAGGCGGACAGACAGCCAAATAAGGAGGATATGAAGAATAAAAGGACTAAAGATTGCGATAATTTTTAAAGATTTTTTTTTTGCATTTTACTATGACGATTTTGATGAAATTCAAAACGTCGACTTAAAGGACATGGGCACAACTGAAGATAACGATAGAAACACACAGTGAGTTGGGAGGAACAGACGAGCGAGAGAGATAGATCTTATTGTTACCGGATATCAAAAGGAGCTTAAGGAAATTTTAAACCTGGTACAGAAATTCAACACGGTAGGCAGTGCCTCGTTTCCTTGGGTACAGCACAACAACAAAGGACTTAGAGATTTTAGGGGAAAAATTGCTACAATTTAAAGGTGAAGTGAAGGTGTCAAAATTCTAGTTAAGCCAATGATATAATATTTGCTAAGATGACATAATCATACTCCCGGCCAAATGCAACGCAATGCTATGCAATCGTATTGTTGTGCAGATTACAATGTCCTTCCTTCCTGCTCCGAATTTTCTTTTTTATTAAGAAGAGCATTAGGACATTTTAGTATCTCGTTGTTAGATGGAAAGAACAGATTTAATTACAGCAATTTCTCATAACATGTGTTTACGAAGAAAATAGTGTAATTGAAGTGAAATGTTGCGTGCCAGGAAATACTGGAATTTTTCGTTTTCAGAAAAATGAAAGAACGAAAAAAGTGTCCTTTGATAACAATTGTCCTTTTGTGCACACTTAACAGAGGCACTTGAAGTGGAATGCCACTACAGCTACTGCACAGTGTTTGTTGGCTACGGCAGAGAGAACGAGGCAGGATGACTAAGTAGAGTAAGTGGGGTATGAAACGGAGACTGAAAATGGTTGATTTTTGGGAAGAGGAGATATTTTATTGATATGAACATCGCACAGTGGCGCCAAATAGATTTTTTAGAGTTACTTCTGTAACTTTTGAACGGAAAATTTTTTTAAGGCATTTTCTGATGTCTTTTGTCTTTCTAAACTCAAAAATGATATAGGCTGGGCCATTTAAAATTTTAAATCTGAACTACCGAATACTTTGACTTTGAAAGGTAGAATAACATTCATTTTTATTTTCAGGTTAATGTTTGACATTTGCAAAATGGGATGAACAAAATTGGGATATATTAAAAACTTATTTCCAAAATAGTGAGTCTTTAACGCAAACTGTAAGAAATTTTCGAAAAGAGATCGGCCTTCAGTTCAGGCTTCATGAAGCCCATTTTCATCTCGATGGCTATGTCAATAAGCAAAATTGTCGCATGTGAGGTACAGAGAACCCACACGTGACTATTGAGAAGCCGATGCATCCACAACGAGTCACCGTTTGGTGTGGATTTTGGGCTGTACTTAAAATTGGGTTGACCGGATGAGGTACTGCCGAGCCAATCATGATATGAATGGTATTATGTTCCATTGTTAAATGACAAAGTTCAAGTTTTCCAATAAAACCAAAAATTTATAAAAATAATCAGTACTTTTTTATAGCCGATTCTAATTAAAATATTTGAAATTAAAAAAAAATGGATTTACAATTATTGCGAATTTCGCACACTGGTTTATTAGATGCAGCCTCAAAAATTTGGGGAAAAAATATTTTTTTTTGAAAAATATCTATTTTTGGTGGCACAAAAAAAATCATAAAATACAGAAAAAAATCGGAAAAAATATTTTATTTTTTTTTATGGATATTTTTCTAATTAAAATTTTTAAAATTAAAAAAAAAATGGATTTACAATTATTGCGAATTTCACACACTGGTTTATTAGATACAGCCGCAAAAATTTGGGGAAAAAATATTTTTTTTTTGGAAAAATATCTATTTTTGCTGGCACGAAAAAAATCGTAAAATATTAAAAAAAAAATGGAAAAAATATTTTGTTTTTTTATGGATATTTTTTTAAAATAAAATTAAAATTTTTGTCGTAGGTACCTTAAATATTTGTACTGTCTTTCTGGAAATATAAGTCCGATAACACCCGCTTATATGTCCAATTAAAGGTAATTGTGATTGCTACAAGTTATCCCAGTGTTACCTTCATATAGAAACAGTGGCTTAAGAGCGGTCTCCAAAGCATTGAGAAAAAATTGATTTTGTTCTCATTTTTTTGGCACAAAAAAACTAAAAAATAGAAAAAATAGTAAAACAAATATTTTGTTTTGTTTTTTTAATAGCTATTCATTCTAATGGAGAAAGCATTGTTTATATGTAAAAAATCTATGAATAAATGTAGAAGTTATGACCCTTTTTGTGGATGCAAAATAATTAAAAAAATAGGATTCTCTACATTTGTGATTAATTAGTGCGAAAAAGACCTTTGTAAAATAAATAAAAATCGTATATAGTTATTTTATAAAAGCTGGGATCTTAACGAAGAAAATAAGGGATAGGTGAAGTATATATAAATGTAGAACTTATGGCTGCTCTAAATCAATCAAAAACAAAAACACTATTTTTTGAAATTCCTTTATTTATACAATAAGGGCCATAACTTCCACATTTATTCCTCGATTTTCTTCAAATATGCCTTGTTTTCTTCTTTAAGATCCCAGCTATTTTCAAATAAATCTAAATATCATTTTGTTTAATATATAAAGGCCTTTTTAGCGATATTTAACCATAAGTTTAGACAATCAAAAATATTTAAAAATGTATTTTTTTCAAATAGGTCCATAACATCTACATTCATTCCTCGATTTTCTTCAAATAGGTCTTTTTATACCCTCCACCTCCAGTATGGGGGTATACTAACTTTGTCATTCCGTTTGTAACACCTTGAAATATCGACCTGAGACCCTATAAAGTGTATATATTCTTGATCGTCATAAAATTCTAAGACGATCTAGCCATGTACGTCCGTCCGTCTGTCCGTCTGTTAAAAGCACGCTAGCATCTAAACGAAAGGAGCTAGAACGTTCAAATTTTCCATAAATGCGTCTTATAGTCGTAGATCGGTTGGGATAGAAATGGGGCGAAATCGGCCCAAAGGGAAAACTTTTCCCCTCACAAGGACTAAAAAACCCATAATAATCCCTAATATTTTAGCGTATTTAAGCATGTTTTTTGATTATGTCTGCTTATATTAAACATGGTACCAACCAAATGGGCGCAGCTGGAATCATGGAATTCGGTGTATTTCTTTGACTGCATAGACACGCAAAATAAAAAGTTTTTTTCCAAATTCGTACTTTTTCTTTTACGGCAAAAATTGGTTGAATCGTGAAGTGAGGTTATTTTGCACTACGTACGTCTGATAATGGATTTTCAAAATTTGTACTATTGGAATTAAAATAGAATGGAAATACAACCAACTGTAGCACATACTATCTACCAATATTATATTTATATTTTTGAAAATATACATATAAGAATATTTATTTTTTGAATTGACGTATTGGTAGCATTACCTGACAACCGTGGTTTGTTAAAATATTATATTTATTTATAAAATAAGTTTTTCAATATTTGTATTTGTTTTGGTTTGGCTATATTAAAAAAATTATATTTTCCTGTAATATTACTGCACTTCTACGAAAACCGACAACCTCTGTGGAATGCAATCCATGGTGGAGGGTATATAATGTTCGGCCCGGCCGAACTTAACGCCGTTTTTACTTGTTTTAAATTTCTTCATAGCTTCTACTTTTATACATATGTTTTGTACATGTAGTCAGTACTTTCTTCGTTTTTATTTTAGCTATGAACAAAATAAGACCATATAATTTTTCCCAACTTTCTTTCATTTTATATGGGATTATTTGTGCCAGTCAAAACATATTTTTTTTCGAAAAAATCAATTTTTTCTCAATTTTTGGAGGACTGTTTCTATGTAAAAGTGAAATTCGCATGTGTGATTGTGATCTTAGGGAAGAAAACAAGGTATAGTTGAAGGAAATCTATATATAAATGTAGAAGTTATGGCTCCTATAAATCAATCAAAAACAAAAACACTATTTTTTGAAATTCCTTTATTTCCAAAATAAGGGCCATAACTTCTACATTCATCCCTTGATTTTCTTGTTTTCTTCATTAAGTTCTTAGCTATTTTCAAATATAATTAATTATCCTGTTGTTTAGTTTAAAAAAAGGTATTTTAAATGGTATTTGACCATAAGTTATAATATAATATTTTAAAAATGTCTTTTGTGTCTACAACTTCTACATTTATCCATGCATTTGGTACATGTAGTCTGTGTTATCTTCGTATTAATGTCAGATATTTAAAAAGTAAATCCAATTATTTTTTGTCCAATTTTTTCTACTTTTTATGGGTTTTTACGTGCCAGCCAAAAAATATTTTTTTTTGAAAAAATCAAATTTTTCTGAATTTTTCGGAGACTGTTCCTGAACCACTGTTGCCATGGGAAAGTGAAATAAGCTATATTTGTAGCTATCGTTATTGCCTTTCATTGGACATATAAGTGGTTGTTATCGGGTATATATTTCCAAAATGAGAGAAAACATATAAAAGGTGCCTTTGACGAAAATCGGAATTTTCATAAAAAATTAAAAATGAATAATAAAAAAAATCCATGTGTGTTAATTTTATGACACAAAAATAAAACAAATATTCTGTTATGTACCTCGGTATCCCACAAATTTAGAAAATCATGATTTGTAAAACATTTATTTCTATCGTCTATACAAACCCCTATAACTTCTACATTTATCGATAGATTTTTAAAGTTAACGAAAATCGGAATTTTAGTAAAAAAAATTAAAAATGAATAATAATAAAATATAATAAAATAATTTGGAAAATCCTGATTTTTTAAATTTCTTTTGTATCTACAGAGATGGGTATAACTTCTACAATTATCCACGTTTTAATGTCAGCTATTTAAAATTAAATCAAATATCCTTTTCCAATTGTTATTCTATTTTTATGAGATTTTTCGTGCCAGTCCAATTTTTTTTTTTTTCAATAAAAAAAAATAATGGAATATTTTGTTTATCAGCGCTTCTCATTTGTCCCGCTGGTACTAATATGAACCCTGATTTAAGTCAAAGACATACATTCGTTGCGAAAGTTCTGACGAGATGGGGTAGCGCCCATCGAAACTGCGCAGTCAACTTTTAGCTGCAACAATAAAGGTCTCACTTCGCCATTTTGCTAATTTTGGGTTCTGCTGAAGACTTCAGCACAACCTATAAATGACAACACAAAAAAATAAATATTTTCTCAATTTTTGGCCTATTGCCTTTCATTGGACATACAAGAGGTTGAGATCGGACCCATAGCTCAAAAATTAGAGTACAAATATTAATTAATTAACCTTTGACGAAATTCTAAATTTTAGTATAAAAAATAAATAAAAAATATCCATAAAAATTCTTGGGTTGATTTTAGGACACAAACATATTTTTACATCTCTTACAAAATTATTTTATTTTTCGTTGCCTATTGTTACCATTATTCCTTCATTTCAATCGCAAATCATGTGGAAAATAACTCTGATTTGACTTATATATTGAACATAATCTAAAAAGTATAATGAAGGAGTTCCATTTTATTATTTGGAATCAATCATAAGGCCTCGCGGCAAGTTTTATTTGATTATCAATACCAAATATATAGAAAATGTCTAACTACCTCCGCTTTCTACACACGTTCATTTCTACCCAACTCCCCGTCCGTTCCTCGTACAGTCGTTCTGACACTACCGCTGACACATCATTCCGGCTAGCACTTCCACTTCCACACATTTTTTGCTTTTAATATGGCGAGTAGTGATGTCTTCAATGGTTCATCAACTTGTTGTTTTGTCCTTTTAAAGGACTCTCGGTTTTGTTGTTTGTTGTATTTCTGAACACATTTCCTAAAGTACTTGTCATATTTCTGTCATTCGCTCAGGAAGTGGAATATTTATTTATTTATTTTTGCACTGCTTTCTCTCCCCCTCCCCTGGCAACGATTGATGTTCTTCCTGTGTAGTGTCTGGCCATTCTCAGCAGCGGCAGCACAACCATGCCCTGTCCATGCTGCACTGCCACTTCAGTTCCACTTTATTGCATTTGAAGTGCTTGTAACACAAATTTCTCTGTTCTGTTGTTGGGTCGGGTCGTGTCGCGTATTGTCATATGCATCATTTATGAAGAGAAATTCGATATGAAAAATTGTGTTTTTTTTATGATCTCTGCCATGTTTGTCCACTCCTCTCGCTCGATCGTTTTTCAAAGGAATGAACATCGCTCTAAAAACAACAAATAAATATTATTGTTATTTTATCGTTGATAGTAGTAGTAGTAGTCGTAGTAAGTTGGTGTCACATAAATCCTGAAATGTCCTCCCGTTTCGAACTATTCCCACTCTAGGCTCTTTGGAAATCATGTTCGACAGACGCCCGCGCATTTGAACATTTTGGGAAATTCATTAAAATGATTTATGTTTATAAAGAAAACTCCTCCTTGAACAAGGAGATACTTTAATAGTCTATTGTGCAAAAGAAAAATATGACAAGTATTTTCTTCTACTTTTGAGGAAATGTGAAAATTTTGACACTGTTTCAAGTGCGCAAGTAACGCATATAAAATCGTGTATTCCTTAAGGACTAGTGGTGTAGTGGTATCCAGTGACCAGGAACACTGGACTTATTGCTTTTCTTGTGAAAGAGTTCTTGGTATACTTAGGAATTAATGGGTTTCGTATTTATTGAATCGTTTTATAGAAATGTTTCTATGAGACTTGTTAATTTTTACAGTTGTCTTTGGTCGTAATAGCCAACTGGCGCCAAATAGATTTAAATATGATCTAGACTGATACTCTTTGGGTACACTATATTCCATGAAGTTAGTATTGCTAGAAAAGTCTTCGAGAAGTTTCATCTGTCAGCTAAATAAATTTAAAAATCGTTGGCGCCAGTAATACAAACTATGGTGAAAAACAGTCTATTCTTTGGAGAGAGTGACTCAAAATATAATCCTTAAACGAAGCGAATTTACGGGAAATAGAAAAGAGAAAACAACCAGCAAGTTTCCTTTCAAGAAACAATAAATGCCCGAATTTTCTTCTTAATAAATATATAAAACTTACTATGCTTTTTGATGAGGTATGGGTCTAAATATGATTTCTATAGAGTCTTGGGGTTCTAATCCATACAGGACATGAGTAACAGGATGTTTCTTAAAATCATTATATTGCAGATATCGGTTAAACAAAAAAATATTTTATGGTGAAAGTGAGTAAGATTTAGATATATATATATATATATATATACAAATGTTGCTCCCAAATTTTTAACCGATTTTGGCCAAACTTTACATATTATATTTCACCTATAAACATACATGGTGACATCGTTCCATGTTTCATATACCCCCGTGCAGATGTCCTTTCCTATTTAACATTTTTTGTCAAACACATACATTTACAGGGTACAAAAATCCTTCCCGATTTCACTTTTTTACAGAATTGAATTGTAATAGGTTAGAAAGTGGAGTGTGTCATATAGTCGGCTCCGTCTGTCTTTAGCCTTTCATTTCGTGGTCGTTTGTCTTTTTTATAGGACTTTTAATTTCCAAAGGATGTAAATTATTTCAATAATTTAGTTTCGTACGTTTGCTTGTCATACAATATGGGTATCAAATGAAAGCGAAGAACATCTCATTACTTTAGCATTAATAACCATTTCAATTTTTCCCCTTTATAAAGTTTATGTAGATTATTCATGTTTTAATTTTTAAGGTGGAAAGTTTGAATTTCTTTCCAAAAATTAGCTTAATATAAGACTAGAATGTGTTTACGATGCAAATTACCCCATATTTCAGTTTCTACTTCACATTTAACCCGCTGAGTATTAACAGTAAGAAAAAAATTTGCGGCCCTTAATCGGTTAGAAAATTCTATAAATTACAATTGGTTATCAATACCTCTCTAACGAGCACATAAAAACATAAACCGAACTAAATATGTGGATGTTATTGCGGTTTTTATAAAAATGCATCAAAAATTGCACTAAATATAAGTATAAATTTCAGTCTTCATGGTGAAACTACTAAAGGGTGATTTTTTAGCTATTATCTTTTTGGCAACACTGGTTTAAACAGCAGACGTACGTTTCGTGTTTTGTTTCACTGTCAAACATCTTCAGTTTGGTCTATAATTTAACCATGAATCGCTTGCAAATTTTTGAATTTTATTATTAAAATGTGTGCTCTGTTAAGAAAGTTCATCGCGCGCTTCCATTTTATGGTCAGTTCAATCGACCAACTGAAGCGGCTATTCGGGCTATTGTGACTAAATTTCGCACCAAATTTACATTGTTGGACATTAAACCACCAACACGCTTACGTAGAGTGCGATCGGCGGCCAGTGTTAAGATGACCATCAATTATCGATTTGTCGCCGTTCCCAGCAATTGGACCTCTGTTACTCAAAAACGTGGCTTTTTACATAGATAAACATTTAACCTTTGAGAATCACATTAATTTTGTTATTTTATTTATGTTTATTTTATTTTATTTATTTTATTTTATGTTAAAAAGAGTTTACTGGATTGGTTCTAAGTTCCCTTTGAAGGTACTGCACTTTTTTCAAAATATTTGAAGAACACATGTCATCGAATTCGTCATCGGGGTTCTCATAATTTTGAAAATTATTGAAAACTGTAACAACTCTGTAACGTTGAAGTTTTGGATAGTTTACAAAATTGGGTTTACTGATTTTTTCCAAAAATAATTTTCAATATATTTTTTAATTACCAAATAATATTTTCTTTAATTTCTATTTGGTTTTGATTTCGGAAGACCTTCGAAAAGTTCCCGTTGGTTGTTCATATAATTCCTCAATTGCCGATGTTCCACCTAACATTGTTTTCAATATATCCTCTAAGTTTTTTTTGAAGTATCATTGCTGAGAATACTTCCCTAATTTTCAATTAGAGTTTATAAAAATTTCTCTTCACAAAAATGTGCATATTTTGAAAAGTAGACATACATCCTAGAGAAATAATATAGGGTGGGCCAGTTAACATTTTAAATTGGAATCGGCTATAAAAAGTATTGATTATTTTTTCAAATTTCTGGTTTTATTGGAAAGGTTGAACTTTGTCATTTAATAATGGTCATTCATATGACTAGCACGACTGACTCGGTGGTACCTTATTTTTATAGCCACCGAGATGAAAATGAGCTTCATGAAGACTTTACTGGAGGCAAATCTGTTCTCAAAAAATTTCTACGTGAATTTCTTATAGTTTACGTTAAAGACTCACTACTTTGGAAGTAAGATTTTAATATTTCCCAATTTTGTTCGAGCGAATAGCGTCCCATTCAAACATAAACCTGAAAATAAAAATGAATGTTATTCTACTTTTCAAAGTCAATGTAATCGGTAGTTCAAATTGCGGGTGATGTTGTTATAAACGGCGTGAGTGATTATTACAAAGCATATTAAGTGCAAAATTGATTCTGACTAAATGGTAATTTCATCTATTATTAAATTTAATTATATCCGTTCGATATTTTAAAGAACGAATTCCTATTTTAAGATATTTCCTCCAACTATTCAACAAAAACACTGTGCCAATTTGAAATTCATCAAAACACGAAACTGTACTTCAACGATCTTGAAATTGCCACTCAAGCCAGCTCGAGCCAACCAAACTGTAACGAAAGCAGGGCACGCTTTATAAGCGTGTACCGGATATGATACAAAATTAAAATTTAATCACAAATTTTGTAATTTATTCGAAATACAAAGTTTTCAATTCAAAACAAGGAAAAACTAGACAGCAGACAGCGGAAATCACCCGACACGCCTCATAGATCTGGGCAAAAACGAAATGTTGTTGGAAAACCAAGCAACACAACACACAAACAGGACGACCACGACCACGTGGATAGTGAAGTGAGTAATCACCTAAACATAATTTGAGCAAACAACCAGAACAAAGGATACTCGGCCGAAAAAGCCCTTTAGACAAAGCTATGGACAAAGGTTTCCTGCCGGAGAGCAGCAAAACCTAAAAAATGATAATTTGCTGAGTAATAAACTTCCGGTACAAACTGCAGACACACACACTCAGATGGCCAATCCTACCCTACCCCAGCGAACGCAACCCTATCTTAATAAGAAACTATTAAGGTTTGGTTGCCCATAACAACTGGAAAGGAGGAAGCCAACAGGATTGTGAGCGAGCAGCAGAGGTGAAGACAATAAGTGTGCCTGGCGAACATAATCAAAAAGGACCACTACACACACCCTATTTTGCAAACGGCACCCATAACACCACCACCACGGACGACGAGGAGCAACAACAAAGGATATGTGATAAAATATATTTATTGTATACATTAATTACTTATGCAGGAATTCGTGTGTTGCTGTTGCATATTTTGCATGACGATTTCAAAATTGAATGTGAAATCAACACCCCTCTATTCTTTGGAACTGGTTGTGAAAGGAGACCAAATCGTTTTCTTGGACTTGAATGCGATTACGAATCGTAATGCAATGTCCTTAACAACGCCTCCTTGTGCTACTCGCCCTCTTCGCTTGTCCTTCTTTGGTTGTCTGTAAATGTAGGTTTTCTTCTCTGGCATTGACACAATTCCCGGTATTCCCTCCCGTTTGCTCATGGTGTCAACCGAATTCTTATTGTAAACTGATCTGTCACAGAGAAATAATCATAATGAGACAAAAGGACGAACTGCTACTTTCAATTTTAATGCAAATTGCACATGTGCCTTAGTTTCACGATGGATTTCTGGCAATTGCGGTAGCAAGACCAGCACGAGTTTCGCAGGAAATGGGTGGCGTCGCAGAACATGCGACCAAGAAAGGAGGATAGTTTGAATTGTATGTAGGGACAATTATTAGCAGCGCGTGATTGATGTGTCGCCAAATAAAAAGTACAGTTGACATCAATCAAGAAGAAATTTAGATATGATTCAATAGTTTGGGTTCGTTGTACTAATGAGAAAATCATTACATTCAACGTAGTTAGCAAGGGATATTTAAAATCAATCATTAATTGCGTAAATCCAAAAAGGTCTTCTGAAATGTATTATTTTCGTAGAGACGGTACTTCTCATGGATTTTTTACTATTTACTTGCATTCGTTGTCTTCGGTGATTGTTGACAGTGATTTTCATTTAGTGAAAAATGCGAAACTCATACTCATAGACTGATAATCCACTGAGTGTTCGTTGCAATGACAGGGAGCGTGGCGACCCCGTTTATCCTTCTTTTAAAAAAACTTTCTTTTTTCTTATTAGAAAAAAAATGATCTAGACAAAAATTAAGAAAAAAGGTAAAACACAACGGTATTTTTTCTTAAAGTAATTTCCTGTAGAACACAAATCTTCCATATCACTTCTGCGCAAGTTCGAGCTTAATGAAACGCGATGAGCTTATTCGAAAGGATATTCTACAAAAAAACCAGACTTATTATTATAGAATTAAAGAAATAAAACGAACGATAAATTTTATTCATTTTCGTAGCCGATATTTGTATGTAGTATTCTAAGTATTTAAAATTGTTGCATGACTGACTGAAAATGATTTTCGAAATTTTTATTTTAGGGGAATAAACTGGATTTAAAGGAATATAACTGATACCAATTTAATTCACTGTTGAATCGTGAAATCCAGTATGAAACCCCTCGAATGTGCAGACGTACAACACAAATTCAATTTTCGAAGGTATAAAAGGTATTGAAGAAGATTCACCGGATTTTCCCATGTCGACTTATATCAAAATGAGGCATTTTTATAATTTAGATTTTCAAATGAATATGAAATTGTAGACACAGGTTGGGTCGAAAATGACGTATTTTAGTCATACGCAAAAAATTTTGTAACTTTTTGTAGTATGGAAAAATTTAACTTTTTGTAGTATATATAAACAAACATATTTTTTTCGTCTAATTGTCTAAGCAATTTGTGTTTAGTTTTACAGAAAATTGTCATATCTTTCAAAAATATATTTTTTTTTAATTTTTCTCTTATTAGTTTTTTTATATTTTTATAAACAAAAAACGTCGCAGATTTTTTAAATGTCTTTATTAACAGCTAATAGTGTCAATAAGACCATGCATTAGTCTCATGGTATTCCTGGTGCTTACTCTACAACAATTATAAACGTGAAAATCTATTAAAAATATTAAGCTGATCTCAAAAGGTTGTAGATGTTTCCGATTAAAATTAATCTTTGGTTTGTTCAATGCGTTTGGTTTGTTCAATGCGTTGTCAAATATTTCGGGTTTATCACTGTCCAGTTAATTACTCAGGCAAGTCACAGAAAAATTTTTTAGTTTTTCATTTATAAAACGAAACATTTTTACGCATTTCGATTTGTAGATAAGATAAAATCATTTTCGTACGATTTGAATTTCTGTAACATGCCTAACTATTTGAGTCATTTTTTATAAAATCCGAAATAAGTAATAAATGTCACCATGCCATTTGTAAATAAATTTGCATTCTATTAAATATAATAGTCTTGAGCCAGGATAATATCCCAGTTCAAATCAATCCTAAATAACTTCACATGTTTGGTCTGATTTATGTTTTAAAATACCCGCCAGAAATGTACTGATCGCTTATTGCGAACTTCTTAGCCCTTTAAAGAGCAGGACATTGTTTAACATTTTTGCTGGTTCTCAAAGATAAAATCATCAAAATCGGTGCCATGAAATTACAAATCGTTCCTAATTTTAATAAAAACATAAATATTTGGGCTGTTTTTTTTTAAGCCGCGATATCTAAAACCTAAAAAAAGTTACAACATCCTTTGAACTGGGATATTGTTAAAATTTCACTCAAAATAAAAAGTTCTTTGTTAAAATTGTCGCCAACATTAAAAATCAATGTGTGTATGAAAATTAATTTAAAAAGAATACTTCTATATATCAAAATTTTTGGACTTAGCCCGGATAATTAATTATCCACTTTATGTCACATTTATGTTTATCGAGGATAAGTTCAGAAAAGCCAACACAAAATATATTTTTTTAAATTTGCTTTGATATACATATTGTCGTCAAAAGTGAAAAAATATTTTTTTATTTTGGGTAAAAAATTAACTCTTACTTTATTAACGTTTTTGTTATCGCGACTTAAATAAAAACAGCCCTCTTATTGTTGTTATTTAATGATAATTCAGCAATTATCAAATTGTAATAATAACGATCTACGAGGGGAGACTTCAGAATTAAAAAAGTAAACAAGTTTATATATGTACACATATCTCAAGTTTATCTTCGAACTTAGTTGCTAAAATCTATTAGACAAATACTAACTGATCTATTATCCGAAAATGAGTATTTGAAGTGGCATTTGTAAATTTTTTAATGTTGTGATATATAAAATTTATTGGACCAGTAACAATAAACAATATAAATTCCAGTTAGTTGTAACTAACGATTAGAACTGCTTTATTTTTCGTGTCTACGTAATCAGAGGAATGTATACACCGAATTTCATTATTCTTTTCCCATTTTATCCCTTAAAGTACGATTTTGGAAAATGTATCTACTCAATTAGAGGAATATACCCACTGAAATAATCTAAATATGTATTAGAGTATATTCAGTCCTTAAAATTTGAACTAGTACCATACACTTGAACGAGTAACATGACTTCGAAAGGTAGAAAACACTAATTTTTATTTTCAGGTTTATGTTTGACATTTGCAAAATGGGACGCTATACTCTCGAACAAAATTGGGAAATATTAAAAACGTACTTATAAAGTAGTGAATCTTTAACGCAAAACGAAAGAAAAACTGTAAAAAATCGACGAAGCTCATTTTCATTTCGGTGGCTATGTCAATAAGCAAAATTGCCGCATATGGGGTTGAGAGAACCCACATGTGACTATTGAGAGGCATCCCCAACGAGTCACTGTTTAGTATGGATTTTGGGCTGGCGGCATAATTGAACCATTTTTCTTCGAACGTGAGCAAGGAGCCGCGTTCCCGTTAATGGTGAGCGTTACAGCGCTATGCTCAACGAATTTTTTGTTTAAACAAATTCAAGAGAATGACATGGACGACATTTGGTTTCAATAACACGGGGCCACATGTCACACAGCCAACGCAATCATCGATATTTTTTGGAAGACTTGAAATATGAAATCGAAGTTGGCATTGAATAGATTCCAGCCGGAACAATCGAAAATGTACTGAAAAATTGGGTTGATCGGATGAAGCACTGTCGAGCCAGTCGTGGAAGTCATATGAATATATTATGTTCCATTATTAAATGACAAAGTTCAAGCTTCCTAATATAAAATCAGAACATTGAAAAAATAATCAGTACTTTTTATAGCCTATTCTTATTTAATATGTTAAATGATCCACATTATATACCTTTTAGGGTCTCATATCGATATTTCAAGTTAGTACAAACGGAATGACAAACACATCTTTTACATATCTGCATTATAAACATATATCTTATGCAGAAAACTCATATTACCAATTTTAAAGTGAGACAATGATAATATTCCAATGTTGCAATGCAGCTGGATACAAAATATCCTTTGGATACTGGAGGTTTTCAGAAGGTGTAACTTTTATTTTTAGTTAAATACATAGATCTATATGATTGCTATGGAATTCCTCTCATAAATTAATTAAGCGAAAGGACGATCGAACCAACTATACGCAGAATATCAAGCAAATTGGCAATAAAGTTTATTTATAACTGACCGATATTATCACGAACAATGTTCTATAACATTTTAACAATTTATAGCGCTACAATAAAAATGTACTCGCGTACACATGCGCAAACGATGAATACACAAACGCCAAACAAAGTATCACGATGCTTCCTTCTGCGCATGTGCGTGGCTATAAATCGATATAAAAACGGCAGTCATAGAATATTCTTTTTTCTATAAATAAGGAACAGAAAGGATCTTTTGAAATCAGCTCCTACGTCATATAATCAAACATGTCCACAAAAAGAAACGATCAAAAAAGGTTCTCCCCGGCTCCCTTCACAGTGACAAAGGACTTTTGAACTTTTTTTCCCTCACTATGTCTCAACAATAAAATAGACGAAGATGAAGAAGAAGAAAAGGGAATATTTCTGATCTAACAATAAATTTTGTGGAGTTTTTGTTTTACGTGGAAGTTAGAAATTCTCCGCTATTGTCGTTAGTTTTAAGACAACTACCTTTGCTTGATGTCGCTGCTCGTACCTTTTCTAAGGTTAAACATCAACTTTTATGAAAATTCATTCTCTTCTACTTTCATTCATTCATTCATTCATTAAACGCAATGAATTCTTTGGGATTTCGATTCCGGGAACTCTGTTTATTGTTTACATGTTCCCGATCGGTGGTTTGTGTGTGCGTAGGCATTGTTGAAGGTATTTAATTGCCACGCGTTATTATGTCATGTCCTTTGTGGGACGATGCCTTCTTCGGAGCAGTTTGATTGAAAGCAAATTTTGCGGTTTGTCTTAATGTCATTCATTGTGATATGTCATCGAAAAGTCAGATGTGTCCTTAGAGCCTGTGCATTGTGTTTTCCTTTTTGTTTTATGCTGAGGAAAAATCATTATGAGTTTGTTGAAAATATTATCAATTTTGATTTGGAAATGATAATGATTTTTTATGGTTTGTGTTAAAAAATATGACCATAACAATAAACGCCTGCACCTGGTACGATGATGCGAAGATATACTAACGAAGCAGATGCACCAAATTGTGGATAGGATGAAAAGGAACTATGTTTGTATGTAGTCACGTGGTATAGTTTTCCTGGGCTGAAGGCCTAATAACAAATAGTTTTAACTGAAAAAAATACAAACAGTCTCGAAGACTTATTTATTTTTATTATAGATTTATTTATTCAGATAGAGCTGGTCCTTTCATATGTTAAGTGGAAAAGGATACGGGGATTAATCAATATCAATTCTATAACGGGAAGGGTATATTTCTCCACTTTTTTTAATATTATCTTATGTTATATATGTTAATCAAGGATATTTATTAATGACTGTTATGGGACAGCCCATCCATCTATCCAAACATACCTTGGAGAAATTTCACAGCCTGTAGCAGAGGTACTATCCCGATAATTTGCAAAGTTTGGTATCCCTGGCGGGTATGTCACCTCGACTCCAAAGTTCGTCACTTCGGCCAAGCCAAATACTTACATGTGTGTACGTACTTCAATATTTCAAGAGATATTTGAGTTACAAGAAAATAATTGAGGTTGATTTTATATATTATTACTGTTTTATCGGCTACACGCTTACACGCGAATAAAATTCTAAATATACAAGTGGAAAGCAATTTTTTTACTTTAACCAGAAGTTACTTTGAAAAAGAATCATTTTTTTTGTCGATTTTTTAAAGGCGACATTACATTATGTTTATGAAATATTTTCTTCATGTGGATGCAAATTTTATTTTTGTAAATAACACATGATTTATGTGCATTCAATGGTCTTTCTGAATCATTTTAGTTAAAGACCTACCAGGTACGACCTCTCAAAAACTGACAATTTTTCAGTACTCAAAATTTTATTTGAAAAAATTTTCAAAAAAACAAACCTTAATAATATTATTCTTTTATTAACTTCTTACTCGTAAAGTATTATTCCGCTGAAGCATGTTTATCATTTTGTTAAAAACAATTCCACATTTTGGAGTTTTTCCACCACTTTAAGAATTTGGATATTTTATTGAAAACAAAAATTCAACAACTTCTTAGCCATTATTTGCGGAGATATTTTTCTATATACAGGCAACTCCATGTATAATCAATGATACAGATCCTTTCGAATAAAACGTAAAATCGAGAAATACAATATTTCGTTCGTTTTCCTCTAACTCTCTTTTAATTTGCTTGAACAAAAAAATTATCTTTACCTTAATCAGGTATGTGATACAAATCGATTCGTTTTAAATCGATACGTTTTTATGCTTTGAAACTTATATATTTTGATATGATAAATATTACACGACATTTTATACTTCTTCATACAATTTTCTAACGGGGATAAAATAATAAGTCAATTGATTTCCATTATATAGCACAACATATAAAATAAGTATGCGAAATCGTATCGATTTAAAACGTAACGATTTTCATTACATAATGGCATCGGATTTCATAACATTTTATTCATCCGCAATTCGGAATTCCATTTAAATCGTATCGATTTAAAACGTAACGATTTTCATTACATAATGGCATCGGATTTCATAACATTTTATTCATCCGCAATTCGGAATTCCATCTTCTTCATTAAAATCAGCAATAGCCTCAATATGATTCACTAAATTCAGATTTTAGAAAATGCAATAATGATATTGATCCTGGCGCTAATTTTCGACAGAAGACTACTTATGAAATGTTATTCGTATGCCTTTTTGGCCAATTTTATGGATTAAGAGTGTTATCCTTAGGTAGTTCATGGCACTACTAGGTGAAAACCACAGCCACAAATTCTAATTTGAATATCATTTGCATATTAACACCATCTCATTTACTGAAATGATTTTTTCCGGATTTGGAGGCACTATAATTTTAATTTCTTCAATGATCGAAATTCTTTTTCTAATCCCCATTTTGACACTACAAACTCACATACATATTTGTGGAGTCACGATGGGGAATAGAACACGAACTTCGCTCAATGAAAGTATTACAAAACAAGTAAGGAAAGACCGACTGTATGATACCCTCCACTTTATACAATTGAATTCTGGGAAAATAGTGATATTGGGAACAATTTGTAATGGGTACTACATGACATGTAGAGAGACCACATGTAGTACATGTGGTCTCTAGAGCGAATAAAGTGAAATTCGTATAAAACTTGAACGCTATGACTTACTTTCATCTAGTTGAATTATAATGTACTATGACAAATTTGAAGCAAATCTAGTAAAAATATACGATTTTTAGAGCGCTTTGATTGGCTGTTACATATTATTAAAGTCCGTGTTGTGCTCTTTCCAGAATAAGACTTTTTCTTTTGATCTGTGATCCGTCGATTTTCGTAGAAGTGCAGTAATATTACAGGAAAATATTTTTTTAATACAGCCAAACCAAAACAAATACAAATATTGAAAAAATTATTTTATAAATAAATATAATATTTTTATTATTCAAACCACGCTTACATGGCAAGTCTACCAATACCTCTACACTACATATATCGCAATAATACTTCAAGTCAATTCCAAAAATAAATATTCTTTTATATATATTTTCAAAAAAGCTTAAATACCATAAATATTGGTAGATAGTGTGTGCTACAGTTGCGTGTATTTCTATTTTAATTCCAAAAGTACAAATTTTGAAAATCCATTATGCCACGTACATGTGCAAATAACCTAACTTCATGATTCAACCAATTTTTGTCGTAAAAGTAAAAAGTGCGAATTTAGAAAAATCTATTTGTTTTGCGTGTGTATGCAGTCAGAGGAATGTATACACCGAATTCAATTATTCTAGCTGCGGCCATTTGGTTGGTACCATTTTTATCCCCTTTTGCCTAGTTTACCCCCTTAGGAGTACGACTTTCTAAAATCTCTTTATTGTACGTCTCTACGCACTAAGAAGGATGTACACACAGAATTTCATCATTCTAGTAAGTCGTTTAGTAGGTACTATTTTTATCCCTCTGTACCCATTGTATCCCTTGAAAGTACGAAGTTGGAAGAAACCTTTTAATTTTCGAGTCGACACAGTCGGAGGAATGTATATTCCGAATTTCATGACTCTAGCTGCGGTCATTTGTTTGGTACTATTTTTATCCCTTTTTTCCATTCTAACCCCAAAAAGTACGAATTTCGAAAAATCCGCTTATTTTATGTGTCTACGTAATCCGAGGAACCGAATTTCATTATTCTAGGTGCAACCGGTTGGTTTGTACCATTTTTATCCCTCTATTCCCATTTTTATCCCTTAAAAGTACGAATTTGGAGAAATACTTTTATATTATGTATCTACTCAATTAGAGGAATGTACACATCAAATTTCGTGTTTCTAGCTGTTGCCGTCTGAAAGGTACCATTTTTATCCCTTTTGCCCCATTTCACCCCCCATGCGAATAAAAATCTCTTTGTGGTGCACGTTTTTGTTATAGTGGGAATGCGCACACCCAATACCAAGTAAGTACAAGCAGACATATTGAAAAAATGTGCTTAAATACTCCAAAATATTAGGGAATATTATGGATTTTTAGTCCTTGGATTTAGGATTTTTAGTCCTTGTGAGGGAAAACTGTTTTCCTTTTGGCCGATTTCGTCCAGTTTATATCCCAATCGATCTACGACTATAAGACGCATTTATGTAAAATTTGGACAATCTAGCTCCTTTCGTTTAGATGCTAGTGTGCTTTCAACAGACGGACGGATCGTCTTAGAATTTTATGACGATCAAGAATATATACTTTATAGGGTCTCAGGTCGATATTTCAAGGTGTTACAAACGGAATGACAAAGCTAGTATACCTACATCCTGAAGGTGGAGAGTATAAAAACAGTGGTTTAGGCAAAGCCGCCAAGAAATTAGTTTTTGGTTTAAAAATCCTTGCAAAAAATCCGTATTAAAAAAAGAAAATAGTGAATATTTGAAAGCAATATGGATATATGTATAAACATATTTGCAATCGAATTAAAAAATGTGTTTTTTTTAATTTTGGTTTAATTATAAAATTTTTGCTAGAGAAAAACATAAACCTATTAGTCATTTGGATTCGTTGAACAATAGCCATTTTATATTCACAAAGAGGAAATGAAAACCTTTCTGACATTACCAGTAGTTTTAAGATCGGAAGACCTATGTAAACGTCATTACATTTCAAATTTGGACCACTTCAAATTTGGACCACTGTACAACTCTGGAACTGGAATTTCCCAAGTATCCTATTTTATTTTCTAATAGCTTGTTTCCTTAAGTAGAAACTGAGGTATATTTGATATAATTTTGCGGAAAAGTTATGACCCTTATCGCAGAAATAAGAGAATTTATAAGCATGTGACACATATTGATAAATATTCTTTAAATAGGCTAATTGTCCAAAGATTTTCATGTAATTCTGTTATACTTTAGTGTAATGATAATATTTATTTTAATTCATTTTGTAAATGCAAACATGTAAAATTTGTATTTGAAATCTTTACCATTAGCCTAAATAAATTTGTGCCACTGCCACTATTGCTCTTAGTTGTGTATATTTTTTTAAAACAATGGTTATAGCAACATCAAAAAAGGCCCTCTCCATCAAATAGACCATTCTAAAGCCTTTCTTTTATTTTCAGAGATCCGTTTCACCACTCAGCTATTAAATATAAATAAAATATGACTTTTTTCAATTAATTAAGCGAAGCAAGTTTTACAAAGACGAATCTCTCTTAGATTGTGGTGATAGTCACAGAGTAAACATACGAATCATAGAGACCGCAAGAAGTTATTTTTGATACCACGGCCCTCATCGGAACCAAACTGTGCGACTCACGAAAACTTTTATCCTTTCGATGTTTATACTGTCCTAGATTTTAAAGAAAACTGAACCCAGTACCATAGCCGTATAGAGTAGGCCTTTAATGCTTTCTATCTTATCCTTGTTCTCAAAACTCCAATAAAAATTTGACCTAATCACAAGACTCTTGGCATGTGTGGCTAACTGTAAAGCAGCGCCCCAATAATACTGAAATCAACGTAGATAATTGAAATCATTCATTTGGAAAAATATATGTCTCTTGAAGTCTCGCGACTCTCAATGTAGATGTTCTCTTTGAGATCACCTTTTGCGAAGTCTTCTTCTGTAACTCCTACTTTGGGGTCATTCTGAGCTCATTGGTAATGTCACTACCGTTTACTACCAGTGTTTGCGAGTTATGACTAAGAGTATGAAACAAATCCTTGATTCTGCCTCAAAATTCCTGCAACTTCTCTCTCTCTTCACTAAACTCTGAACCTTGTGACCTACTTTTACGCTAATATTTTTCAAATTTAAATCGTATTTACACAGTTTGACACTCACACTTTGGCAATGAACCTTCTCGATGCACCAAAACTAATCTTCGGATATCTCGCAGCATCTTGTCAATGACACGATCTACATTTTCGCCCCTGTCTAACTATTTCAAGTAATCTAGCCAGAGCTCGAACAGTGTTAAATGCAAACTAAATTTCCAGCCCTCTCACTCTCCCACTCACTGCTGTCCTTTGATCCTACGTGGACGTTGATCAGCGTAAAAACTGATTTGTATCTCGGCATAATCTAAGGGAATTACAAATTTGCTATGCTCTGTCATGGCGCGGGCAATAATTTTGTGCAAACCGTTACAACCGAATTTAACTAAAACTTGTTTTGGAAACTCCCAAACCATTAAGTAACACGCACTACAACAGGTACACTAATTTGCGAGGGAGAGCGAGAGAGAGAGAGGACAAAAATCGCAAGCTTAAGATCAACTAAACTAAGATAAACATAGCAACTAAGGCGCTGCTGCTATGCCTAAGGCTTCTCGAAGGGAAGAAAATTGAAGATCCTTCGTTTGCTAAAAGGACACCTCCCATGGCGCACACACACACCATGTATACCTACTCACCGACAGCCACCTTCGCCAACACTAGGACACATTCGAATATTTAAGAACTGCGCAAAAATCCTTTTGTTCCGTTTAAGTTGCGTATCATAGTTTTAACACCCATTTTACAACAGCACGACGAGGACGAAGGCGAAGGAGACTCAAAACACTTGTATTGGAATTCCTGACGCTTGATTGAAACAAGTTCCTGCCCTTGCGATTTTGAGTATTATTGGGAACGACGTAATTTCCCAACGCACACGAAACTTGTTCGGGGATTTTTTTGCGAATGCGTAGTTACAGGTTTATGACCTTTTTTCCTTCTAATGGATCATGTGTTATTTGTTAGTCATGGTATCTCATAAACATTAGGATCAGCGTTTCTTCGCGTCTCGTTTTTTCCGTTGCTTCTCAATGCCATTGTTTGCAAAAAATCGTTATTGTGCGTATTTCTTTTTTTACGTCGTTTTCGGTTAAATGAACGTTTTGAATTTCACATGTGTTCGATATTGAAACAAAAAGGGTGAAGGGTTTCTTGCCTTTATCCTGAGGAAAGTCATATATGTTTCCAAGAAGATGTGGTTGTCATTGTTTATTTTTTTTTTGGGAGAAGGACTTGTTGGAAAATTAATCATGCCAGTAAGTGACTTAGAGGAAAGTATTTAGAACGAGGGTGGATGGAGGCTGTTAAGAAATTTTAAATTAAATATGTATTTATGTTAGCATAAATATAAGGGAGCGTATTTGCTGAGACTATAGCATTATTAAACGTTTGTCCGACACATTGTTCTGTTAAACTGAAATGAAATAATTAGACTTCCAATTGATTTTATGCCTATTGACCGAATGTACTGCAAAAATTTTGAACATTGGATTTCATTTCTTGCAAAAGGCTAAATAAACTGAACACAATTGACCGTTTAATCGTTATTGAAGAATGGAACCCTTTAAAAGTGGATGTGAAGTGGATGATATCGTCCTTGGGCACATTGAATGACAATTTTAAAAATTTTTTCCGTTTGGGTCAGTAATACTGACATATTCAAATTTTTTGTTATTTCAAGGCAACTAAAAATGCTATACACCGAATTGTATGTTAAGGATCGAGTTTAATGCATAATAAAAATATCCCCCCTTAGAAATGAATATATTGAATAAATTAAGGGAACAAATTTAAATAGTTGTCATTGCTAAACTAATACAGATTAAAGCATGAAATTAAAAGTATTTTTAGCAGATATTCCCCTCTTAAATTTCACATTTATATCGGTATCGTAGGATGAAATATAATATTTGAAATATTTCCTTATTCCTTTGATACTCTGTAGTCCTTTTAAGAGGCAACAGTATAAGGAAATGAAAAACTGAAAACACCAATTACAATAGACTCGCGGTAACAAAAACACCGTCTTACGTGAACACCGGCTAACATGAACACATTTTTTTTACACTAACTACCCTGTAGCGTGAACACGGTGAGAAAGCCCTATAACGTGAACAAACATAGAAAACGTTTTTTCTACATTTGTCAGTTATTCGAATTGTTTTTATAAAGCGGGGCATCCCCGTAAATAATTGTTGATGCGTATTGCATTTTCGATGTGGCTTGGGATTTATTTTGTGCGCGCAGCTGAGTTGGTATGACCTAATCAAATGCTTTGTGTGAAAAATGTCGCAAAAACGACCAAAATTCTTATCTCTAAAGGAAAAAGTGGATGTAATAGAAAAATTAAAAAGTGGATCGAGCGTAACTAGCTTAGCAAAGCAGTACAGTGTTGCAAAGTAAACAATTTGCGCTATCAACAAAAAAGGAGAAAATTTTGAAATGTGTTAACAATACATTTTCTGGGCCTGGAATGCGGAAGACTTTGAAGTGTTCTGAGCTTCCTAAAATGGAAAAAGCGCTGTATAGTTGGTTTCTCAAACAGCGACAAAAACTTATCCTGTCAATGGATTGATTGTTAAAGAAAAATCAAAATATTTTCATTCAAAAATTAAAGAAACTCCTGGTGATTTTAATGCGAGTGACGGATGGTTGCAACGGGTTAAGAAGCGATATGGTGTTCGTTTTATAAAAATAACTGGAGAAAAGTTGTCTTCTAGACCTGAACTTGTGGACCCGTGCAAGAACAAGTTGCAAGCCAAGATTAAAGAGAGATTAATGCAGACGAATCGGGATTATTTTGGAAGCTGTTACCTGACCTCAAGAAAAAAATGCGCCTGGAAGAAAAACGGAAAAACAGCGCGTCACTTTTCTAGCTTGTACAAACGCAACTGGGTTACATAAAGTTAAACTTCTTGTGATTGGAAAGGCAAAAAATCCTCGCTCGTTTAGAAATTTTGAATCTCCTGTTGACTACAGTAGCTCCAAATCGTCATGGATGACAGCTGCCAAAAATTGGTTTCACCATTCGTTTGTACCACAGGTAAAAATCAGTTTAATTTATTTCCAACTTTAACACGAGTACATATTTCTTATTATTGTAGGTCAGGAAATTTTTAAAAGAGCAAGAATTGCCCAATAAAGCTCTGCTGTTGATAGATAATGCTCCATCTCATCCTCCTGAAGATGAATTGAGATCAGGCGACGAGCTAATAACTGCAATATTTATGCCTCATAATGTCACGCCGCTCATACAGCCAATGGATCAAAATGCCATAAGACTTACCAAACTATTCTACAGAAACAGTCTTTTGGCATCAATTGTAGCCACAAAAAATGATGTTATTGCAGCCCTAAAGCAATTGACGCTAAGGGATGCTGTTGGCTTTTTAGATTCAGCTTGGCAACGTCTTGAGAAAGAAACAATAGCAAAATGCTGGACGAACATTTTAAGCTCTATAGGAGATGAAGAAGACTATGTAGAGGATATCCCATTAGCTATTTTGAGAGAAAGGATTTGTTCCCCAATTAACTCCCAACAAGAACGCACAATAGAACTTCTTCATACAATTAATCCAGATGTTTGAACCTTTTCTTCCATACAATACCCCATTTGATTGAACTGTGTGTTTGCAGGTTAGTTTTTCATTTGCTGATATCCATGACTGAAGATCTTCCAAACGCAAACGAAATGAACGACGTCTTGACCACTGATCAAAGTGAAAGCGAGGATAGTATAGTAGAAACAGCACATACCAGAATAGAGCCTGGTGAAGCAATCGACATTTTCAATAAAGCTTTGGAATGGGCGGAAGAAGAAAACATAAGTCCAAACGATATCAGCGTACTTAAACGTCTCCGCCGTGTTCAGCAATTTGCAAAAAATGAAAATCCAGAAAAAGATAACCCATTTCTTCATTAATTTCAGCGTACACATTTTTTTCCTTACCAAAATATACATATATATATATGAATAAGCTATGTACAATCCGAAAACACACAAAAAATATATGAATTTAAGTTAAAACACGTGTCTAATTAATTTGTTAAATTTAAAGAATTACACCTTCGTAAACATGAACAACTTCGCAAACGTGAACACGCTTGGTTTTTAATAGATCACGTTACCGCGAGTCTACTATAACACCATATTGTATAAGGTTTTAGACGTATATGGTATCGGTTCAAGTGCAATATGGACTGCCAGCCGTTGAAATGTATTACGTGGATGCTCCCAACTAAAGACTGAACAAGTAAAAATGGCGTTAAGTTCGGTCGGGCCGAACTTTATATATCCTCCACCACGGATTGCATTCCACAGAGGCTGTCGATTTTCGAAGAAGTACAGTAATATTACAAATATTGAAAAAATAATTTTATAAATAAATATAATATTTTTATTATTTCAAACCACGCTTTGAAGGCAAGGCTACCAATACGTTTACATATCGAAAAAAGACTTCAAGTCAATTTAAAAAAATAAATATTCTTATATGTATTTGTATTTTCAAAAAGCTTAAATACCATTAATATTGGTAGATAGTGGATGTTTCAGTTGGTTGTATTTCCATTCTATTTTAATTTCAAAAGTACAAATTTTGAAAATCCATTATCCCACGTACAAAATAACCTAACTTCATGATTCAACCAATTTTTGTAAAAGTACGAATTTGAAAAAAATCTTTTAGTTCGCGTGTCTATGCAGTCAGAGGAATGTATAAAACGGAGTGTATGGTTCTAGCTGCGGCCATTTGGTTGGTTCCATTTTTATCCCCTTTTTCCTATTTTACCCCATTAAGAGTACGACTTTCTAAAACCTCTTTATTTTACGTGTCTACGCAATTAGAGGGATGCACACACCGAATTTTATCATTCTAGCTGTAGTCGTTTAGTTTGTACTATTTTTATCCCTCTGTACCCATTGTATCCCTTGAAAGTACGAATTTGGAAAAAACGTTTTATTTTTTGTGTCTACGCAGTCAGGGGAATGTATACTCCGAATTTCATGACTCTAGCTGCGGTCTTTTCGTTGGTACTATTTTTATTCCCTTTTTCCATTTTAAACCCAAAAACTACGAATTTCGAAAAATTCGTTTATTTTCAGAGGAATGTATACACCGAATTTCTTTATTCTAAGTGCAGCCGTTTGGTTGGTACCATTTTTATCCCTCTTTTCCAAGTTTACCCCTTAAAAGTACAAATTTGGAAAAATACTTTTATATTATGTCTCTACTCAGTTAGAGGAATGTACACACTGAATTTCGTGTTTCTAGCCGTTTGTCGTTTAATAGGTACCATTTTTATCCCTTTTTGCCCCATTTCACCCCCTACGAATAAAAATAAATAAATTTATGGTGTACGTTTTTGGTATAGGAGGAATGCGCATACCCATTATCAGACATGTTGAAAAAAATATGCTTAAATACTCTAAAATATTAGGGAATATTATGGGTTTTTTAGTCCTTGTGAGGGAAAAAATTTTCCCTTTGGGCCGATTTCGCCCAGTTTCAAACTTAGACGTCCTAGCTCCTTTCGTTTAGATGCTAGCGTTCTTTCAACAGACGGACGGACGGACATGGCTAGATCGTCTTAGAATTTTATGACGATCAAGAATATATATACTTTATAGGGTCTCAGGTCGATATTTCAAGGTGTTACAAACGGAATGACAAAGTTAGTATACCCCCATCCTGGAGGTGGAGGGTTTAATAAGTGGAATATGCTTGTATTGTTTGGAATCCCTTTTGTGTTAACCATATATGTAGAATTGAACGTATTCAAAAAAATTCATGAAGTTTGCTCTACGTTCTATTCACTTTACTGAACCTCAACCTTCCTATGTCGATAAATGTAGACTTATTGTTTTGAAAACCCTCGATAATAGGAGACATCTCTTCCTTTCGCAAGAGTTTCTTTTCAAAATTATTTGTTCGAATTAGTTGGTAGTTCGAATTACTGGAACTTGTAAATTTTAAAGTTCCTTCTCGCATTTTAAGATAGAACTAACTATTCTGTATTTGAACCAAGGGCTTTGAAAGAGTTTCGTATATCGAATTTTAATTTATATTTTTCGAATTCTTTAACTATCTTTTGTAAGATATTGACTTAATTTATTTTTAGTATTATATTTTAGTCTGTAAGTAACATTGTATATCCATAGACTGAAAAAATGAAGTGAAATGAATGTAATTTCTATGTCCATGTATATAATAAAATGTCTAGCATTATTTGTTAGATAGAAGTGTTTTTTCAACGAATTGTTTATGCACTTTTGCACATGTAGTGCGACAAACAATTGTCAAGAGGTGATTTACAAGTTCACAAGTGAACAGGCAGCTCTACCCTCCACCTACTGAATCTAGCAAGTCAAGAATTCTTAAAACCCAAATTATATCCCAGTTTCGCATCAATGATAAATTGATGCTCCCTCCTAGCTTCGACTACAAAATTTTATTTACAGCAACACCCACTTGCAGCAGATGCATTCGACACACGTCCTTAAAGGAAGTGTGCCTTCGTTTTGCGCCAGCTACAGCTTGCAATATTTATCAGAGAGAATCTAACATTTGTGGGTTTGATAACGTGGCGTATAAAATGTCGTGAAACAGCAAACATTTTTGGCGCGTACACCATGAAGCGGACGGAAAAAGAAAAGAACAGCGGACGAAAGAGAAAAGTGTGAAATTGTCTGCAATTAACGCCCACAGGGCGACACCCACCGGAGAGAGGATGTACCCCGAAATTAAACCAAATTTTGAGGTAAAAATTCGAAAAAAAAGACTGTGCCAAAAATGGGGGCGTAGACATGGCGAACCGCTTTGTAGAAAGATGTGAAGACAAAGAGAAGAATTTTTGAAAAGCCTAAAGGATAGACAGCAACTTGAGGACGGACTTGAGTCTATGTAGTAATAAAACAATATAAAAAATAACCGTTGTGACAAAAGGAAGCAAATGTCGGAATATATTGTTCAAAAAATGAAAGGACCAAAAAAAGAAAAATACTTACGCAAAAAGATTTCATGTTGTTGTCCCGCAAAGATTTGCTTAACTAATCTTCTGATGATGTCAACACTAATCAAAAGTATTTGCGAAGAATCTTTGTTCTCAGATCTATTCAGTTGTTGGCTAAAACCACAGGATATTTTTATGATTAGTAGTATTAGGAGCATCTAGAGCATGGCTACACGGTGCATGCCTGCCGAGCAGCACACAGGACTACTTTGTGCTCACAATGCACAATGCCTAGCCTGTGATCCTTTTGTTGTTTGCCGATCGAATCGACTGCTCTTTTGCTCCTTGTCTGCCTTGGGTTTGCTTTTAGTTTTTGCCTTAGCTATACATATCTTTCGTTTTTTGCAAAAAAAAAGAATTACAGAAAATGTCATCTTCTATTATGTATTTTGTAATGCACAAAACAAAAGGATTTTCAACTTCAATGGTTTTCCATTGGCCGAATACTGTAAATCAATTTCACGTCTTAATGATTATAAATAAAACAGTGAATATACCCAAGAAGACAGATCGCCAAGACTCTGAAAGATTTATTGGACACATTGACCAAAGTAGTGCTGATCGGTTTAATAGGTTCAATCCTGATTTTGGAAACGATTTAAGGAATCTTGGGTAGAGCTCAACCGAAGCGAATTTTTCAGGACAAATCCGAATAGATATTCGCCAACAAACTCCATTTTGCCTATAGATTCAGACGTATATCATTCGGTTGAAGTGTAAAGAGTTTTTTAAAAATTGCTGTAAATTCTCACATTTTTAGGTGAATATTCAGTCTTTTTTGTGGGACTGCGCCGCTTCCGAATATATAGCTCATTTATATGGTGAAATTTCGATGAAATTTTGACGGTGCTTCAAGCCACTTACTTACTTGTTTACTTACAATATGAACTTAATTGCCAAAAAGAATATTTTTTCCTACATAATGCCGACCCATTTTCTGTCCACACGTTTCTTAATGGTAGTAGGAATGATTCGTATACCCTACAAACGTTTAGAAGATACAGTGAGCCGCAAAAGTCATGTCAAGTCACCCCTCTCAAAAATAAGAATCTCGAAAATGTTCACCAAATTTTTTTATATTTTTAGTATACTACAACGAATAAAAAAATTATCTTATTTTACTAAAAAAATATATAAAAAAATAATATATCCCAATATTTTAGCACAAGTCATGATCAAAAATTAAATTATATTTTATTTATTACATAAAATCTTTCTGTGGACAGCACAAACGGACGTTAGCGAAACAAACATAAAAAAGGATTATTGACTTCGCAAGGGAATAGAAAATTAATGAGTTTTGGAAACATGGACAACATTTTTTAAACGAATGGATTTGTACTGGTAGGGTGGAAAAACGCGATAAACTAAATCTAAAGTAACTGCCAAGTATGAAGGTGGTGGGTATGCCGAGCCGGAAATTCCCAGGAATACGGGAAATATTAAAAAAATATTCTCTTGATTATTTTGAACACTAACTTAGTTTTACTATATAAATGGGAAATTTTAGATATAAAATTACTAATAATAATTATAGGCATTTGCTTCATTATATTTCTACAAACTCAACTTTGTAAATTCGCTAAGTCGCTATTTTTGCGAAACCAAGTCAGTGGAATACAAACTTTTTGTGAGTATATTTAAGGTATCTTTATTTTGAAACAAAAATATCATACTGACAATACTATGGCTGACATAGTGCCAATACTTAACCCCACGTGCTGTCTGGTTTAACTTTCTGGTTTTCCCAGAAGAATGGACGAAATAAAAGGTAATCATCTTCTTAAAGAATAATTTACTTTACATTACCAATAGTGATAAAATTAATTTTTTTTACATGGAAACTTTCAATAGGAATAGAAGCATATATATAGAACATTTAAATGACCCTCTGTAAGAACTAATGACTGGACTATTTCATTGTTTTTATGGAATTATTTAATTAATATGAAAAATTGTTTATAATGTTTCTTTTGCTTTTACAGTTTAGAATATTTTCAACTTTCTCTTTAAAAAAAATGTTGTTCAGAATAGATCAATTCAATTGATAGTCCACTTGAATTTCAGAACACATCGATTTGATATTGAATTGAAGAGTTCTGAATTTCAAATGGAATTTCTGAATATCAATAGAGGTGTTCTGAATTTCTAATGGAATTACATTCTTCTATTCTTTTCTGAAATTCACTTGGAAATTGTGTAGACGAATGAATCTTCTACATTAACATAATCAGTTATACGAGTTCTTTGTTTCCTTAAATATTTTAAATGTCCAATTTTTTTAACGCATTCAATTCTGACGATTAGTTTAGAGTAAAATATTTGTAAAATGAAAAGTAATTTGTAAAATATTTTGACAAAAACATTTGTTAATAATCTGCAATATAACAGTATTTTAAATAAAAAAGCACACCAGTTACTAAATGTTGCTATTTAAACCATATTCGACAGAAATAAATTATTTATCCAAATTCGTACTTTTAAGGAGGGTTAAAATGAAAAAAAGGGTTAAAAATAGTACCAAACAAATGACCGTCATGAAATTCGGAGTATACATTCCTCTGACAGCGTAGACACGAAAAATAAAAGGTTTTTCCAATTTCGTACTTTCAAGGGATACAATGGGTACAGAGAGTGTAATTCTGTGTGTATATCTCTCAATTGCGTAGACACGTAAAATAAAGAGATTTTAGAAAGTCGTACTCTTAATGGGGAAAATTCGGTGTACACATTCATCTGACTGCATAGACTCGCAAAATAAAAAGATTTTTCCAAATTCGTACTTTTTACTTTTACGACAGAAATGGGTAGAAAAATAAAGTTATCTTGTACTGTGTACGTGAGAGATAGTGGGTTTTCTAAATTTGTACTTTTGGTATTAAAATAAGATGGTAAGACAACCAACCAAACCACTGTAAATGCAAATACACCATGTCCACCGTCCTGCTGTTTTAAGCAACCAACGCCTTTCATGGTTTCTGCATGAGTTGTTAATTTGGGCACCGTAACATTACGTTTGGTTCATCCCACAGCGCATCCCTAAAGTGGCCCACCCCAATATTTTGGGTATTTAAGCTTTTTTGAAGATTGCTTCCTTATATTTTTACTTGTTTCATATAATACTTTCACCATATATATACGATCGAAGATGCTTCGTGTACTGAAGATACGTTTATTATTTCCTGGAAATGATCTCATCGAGCTTCATTCGGCTAAACCGAATTATAAATACTGGTGAGGGAACATATATACGGAAGTTATAAGAAATTAAATTTAACGTAGGCCAGGATAATTTGTGTGGAAGGCACTAGGAGGTTCATAGCACATGGTCCCTGTATCCAAATTTATAAAACAATTATAAAAACATTTTTAAATATCAAATTGCAAATGTGTTTGACTACACGTATGAATGTTATGTCGGTTTTATTGTAACCAAAGTTTATGCCACTTTGAGTGGAAGATACCAGAAGGGGTGTGGCAATATCGCCCATATTCCGTGCGAATGTATCTTCTATAAAAACATTGGTAAATATCAAACTTCACATGCGAATGTATCTTCTATAAAAACATTGTTAAATATCCAACTTCACAGTATTCCAATCATTTGTATAGAAGTTATAACAGCTTTAATTTTACGTAGTTTTGCGTGATTTGTGAGAGAGTTACCGGAAGGGGCATGGCAAAACCCCTCATATTTAGTGCACTTAATGTGATTATAAAAACATCATCAAATACCAAAATATAAGTGATTCCGAATATCCGTGTGGAAATAACATTAGTTTTAATTTAACATAGTAATATGGGTCATTTGTATGGAATGTACCAGAATGGGCGTGGCAATTTCGCCCATCTTCGAACGTAAACTAAGTTTGGGAAAAATATGAACATGTGCATAGTTTGAATGAACTCTCTTTGCGATAGTTATCGTGTACACCAGCCAGCCAGACGGACGGATGGACATGGCGCAAACACCTTAAAACGTCGTGAAACGGATTTGGCCCAAAACAGACTTGAGGGGTTTAAGTCACTCCTTCGATACGTTATACTTTTTTTCTGTCCCAAATGATATATACCCTCCTACTCTGTAGAGTGTTCCCAAAAGTAAAAAATGTTGGTAATAAAAAAATATAAACAAAAATAAAATTGTTTGTGCATGTAGATTCTTACGACTTAACTATTTTGCAAGAATTGGCTTACTTCAAGGAGATGGTGGAGATGTTGAAAGTATGTCATTAATATACGGCTGAAAGTTCTGCAAAGATGCTTTGAAATGCTAGAAGTGTGATTTTAGCTTTAAATTGCATAGCAGCCAGGTCTTGACCGAGGTGGCACAGTGGTTCAGTATCAAAATCTATCGGCCAAAATTCAATAACTTTTGTTCCAGAAAACATTTTTGAGTTCTGTAAAAAACCAAAATTAGACAAGGACCCAAGGGTTGTTTTGAAATATTAACATTAAAATAATAATGCTAAATCAAGTGTTATTAGGATTTTTTGGGCATATTTCCGGTAAATGAACTCCGATTGTTATAAACTTTAGCATGAGGATAAAGGAAATTTTCTCACCTTTTTTTCTGCGGACCTACTTTTTAGAAGTTAATTGAAAAAAAATGAGTAAATTGTGTTTTGGAACTAAAATATCGGACTTTTTGCACTAAATGTGTCCTATCTTCCAAGGGGCAATTGTGGACGCTACAAAAACGGGGAACCCTTCAACCTTTGTATATGTATATATTTCGTGAAAGGCTTTTGAAGGAAAAAAGTTGTGTTGGTCCAAAGTCAGGCATTTGTTCCAAAAGGATATTTGTTACAATATTCATCACAACCAAACTATATTTGGCACAAACATAGTTTTGGCGCCATAATAAAGCTAAGAAACCACAATTTCCAATAAAAATGTCTTAAAATGTATGAGAAACAGTTCGAAGAAGTCAAAAAAAGAAATTACGTTTTTTTAATTTTCAAAATCTGAAAAACTTGAAAATCTGTAATACAAAAAAAAAACTAAAATGCTTTCTTCGCATTATGAACAACTACGTAAAAATATGTTGAAAAAAATTTGCATTTTCTTTAAAATCGAAAAATACGAAAAGTAGTCAAATTTTGGGCCGATTTCTAAAATATATCCGATTTCCCGATTTTTAATGTTAGTATCTCAAAATATTCAGTGGGTCCTTGTCTAAGTTTTTTTTTTAACAGAACCCAAAAATGTCTACTAGAACAAAAGTTTTTGAATTTTTGCCGATGGATTTTAATTCTGAACCACTGTGGGACGTCTAACAGAGCTGCATTATCCTTATTTTAAATTTTGAATTTAGAATAATATTTTTAGCGAATAATTTGCTCTCGCCTGAAGACCGTCATAAACTTATTTTCTATGTCTCCGACAAGAAATCTTATCTAGTCTTATTATTTAAAGATGTCAGTTCTAGCGATTTATTTGGTCAATTCAGTTTTTTTGTTGCATATCACTTCAATAGGGAATAAATCTTAAATTTTTATTTCAGAGTTATAGGCACTGGAATTTCCACAAAGGTGGGAAGATTCTGCTGACAAGTGCATATTGAAATCCTTGTATTTCGCGATTGGTTTAACCTGTTCTTATTTGAAGGGTCTTCAGGAGTACTTAAATCCAGTTAAATAATTTGGTAGCTGTTGTCGTTGTTCTTTCATATATATACCTATAGTTTCAATTCGACAAGCCTCCTTTTTAGGAAGGATATCGTGCCGCATGGTGTTATTTTATGTGCAGTTTTCCCTCCCAATTTATCCATTGAAAAACAAAAATGTCAGATTTTTTTCTCCAAGAAATTGCTTTTCATAAGACTAAACTGTGTTTACGGTGCAATCAACCCCATATTTCAGTTTTTACTTCACATTTAACTCACTGAGGACTAACAGGTTGAAAAGTTGCGGTCCTCAATGGGTTAAGAAGTTCTAAAAATTGCAATTGGCGGTCAATACTTCCTCACAAAAGAAGCCACTCTAATATCGATATGATATGTCTCTAATTGATATTAGATATATATATATCAATATTTCAGTCTGGATAGAACAAATATTGGCGAATGGTGTTGTGGTGAGATATATATATCAATATTTCAGTCTGGATAGAACAAATATTGGCGAATGGTGTTGTGGTCCATTCAAGACGATAACTTAAGGCACTTCCTGACACGACCTGTTTCTCTGGATGAAACCCTGTGCGAATGTTGGCAATATATAGAATAGCCAATTGAACTAGGAGTAACAAGTTTTTGGCTGATCTGGAAACATGCAAGATATCTGTACGATCGTTGCATAAACCAGTCGCTTATAATAGCTGCGTCATGTGGCAAAGCCAGATCACTTCCTCGTTCCTTCGGAGTGAATTTACAATCGTAGCTAATGCTTCTACCACCACCGATTCAGTAGATTCTTCATTATCCATTTTCCCACCGATTCAATTTGCCGCTGCATTGCAAATTGTCCAACAATCTAAATGATTTTCGCATCAAACCTGCTGCTATTCTACTTTGACCTCCTTTCAGTGACACCGACGCGCCGCCGCCGCCACCGTTGCATTGTTGAACTTGTTGCAGTGTGCCTTTAGCATGACCGATCAATAACTGCAAACACTGGCAATTTTACCTCCGATGTTTTGTTACAGTTTCCTTTCATGTTTTGTGTCCATTCTTTTTTATGATTTCTTTGATAAATCGATTAAAGTACAACATCAAAACAACAAAAGTTGAAAATAAACAAAGCAAATCGCACAAAAAAACAAGAAGAGAAAATCACAAAACTATCATTGTCATCCTCATGATGATGATGATGGTGACATTGACAATGATTTGGCCTGAACCTGATTGTATTAAATCTGAGTGTGTGTGTGTGAGAGAGAGAGGGCGAGAAAACTCAGACGTTCAAAGGAGATGCCGCCGTTACACTTCGGTGACATTTGTGGTTGTGTCGCATTGTCACTTCTGGGTTTCTTCGTCTTCTCTGCATTTGACCTTTGGTGGCGGCGAATTGTGTGGAGTTTCCTTTGAACCTCCTTTTTTCTCACAGTCCATAGTGGCAGCGTTGGTTGCTGTGAGTGAGCATTTTCATTGATTTTACGGTGGCGGGCGGGCGGATTTCTTTCTTTTCTATGGTTTTTATTCCGTTCCTTTTTATGTCTTTACGAAAATATTATCTGATTATAAAATTTGATTTTTGCGGTCTGATTTTCGGTTTTCCTCCGCACCATTTGGATCGGGGTATTGTTGCATTTTGCCGCTATTTTCTTCATGGTCGTTATGCAATTGTGGCTGTTGCGGGAAATCCAAGGGACAGAAAACCACTGAACCATTCAGTGATCGTTATTGATTATTTTGGTTTGGCTGTTTTCATTGGAAATTTGCCGGTTGCCATTCATGTTTTCATACACCGCATTCAATTCGCATTAGTTAAGGGTACTTTTTTGTGGGCCAGCGAAAACCAATCGAGATCAATGTTTCTTCTCGTAGTTTTAATACCCTCCACCACCAGGATGGGGGTGTACTAACTTTGTCATTCCTTTTGTAACACCTTGAAATATTCACCTCAGACCCTATAAAGTATATGAGTCATTCCATGTCAAGCGGTAAGGTTTTTGGCCTCTGTAGTTGCGATTGTTTTGAAAGTTTATGTATGTATTCTTCTCATACGTATTTATGGAAAAAAAAATTGAAAATTGTTTTTCACGAGTGTTTTTCCACAGCGAAAAGCATACTTCTTTTTTCAAAAGATGTGTTCATTCAATCGCCTGTAACTCCTGAAAGACTTTACCGATTTTATTGTGTGTTACCTCCTTTTGAAGGTAATTTCAATTACTTTTAAAATATTAATATTCTATGTTATAGCAGGGTTAGAATTTTTAATGATTTTGTAATTTTAATTCTTTTATTTTGATTTTCGAAATTATTACACCAATCCATTTTGTTAAAAATTTAAAGAAGTGTGCTTAGGTCTATTTTAAGGGACTGTGTGAGTTTGAAAGTGATGAAATGATGACCTCTATTTTTTACTAAATAAACCAGAATTACAGTGAAAAATCATCCAAATTATAAAAACAATGAAAAATACAAGAAACAAAGGTTATGAGAGTGTACCACCAGAAAAACATATATTTTTTCATAACTAATTTTTTCTTGGATTTTTCATTGTTTTTATGAACTAATGAAAAAAATATAAAAATTAAAATTACAAAAGTATTTTTTTCAAAATTCGTACATTTAGGGGTAAAATGGGAATATATGGATAAAAATGGTACCAACCAAACGGCTGCACCTAGAATAATGAAATTCATTGTATACATTCTTCTGATTGCGTAGACACTGCAAATAAACGAATTTTTCGAAATTCGTACTTTTTGAGGTTAAAATGGAAAAAGGGGATAAAAGTTAGTACCAACCAAATGACCGCATAAAATTCGGAGTGTACATTCCTGTGACTGCGTAGACACAAAAAATAAAAGGTTTTTCCAAGTTCGTACTTTCAAGGCAAACAATGGCTACAGAGGGATAAAAATAGTACCAACTAAACGACTACAGCTAGAATGATAAAATTCGGTGTGCACATCCCTCTAATTGCGTAGACATGTAAAATAAAGAGATTTTAGAAACTCGTACTCTTAATGGGGAAAAGAGGATACAAATGGTTCCAACCAAATGGCGTAGCTAGAATCATGGAATTCGGTGTATACATTCCTCTGACTGCAAAGACACGCGAAATAAAAATAATTTTCTAAATTCGTATCTTTTACTTTGACGGCAAAATCATGAAATTAGGTTATCTCGCAGTGTGAGCGACAATGGATTTTCTAAACTTGTATTTTTGGAATTATAATAGAATGGAAATACAACCAGCTGTAACACCCACTATCTACCAATATTTATGGTATTTAAGCTTTTTGAAAATATAAATATAAGAATATTTATTTTTTGAATTGACTTGAAGTATTATTTCGTTATGTAAACGTATTTGTAGTAGCCTTGTCTGGTTTCAAATAATAAAAATATTATATTTATTTATAAAATAATTTTTTTCATTATTTGTTTTGATTTGGCTATATTAAAAAAAAATATAATTTCCTGTAATATTACTGCACTTCTACGACAGGCTCTGTGGAATGCAATCCATGGTGGAGGGTATATAAAGTTCGGCCCGAACGGCGTTACTTGTTCCCTTAGAGTATTGTTGCAGGATATAAAAGCGATGTTATTACAATTAGCTTCAAATAGGGTAACCAACCAATTAAATTTTATTATATATATTAATCGAATATTTGTATACACTTCATTTTGTCATTCGGTTTGTAACACCTTGAAATATTCATCGAAGACGAGACTAAAAATGTCTTTATTTATTTTACTCTTTATGAAATATTCAGCACTTGAATTGGTGTCGTCGAATATTCATTCTTCATTTATTTGATGTGGAAACATACGTCCAAGTCAGAATGCAGAAAAATCAATTAAAAATACCTTCTAAAGTAAACTGTTGTCGCTACAATCATCTACAATATCCTACAAACATTTGGATGATATATCATCAAGAAGATATTGCGGCAATATCTTCCATTTATCATTTTGAAGATATTCATCAAAATATTTTTTTCATATCACCCTTGTATCATTTTGAGGAAATATTGGTGGTATTGATTTTGTTGTCATATTTCGAATGAATGTTTCGGAAATAGTAAAAGAAATCCGTCTATCTTTTCACATTTTATTGGTAAAGAGTGATTTTTTTGAGGTTAGGATTTTCATGCATTAGTATTTGACAGATCACGTGGGATTTCAGACATGGTGTCAAAGAGAAAGATGCTCAGTATGCTTTGACATTTCATCATGAATCGTCTTACAAACGAACAACGCTTGCAAATTATTGAATTTTATTATCAAAATGCGTGCTCTGTTAAGAAAGTTCATTGCGCGCTTCCATTTTATGGTCAGTTTAATCGACCCACTGAAGCGGCTATTCGGGCTATTGTGACTAAATTTCGCACCAAATTTACATTGTTGGACATTAAACCACCAACACGCTTACGTAGAGTGCGAACTGAAGAAAATATCGCTAAATCGACCAATTTCAGAAAGATAATTTCTTCATTATACTATAAACACAATGTATAAAAATAAATATAAAAAATCCAAGACAAAGTAGTTAATGAGAATATATATTTATTTTTCTGACGGTGTACAAAAAATAAAATGTTTCTGTCAACTATTTTTTGTGATTTTTTATTACTTTTATACCATGTGATAATAAACTAATGACGAAATTACCATTCTGATAATTTTTCATTGAAATTTTGGTTGATTTTGCAAACAATATTTTGAAAAATAATAGTAAAAAATAGAAGTCATCATTTCGCCACTTCTAAATTCACACATTCGCTAAAAATGTAATGTAATCATTTCGAAAATCAAAATAAAGAAATAACATCATAAAAACTCTAAAAAATCTAACGGGTCGATTAAGTACCACTCCAGCGTATTAAAAGTAATTAAAAAGATCTTCAAAACAAGGTATAGTACACTAAAGTATTTCAGGAGTTACAGTCGATTGAATTAATACACCAATTTGAATTCGTAATTTCACCACTATTAACTCGTGAAAAACATTTTTTTTTCAATACGTATAAATATCCAAGCTATCGATGGCAAAAATCGCACGGCATGGAAATCGTATGACATTGAATGACTCATATGATTATATATCATATGCTTACTTTATATAGTTTAGAGGAGGTAATTTAAATTTCACATAAAAAATATGAATTGTGTAGCTTTCCCATTTTGTAATTCTATTGTAATTTTCAAATTATATACCGATCTTCTATGTTCCGCAAAACTCGATTGTGTCAATTTTTGTTAGGATAGGACAGTAATTGCTGTACCTGTACTTTAATGACTAGAAAAATTGGCAGACATATGAATGAAAAGGGCTATGTCTAACCAGAAAGTTATTATAAGGCGATATTGTTTTAATAATCGAATTGCTTTCTTTTGCGAGCTATAAATAAATGCACAAAGACATAATACCCCAATGGAGAGTATAAATATCCATACATAAAACCATAAATTAAAATATGGGTTTTCATTTTCTAATAGCTGTAGAAGTATGTGTCGTATTCACGTATTGGCAAATCAGTTTATGCAAAATCTTCATTTGAAACAGAAAAATATGTAACAGAATTTTTAGAAATTCTCTTACTTCTAGTACAAGAAGCATCAATACATTTTTAGCGACAGTTCCTAAAGCACTGCGTCTATGTGGAGCAAATATTCAGAAGATTTTTAGCCCTTACCCCTACATTCAGTCTACAAGTACAAATACTAAGGTTACCTTCGACAAAAATACGAATTTTAGAAAAAAAAAAAATATCCGATTTATTCTATTTTAATGTCTTTTCCGATTCCTTCGTTACTATATTTCTGTTACGAACCAAATGTTTAATTTAGAAATTAATTTTGTAAGATAAAAATTTTATTTTCCATTACGAATCCGGAATAACGATATATTTATTTATTTATAATAGTCTATGGAAACATATCCTTACAGACTTGCTTAAAAACGAAAAGTAATATAAATCGAAAAATTTCAATAAATTTAGTGATAGGAAGCGATAAATCTAAAGCAAATTTCTTATTAATTAAATTGAATTCTCTCAATGATCTCAAAATAGGTTCATTACAAGAATAATTATTTCTATGCACAGGAATATTAAAAAATTCAAAGAATCGCAGACACCTGGCAGGAACGTTGAAACCAATTCTACTAAGGAGTAAAGGACAATCAATAAGTCCACAAATCAACTTGTACACGAATAGAACAGAACTTTTAGCTCTTCTATTGGCCAGGGTTTCCAAACGTATAAGCTTACATCGAGACTCATATGTGGGAATAGGAATGGAAAAACTTAAAGAAAATAAGCAAATTTAATAAATTTTCTTTACAATCTTTCAACACGATCACAATTTACATAAAATGGATTCCATACAATGGATCCATATTCAAGTTTTGATCTAACAAAAGAAGTATACACAATTTTTCGAGTATATGGGTCATTAAATTCTTACAATATCTTTTAATGAAAGCAAGGACCGCATAAGCTTTTGGCAATATTAATATGAGCATTGAAATCTAACTTTGAATCAAACAAGACACCAAGGTCTAACACGCGATTTACCATTTTCAAACATTTATTATTGATATTGTACTGCGAATCAATCATTCTGGTACGTCTAGTAAATGGAAGGTAATAACATTTAGAAATATTTAAAGGAAGATTATTTGGTTCACACCAATGGAACACCCTATTCAAATCTTCCTGAAGAAATGCAATATCTGCAGAATCTGAAATATCTAAAAATATTTTAATATCATCCGCATAAATTAAATATTTAGCAAAATGAAAATGAAAGCAACTAGCTACATCATTTACAAATAAAATAAAAAATAAAGAACCTAAAATGCTACTCTGAGGGACCCCAGAGGAAGCTACGTACATATAAGATTTACACCCGTCAACAGGTACAAAACAAAATCTATTAATGAGATATGATTCATTTAATAAGAGATACATGGAATCCAAGTTTAGCCAATTTTAAAAGAAGAAATTTGTGTAAAACTTATCAAAAATCTACATAAATAACATCAACTTGATATCCACTTTCAAAGCTGGAAATGCAATGAATAACGAAAGTAGTGAGATTAGAAACAGTCGAACGATTTTTCATAAACCCGTGTTGCGATTCTGTTATAATTGGACAGACGGTTGGATAAACGTGATTGTAAACAGCGTATTCAAACAATTTGGAAATATTTGATAATTTAGAAATTGGCCTGTAATTGCAAACGTCTCCCTTAGGACCCGATTTATAGATCGGGGTAATGGAAGATATTTTCCAACAATCTAAAAATGTTCCTGATAAAGATATACTTCAATGGCACCGAAATCGACGAAAGATATACTTCAATGGCACCGAAATCGACGAACTACATTTTTTAAGAAAATGGGCTGAGATACCATCAGTATCAAGTTTAGTTGTTTCTTTGAGATTAAAAGACTCGAAACAATATCCATTTCAGATACATGAATAAATGCAACATCAATGTCAGAAGAAATATTGTTTAAAAATATATTATTGACTGGTGGGTCACCAGACTGTAAATTCGCTTTAAAAATCCGCAAAAAGATTAACTTGCTCACAAGAAGACTTAGCCCGGTTATCCCCATGGTACATTACTGAGGGAAAATCGCTATTAGATTTTATGGATTGCCAAAAAGACTTCGGATTGCTATTAATTTTGTTCTCAAAGTTCATTATATATTGTTTATATAAAAAACTTATTTAAGAAAGAAAATTCTCTTGAGTAGTGCTCATACAGCCTTTTACTCTCTGGGGAGTTAGAAGATGAATAAGCTTTAAAATACTTATTCCTCAGATTCTTAAGTTTTTTCAAACCTGATGTGTACCACGGCTCTTTATAGGATTTTGGCTTCAATCGCGGAATATTACTTAAACAAATACTTTCTATTTTATTAGTGAAATCAGAATAGCATTCTGCCAGCGTTATGTCCTGAAAGATATGCATCCAGTTGATACTCTTTATTAACTCATTTACCAACTCAAAGTTGCAACAATTATAATCATAAGCAATATTATTAGAAGACTTAACCGATTCAAATAAATAAAACTCAATATTTAAAATAATTGGCACATGATGCATATCCTGAGGACTAAACGGATTTTCACAAACTCTCATTGAATAATTAACATTTTTAGAAATAAAAATTAAATCTAATATTTTGTGAAGAGTATTATAATTGGATTTAATTTGAGCAAGATCTAAACAGCACATTGTATCAATAAAATTAATTTCATGTGGCAAATTAACATTACAAGGAAAAATTAAATTAGAGTCTTGAAGAGACAATTTTACTTAAATTAAAATCGCCAATAACTACACACCCATCACGTTCCATAGCGGGGACAAGTTTAGAAATATTCTGTACATGAGCTTCATACAAACTTGCACTGCTACTCGGAGGAACATAGGAACATAGACACTAAATCAAGATATATTAAACCTCTTGAAATATTTATATATTTTTTTACGATTTAAGATTAAGCAAGATGCTGAAATTTTTTAACTGTAATTAAATCAATACATTATAGTTTTAAGAAAATCCATTATATATTGCTATATATAACATACATGGTTTCAAAAAAAGCCTCAATAAATTAAAAAAAAATACAAGATATACAGCACAAACTGTGACTCAGTTTTCGAAGGAGGTCGGGAAAAGTGAATATAAAAAATCTCGGAACTCGGTTGCTGGGATAAAGATTGTGGCAACTTCCAATAAAAAGAATATTGTAAGACCAGCATTTGCCAGGAAACATTTTACCCACAGCGTCAGCTACCACAAATTTATCGATTTATTCAAAAAAAATCATCATGTTGAGTCAATAAATCAAGATTTACACAACAATCGGTGATTTCATTTTCGATTGAGGAAGTCATAAAGGTAAATATCAAAATTTCGAAAAAGTATGATTAAAATTGGCACCTTCAGAAGTTCTTTTGAAAGTTTGGCAAAGAGATACTGGGACTTTACAATACCTATATCTTTTATCAGATGCTAGTATAAATATTGTGAGAAACTTTCAACAGCAGTGTGCAACAAAAATTTTGTAGAAGGAGACCAATAATAGTTGCTTATGTTTTTTGGCTTTCTAAATATTTTAATAGTTTATTTTATTTTATTACTTTTGTGTGTCATAGAATGATACTATGAGTATCAAAAGAAAGAGAAGAGTATGTGTTAAAAATACTTAAAATTCCATGCCTCTAACTGTGTTAGAAGAAAGTTGATACTAACAACTATTTCTGATGTATTTTGGATTTGTAAATATTTTAATAGTTTATTTTATTACTTCTGCGTATCATAGAATGACACTAAGGATATTAAGAGAATGAGAAGATTATCTGTTAAAAATACTTTAAATTCCATGCTTCTAGCTGTATTAGTTTAGCATTGGCAACCATTCAAGTTCCCCCCTTGAAAAGGAAAAATATGAATAAACTAAATAATCTAAGGGGGAAATTTAAATGAATGTTAATGCTAAACTACTAAAGATAGAAGAGTGAAATTTGAAGTGTTTTTAAAAGATATCCTCCTCTTTTATTTGATATACATATCGCCACTGTATGACTCGTATTAGTATGAATCAGTCAATCAAAAGTAACGCACCACTTAAACCATCAATACGCACACATATTTGGTCCAGAAGGCTATCATAATTAGGAAGATCCAATAAAATTGATTTAAAACATTTCTTAATCGCAATCAAAATACCACCTCCTCGATATACAGTATGCTTCAATGAATATACCACTGAGTGCATTGGGTTTGGAAGACTAACACATGATTGTGGTTATGCGATTCTGGGTGCTTAACGTCTCGTTTTGGCGATTTGCAGTGACAGAGGGATAGGCTACTCTAGACTAATACACAGACCGTAAGCTTTCATAATATCCAAAAATAACGCATGAACTTTTTGTCCGAAGTTATCTACTTAGTTTGACTCCTAGTGCAAAATATTTAAAATATTCAATACGAAACCTGAAATTAGAATTGAATTAAACTATAAATGTGGCAATTCGGTTCCAAGTGTATGGTCCAAAGACTAACTGAGAGATCACAGCTCTGAAATGGCAAGCACACATATCAAGTGACTGGAAATCCCAAAGATATCTACCTGCCTTAAGCCTTAATCTTTGAATATAAGAACCGCACAAAATTCTTGCACTAAATCCACACCGAAATCCGCGTTTCACTTATTTTTAGATTAAATTAGGTTTCATAATTCATGATCACATTCCTTGCGGTTTTAAACGCAAAATCCACCAGTACTTATGTAAACATCTACTAAATCCAGGCAGGTTATTTTGCTTGGAGGATTTAGCAAATCTGGACTAAACTAATGTAAACATGAAAATCCTCCGAAAACCTTTATTTAAAACAACACAACACATCAAGATTTATACGGTTTTTATAATGATCAACCTAGAGGGGCCCTTAAAATCGTAATTTAAATCTTCATGGGCGAAATAATTTCAAGAAATTCCCATGGCAAACTGGTAGTAAAGAGAAGTGACAAAACTCTCAAGAGTGCTAAACGCGAAAGTGCGAAGATACCTTCTGCAGGACATCGCAATGTTCACGAAACTAATCTCGACGACGTTGGGAAGGAAACAAGCAAAACTTGTTAAATAATTACGGGGCACACACAGCAAGTGCTGCCATAATTTAGGGAAATTTCTTAATTTTTATGACTATTTTACATGAAGTACTTGAGATTTTATGGCGAAATGTTGTTGGTCTCCGCTCTTGGGCGAGGAAAGAAAGGACGAGCATTAACTCGACAAACACACACACACACACAGCATATCCTGTGGATTATTCCAGTTAAATTCGAAAACTACACCATCCACACAGTGAGCGATAGACGTGATAGTGGGAACATGTAGCGATAGTAAAATCCCAAGATACGATTGCAGGACAAGTTTATCTGGGCGACAGGTAGGAATGGCATATCTCTGCGATACTTTGCATGTCCCTGACGGACATTGTCAATCGTAGCGGGACACACTGTTGTCGGGGCATTTATCGCAACGAAACATTTCATAGATAAGATTTCATTCTGTGTTTTATCACAGAAACTTGTGAATCATCTTGTTTTCTAATTTGCAACCGTTTCTTCTGACCCTGACCGTAGTCACCTGCTGGGCTTTTTTTCGTGTGGCACCCTTTGGTGGAAACGACGTGATTTCGTTGTTGCCCGTTGCACCTAATGCGACCATTTGAGCATAATTCGATCTTAAATAGCAACGAATGTGAATTTAGTGGAGGAAGATGTTTCTGCAAAATTCCAATTAATTGCAAATGAATGTCACAGCCAATGTTTTGTCTTTATGTGGTCACCATTATGCGGGATTGCCAATTTGGGTGGTCCACGAGTGTGGTTGATTGGACGTGAGGAAGGAGCACGTGTCTTTGCTTGGAAATGAGGGTTTTATATTTTTTAGCAAGGTGAGAAAATTTTTAAATGGTAACAGTTTGTTGGTTAAACCTGTAGTCTTTCCATGTAACTGTTTACCACACACTTTGATTATGTATCTTTTGTGCAAATGGATTGACTCTGAGTGTCACTTGTACGTGCCACCACAAAAACTTGATAAAAAAATCTGAAATCAATTCGGTATTTAAACCTAAAAGATATTTATATTTAAGCAGGCCTAAGCGATGTATTTGCATGGTTAGTAGTTTTGATACTTTAAAACTTTCTATTTAAAATTGTTTTTTTTATACCCTCCACCTCCAGGATGGGGGTATATTCACTTTGTCATTCCGTTTGTAACACATTGAAATATTCATCGGAGACCCTATAAAGTATATATATATTCTGGGTCGTGGTAAAATTCTAAGATGATATAGCCATGTCCGTCTGTCTGTCTGTTGAAAGCACGATAGCGGCCGAACGAAATGAGCTAGGAGGTTCAATTTTTTCCTAAATGTGTCTTATGGTTGTAGATCGGTTGGGATTGAAAGTGGACGAAATCGGCCCAGAGGGAAAAATTTTTCCCTCACAATGACTGAAAATACCCCTAATATTTAGAGCATTTCAGCATGTTTTTTGAACATATTAGCTTGTATTTACTTGATATTTGCAATGCGCATTCCCTTTATAGCATAAAAGGGCACCATAGAGTGATTTTTATTTGTAGGGGGCGAAATGGGACAAAAGGGATAAAAATGGTACCTATCGAACGACAACAGATAGAAACACGAAATTTGGCGTATACATTCCTCTAATAGAGTAGATACATAATATAAAAGTATTTTTTCTAAATTAGTACTTTTAAGGGGTTAAATGGGGATAGAGGGATAAAAATAGTACCAACCTAACGGCTGCACCTAGAATAATGAAATTCGATATATACATTCCGCTGATTGCGTAGACACGTAAAATAAAAGAACTTTCCAAAATTCGTACTTGTTGGGGCTCAAATGGAAAAAGGGGATAAAAATAGTACCTACCAAATGACAGCAGCTACAACCATGAAATTCGGAGTATACGTTCCTCTGACTGCGTAGACACGAAAAATAAAACGTTTTTTCCAAATTCGTACTTTCAAGGGATACAATTGCTACAGGGGATAAAAATAGTACCAACTAAACGAATACAGCTAGAATGCTGAAATTCAGTGTGTACATCCCTCTAATTGTGTAGATACGTAAAATAAAGAGATTTTAGATAGTCGTACTCTTGAGGGGGCAAAATTGGAAAAAGGGGATAAAAATGGTACCAACAAAATGGCCGCTGATAGAATCATGGAATTCGGTGTATACATTCCTCTGACTGCATAGCCACGTAAATTATTTGTTTTCCAAGTTCGTACTTTATTTTGTTGCTTTTAGGGCAAAAAATGGTAGAATCATGAAGTTGTCTTATACTGCTTACGTGAGAGATGGGGTATTTTCAAAATTTATACTTTTGAATTTAAAATAGATGGAAAAACAACAAACCAAAGGACTGCAGCTGAAAATACACTCTCTAGTCCCCAATATTTAGGGTATTTATGATTGCTCCCTTATATTTACTTTATGAATTGAAGATTATATCCATTATATATATAGTATACAAATATTAATAGCCTTGGCTTATTAATTAAATTTCTTATTTTCATACAGTTAAAATTTGTTGCGGACATTCCTCATAAAAGTTTTAGCGGGCGAAATGGGACAAAAAGGGATAAAATATGGTACCAATGATACGACAACAGCTAGAATCATGAAATTCGGTGTGTACATCCCTCTAATTGCATAGACACGTAAAATAGAGTGATTTTTCGAAATACGTACTTTTAAAGGATATAACTAAAAAGATAGATAAAAATGGGACCTACCAAACCGCTGAAGTTGAAATCATGAAATTCGTTGTGACTATGAATACTCGAAAAAGGGTTTTTCGAAATTTGTACATTTGGGCGGAGAATGGGGCGAATGGGGATATCTTTAAAATTTATACTTTTCTTATCACTTTGTCTGTATCTGAAAATGCTTCTTTCTAATGGCGACTGACAATCGCCTAATATTTAGGCATGTTCACTTTCATAATTTCAGCATTTTATTTATATATAGTAGTCGATTTTAAACAGTGTGCATAAGTATACATTATAGTTTGAAATAGTAAACAAATATAGTAATGTGCATAAGCATATCACAATTTTCGTAATATGGTTCTGTACTTCTATGTCGACATCCTTTAATCTGCTGGTAATAATGTGGAATGCACTCCGTGGTGGAGGGTATATAAGATTCGGCCCGGCCGAACTTAACGCCTTCTTACTTGTTTTTAATTTTAATTGTTTTCAAATAGACAAATGCACGCTGGTCATTCAAAAAATATTTTTCGGTTGCATTGCCAGTTTTTCAAACCACATTAAAAAATATTTTTGCAAAAAAATACAAATTTGTCCGCAGAAAAACAGAAAATACTTTTGAAACCTTGTTTGAATAATTCAATATTAATTATAATGCGCCTTCTTCAATGTCCTTCAGAAATTTAATTTATGCTAAGCCAATCATATTTATGTAGAACCAAAGAACCAATAGTTAAGGACCATTTAGTAGAAGTGCTTTGTATAAAATTTTCTCATGTTAAATTCTAGGTCAATATAAGGTCTACATATGATTCAATTTCACTTTCACGTAGAATGAGTAACTTAAGAAAAGTCGCAAAATCGTAATAAAATAAAATTTTTACCTAAAACCCATTAAAATTGAATAAAATATTTTGTTTTATTCATTTGTAGAACAAAATTAAGGAATGGTTGTATAGAGTGGACCATTTAACATTTTAAAGTTGAACTTCCGATTACATTGAGTTTGAATAACAATCATTTTTATTTCCAAGTTTATGTGTGTCATTTGCAAAATGGGACACTATACACACGAACTAAATTGGGTAATACTAAAAACTTACTTCCAAAGTAGTGAGTCTTTAACGCAAACTGTAAAAACATTACGTGGAAATTTTTCGAGAACAAATCGGAAGTCAGTTCAGCCTTCATGAAGCCCATTTTCATCTCTGTAACTATGCCAATAAGCAAAGTTGCCAATGCACATTATTACAATATGTCTGCTTGTACTTACTTGATACTGGGTATGCACATTCCCTATAACAAAAAACGTGCGCCATAAAGTGATTTTTATTCGGAGGAGGTGAAATGGGCCAAAAAGGGTTATTTTGCACTATGTACGTGAGGTAATGGATTTTCAAAATGTGTACTTTTGGAATTAAAATAGAATGGAAATACACCCAACTGCAGCACCCACTACCTACCAATATGTATGGCATTTAAGCTATTTTTGAAGATATATAGAAGAATATTTATTTTTTGAATTGACCGGTCGGACTGCAGATAATATATATGTAAATGTAATTATCCATAAATTTGTTTATCTTTTTGAGAAAATTTGTAATGTATATATATTTGTATTTCCTATTTGTGTATAGACAACCCTGTAGATGATTGTAGATTTCAATCGAAATATTGGGAACAAATAAATTATCAACAACACCTGTTTTTCAAATAAAGCCTACAGCGAACAAAACGAAAAGAAAATTCAAAACAACATAGGCACACCATACACACACAAAAAAAAATATTTTTTTTAATATAGCCAAACCAGAGCTGTTAAGTAATGATTAGTAATCGTAATCATTAGTAATTAGATTACTTTTTTTAAAGTAGAAGTAATGACTACAATACGTTACAATACGATTACATTCAGTTTTATACGATTAGTAATTGATTACGATTACAAGTAATCAAAAAATAATCAGGATTACTTGCGATTACTGAAAAATAATCAAAAATGAGTTCGACTACTTTAAAAGATTACTTTTGATTTTTTGTGATTACTTTTGATTATTTTTGATTTTTTGTGATTACTTTTGATAAGATAAGATAACTTCTGCTAGGTGTGTTGCATGTCATCGAGAGATAAGAGGAAGTGGTGAAGTGACGTCCAATTTTATTAAACAAACGTTATAAGGCAGATTTTCCTGAAGGCTGTACAGCGCAATCCGTTTTTATGGTAAATTGACGGACAATTTGGTTAAAATTTGTAGACATTCGATAAATGCAACAACTTGTGGAAAAAGTGCAAGTGGCCAAAGTCTTCGGAAATAATTGCAGAGTACTTGGGCTCGTCGTCACTTTTGCCTGTTGTTACCCGTTGGAACTCATTATATGACGTAGTTCAGAAGCTACTCTGCTATAAAGAACAATTAAATTGTCTGTGCGATAAGCTGTCTTTGCCAAATTTCTCACAAGGAGACTTACAGTACCTGGAGATGTACGTGTTGGTAATGGAATCAATTGCTAAGGCGCTGGACTTTCTTCAAGGAGAAAACAACGTATATTATGGTAGGACTAGTAAATTTATAAATTATTGTACTACATACAAAAATTTATCACTCCTATATGCATTTGATATCCTTTATATTGTGTTTCGATGAAATATTAAATATATTAATTTTATTAACCACAGGATTATTAATACTGACTCTTGTGACACTGTGCAATAAGCTGCATAAACTAAGCACAAGCAAGAAGCTGCAACCATTACCATCTGTAATTATGAAAATGGAACATGGATTGAGACAAAGGTTTCAACCATATTTCATGTTGCACCCTGAGGCAAATATCGCAATTACGGCAACAGTGCTAACGCCAAGCATCAAAACGAAATGGGTGAATGTTTTGCAGAGATTAAGCCCAGAATTGCCGGAATTAAATATTGACAGCATAACCAGCAGAGTTTTGAATACTCTGTACAGTTTTTACGACAAAAACTGTAATTCGTTTAATTTTGAATCGATTTTTTTGATTTCAGTAATGATGGTGAGCTAATGCGTGCATTACTTTGAATTTTCAACTTTAAAGATTTCACTTTGCAGATGATGAAATGAACACAAGTTTATCTTCAAATGACCAAACCAAAATCGATCTATGATCCTATATAAAACATCAGTTTTTCAGTTATTTAAATGATAACTCAAGTGCTGATGACATTTGGCAAAATTATGATTTGCTCAAGGAAGCATTCATTTATTTTAACACACCCTTAACATCTTCAGCTCCAGTTTTCGTTTGCCGGGATCGTAAACAGTCCAAGGCGGCAATCATTGTCGGATTATTCTTTTGAAAAATTAGTTTTAATGAAAGCCAATTCAAATTTTATGTAAATGAGAATTATTATTCATTATTTATTCATTTTATTGTAGCAGAATTTAATTTATTTATGTTACTAGCTTAATTCAGATTTTCAATTATTTAGCGGATTCACCCTAACTTAACTTTGTATAGTTTTTTTTTCAATAAATGTAATGTACAAGATTCCTTTAAAAATAATCAAAAGTAATCACAAAAAATCAAAAATAATCAAAAGTAATCACAAAAAATCAAAAGTAATCAAAAATAGTCAAAAGTACTTTTAAAGTAGTCGAATTCATTTTTGATTACTTTTGATTATTTTTCAGTAATCGCTAGTAATCCTGATTATTTTTTGATTATTTGTAATCGTAATCAATTAGTAATCAGAAATTGTTGAATAGTGGATTATATAATCATTACGATTCTTTTTAAAAAGTAATGTAATTGATTACTAATCGTAATCGAAATCAAACAGACTACTATGACTCTCATACCGATTTCGCGAGAATCAAAAGTAATCACAAAAAATCAAAAGTAATCTAAAATAGTCAAAAGTAATCTTTTAAAGTAGTCGAACTCATTTTTGATTATTTTTGATTATTTTTCAGTAATCGCAAGTAATCCTGAATATTTTTGATTACTTGTAATCGTAATCAATTACTAATCGTATAAAACTGAATGTAATCGTATTGTAATCATTACTTCTACTTTAAAAAAAAGTAATCTAATTACTAATGATTACGATTTCTAATCATTACTTAACATTGTATTCTCCTCATAAAAATATTTTATACGTATTTTTTGAAAAAATAAATAAATTTGTTTTCGCCTTATGTCCTATTTATCAGTGGTGACGTCTCTTTTATCGATTGCGTGAGTTCGGAAATGGTGAAATGATGGGTTATATTCCTTATTTTTTTGCCAAATCAACCAAAATTTCAGTGAAAAATCATCAGAATGATAATTTCTTCATCAATTTATTACTATAAGGCATACAAACAAGAAAACATACAAGAAAAATTAGTTAATGGAAAATTTTAGTTTTTTCGTTTGTATTTTTTGTGGTGTGCGATTGATTGCAATATCTGGAAAAAAATATTAATATATTTTTCATAATATTTATATATTCTCTTGATTTTTTCTTGTTTTCATGTCATATATTAATTAACGAATGAAGACATTATGATTCTTGCAAAAAATAAAATCGAAAAAAAAAACAAGTAAAAACGGCCGGGCCGAACTTTATGTACCCTTCACCATGGACTGCATTCCACAGAGGCTGTCGATTTTCGTAGAAGTGCAGTAATATTACAGGAAAATATAATTTTTTAATATAGGCAAAACAAAACAAATACAAATATTGACAAAATAATTTTATAAATAAATATAACATTTTTATTACTTCAAACCACTCTTACAAGGCTACCAAAATGTTTACACTATATATCGAAATAATACTTCAAGACAATTCAAAAAAATAAACATTCTAAATATATATTTATATTTTCAAAAAAGCTTAAATACCACAAATATTGGTAGATAGTGGGTGCTAAAGTTGGTTATATTTCCCATTCTATTTTAATTACTTCATGATTCAAACAATTCAAAGTAAAAGTACGAATTTGGAAAAATCTTTTTATTTTGTGTGTCTATACAGTCAGAGGAGTGTATTCACAAAATTCCATGATTCTAGCTGCGGCCATTTGGTTGGTACCATTTTTATCCCCGCTTTCCAATTTTACACCCTTAAGAGTAGGACTTTCTCAAATCTCTTTATTTTACGTGTCTACGCAATTAGAGGGATGTACATGCCGAATTTCAGCATTCTAGCTGTAGTCGTTTAGTTGGTACAATTTTTATCCCGTTGTACCCATTGCATCCCTTGAAAGTATTAATTTGGAAAAAATCTTTTATTTTTCGTGTCTACGCAGTCAGAGGAATGTGTACTCCGAATTTCATGACTCTAGCTGCGGTCATTTGGTTGGTACTATATTTATCCCCTTTTTCCATTTGAACCCCAAAAAGTACGAATTTCGAAAAATCCGTTTATTTTACGTGTCTACGCAATCAGAGGAATGTATACACCGAATTTCATTATTTTAGGTGCAGCCGCTTGGTGGTAACATTTTTATCCCTCTATTCTCATTAAAAGTACGAATTTGGAAAACATATTTTTATATTATGTATCTACTCAATTAGAGGAATGTACACAACGAATTCGTGTTTCTAGCTGTTGTCGTTTGATATGTACCATTGCTATCCCTTTTTGCCCTTTTCACCCCCTACGAATAAAAATCACTTTATGGTGCACGTTTTTGCTATAAGGGGAATGTGTATGCCCAATATCAAGTAATTATAAGCATAGATTTTACAAAATATGCTTAAATACCCTAAAATACTCCATTTTTAGTCCTTGTGAAGGAAATATTTTTCGCTTTGGGACGATTTCGTCCAGTTACAATCCCAACCGATCTACGACTATAAGACGCATTTATAGAATAATTTAACGTTCTACCTCCTTTCGTTTAGATGCTAGCGTGCTTTCAACAATCGGACGGACGGACATGGCTAGATCGTCTTAGAATTTTATGACGATCAAGAATATATATACTTTATAGGGTCTCAGGTCGATATTTCAAGGTGTTACGAACAGAATGACAAAGTTAGTATACCCCCATCCTGGAGGTGTCTGCGATTTTCGGGTGTATGTGCTAGTTTCAATGCAGTTATTATTCAATTGAGATTGCGAGACTCATACATTGTACTGATAATCCACGGTGTAGTTGAAACATTGCACTGGACATTGATAAGGGTGAGCAGAGCCCCTTGAAATGATATCGTCTGCTCTGCTATCATTACCAAACTCAATTTGCGATTTTTTGTTGTTACGTCATTTTGCATTTCTGGTGACACTAAATAATTTTTGATCACCATGATTTTTTTTATTTTTTCTTTGTTATAATGTTAGCTATTAATTAAAAATAAAATGAAAAAATGTGTTTCCTATTTGCGAGACTGTTCCTTAGCCTATGATTTTATTTCAAAGTGAAATACATTATATTTCAGCTATCATAAAAAACTTTTTATAGAAAGTATACGTATGTATATATAATCGGACTTATATTCCCAAAATCAGATTGCACATATTAAAGGTACCTTCGACGAGAATTGTAATTTTAGTAAAAAAATATTATTATTATTATTTACGTTGAATTTATGAATATCAATATTCCTTAATGTTCTCTCGGTCAAAAAATTTTTATTTTTATATCATCTGATTTTAGGGGTTTTGGTGTGGACAACTCGATTCGACTTACTCGAGAATACCTGCAAGAAAAATATTATCATTTCGCAGGAGTTTCTACTTCATTCGTTTTTGTATAACTGTTTTGTCATGTTATAATACCGAGGATTGATCAATTGATTTTCTAAATCCCAAATATCACAATTTTGTAATCTTGTTCGAAAAATATCATAATTTTTTCAATTTTGTTCAACAATATAACGGCATTGTTTTTTAGCATGTCAATTTATGTATTTGATTTAAAATGACCCTAAATAGTCATTTATTGCTCAGTATTCTTTTGACGATAATAACAATTTAAGTTACAAGTCAAAAATGTTGCGAATTCAAATCTTGAAATTTTTTAATAGAATCAGAAAAACATTCATCACATGTTTAGGATTTTACAACGAATATATAATCGCCAACAGAGTTACACGAAGTTATCCGGCGCCAGTTTGTTAGACAACATTGCCGCATCTTCAAAAGATTTTCATGGCCCGACACACATTTCCTATAACAAAACCAATCCAAAAGTTTTTCCTAAATAATAAATAAATAAAATAAATTTCTACAATAATTGCGTTAGCATAACCAATCGAATGGTTTCATTACAAACAAATATTTTCCTTCATAAATTTAAACGCCTTCTTTCACTTCGCTACGGAAAAGTCAATCCGGATATAGCAGCTATAATTATAAAGAAAATTTATTGATTTACCATTAATGCGAACAACACATAAATGGAGATTGAACTGGACCAAATTTTTGATAAAAGCCGTGAATAATTTCAAATGTAACAACATCCATTCAGGGCGAGTTAACACCTTTCGAAAAAAAAGAGGCCTTGGCTGCACAACGAACCGCAAAGGAGAACTTCCGTCGAATGGAAGGAAGAAGAGAGCAAGTATGGGAGGCGTTCTTTGGGAAAACAAAAAACAATAAATTTGGCCAGCAAGAAAACCATGAATTAAAATCCTTCGAAAAGTGGAAAACATTTGGGAGGCTGGAAACGAAAATATTTGAAATTATTAAAACATAAAAGACAATTACTTCAAAGGAGTCGGCGCAGCGGCTCGAACTTTGAGCCGGGCCAAGACTAAAACACAGTTAGACGCCATCTAATTGGCCGAGAGAAGACAAAGGCGCACATTTTCCGAAACTACAATGTCATGGCAGGACATATTTTTTTTCTTTGGCCTGTTTGGTGTTGTTTTTAGATCGGCACAAGTGTATTCAAAATCGCCTTGGTTGTGGGCAAAACGTTGGTGTTGTTGTCCTTGCCTGTGCTGTGTGTGCAGTGAGGGTTAGATGGGCGAGCAAGGTAGCTGGGCTATTGGAAAAAGTATGTGTGTATTGATCCTTTGTTCTTTTAATATAAAACATTTACTTAGTCATTCATTAGTTAATATTACAACAGCGAACAACATTTAATTGAATGAAAGTCTGCCGTCCGACATCAAAGACATTTTTCGTTGCGCTCTCTAAAAGGATGTTCACAGGACCACCCATTTTCACAGTTGCTAGAGCAAGGACATACGAAGGATGAAAGAGGGATACCGGCCTTACTGGTGGTGCTGCTTGTTGCATTTATTTAAATTGCCAAACCAAACATTTAATTTAATTATTGGTTACCACTGAAATTAAGGCCAAAAGAAAATTATAGCAGCCAATGTTGAAAATATTTCATTCAAGGATATATTTGGGTTAGTTAAACGTTTTAACCATGCACGTGTCGATCGAGTGGGAGAAAGTGCAGGTGTGGGAGTAGTTAGAGTAAGACAATTTTCGGCACAGGAGTTTTTCTTTAAATTAAACTTGCCGACGAAAATTCTTAGTTGAGTTTAGTTCGAAAGGAAATAAACGATCCTTTTAAAGTGCCGTTCCTAATTAAAGTAGATTTTAAACTTTACTTCATGTAGTTTTCCATTTGAACTACTCTTAATGTGGATATATCAGGCCGAATCTTCTTAAATCCTATATCCGATATCCTATATCGTTTTCTTATTGAGGTCTCAAGAAATATTCGTTGATATTATTGTATTTTTTACTTGGATTATGAATCTGAGTAGAAAACAATAACTGAAGCATTTTAATGTCGCGGCGGCTAGAGTATTGATATGAATTACAAAATAAAAAGAACAAAACGTGAACATTATTATTAGTAAAAAGAGTTCTATAATTCAAACAAGATTTCAAGATTTGTTGTTGATAAAATGCTTATTGTATATCGCAAACAGTTCAGGTTTATTCATAATAAAGTGTCATCCGAAAGAGCATAATCGGATCATTCTTCTGTTAAAATACACTAGATCTGGGGTTTCGCTATATTTTCAAAAATGACAACCAGCTGCAGCGTAAATGTTTGCCCCGAGTAAGGACCTGACCTGACCCAATTTGTCAAATCGCAAAGAATATTTGTATCGGGGCTATATCCAAACATGGAATAAAGTGGCCCAATTGCACAGTTCAAGTATAACGTGTTATGCTCATGTGAAGAAATTCGGTGAAAATATGTGGTTTCTGGGGCGGAAAAATCAAGGCTGGCCCGAAATTTGTATGAGAGCTATATATAAATCTGAACCGATATGACCTATATTCACCACAGGTCTCCTAGTTTAAATAAAGAGTGATTTTTTTGAGGTTAGGATTTTCATGCATTAGTATTTGACAGATCACGTGGGATTTCAGACATGGTGTCAAAGAGAAAGATGCTCAGTATGCTTTGACATTTCATCATGAATCGTCTTACAAACGAACAACGCTTGCAAATTATTGCATTTTATTATCAAAATGCGTGCTCTGTTAAGAAAGTTCATTGCGCGCTTCCATTTTATGGTCAGTTTAATCGAACCACTGAAGCGGCTATTCGGGCTATTGTGACTAAATTTCGCACCAAATTTACATTGTTGGACATTAAACCACCAACACGCTTACGTAGAGTGCGAACTGAAGAAAATATCGCAGCTGTATCGGCCAGTGTTAATGATGACCACCAATTTTCGATTCGTCACCGTTCGCACCAATTGGGTCTCTGTTACTCAAAAACGTGGAAATGCCAAAATTGGACTAAGCGGATGGACCACCTAAGACGCAGCCGCGGTCAACATTTAAATGAAATTATCTTCAAAAAGTAAATGTCATGGACCAATCTAACGTTTCAAATAAAGAACCGATGAGATTTTGCAAATTTTATGGGTTTTTTTTTTTTTTAAAGTTATCAAGCTCTTAAAAAATCACCCTGTATAAGATGTTTTTCCAAATTTGAAGACAATCTGATAATATATTTGGTTTATAGAGTGGAAAAAGTGAAATCGGGAGTGAAATTTGTGAGGGAGCTATATATAAATCTCAACTGATCTGACCCATTTCCACCATGGGTGTTTCTAGTGGAAATATAAGATAGTTTGCCAAATTTGAAGAAGATCTGTTCAAATATGTGGTTTCTAGAGCGTAAAAAGTCAAATCGGGAGCGAAATTTGAATGGGAGCTATATATAAATTTGAACCGATCTGACCTATTTTCACCACAGGTATTCCTAGTTTAAATATAAGATGTTTTGCCAAATTTGAAGACAATCTGTTTAAATATGTGGTTTATAGAGCTGAAAAAGTCGAATTGGGAGCGAAATTTGTATGGCAGCTCTATATATATCTGAACCGATTTTCAAATTAAATAGCGTTCGTCCTTATCCCGAAAAACTTCGTTGTGCAAAGTTTCATTTGGTTTGGCTATAATTGCGACCTGTATCGTGATTACAACAATAGATGGACAGACATACAGGCAGACAGACATGGCTAAATCGATTCAAAAGGTGATTCGAAATCGAATATAAGTTATCGCCTCCAAATGCTAATATGCTAAGTAGAAAGGGAGTAGTATAGAATAATGCGTCTTATGCAAGAAAATGTGTTCACGTCTTTAAAATAGACCTATGCAACATTAATATTTGAACTGTGATTTTGGAAATATAAGTCCGATCAAACACGCTCATTTGATAATTTCAAGATAATTAAGACGGCGACAGATGTTCCAAATTTCACTCTCACATAGAAACAGTAATTTAGTTACAGTCTCAAAAAAATTGATTTTTTCAAAAAAATATATTTTGTTTTTGGCTGGCACGAAAAACCCATAATAAAATTTTAAAAAATATTACGTTCTATTTTTAAACAGCTAACATTCTAACGAAGAAGAGATTTATATTAGTTGTTGTTTTTCTACGTCGAAATACATTTTTTCTGGAAGAACCAAATTTGCAGACACGAATTCGAGTAAATTTTGCCCGATAAAATGGACTAAGTGTGAAAAAAATAAAATGCAATTTATTGTTTTTAAAATTAAACTTTTGAATTATCTTATATACATCATAATGTTCTACATAAAAAAAATCATAGGTTATCTTAATTGTTTGTCATAGAAACGAAGGACGAAAATGGAAACCATAGATCTTGAACATGAAGACTTTGTTTTTTTTTAAAAGACAGAATTTTTTATTGTTGTTCTATTTTTTATTTCGCCTGTGTAATCACTCATATATTTCCAAAATGAGAGTATAAATATGTAAATATTTTCGACAAAAATGGGCATTTTACTAAACAATTAAAAGAAATTATTCATATTTATTTTGGTAGCTGTCTCTTTAGAAGCTTTTATTCTTTGACATTTGACAAGTAGAAACGACGCCATTACTAAAAATGGAACGATACACGCTTCAACAACGTATTGAAATTATTAAAATTCATGAATGAAAATGATCCGGAATTCCATCGAAAAATCATCTTGACTGATGACGCCCATTTCCACCGTGGTGGTACGTCAACAAGCTACATAAATTGTCGCATCTGGGGCTCGGAAAACGCAAGAGTTATTGTTGAGAAGCCTCTCCATCCTCATCGTGTGACTGTTTGGTGCGGTTTATGGTCCGGCGGAGTCATTGAATCTTACATTTTCGAAAATGAGGTTGGATCAACAGTTACGGTGAATAGATAGCGCTATCAAGAGATGATTAATGATTTTTTATGGTCGGAGTTGGATGGTATTGATCTGGACAATGTTTACTTTCAACAAGTCGGCGCTACGTGCCACACAAGCAACGAAACCATTGCTCTTTTACGGGAAACGTTTTCGGACCGTGTTATATCTCGAAGAGGTGATCACAATTGGACACCGAGATCTTGTGATTTAACACCTTGCGACTTCTTCCTTTGGGGCCACGTGATAGATTAGGTCTACGCCAACAGCCCAGCGTCGATTCAAGACCTCAAATATAGAATTCGTGAGGCTATTGAGGACATAAGGCAGCCAGCTACTTTGCGATTTGGTTATGGAAAATTGCATGAAAAGGATATGGTCCTGTAAGCGTGGTCGTGGAGGCCATTTGGCTGATGTTGTTTTTCGTTATTAACGGCATACCTTCCTCTTTATTATGAAATAAACATCCGAACATTATGTTAAAAAATTGTATTTTTCTTTTAATACTAAAGTAACACCTCTTGTTGGAAAACCTTGTATATATGGCGTTGGTGTGTGATTTTATGGACACTATATTCAATCGTGGCTCTAAAAGCACCAGTTACTTTAGGCAAAATTGAAATTTGTTACTTCTAGAGATGTCCAAGGAATTTTTACATAATGTTATACAATGGTGAAGAGTGAAATCGTAAACATTTGAAAAGATCTATATCGAAACATACATCGATGTGACCAACATACACTCTAGATTTGTATACACTCCACGAGAGTATTATGTCTTTGTGCATTTGTTTGTAACACCCAAAATGAAACGAGTTAGGCCCAACGTTTATTGTACAGATTGGCTTAGAATCACTTTCTGAGTCGATTTAGCAATGCCCGTCTGTCTATCCGTCTGTCCATCTGTTGTTGTAATCAAATTACGCAGTTATAGTCCAATCTTAACAAAAATTGGCACAAGCAAATTTTGTGGATCAAGGACGAACGCTATTTAATTTGAGGCAATCGGTTGAGATTTATATATAGCCTCCATACAAATCTCGCTCCCGATTTGACTTTTTCCGCTCTAGAAACCACATAATGTACCCGATTTTCTTTAAATTTTGCACAACATCTTATAATCTAACTACGAACACTTGTAATGAAAGCGGGTAAGATCGGTTCAGATTTAGATATAGCCCCCATACAAATGTTGCTCCCAAATGTTTAACCGATTTGGCCAAACCTTACATATTATATTTCACCTATTTCGTTCCAGATTTCAATATACCCCCATACAAATGTCCTTTCCGATTAAAAATTGTTTGTCAAACACATACGTTTTCAGGATACAAAAATCCTTTCCGATTTCACTTTTTTACCGAATTGGATTGTATTGGGATCGAAAGTGGAGGGTATCATATAGTCGGCTCCGTCCGACTTTAGCCTTTCCTTACTTGTTGTCCATGAAACAGAGTGTGGCCCTTCTATTCAAGCCTTTGATGTGAGGATATATATTATGGACTGAAGCTCTCTTACTTGTTTACTTTACTCATTTTGCAAACTTACATGTTTGTTTTGAGGTCGGAAATATACGAAATTGGTTTACTTTAGGTTAAAATCAAAAGTAATTTGTCGAATTTGTCCGAGGTTGTTTTGTAAGCTTGTTAGCTGAACGGTGATGGGCTAAAAGACAAAAGATGGATTTGAGTTTCGGAGATTTTGTGGGGATATTCGAAATACTTGGATATTGTCCAAGTATTATTTACAAATATGGTGGTGATCTTTGGTCAGAGACGACCATCATCAAAAAGCTTTATGTCAGAAATTAAATTATAATAGAGGTAGGAAATGGAAAATGTCATCGGCAAAAAGGAGCATTGACAAGAAATTGTAATAAAGTACTTGATATTACCAATACAAATTAATTAATTATACATTATGACCAAGTTTATACAGTTTTTATGTTGGGATACGATTATTAATTAGGCTTCAAATTGGATATAAATAAATTACAGTATTGAGGAAAAACATTTACGTCAAATTTAAGAATGTTCCAGTATGATGTGTGAATCGATTTGAAAATATATACCGAAACGTTCTGCCATTTTAAATAAGGAGCTTGCTCACGACATATGATGATTCGTTGTTTTTTGCCCAATTCTTTGAAATAAAAAAATTGTATTTGGAGAATTTTGGCTACTTTTGGGACTAGAAAAAACACATATGGTATATAGAGTTGAAAATCGAAATCGGAAAGAGCACTCGAAAGGAGCTATATCAAAACATACAACGCTGTGATTAACATTCACCCTAGAACTATGTGGTGTCCAGAACGGAAAAATGTAAATCGATATACGTATTGGGGCTATATAAACCATGGATCGGTGTGAACAACGTTAGTCTTTCTGGGAGAAATAAGCGTGTTGTACTATATTGAAAAAAATGCTTGAAATATAGGAAAAGTCCATTCTGTGAATATATGTATGGTGGCGATGGTGTACATATTTCTCGATGAAATAAACTGTGTTGTCTCAAAATATGATTAAACTAGTTCCAAGTATGAGGCTTCTACTATTACTAAACTAAACTCTTATAACGCATGAGGTTTCTAGGCCGGAAAAAGTCAATTCGGACGTGGTATTGGGCTATGAAACAATTCTTAGAAACTATGAAATGGTGTTCTTCTTTTGATGAACTTTTGTCATAAAAATTCATTACTTTTCATAACATGATTTATGAAAATTTTCATAGATTTTATGAAGAAACTTCATTTTTTGTGAAAGAGTTTCATAAATAGTAATAATTTATACTGAAGTTTCCAATACAAACAAAAAAAGCAAAAAATGTCTGACACGTTGACTAACCAAATAACATACACCACCATTGCGAGAGTCTTTGCAATGAATATGTTTTTCACCTTAATCAGGTTATGTCAGAGTTAACAGAGTACAAATGAGAATATTCAACGAATAAAGTCGACACATTAAAGGTGTAGTTGTAAGTTATGAAACATTTCATAAAAACTATGAAATTCTTCATTATATTTATGAAGACATTTCATAACACAAATGTTTTATTGTTTATAACATATTTCATAATATTTAAGAATAGTTTCTTTCTTTGATCTTATGAAACTAAGTTTCACTAATTTAACAATTTTGTTTTATGAAATATGAAACGTTTATGAAAAAGTTGTATGGAACATTTCATGTTATTTATGAATTTTTCATACATATTAAGAAAAAATTCACTAAATTTATGAAAAACCTTTTATGAAATCGTATGAAATCATATTATGAAGGAAAATTCTGTCAGTGTATATCCAATTCTGACGCGATTATTTAACTGCACCCAACTAATGGCTTCATATTTTGGGTAAAGATCTTCTCCAACGAATAAGATTTTGTGTGTTTGGAATTAGTATGTTGATGTCATAAAATAGTAGAAGATACTGAAAACATTTGGAATTATATTTCGGAAATTTTCGGCCACAGATTCGAAATTTTGTATGAACGTTGATAATAAGAATACGACGGAGTTTTTAGCAGTTGGTAATGCCAACACGAAATATTGAAGGCCGTCGAGGACACATCGGTGACACTTCAGACAAATTTCGAAGACATTTCCATACAAGTGTCGCAAAATATATACAAGACCAAATGGCGACACGTCCCTCATCTAACTTATCACGTCACTGGCGATCTCTTGATCTCGATCTCTCATATTACCGACGTGTCGTCGCATTATCGTCATATTATCTATCGACGTATTATAGACAATATCGTGATTTAAACTCACACTTTAATCATTTGAAATTTACAAAAAAAAACACATGCGTATGAAGAAGCTTATCAGTTATTATCTCAATGAGCGGTGTTGCGCCAAGAGGAAGTTTTCGGTAGTCGTAGCTTATTCGATAAGACTCAGTATTAGCTTGTGAATTGCATGAATGCAAGGGTATATACATTCAGATTTTATTGGTTGGTAAACCAACACAATTGCCGAATGTCATGAATGAATTTTAAAATGCAATGCCCTCACAGACATTAGTAGCAGATAGAGAATGATAAATCATAATCCACCTTAATTAAACTCCTTCAAGAAGAGTGATGAAAGGCCAAATATTAAAACCATTAACACTTTGCAATCGTTAAAAACTCGTCTATTTTCTTTTAAAAACAAATAAATCTCAGTCATAGTTTTCTGGTTGTTGTGGTAATTACATACCTTTCAAAAATATAAGACAAACATGACCAACAACTTTATCCCAGCGATTCATTCATTCGTGCTGATGATAAATTTACATAAACGCCAGTGATTGCGCTGCTCACTGCACTACTATCTATCATCCACACGCGCTTACCCACTATCTCTAATGTTTGTGTACTTTTTCAAACGATTTTCCATATTTGAAAACAAAGTGAAGATAATAACTTGAAGTCTGGAAGAAAAGTGTTAAACCGACATTTAATTGACAGCAAACACGTGCTTATCTGTCGCGTTGGCCGGATGACTGACTGGCTGGCTCTGCGCTTAATACGTCGAACAGCGACAGAATCTAATGACCACAAATAACCAAACAGTCAACCGCGAAGAGATATCGCACTCGAGTCGAGGAGTAGTCCAGGCGAGACGAGTTGTGTCAATAACCCGCTCACTCAGACAAATATTGAAACAGGGAATTGTATCGCTTATTAGCATATGGAGGATGAGTAAGTCGCACTTTAACTCTAAATGATTTTTGGACTCAGGTGATGTCACGTACAGCGGAAATAATCACCGAATATAAAGATAAAGACTTGCAATCAATAATAAATAGGTGTCATTGTAATTTTAGGTATTTTGAAGGCGACATCAGACAGAAATATGAAACGATTTTAAGTACAGGCATAAGAGAATGTTAATTAGGGATATCAATCAGAAATGTCCATATTAAGTTTTTGGGATCAGAACATCCCAATCCTCAGTGTTTTGGATAATGATTCCCGGGAACCCCAATATGCATCTTAAGGGAAACATTTTCTTAATAATTCTAATAGGATTTTTCCCCTAAAAATAATTTTAAAGCAATTTTTAGTTTTACTTGGAAAGAAGTACAGGTAGACAGCGGTTCACTATTACATATATTATTAAAGCTAATGTTCTACTACTTTCCAAACATTATATAACTTTGCTATGCTATGAGATTTTTGTTCAGCTTTAAAATTATTATAAGATTTGTCTCCTCATTTAAAACACGGAATTACTTGGAAAAAATGTAGTACCTTAAAAAATTATGAAAAAATGTCCTTCGAAGTTGCGTATTTTAAAAAATTTAGAAAAGTTTTTCGTTTACATTTCATTTATAAGCAAAAAATGCAAAGAAAACCACCACTTAAAAAGGAGTTTTAGCATTGGCAACTTATATGATCTCTTCTTTTCAATTAGTTTTTTTAAAATACGATGAATTTGGATTAATTATAAAGGAGTATTCCGTCTATTTTTCTTCATTTTAAGTGTAAAAAAGATATTTTTTGTAAGTCTTTTAGCTAACAATCCAACTTTACTCTGACTTATCTCAATCCGTCTAATCGAGGCCGAAAATTAGAGCGTAAACATCAAATGGGAATAAATATTGCAGTTAATGCATATTATTTACTTATGATATTAAAATTTTTAATTCTTATTTAATATTTTTAATATTTAAATAAATATAAATTTTATCAAAAATGAAAATTACTGTCTTGGTATTTATATGAAGCCAGCATCTAAACCGATATCCACCAAATAGTTAGAATACCGAAAAAGAGTGACAAGTACCAGATGTCTGTAAGGTCAATATAGATAAGGGGGATGAGTTAATGTCAACAGTAATATTTTCTAATTTTCCATATTTCAATTGACCAATTGTAATATAAAAAATCAAGTAAAAGGCCATAAATTCGGCCGGGCCAAATCTTATTAACCCTCCACCATGGATTGCATTCCTCAGTATTACCAGCAGAATAAAGGCTTTCGACTTAATAAAATATTAGGAAAATTATGATTTGTTGCTAATAGCGATATTTGTTACATAAATTGTAATTTTTTATTATTATAATTTTGAAATATAATTAATTAATTAATCACTCCACTTAGGGGCTTGTCGACAAATATGTTTTTTAATGGTTGATATCCCTTGAATATATATCAGCGTAATTATTCAGAAAGGCAAAACACGAATTTTGAAATTCTATTATCTTTCAGGTTCACAATGGGATGCATACGCCTCAATTTTCAATTCTAGCTACAGCCGTTTGCTTGGTACCAGTTTTATCTTTTTTAACACATTTATTCCTAAAAGCGAGGAAAAGTTCGCGCCTACGAAGTCTGAGTAATTTATAAAGATAATTTCATGATTCTAACTGCAGCCGTTTGATTGGTACAATTTTCATCCTCTTTGCTCCGCTTTCCCTAACATTGCAAATTTCTAAAGAAATCACTCCGAACTTTATGATTTTCTATCTGCAGTCCTTTGCTCGGCACCAATTTTGCCCCTTTTTGGCCTCGAAAGATCGCATAATATTTCGAATTTACTCAACTTGCGCGCAATATACAACGATTTTCACTATTCTAGCTACAGCAGTTTAATTTGTAGCAATATTATCCCTTTTCTCACCGTTTTCCCACAAAAGTAAATTTTTTGAAATTTTCCTTAATTTTGCACCTCTATAGTACATACCGAATTTCGTTATTCTAGCTGCAGCCATTTATCCCCTTAAAATCACTAATTTTAATCATTAGAAATATGTTTTACAATGAAGCCAACATCAAAAATTGATTTTCTTTCTATGAAAATCTACAAGAAATATTACCATTTGTATGACAGCGCCATCTAGTGTGCGTTTTCGGTACAAATAACTGTCAAAAATGGATTCTTAGACCAAAAAAAGTAATGCCACAACTTTACAGGATAAACACGTTATTTAATCAAATTTTCAATGATCTTTTCTTGCTAGACCGCGTTCTAAAATCACCAACTTAGAAACTATGCTTTAGAAACAATCGTACCCTCAGTAGCTGGTGCTATTGGTGGAATTTACATTCGATGCTCAGAAAATACTTTTTCCGAAACGATTTCAAAAATTTGCAATTCCAATAGTCTGTGGAGCATGTCCAGCTACAGTTGGAAATATGTACCATTTCTACACCTTTTTCATTCTAATATTGTTAATAATAACACTGCTCAACAAATTAAGACTTTTTGATTGGAACAGAATAGCAACCCGCTCTCATGGGAGCGTCAAATAGTGCATTAAGGCACCGTTTTCAATATATTTAGATGATAGTTTACAATGCGGGGTTTACAAAAGGCGTTTTTAACAATTTCACAATATATGAATAAAAAAATATTGTTAATTGTCTCTTATTTTAGCCGTGTTAAAAATGCTTTCTGTTATCAAATTCGATCATATCGGCGTTTAAAACATTTTGCTTACCATATTATCAGACTAAAATAAGAAACAATTGTGAAAAACCCCGTAACTTTCAATACTGGCATACTTTTTGGGCATATGATTGCTAAACTTATATCTCTAGGCATTGGATTCATTTTTATTAGGGTTTGCACACATTTTATTCAAATAAAATAAATATTTATTTCACTATAAACCTTTTACAGAATTCATATAATAAAGTGTAATGTGAGATCAATTGAGACATATTTTCAAGTTTCAAAATTAATTAAATGTATGTACAGGGTTTTCCAACAAGAGATGTTATTTTGAATCACCCGGTATTTCGGTAGCTGTCACTTTTGAAGCTTTTATTCTTTGACATTTGACAAGTAAAAACTATGCCATTATTTAAAATGGAACGATACACGCTCCAACAACGCATTGAAATTCCATAGAAAAATCATCTTGACTGATGAGGCCCATTTTCACCTCGGTGGCTACGTCAACGAGCAAAATTGTCGCATCTGGGGCTCGGAAAACCCAAGAGTTATTGTTGAGAAGCCCCTCCATCCTCATCGTGTGACTGTTTGGTGTGGTTTATGGCCAGGCGGTTTCGAAAATGAGGTTGGATCAACAGCGCTATCGAGAGATGATTAATGATTTTTTATGGTCAGAGTTGGATGGTATTGATCTGAACAACGTTTACTTTCAACAAGACGGCGCTACGTGCCACACAAGCAACGAAACCATTGCTCTTTTACGGGAAAAGTTTCCGGACCGTGTTACCTCTCGAAGAGGTGATCACAATTGGCCACTGAGTTCTTGTGACTTCTTCCTTTGGGGCCACGTGAAAGATAAGGTATACGTCAACAGCCCAGCGTCGATTCAAGACCTCAAAGATAGAATTCGTGAGGCTATCGAGGACATAGGGCAGCCACTGTGCGATTTGGTTATAGAAAATTTCATGAAAAGGATATGGTCCTGTAAGCGTGGTCGTGGTGGCCATTTGGCTGATGTTGTTTTTCATTATTAACGGCATACCTTCCTCTTTATTAATCATCGATCTTTTATCTCAAAAAATTTAATTTTTCTTTGAATACCAAAATAACATATAATAAAATATGGCATCATCAGATATTTCATATTTTATTGGTAAATGTGGACGCGACGGAGAACGTCAACAGATTTAGACTTAATACACTCAGAAAAAAGTGAACCATATAACGAGTTAAAATTAACTAAAATTTAGGAAAATTTAACTTCGCAAAATTTCCTCATATCAAGTTCAAACTTTTCCTTGAATGTAGTACATGCTTTGAAATTGATTTTCCTCAAACAAAGTAAATATTTACTCAAAGTTTCCAGTAAGTTTTTCCTGAAACCAAGTACATTTTTACTAAATCTAAGTAAAATTTTCCTAAATCTAAGTCATTTTTTCCTAAAACCAAGTAAATTTTTACTAAATTCAAGTAAAATTTTCCTAAAACCAAGAATATTTTTACTCAAATCAAATAAATATTTACTTAATTGTGCTGATTTTTTTCCTCAAAACGAGTATTTTTTACAAACAAATAAGTTTGCTTAAAGTATGCAAGACTGCTATAAAAATTGGCAACATGAAATATTTCTCAAAAAATACATTATTCATTAGGCGTCTTCACAGTGGTTGTTTAGAATAATACTTGAAATATTTAAGAAATAAGTCTCAGCAAACGAATGGGAATTGCTTCTTAGATTGATATACAAGAATTTTCTAAAAAAAAATTAATTGATTTTTTATAAGTTCATTAATACTTAAATGTATGAAGAACTCGGCATAAATTTTATTTTAAGAAATTTTTTTATTAGTTATCTAATATTTATGATATCTCGTCAATGTCCTGTTGTATGTGTAGTCGCATAAGCAGCGTTCGACTGTCTCTTCTTCCTCTTCGTTGCCAGCACTATTCCCAAATTTCGCTGAAAATTGGTTTACGCTGTGAATGTTTAAAAATATTTTATACGAGTGTCGCGAAAAATCTTACAATTTTGTTTTTATTGGCTTTAAATTTGAGAAAAATATAAAAATTGTGGCGAAGTGATAGCATTAAAACTGATGTATTTTAGGAAAAGGTTTTGAGTAATACTTTCTGGCAATTTGTTACATCTCAAACATAATAATTTAATTTTATTTTACATGTTTGATCATAAGCCCATCAATTATTTTTTTTTTAAATTACCAGCGAATGTATGCGATGTAAAAATTTCGAAATGGAGATCCAATGGGTTCAATTTTAATTATAATTTTTTCTGGGGAGATATGGCTCAAACGATTTTTTGTAATTTTAATTTTCTCTAGATAGGTTTCTGAAACTTCTTTGTCATAAATATTCCCTATTTAGTGGAAATAATAGATTCCTCTAAATACTGCTGTGACAATTAAATCTATAAAGTGTCGACATTGTTATAGTTACATTAACCTGTAATAGTGACATTGTCTAAAGAACTCCAAATTGCTAGTAAAAAATATTCGATTTCACAACAGCACCCAAACGGAAGTTCCAAAAAAAAATAAAAATTGATTTCCGGTGTCAGAAAACCACAGAAAAATTATGGGAAAAAACTAATAAAATATTTATCACAAAATTTCTTTGAAATCACGACAATTTTTCACTCATATTTCTGCATTGGACAAAGCAAAGGATACAGTGGTGATGGTGGAAAATGCAACAGGATATACAAATAATTGATTTACTTGAGGATATAATTATTTTACACTATTTCATGCGGTTTTGATAAGGAAACTACCCAAAAATCTACAGAAATTTAATGCCAACCGATTCGAATTTGCCATGGTGCAAAAGGGAGGATGACAAATGGTGGTGGTGGTTGATGGTTGTTGGAAGGCAGGAAGCAGTGGCTATGGTGGCAATGGAGGGTGTTTATGAAATTTAAGTACCATTTACACCTTACAGTGCAGATAAGAGACTTTTCAAACTAAAAATTCTTCTCGATAATGGAATTCGTTTTTCGTCACCCCCACATTCCAACATTCAATGAAGACATTTTACGTCTACGTCATGTGTAAATACTGTTGGGCAGCTAAATTGCATGAATTCCGCTCGAGGTGATGTAAGTCCATTTGTTCCACTCATGTAGTATAATTTTGTGGTTAGTTGGAAATTTTCATAGTTAATTTGAAAAGGACTCGAAGTCATTCCGATAGAGTCATAGAGAGTAAGGATATTTCTTTCGAAAGTCACGTGCTTATGGAGGCAGCTGAAAAGCGAGTAAGTTGATTGGAAAGCCATTGATAACCATACGAGAAATATAGTAAAAATTTTGAAATTGTTCACAGTAGAATTAAAAGAAGTGGGGGCTCCAGCAATGGATAGAAAGTAGTGAAAATAATTATGATGACATTGGAAATGGAATAATTCTAAACTATGCTGAAAGGTAAATGGATGGATGAAAGACAATAATTTTATAAAAAATTATATAGTTATATAATTATAATTATAGTTATTTTTTTTCAAAAGACTTAGTGAAGACTAATGGATATAAAAAACGTGTTATGTGTTTGCCTTTATAGCAAATGACAATTAAGTATGAGCAAATGATCGTCTTAATTTTTTTCTCTTCTATCAAAAAAATATAAGGAAGATAAGAAAATCTTAATATTAAAATTAAAAGCCATTATTCAGACGATATCAATGAAATATAAATAAATATGGTGCATTCCACTCTTTTCGTAATTTAGTTATTTGGTACAACATAGATATATTATATATATACACTCAAACAAATAGCATTCCTAAATCTGAGTAAAATCGATACTCCAATTTAGTTCAAAAATTTTACTCCAGTTTATTTCCAAGGTTTTAAGTAAGAAAAAAATCAGAAATCAGAAAAATTCCATTTACGAAATTTTAACTAAAAATTCACTTTTTCCTAAAATAATGACCATGTCCGTCCGTCTGTTGAAAGCACGCTAGCATCTAAACGAAAAGAGCTAGAACGTTAACATCTTCCATAAATGCGTCTTATAGTCGTAGGTCGGTTGGGATTGAAACGGGGCGAAATCGGCCCAAAGTGAAAAATTATTCCCTGACAATGACTAAAAATACCCAATATTCCATAAAATATTTAAGCATGTTTTTTGAATATGTCTGTTTATATTTGCTTGATATTTGGTATGCGCACCATAAAGTGATTCTTATTTGTAGGGAGTGAAATGGGGCAAATAAGGGATAAAAATGGTACATATTAAACGACAACAGCTAGAAGCACGAAATCCGGTGCGTTCATTCCTCTAATTGAGTAGACACATAATATAAAAGTATTTTTTCCAAATTCGAACTTTTAAGGGGCAAATGGGGATAGAGGGATAAAAATGAATCAACCAAACGGCTGTACCTAGAATAATGAAATTCGGTGTATACATTCCTCTGATTGCATAGACGAGTAAAATAAACGGATTTTTCGAAATTCGTACTTTTTGGGGTTAAAATGAAAAAAGGGAATAAAAATAGTACCAATCAAATGACCGCGGCTAGAGTCATGAAATTCGGAGTATACATTCCTCTGACTGTGTAGACACGGAAAATAAACTGATTTTCGAAATTCGTACTTTTTGGGGTCAAAATAGAAAAAGGGATAAAAATAGTACCAACCAAATGACCGCAGCTAGAGTCATGAAATACGGAGTATACATTCCTTTGACTACGTAGACATGAACAATAAAAAGTTTTTTCAAATTCGTACTTTCAAGGGATACAATGGGTACAGAGGGATAAAAATGGTACCAACCAAACGGCTACACCTAGAATAATGAAATTCGGAGTATACATTCCTCTGACTGCGTAGGCACGGAAAATAAACGGATTTTTCGAAATTCGTACTTTCAAGGGATACAATGGTACAGAGGGATAAAAATAGTACCAATTAAACGACTACAGCTAGAATGATGAAATTGTAATTTCGTACAAACGTCAAGGGGGTAAAAATGGTACCAATCAAATGGGCGCAGCTGGAATCATCGAATTCGGTGTATACATTCTTCTGACTGCATAGACACGCAAAATAAAAAAGTTTATTCGGAATTCATACTTTTTCTTTTACGGCAAAAATTTGGTGAATCGTGAAGTTAGGTTATTTTGTACTTTTGGAATTAAAATAGAATTGAAATACAACCAACTGTAGCACCAACTATCTTCAACTAACTTTGAAATCCGAGCATATTTCATTGTTAAGAACTGACAAATGATTTTGCGCGATGAAAGGCAACAGGCAAGTTGAAGATTTTCTTTAACTCAGACGCAAGTGCAAAAATGCCAATTTGATTAACCAGAGTCATGCGAGGGACAGAATGAACAAGCGAAATAAGACAAAAACAGCAGTGGAATAATTTATTATTTGCATCTATTTTAGTTGCAACTCTTAATCGGTTTGTTTTATTGTAATTTTTTTTGCCATTGTAGTTCTCCATTCATCTCTCCATGTAATTAATAATTGATTGATTGAATTGAAGTTAGAAAATGTAAAATTTTGCCTTTTTGCCTTCTATATGGTTATCTGGCGATTTCCCCTCTTTATCATTCAAGTGAATTTTGGTCGATATTATCTAGATTTCGCCCAGATGATAATCTGGCGATGTTGCCGATTTGTCATCCAGAAGTTTTGCTTTCTTATTGCCTTGGTGTATCGCCCTGGTCGTACAAACTTCTTGGGATAACTTCCGCAATACGAATATGATTGTTGCCGCAATATTATTTTTCTTCTAGGCGATACTATTTCGAATCGTTTTCGCATTACTTTGCTTGTTGGGTCGGTTTTATGCTTTATTTTTGAACTATTTTATTTTTATGTACGTAGCAACCACAAACTAAACTATAGCCAAATCAGAAATATTGGAAAAATTGGCATTAGAAAAAAATCTTCTCCAAATTTATATGACAGATGACATCCAATTCTGAGAATAGTTTGTCATCAAAAACTCATTTTCAAGAAAATGGTTCATAGACACTTTTAAATATAAGCCCTTGATATGTAAATAATAATATTACATATATAGACTAATAATGAGATCGCAATGTTACAAATACGAACCAACCTCGCCCACAAATATGAATGTTTTTTTCTTGTAACTCAAATATATCTTAAAGTAGTAAGATCATTTTGCGCTTCATACTTATAATAAGACTTAAAAAATAGTTGACAAGTTTTTGCATTTTCAAAAAAAAATACTAAATTGCCAAAGTGAGGAAATATGTGGTAATATTTTATGAGCACCATATAGCTTTAGAAAATATTTGATTTACATTTGAGAATTTGTGCAAATGTCTTTTTTTGTATTGAACAATTTTGAATCGTGAAGTGGACCTACACGAGAGTTCCGTTGACCAAATTGATAGATGCATGCAGAAATGCGTAAGATAGCAACGTTATAAATACGAAACCAACATTGCCAAAAACTATGATTTTTTCTTGCAATTGAAAATCTCTGGTTTTCGCAAGTAACGACATTAGTTCAATTTTGGGGATTTTGAGTGATTAATGCCAAAGTGCTACATTTTCATTAATGCAATTTTTTCTTGGAAACTATTTACCGTCACTTACAACGGTTAATAAAATGGTTTGTAGCTCTAACGTCAATTTTATTATTTTTATTTATTTTTGACAAAAACATGTAAATCTGCGTCTATAAATAACTTATCATATCTCTAGGAATACATACATTTATTTAAAAAATCTTTTATGGAAGTCTGTCTTATGCTTTTAGCTTTTGATTGTTCTCCCAACAAATGAGTTTGTATGCGATATATTTGCATTTTATCTGGTTCTGAAATACTTGGACAATTAAAGTTTTCTAAAAAATCTAACAAAATAGTTCTAACCTCTATTGCCTGAGCCAATGTAGGCGTTTCGTCCGCATTTCCTCCATCTGATTCCTCGGAATTTGAATCAAGCTCATCTTCTTGGCTTTGGGTAACCATGTCTACGATTTCGTCTTCAGATATAATAGCAAACGGAGCGACATCAGTGTCGCACACCATCCACTTTTCGACAGCATCAATCGTACATCCAGACGGTATGGTTACATCTGTTTGTATCTCAACAAGGCTATTTGGAGCATCTTCATATTCATTACCACTAGCCAAAGAACTCTGAGGCAAACACCTCCAAAATAGACTGGTTTCGTCTGCATTGTAGATCTGTTCAGTTGTAATTTGTTCGTTTTTAATGATTTCATCCAAGTCGTCCACAAACATCGTAGCAGACTCATAATCAGCACACTCCTTTTCTCCCGTAGATTTCAGTCGACGGATTCCATGACGTTTTTTGAATTTATCCAACCAACCAAATGAATAAGTGCACTCTGAATTCATGTTTAACTTCAAATGGAACATTTTTGCCTTTTCGACAATCATTTCGCCTGAATTTCAGAAGCAAATTTCAGTTTAAGTTCATACAATATCTCGATTTCAGTTAACTTACCTGAAATTGGAGTTCCCTTAAATCTTTCTTGCCGAAACCATTCATATGTTGCGAAATCAACTTTTGGATTTTCGGATGTTTTTAGTGTATATCTGTGTTTAAGGCCAAGCATTGAATCAGTATCGGAGCAAAATTTTAAAATCCGATCTTTGTTTTTTATTAAATCGGATACAGTTTGAATGCCAACTCCATATTTTTCAGACAACATTTTAAAAGGTACTTTACGTTTTGAGTATTCATTAATCAGCTCCATTTTTTCTTTAATTGAAAGAACCTTTCTTGCTCTTTTCGCGGATTTAGTTTTTGACGGTGGCATGGTGTAAGGAAAACACGTCTTGACAGATCAAATTTCACACTGATGAATGAATATGAAATTTGATATGAAAATTACACTTTCATGAAAAAGGGGAATCACCGAATTTTAATATGAGAGATGTGTGTGTATTATACGAAAAAAACAAACAAGCAGTCACATGGACATATGCATCACGGATAATAGAGGTAAATCACGGTTAATAGAGGTAGAAAATAAACTACTCAGATTCACGGTTAATAGATAATCACGGTTAATCGAAGTTCAACTGTACTTCAAATTTCATGCTTCTTTCTATATTATATTAGCTTTAGCAACCATTTCAAGTTTCCCCACTTAAAAGTTCAAGTTTATTTTCTTTAATCATATTTTACCTTTTAAGGGGGAAATTTTGAAATGTAAAAGCTAAACTAATACAGATAGAAGCATGAAAATTGATGTATATTAAAAAGATATTCTGCTCCTTATTTTAGTACCCATATTCTGATAATGCGATTTGCACAATATCGGTGAAAATTCGTGGAAGGCTGTTTACATGGTTTTCTCATGTGAAATAATCGGCTTTTTTGTTAATCGTTTAGTTAAGATCTCAATAAATTAAATCTATTGGAGACATTTGCATACGATAGTCGCTCATATGAATTTTATTGATCAAAATCGGAGTTAGTATTTCCCCAAATTTAAATTAATCATAATACTTATTAATATTAGTGACTGTGCGAGAGGATGACAACTATGTTAACAAATGGGAAAAATCATTTGCTAAATTTTCAATGTATCTCGGGCATTCTCTTGATTTTCCCGAGAGGAAACATTATATAGGATGATATGACTAACAGTACTTTCAAACTGAGAAGAATGCATTTAAAATTTGGCTATTTTTTTCTGTACTACGAAATTCATTTAATCATCAGAAAATTTGTTTTCTTTTATAATTGACCAACAATAAATTTAATTTTGTATTAACAGATTCTTAGTTAAAGTACTATTGCATTTTATACAAGGAATATTTCTTAAGCTGCTGATGGGCTAAATGTACTTCCATTCTAGCTACATATGAAAATGTGTCCAACTCATTTTTTTATTTTAGCCACTCTGGCTTTTAGCGTGCCATACCATTATCACAGTGGCATATCATATAATATATATGAAAATTTGATTTTAGTGAATCAACATTTTTTGCAGTGATAACTGAGGAACTGTTTTGAACGGATCTACCGGAGATCCTTCAGGAAGCAACACAGTATATGCCTCAATTTTATAGATATGACCACAGGCCATGCTACAAGAGCTTTACAACTAAAAAATGTTTGAAGAACAAAACATTGATTTACAGATGTGGCGCCACCCCCGAACAATACCTTTCAATCAATGTGGCCACAACAATCCATTTTCTAGGACATTTTGATAAATTTGTGAATTTCGAACAATGACAGCTATTGTTTTGATGCATTTTATTTGGGTAAAACGCCCAATAATTACAACGAAAACAAAAAGAAAACGCTGACATGAAGACAATAACAGCTAAATTGCAAAATCCAAAGAAACGTTATAAAAACACCAAGTAGGACAACAAAAGACAATCAAAACAAATGAGAAATGCAATTTGTAATTTTGGTTACGTGAACACTGCATTTTGGTTAATTCCCTGATATGCTGGAAAATAAGACAACTGGTGAAAATTATTCCAAGAAAACGGCCAAAGATGACAAAGATGTCACTCACATCTTTGGCAAGTTGACAAAACATTGCAAAACAAAACAAACGAAGATGATGTCTTAACAGCGAGATCATGACCTCTAAATGCCTGCGAGGACAATGCAAGGACACACTAAGCAGGACCACCTCGAAGTTGTAGTATTGTTTTTGCTCTTTTTGCTGGTGTTGTCAAACCATAAAAACATAACGTAGGAGTGATCTTGAGGAATCGCATCTCACTGCGATACAAACACGAATACGAATTGTATTCAGATTTTTTCTGTATTTTATGTGTTCGCTGCGCTGTGACATTTCCCTAAAGCGTATGGCTTTGCTTTGTCTACGGCATTGTTGGAAGAATCGTATATTTTGGTTTTAGTGCGGTCGCATTATCTTCGTCTCTCTCGACCGAACGAAGAAGAGTAAAGAACTATTGTTGAGGAGACGACGACGAGGAAGACCTCACAGGTATTCGTTTGTAATCGAAGCAGCAGAGAATGTGCTAAATACCTTGAAATGAACATTGAATGCCAAAGGAACAAGAATTGAATTGTTCTATTTCGTCTATTCACAATTCGACAGTCGGGTGACATTTTTATTAAAAAGAACATAAGCGTTCGAACGATCCATAGTGGAATGAATACAAAAGCGAGGCAATCCTGCGGAGTTGGAAGATTGCACGCAAACATTGGGGTTTCGTGCGGGCATTGTTTGCACGCAACATCACTAAAAACAATGTTTAACATTTCTATTAAATAAAAGAACGAGCCACTAAATGAAGATGTTCTAACTCCGAAGAATTATGTGTGGTCCGTGTCTTGAAATCAACAAAACTACGGAACATGATTTATAGGTAACATTTCGAAAAAAAGTATATGATTTTTAATAAACAAACGATTGACTTACCAATACAAGTGCCAGCTGAGTATCTGAAAAGCAACAACAAAATAAATCAATAAATAATACATAACAAAATAATGATTCATATTTTTCTTTTAAAAATATTCACTTTGTTCATAAAAGTACAAGTTCCATGTTAAAACTAAAAATATATAATATTTTTCTATTTTATTTTTGGTTTTTGTCCTCATTCTTAAATAGATCATTTATTACATAACTTTTCTTTCGATATATATTTCTAATTGTCAAATTAAAGACAGATGAACAATACCTTATGCGTATGAACGTATGTAAAAAAATTGTGTACTCAGTATTCGATTTGGCGATCTATTACCAACAAAAAACGATATTTAAAATATACCATTATTTAACTTCTCTTATAATTGTTGCATGCACTTCGAACATGGAATATTTTGTCACACCTCTTCTGGCATGGAAATCATTTGCAACATTATATTTGCAAATGTCTTGATGATCGCTTTAAACCTATAAATGATGATGATTTTGCTCCGCTCCACACCGCAAAAATCAGAATTTAATTAAGAGAAATTCACAAAGATTTTTTGGAAATAAATTTTTGGATCCAGATAGTGGCCGAATTATATGTAAAACAAATTGATTTTGAAGTTTCCTTTGTGAGTAGTTTAAGAAAATATTGTTAAAAATCTTAAATTTTATCTTAATCTTAAATTTTATATTTTTATATATTTACGATTATAACTCATGTAACTTTGATTTACTAAACTCATTACTTTCTAATTTTGATTGGAATGTTGTAGTAGACAGTGATATTGTAGCAATTTGTTATGATAATTTTTTAAAAATAATTACAGATATTTTTGATAGCAATATTTCTCGTGTAAAACCTAGGGTATACAAATTACCTTGGTACACTAATGGATTGAAAAGGCTGAAAAATCTTAGAAATAAATTTTATAAGAAATTTAAAGCGAATCATGATGTCAATGATGAAAGATTGTATTTTCATTATATGAGAGAATTTAATTTTCTCAATAAATTCTTATACAGGGTGATTTTTTAAGAGCTTGATAACTTTTTTTTTAAAAAAAACGCATAAAATTTGCAAAATCTCATCGGTTCTTTATTTGAAACGTTAGATTGGTCCATGACATTTACTTTTTGAAGATAATTTCATTTAAATGTTGACCGCGGCTGCGTCTTAGGTGGTCCATCCGCTTAGTCCAATTTTGGCATTTCCACGTTTTTGAGTAACAGAGACCCAATTGGTGCGAACGGCGACGAATCGAAAATTGGTGGTCATCATTAACACTGGCCGATACAGCTGCGATATTTTCTTCAGTTCGCACTCTACGTAAGCATGTTGGTGGTTTAATGTCCAACAATGTAAATTTGGTGCGAAATTTAGTCACAATAGCCCGAATAGCCGCTTCAGTGGGTCGATTAAACTGACCATAAAATGGAAGCGCGCAATGAACTTTCTTAACAGAGCACGCATTTTGATAATAAAATTCAATAATTTGCAAGCGTTGTTCGTTTGTAAGACGATTCATGATGAAATGTCAAAGCATACTGAGCATCTTTCTCTTTGACACCATGTCTGAAATCCCACGTGATCTGTCAAATACTAATGCATGAAAATCCTAACCTCAAAAAAATCACTCTTTATAATCAATACATTATGGGTTATAGCGATAGTACAAAGTCTGATCCTAAAAGGTTATGGCATTTTATTAAATAGAAGAAAAATTGTTCTTCTATTCCTTCGTCTATGTTCTATGAACAGAGGATTTCCAATTCTTTGTTGGAAGCAGCCAATCTTTTTAAAAACTATTTTCAGTCTACTTTTTGTGATGTGTCTCCTCATATTGATGAATCTATGTTTTCTAATGTTACTGCATTTGTTGATAATTCCAACCTGCTCATTTTTGATGAAGATATTTATTCACGAATTTCTAAACTATCAATTTCATACAAAAATGATATTGATGGAGTTTCTTCCTTTGTCTTAAAAAAATGTTGTGAATCGTTAATCTTGCCACTTAATATAATATTCATTATCCTGTGGCTATTTTATACAAAAGTGGAAAAATACTGTTGTTGTTCCGATATTTAAATCTGGTCAAAAAAATAATGTAATTAATTATAGACCCATTTCAAAGCCGTCAAATATTGCCAAACTTTTCGAACACATAATTTGTGATAAATTGTCTTTTAGATTTAAGAGCTATATTAGTCCTTCTCAACATGGATTCTTTCATGGAAGGTCTACAACTAGCAATTTAGCAGCTTTTACAAAATACTGCATTTCGAATTTTGAGAGTGGTGTTGAAGTGGACACTATTTATTCTGATTTCTCTAAAGCTTTTGACAGAGTTCCTCATAATGTATTATTGTATAAATTAATGAGAATTGGCTTTCGTTCTGAAATTATTGATTGGTTCCGAACATATTTAATAAATAGACACTGTTCGGTATTTTTGGATGGTTTCTATTCAGATAATTATATTCCAATTTCCGGTATCCCTCAAGGTAGTGTATTAGGTCCGTTGTTGTTCAATATTTTTTTTAATGATATTGATTACTGTTTTTTGAATTCTAGGCATCTTAAAGATTTTCAGAGCTGTTCGATCTTTTAGTGACATTAAATTATTGCAGGATGATATTGATAGATTTTCCCGTAGGTCTACGTATAATGGTCTAGCAATCAACCATTCGAAGTGTTTACAAATTACTTTCCACAGATGCCGTAATTCAATAATTTCACAATACAATATTTCAAGTCATAATTTGGATGTTGTGTTTGAAAAGCTTGATTTAGGTGTTTTGTTTGACTATAAGCTAACTTTCATCAGTCATCTAAATTATATTATCCCTAAGGCTTGTTCAGTTATGTATTTCATACGTAGAAACACTGCTGAATTCTCAGACCCATATGTGAAAAAGGTTTTATATTGCTCTTTTGTTCGATCAAAAATTGAATATGCTTCTTTCATTTGGAGCCCAAATGCATCAGTACATATTAATCGTGTTGAGAAAGTTCAAAAGACGTTTATGAAGTTTGCTTTAAACTCTTTAAACTTTTCTGCTCCATTTCCATCGTACGAAAGTAGATGTTTGCTTCTATCTTTAAAATCTCTGACTTCTAGAAGAGATATAGCTTCATTGGTGTTTTTACATGGTATTATTAATGCTTCTGTGGATTGTCCAGAGTTGTTATCACTCATCCAGTTTGGTGCGCCGGCCCGATCTTTGAGACATTACTACCCTTTTCATATCGATAGATATTTTTCTAATTATGCTTCTAATGAACCCTTGATTAAATCGTTGAAACTTTATAACACTATTTGTGAGTTTTTCAATTTCTAGTCTTATGTTTAAAAAATTGTTAAATAATATAATTAATTAAATATATTATTGTTATACTAATTTTAATATAAATAATGTAAAACATTGCTGGCCTGTAAGGATTTATATCCATAGACTTAATACAATGAAATGAAATATTTTAAAGATAAATATTTTGAAATTTTCACAATTTTTTGATGGTGAAGAAAAATACATCATAAAAATCGGTGATTTTTTATAATAATTCTCCACTTTTTTCCGATTCTTTTTCCTTTTCATGTTTATTTTTTAAAAGTGTCTAAAATTAATGAAATGTGCCATACACAACTGTCGGCATCGTAGGTAAAATAAAAGCCCCCACATTGCTGGTTTAAATTCTCTAGGTACTGTTTTGACTCATGTTACGCCCTTTTGATGCTTGGAAATCGACTTAACTGAATGAAACCTTCTTACTTATTTTACAATTACCCTACAGGGTATATGTATTATAAATCGACATTTTATTAAATAATTCTTTATCTTTTAACAGGAAAGATATCACATATTTAGAGCAGATAACACAAATTTACAACATGTTCTGATGTACATTGACTTTCTAAGCTCGAATACGATAATAAATTTTTTTTATGAATATTTTTTTAATAAAATTCAAATTTTCATGGAAGGCACGTTTCGTACTTGAACTCTCATTTTGGAAATATAAGTCCGATAACACCTGCTTATATGTTCAATTCAAGGCACATATGATGGCTACAAATAGAGAGAGCTGAGAGTGGAACTGATCGGACCTATATTTCCAAGTGAGAATACTATAAAGTTGCCTTCGACGAAAATAATTGGAATTTTAGTAATTCGGATAAAAGTGATATCGGGAACGATGGCTGCTATATATGTGGTCTCTAGGGAGGAAAAAGTTAAATAGAGAGCAAAATTTGTATGGTAGCTATATCTAAGTCTGAACCGATCTGATCCACTTTCACCAACGATGTTTCTAATTAAAACATAAGGTGTTGTGCCAAATTTGATGAAAATCGGTTAAAATATTTGGTCCCTAGAGCGCAAAAACTCAAACAGAGAGCGGCATTTGCATGGGGCTATATCTAAATCTGAACCGATCTGCTTAAAATTAAATAGCGTTGGTCCTTTTTATTTTCAATTTTTGTTAGAATTGGACAATAATTGCGATCTGTACTACGGACATTGCTAAATCGACTCAGAAAGTGATTCTAAGCCGATCTGTATAATAAACAATGGACCTCGATTCCTTTTGCACAAAGACATAATACCCTAGTGTAGGGTATAATAAATACGCATACACATGTCGAAATACATTTTGGCTACCCAACAAGCAAAGCAATACGAAAACGATTCGAAATCGTATCGTCTAGAAGAAAAATAATATTGCGGCAACTATCATATTCGTATTGCGGAAGTTACCTCAATTAGAGAAGTTTGTGCAGCCAGGGCGATACGCCAAGCCAATACGAAATGATAAATCCGGATGATAAATCGGCGATATTGCCAGATTATCATCCGCAAGAAATCTGGATGATATCGCCATAATATCAAATTGGTAACGATTTTTAAATATCAAATTGGTAATGATTTTGACTACCTGTATGCATGTTAAGTCGGTTTTATTGTAACCAAAGTTTATGCCACTTTGCGTGGTAGGTACCAGAAGGGGTGTGGCAATATCGCCCGTGTTGCACACGAATGTAACCTCTATAAAAGCATTGCCAAATATCAAATTTCACAGTATTCCGATCATCTGCATATAAGTTATAACAGCTTTAATTGTACGTAGTTTTGCGTGATTTTTGTGGGAGGTACTGGAAGGGACGTGGCAAATGACGTCATATTTGGTATACTTAAAGTGATTATAAAAATCTTATCAAATACCAAAATATAGCTGATTCCGAATATCGGTGTGGAAGTTGTATGGGTTTTAATTTAACAGTAGACCAGAAGGGTCGTGACAATTTCGCCCATCTTCGAACTTAAACTAAGTTTGGCAAAAATATTACCATGTGCAAAGTTTGAATCGATTCCTTAACTCCTTTCGAGAGTTATCGTGTACACCAGCCAGACGGACGGACATGGCTCAAACACCTTAAAAAGTCGTGAAATGATTTGGTCAAAACATACTTGGGGTCTTAAGTCACTCCTTCAATCCGTTACACTTTTTTTCTGTACCAAATGATATGTACCCTCCTACTCCTAATACGAATAAGATTTATTTGCCTGTTTGAAAATCGAACAAGCTTTAGATGGACAGCAGACAGACAGATGTATGGACAGACATACGACTTCATCAAGGGTAGAAATATTTTGCAAATTATCTTTAAACAATCCAAGTTTAATTTCTGGGCGTTACCCGAAGATTTTTTAATTATATGTATCACGACGCAGCCTATTGCACGTAATGTCTTTCAATAATTAAATTTGTTAACAGTGCATTGTAATTTTAAGTTTAGGCTACATGTTAGAGTACTGAAAAAGTTTATTCGCAATAAGAGCACGCGGAGAAAAAAATTCTCAGAATAAAGTGTTCAGTGACTGAGTTTCTGAAAGGTTTGCCTTTTATTTTGCACCACCACGACATTCTGACACGCAGCACTGTGTCTGTCAAAAAGGGGGTGATCATTTTATGAAGCCAAATATTGACTTTAAATTTAATATTTTTTCACAAATGTTGTGCAGTGCAAAGCAAAAATAACCGTCATATCTGAGCACATGTGGCGTATCGCAGCGGAACAATGTGACATACATTTCAATCGCCGCCACTTAAGCGTGACTTGACATTTCCATAACACCCACGCAACGACCACGAGGTGATCGACGCAAAAGTGCGGGCATGTTTACACCAAACAAATATCCTCCCTTTTGGACGACTCATCAGTAAATATCGGCGGCTCAGTATGCTCCCTGACACATGTATACTGGTTGGTATTGATGATTGTCTTATCAGTGTCTCCAAATGATATCAGAATCAGAATGTTATGTTTATTTGTGTGTGGACGTGTGCTAAAAGTGTGCTTTAAATCTTCGGTAAATAAAATCGATGCATACATATGTATGTAGTATAATAAATAAATTCTTATCTCTTTTTTGTTGTAGAACAGTGTACAACACTTTCAAGTGAAAATTTAATTTATAGCCTGATCAGAACAGAGGAATGTATGTATATACAACACTTCCAACTGTTGTCCACAATCAATAACTGGGGAATCAATCGATCTACGAGTATGTTTGTTTACGATCATTATTTGCATTTTTAGTTTCATTTGAATATTGATTGAGTTCCCTTTATTTGCACTCAACTATGTATGTATTTATGAATATATTTCTTGTTACAAATGAAGTCATCGTATCATCGACACCCACACTTTGCACGGGGGAATCGTTCACTGGTTAATTGGGGCATAATGTATCCGGTAATGAATATTTACATAGTTTGTCTATTTTAATGAATAAATGAAAGAACTATTAATACATTGACAGAATATATAAAGTGTATGTTCGGCCCGGACTTTTCGAATTCCCGGGAAGTGAGAATGGTTTTACAATTCCCGACACCTTCCTACAACTCTTATTTTATATGTTAAAAGAATAAATAAAATTACAAATTAGAATGCAGATATTGATTATTCAAAAATTGATAATAATGCCTGCATAACTTGACTAGTTTACGAAGCGATCCGATAATTACGTTTCGTTGAATGTATTTTAAAAAGCTGTGTCTCGAACTTGAATTTTTAATATTTAAATAACAAATTTAAAATATAGGCCAAATATCAAAAATACACATCCCTATTAATATTATAAAACCTTAGTGTAAGTCTGTCTGTTTGTTTGTTCCGCAATCACGTGTAAACGGCTGAACCGATGTTGTTGAAGTTTTCAGTACAGATAGATGCAGGTCCGGAAGGAACTATAGGCTATAGAATTTTTAAAAATTTGCCCTGTGGGCGGAGGGGGCGTGGTAATAGTGTTTTTGAGAGCTTGAAGGCTGAAAATTGGTACATGTATATTACTGACCACGAGAATGATAAATACGATGCCGAAATTTGGATTTTCGTTTTATGGGCGGAGTGGGCGTAACATAAGTGTTTTTGAGCGGTGCTAGACTGAAAATTGGAACATATATATTACTGACCACGATAAGGATCAATTTGATGCCGAAATTTGGATTTTCTTTTTGTGGGCGGATTGGGCGTGGCAATAGTGTTCTTTGAGCTAGAAGGCTGAAAACTGGAATGTATATATTACTGACCACGAGAAAGATCAATTTGATTTCGATATTTGGATTTTCTTTTCGTGGGCTTTGGTGCGTGGCAAAAGTGTTTTTGAGAGCTAAAAGGTACATATATATTACTGACCACGAGAAAGATAAATATGATGCTGGATTTTAAATTTTCGTTTGATGGGCAGTGCAAACGCAAAAGCGTTTGATTAGCTAGAAGGCTGAAAATTGGTACACATATATTACTGACCACGAGAAAGATAAATATGATGCTGGATTTTGAATTTTTATTTGGTGAGCAGTGGTGCGTGGCAATAGTGTTTTTGAGAGCTAGAAGGCCGAAAATTGCTACATATATATTACTGATAACGAGAAAGATCAATTTGATGTCGAAATTTGGATTTTCTTTGGTACATGTATTGGTACATCTATATTACTGACCACGAGAATGATAAATATGATACCGAAATTTTATATTTTCGTTTATTGGGCGTGGCAATAGTGTTTTTTAAGCTAGAAGGCTAAAAATTGGAACGCATATATTACTGGCAACGAGAAAGATAAATATGATTCGTTTCGTGGGCGGTGGGAGAATGGCAAAAGTGTTTTTTAGCTAGAAGTCTGAAAATTGGAACGTATATATTACTGACCACGATAATATCAATATGAAACCTGATTTTAAATTTACCATTTATTTTTTTGCCTGGCGAAACGGGTGGGGTTCAGCTAGTTTGAACATAAAGCTGAGTAGAAAAACGATGGATGATAGCACTTAGCATGCAAGCGCAAGCGAATTTTCCCGCCCAACAGTATATATTAGATAGAATGTGGATATTTTACTAATAATAATACTAATACTAATTACTCCAGAAGCACTTAATTTTGTTATATTAACATCTTACGAACATAACTTATATGCCGTTGGAATAAATTTTTTTCTTATGCTTTGAATTATTCAAAATTAATAGTTTCTAGTTTCATTAGCCTGTTTGCAATTAACCATACATTTTAGAAATTCTTAAATTCTGACAATTTACCGAAGAAATGCAATAAAGCGGAAAAAAGCTCTTGTGATCAATAAAACAAGTTGTGAAACACGCTAAAGTCCCCCACTCTCAATTCCTTAGAAGGTTTTATTACCAAAGCTGGATGGCTAAAAATTACATCTAATATACTTAAAGGGTGGTTAAATTGTAAGGGTCGATGTTGAATGTGAACCACACGTAAACGTCAAGTTTTTTTCTGCATTTCATTTGACATTTCTCAATTTCAGACTAACTCAATTTGAACCATGGAAAGATACACAATCGAGCAACGCGTTAAAGTTATTCAGACTTATTACGAAAATGGGCGTTCAAATCAAAATGCATATCGTGCACTTCGTGATTTTATCGGTGCAAAATCGTGCAAAAATGTGAGCAAAACGGGTCTGTAGGAGATGTGAAAACACCAGTGCATGCTCGTACTCCAGAAAATATTGCTGCTGTTCGGGATAGTGTGGCTTAAGAGACGTTCACCTCAACTCGTCGTCGTGCTCATCAATTGCACCTCTCACGCTCGTCGTTGATGAACATTATGTATAAACACTTGCATTTACACGCTTACAAGATGCAATTGACTCAAGAACTAAAACCTTTTGAACATTCCAAACGTCGTCAATGGTCAGAATGGTGGCAAGAAATGGCAACAGTGGATGATAAATTTTCGAAGAAAATCATCTCCAGCGAATAATAATCCAAGAGTGATTGTCGAAAAACCAATGCAACCACAAAGAGTGACTGTTTGGTGCGGTTTATAGGCATCATTGGGCCGTATTTTTTCCAAAATGAGGCCGGTTAGGCAGTTACTGTGAATGGTCTTCGCTATCGTGAGATGATAACGAACTGTTTATGGCCCGAATTGGAAGATATGGATGTGGACGATATGTGGTTTCAACAGGACGGTGCAACTTGCCACACAGCTAACGCGACAAATTCAATGGCCGTGTTATCTCACGTGGTGGCGATGTCAATTGGCCGTTCGACTTCTTTCTTTAGAGTTATTTGAAAGAAAAGGTGTACGTCGATAAGCCAGTAACTGTTCAAGAGTTAAAGGATGAGATAATTCGGCTCATCAACGGCATAGAACCTCAGTTATGCCTCAAGGTAATCGAAAATTTGGACCATCGGATGGAGGTGTGCCCCTGAGGTCGCGGCGGCCATTTGGCCGATATTTTATTCCATACATAATTGAGCCAAACCAATATTATCATAATAAAAAGAAATGGTATAATTTCCTAAATAATTTGTGTTTTATTCAAAATCAACATCGGCTCTTAAAATTTAATCATTATGTCAAATTTGACCCCAAAATGTGAAATTTGTTAGTTCTAAGAGTCAAAACGGAGACGACATTTGTATTAATTCAATAGCAAAAGATTTACTGATGCGATCCGCTTTCACAATAGTGATGTATGAGGTTTATAAGAAACTTTAATTTCACTAAGGCCGGATTATTTGATTGTGAGGTATTAGCAAGTTATTGACGATTGGGTCCAGCTTCCGTTATTTTCCATTTGTAAAACAATGGTATTTAATTTTACCTAGGATATGGGCAATTGTGTTGGAGGTACTACGAGGTTCGTAGCAAAGACAGGTTTAAATTGCTTATAAAAATATTTTCAAATATCAAATTGCAACTGAATTAGACTATACGTATTAGTCTGATTTTATCCGAAGCTTATGGCAGTTTTTGTAGGAGGTACAAGAAGGAAGTAGGGGTATGTTTCTTCTTTTTGGAATGCGTTAATAAATTGAAAATCATTTATAATCAACTAAATTACAAGAATAAAAATGCACAAAGGTAAGCCAAGGGGAAAATTTCACATACAGATTTTTGTTTTACTCGACGGAGTTTTCTAATCAAATGAACGTTAAAAATATGCTTATTTTTGATGTTGTTTTACAAATTGGGTAGACACGAGAGGAGATCATAATTGTTGATGTTTAACTTTTGTACCCTATAAGCTTTCTTTTTTGGTAGCTGTCATCATCCTACTTAATAATTTGAAAATATCAGAAGCCTATTTTTTTATACCAAATGCGTGCGTCTAACCTACAGACGAGGACTGTGATAAAATTATTTACTTTCGATCCACCCTAGTATCCACAAATTTATATTTTTTGAAAGCCTAGAAATGCTGCTTATAAGAAAGTACAAATTTGCAAGCTTTCATTTAAATCGGACATTACTAAGAAAATTTTGGTGTCGTTTCACATTAGTCTATCAGGTATGTGATAGATTTTGCCGGGTTTTTGGTTTCACTTTACTTTTTGAAATCACCTCAGAAAAATTACAAAATTGCATTAAATCAGTAGCAATAATATTGTCAACAACTCACAACAATATTTATATCTCCTCCAGGTTTCATAGAAATTTGTGGGTTATTTTTGACAAATTATTGCCAAAATTCAAATGTTAAGAAAAGCGTACCTTTTTTAGAAACATTATAAATTGACAACTTTGACGAATCACAAAATACTAACTACATTGAAATAATTGTACTAGATAGAAATAATTGTACCCAAATATAAATATCCTTATGGTAAGCCAAATTTGTTTTCACGCAAGTAATTCCAGGGTGTATATTAGGCTGGGTCGCGGTCCATACAAATGGAAAAACTATTTCCAGTCAACCCATGAAAATAAAGTTTGGGTTGTTTAATGATGATTTGTAAAATATTTTGTCTCTAGATCAAGCCGTCTGTGAGCTAAACGCTCCTGAAAATACCCCTAAAAATCGTGCAATTTTTTTGTGCTGCATTTTTTTTAAATGTTTTTTTTCTGAAATATTGGACCCTTGAAAGTATTTTAAATATAATTTTTGATTCCAGTCTTACTTGTTGGTCGAATTATTGGAACTTTATAGAATTTTTTTTGTGTTTTTCATAGTGGCAAATAGCGGCAGTCAATACCTTTCGAATGATGCCTCAATGATCAACATCGGAAGTAAATGACGCCGCTGCGCTCATTTTTGTAAAAAGAGTTTGAACATTTTGGCTCTGAAAACCCATCTCCTGTATTAAATTATTTTACAAACATGGAGTCAGTGACGTAATTTTTCGATCATCGTTAAACAAACCAATCTTCATTTCTGGGGGTGACCGCTGCAATTTAAACATGGAGTCAGTGACGTAATTTTTCGATCATCGTTAAACAATCCAATCTTCATTTCTGGGGGTGACCGCTGCAATTTATTATCGTGACCCATCCTAGCGTAGATGTCGTTAAAAAAAACAGACTATTCTAAAGGTCATGTGAAAAATAAACAAACAAAAAACAACTTCGTACGTTATGAAAATAATCTACCACGGTTTTTTAAGACATCCATCTGTAAAAAGTATACACCACTCTGACAAAAGTATTCACACCCCACAGTCGGCATAACATAAACTTGAAAAATCAACAAAATTACACCCACCTTAGGTCTTAGTCACAGCGGCTACTATAAATCAAGCCGTCCTTGGAGTACAAAAGCAAAAGTAACAACGTCATTCAGTCAAAACACCCCAGAGTCATATGCAAAATAAGTCATCACTTTGTTTTAACACCTTCTATTAAAAAGAATACATCTTCATAATGTTTCACCTCCAACTCTTTTTTCAGACACTTTTCCATGATATATGAACGCGAAATTAGTAAATTGCACCAAATTTCGTTGGCGAGCTTCCAGCCGCTCAAAAACAAACACATTAAATTTAGTTTAAATAACTGAAGGCTAATATTTGGTGAGGATCTTCTATAAATCAAGCGGAACAGTTCTGCCAACTAAACTAAGGCTAATTTCCAAGAAGGTGTTTTAGATGGAAACGCTTCCAGTATCGGGGTAAAGTGTATGTGTCTGAGTGTTTTCACAAAGCCGATAATACTGATGATGTCGGTGGAAGAAGAGACGACCGACCGCGCTCTTTAGAAAAGAACTGCCGCACAAAACCACAAATATATTTGATGGATACCGGCACACAAAGACGCCACCTCCATCATCGTCAGCCGCATTGGCTTTGGCACCAGCGCCACCACCACCACCACCGACACCGCCAACGCCGTCAACGACCCCGACTGCCACAAAGTGTATCATGTATCTAATGCATCACCAGCCAATGATGACTGGGCTAAAACAAATACTCTTAGCAATCCTTCTCGCTGGCCGATCATTATGACGATGGCGTTTTTTTTTTCGTTCGCTCGCTGTTGCACTCCTTTCAACGCCTCAAGCTTTTCCATGTCCAAACAATTTATGTTATACAACGGCGCAACAACGTTGTTTAATGTTACGGACGATTGTTGTTTCTCGTGTTGTTTGATGCATTTCTGGAGGTGCAACATGATGCCTGCCTGATGTTGGGACAACGGCAACAACAAAATAATAATCATTCACAGAACATTTGCACCATTATAAATCCATCATTTCTACTGTTCGTTGGTAGTCGTTTACAAAGTTTCCATCGCCAGGAAAAAATGTGAAGATATTTTGATTGTACCAAACTGCGGAATAAAGATCGTAAACGGCATGGTGGCTCTGCTAAAAAGGGGCCTTGATAAAAAATTTTCACATGTCAGGGCAACAAAAATAAATTTAGGCTAATGTTGTGATTGATTCAGAAAAAATTGTTGTCCATCAGTGATATTTAAAATAAAAAATATCATATTTTTTGGCGAGGCTGATTTTCTAACTAATTTCAAAATAAAAACATTTCATTTCGGAAATCACTGATGTTGTTTAGTATATGAAAATGTTTAGTATATTTTTATACCCTCCACCTCCAGGATGGGGGTATACTGACTTTGTCATGCTGTTTGTAACACCTTGAAATATCGTCATAAAATTCTAAGACGATCTAGACATGTCCGTCCGTTCGTCTGTTGAAAGCACGCTAGCATCTAAACGAAAGAAGCTAGCAAGTTCAAATTTTTCATAAATGCGTCTTATAGTCGTAGATCGGTTGGGATCGGCCCAAAGGGAAAATTTTTTCCCTCACGAGGACGAAAAATACCCATAATAATCCCTAATATTCTACCGTATGTTTTTTGAATATGTCTGTTTATATTTGCTTGATATTTGGTATGCGCATTCCTCTTATAGCAAAAAGTGCACCATAAAGTGATTCTTATTTGTATGGTGTGAAATGGGCCAAAAAGGGATAAAAATGGTACATATTAAACGACAACAGCTAGAAACACGAAATTCGGTGTGTACATTCCTCTAACTGAGTAGATACATAATATAAAAGTATTTTTTCCAAATTCGTACTTTTAAGGGATAAAATGGGAATAGAGGGATAAAAATGGTACCAACCAAACGGCTTTACCTAGAATAATGAAATTCGGTGTATACATTCCTCTAAGTGCATAGACAAGTAAAATACACGGATTTATCAAAATTCGTACTTTTTGGGGTTAAAATGAAAAAAGGGAAAAAAATAGTACCATTCCAATGACCGCAGCTAGTGTCATGAAATTCGGAGTATATATTTCTCTGACTGTATAGACACGGCAAATAAACTGATTTTTCGAAATTCGTACTTCTTGGGGTCAAAATAGAAAAAGGGGATAAAAATAGTACCAAGCAAATGACCGCAGCTTGAGTCATGAAATTCGGAGTATGCATTCCTTTGACTATGTAGACATGAAATATAAACGGTTTTTTTCCAAATTCGTACTTTCGAGGGATACAATGGGTACGGAGGGATAAAAATGGTACCAACCAAACGGCTACACCTGGAATAATGAAATTCGGTGTATACATTCCTCTGATTGCGTAGACACTTAAAATAAACAAATTTTTCGAAATTGGTACTTTTTGGGGTTAAAATGAATAAAGGGGATAAAAATAGTACCAATCAAATGACCGCAGCTAGAGTCATGAAATTCGGAGTATACATTCCTCTGACTGCGTAGACACGGTAAATAGACTAATTTTTCGAAATTCGAACTTTTTGGGGTTAAAATGGAAAATGGGGATACAAATAGTACCAGCCAAATGACCGCAGCTAGAGTCATGCAATTCGGAGTATACTTTCCTCTGACTGCGTAAACACAGAAAATAAATGGATTTTTAGAAATTCGTACTTATACAATGAGGGAAAAAATAGTACCTACTAAACGACTACAGCTAGAAAGATGAAATTCTAATTGTGTAGAAACGTCGAGGGGGTAAAAATGGTACCAACAAAATGGGCGCAGCTGGAATCATGGAATTTGGTGTATACATTCCTCTGACTGCATAGACACACAAAATAAAACGATTTTTCCAAATTCGTACTTTTTACTTTGATTTTCAAAATTTGTACTTTTGAAATTTAAATAGAATGGAAATACAACCAACTGTAGCACCCACTATCTACCAATATTTATGGTATTTAAGCTTTTTGAAAATATAAATATAAGAATATTTATTTTTTGATTTGAAATAAATAATGGTTTGAAATAATTAAAATATTATATTTATTTATAAAATTATTTTTTTCAATATTTGTATTTGTTTTGGTTTGGCTATATTAACAAATTTATATTTTCCTGTAATAATACTACAACTGTAATAATACTGCAACAACAACTACTTCAACCTCTCAACCTATGTGGAATGCAATGGTGGAGGGTATATAAAGTTCGGCCCGTCCGAACTTAACGCCGTTTTTACTTGTTTTCCTATGTTTTAGAAATTAGGGCAGTGGAGCAAAATTCTGATGGAAATCAGTCTAATCGATGATCGCAACAAATTACAGCCCACACCTATGACGATAACTAAATCTTAAATGTGACTTCGAATAATTGTCCGAGACCATACTCAGTCAAATTCAATTCATCAATTGTTTATACGCATTTCTATTTGGCTAATTATGGCACGCATACCTCGCACATAGGAGTTTGGAGCTCCCAAAAATTAAAAAGGGTATATTGGGAAAAACTGAGTGGATTTTTTGGATTACAACACCTCACATATTAAAAATGTATTATATTCTCAGTTTCGAGATTAATGTGCAAAATATAAGCTATCGTAATGACACTACTTACCACGCACAACAAAAAATGTTAATGCAGATCTAGGGTGTCCAAAATCGAAACCGGTTAACCGGTTTCTTCACTTGCAACCTTCGGCCGGTTTTTGTAAAATGGTCATTTTCGGTTAGCCGAGAAAACCGGGTTTTTCGTGTCGGTTAACCGGTTTCTGGTAAATAAGTGAACTTTGCACCAATAAAAAACTTCTGCACAGAAACACTACCATTTTACGTAAATTGTGACACATATGCACGCCTTAAACTACGCCAAAAACAAGAAAGAAACAGAAAAAGTCGATCAGCCCTTTTAGTGTTCTAAAGCGCATAAAGAGTACTACATGTTAAAAATATATCGTCAGGATTTAGTACAAAATTATAAACAATTTTACATGTCACGGACGCTACAAAAAAAACAAAAGTACTTTTGAAGGTCTTATAGAAATATACAAAATTTAGCGATATTTTGACAACTTTGTTTTTCTTTATACACATGTAAATGAAGGTCAGAGGATATATTTTGTTCGTAGAGTTATGAAATATGAGAATTAGCTTAGATTTTTTTTAATTAGGTACAGCAAAAATACTTGCGCGACAAATATTTCCACTCTAATAAAAAAGTAGTAATTTCATTTATAACACTTCAACTTTTAATAAAACTAAAAGAGAACATGTTAACTTCAAGTTTCATAATAAAAAAAGTTGTCGAATTAAGGAAAAAATAAAGTTAAAAGGCATTAGTGTGGTTTGATTTCATTTTTTTGGTAGACTTTTTGGAGTGAAGCATTTGACACACGACATACGAAGCGCTTTTTAATTAGGTTGCACAATAAAACTATTATTATAAAGGGTGATTTTTTAGCTATTATCGTATTTTGTGTCACTGTCAAACATCTTCAGTTTGGTCTATAATTTAACCATGAATCGTCTTACAAACGAACAACGCTTGCAAATTATTGAATTTTATTATCAATATGCGTGCTCTGTTAAGAAAGTTCATCGCGCGCTTCCATTTTATGGTCAGTTTAATCGAATCACTGAAGCGGCTATTCGGGCTATTGTGACTAAATTTCGCACCAAATTTACATTGTTGGACATTAAACCACCAACACGCTTACGTAGAGTGCGAACTGAAGAAAATATCGCAGCTGTATCGGCCAGTGTTAAGATGACCATCAATTATCGATTCGTCGCCGTTCGCAGCAATTGGGCGTCTGTTACTCAAAAACGTGGAAATGCCAAAATTGGACTAAGCGGATGGACCATTTGAGGCGCAGTCAAGGTCAACATTTGCATGAAATAATCTTCTAACATTAAATTATATCGATCGATTCAAATAAAGATTTCATGCATTTTTCTGAATTTTATGTGTTTTTTTTTGAAAACTTTCCTATAGATTTTAAAAAATCACCCTTTAGTACGTTTTCGCCATGCGAAACAGACGCTACACGTGCGAAAGCTCTATTTTTTCTTTCCGAAGAGTCTTGTAATTTAATGTTAGATTTACACTAAACAATAAACCACATCCAAAACCCCAAAATTGCTCGAAAAGGCGAAAGACAGGCTTTTTATGATGATTTCGCATTTTTTTGGCAAATGAAAGAAAAACTAAGTTACTTATATGATAGCCTTACATCAACAATTTTTCTACGACAAACTTTATCAAAAAACAAACAAAAATCGCTTACAAAATTATCACTTGAATTGTATACTGGTATTATATTATATTATTATATTCTACGTAAACTTTTTATTCAAGTTTTTGTACGTAAAAATATGAATTATTTTATAGAATAGACTTTATTTTAAAATGATCTCAAATAAAAAAAAATCTACTAAAGTTCCTTATTTAATGTACCTTTACTAAAAATGAACTGTATTTACTTTCGTTAACAAAATTATAATTTAAATATTTTCGTACTTTGATATAAAAAAATCGGTTATAACCGGTTTTGTAAAAAAAAAACTATGACCGAAAACCGGGTTTTAAAAAATTTAATTTTCGGTTAAACTGATAACCGTCTTTCTAAAATAACCGGTTTTTTGGACACCCTATGTAGATCAAATAAACGATATTTTTATGAAACTAGTGGCCCAACATACCAAAACCACATACTTGGGTTTTATAAAGGGTGATCTTTTAGCTATTATCTTTTTGGCAACACTGGTTTAAACAGGTGACGCACGTTTTGTGTTTTGTTTCACTGTCAAACATCTTCAGTTTGGTCTATAATTTAACCAGGAATCGTCTTACAAACAACGCTTGCAAATTATTGAATTATATTATCAAAATGCGTGCTCTGTTCAGAAAGTTCAAGAAACCCGAAGATCCACTTTTTTATCGGAAAATTGTGTTCGGCGACGAAGCTCCTTTTTGGCTCAATGGGTACGTAAATAGGCAGAATTGGCAATTTTGGAGTGAATATCGGCCAGAAGCATTGCAAAAGCAACCAATGCATCCAGAAAAAGTCACAGTTTGGTGCGGTTTCTGGGCTGGTGGCATCATTGGACCGTACTACTTCAAAGATGATTCGAATCGTAACGTAACTGTGAATGGTGAGCGCTACCGTGAGATGATATCCAACTTTTTTTGCCCAAAATACAAGAGCTTGACTTGCATGACATGTGGTTTCAACAAGACGGTGCCACATGCCACACAGCACGCGCAACAATGGACTTATTGAGAGGCGAGTTCGGTGAACATTTTATTTCACGTTCGGGACCGGTCAATTGGCCGCCTAGATCGTGCGATTTAACGCCTTTAGACTTTTTTTGTGGGGCTATGTTAAAGCTCATGTCTATACAGACAAGCCCGCTTCAATTGACGCATTGGAAGACAACATTGAAGAATTAATTCGTGAGATACCGGCCGAAGTGTTGGAAAGAGTATGCCAAAATTGGACTAAGCGGATGGACAATTTGAGGCGCAGTCAAGGAGTGACTTTAGACCCTAAGTATGTTTGAACCAATTCCGTTTCACAACATTTTAAGCTGTTTGAACCATGTCCGTCCGTCCACCCGCCCATCTACTATACACGATAAATGTCAAAAGATGTTAAGGGATTTATTCAAACTTTACACATCGTAATATTTTTCCCAAACTTAGTTTAAGTTCGAAGATGGGCAAATTTGACACGCCCCTTCCTATATAAAATAAAAATCAATGAAACTTCCACGCGAATATTCGGAATTAGCTATATTTTGGTATATGATATAAGCATTTTAAGCAAGTGCAAGATATGGCGGATATGGATATGGCTAACCTTCCTAAAATTGAAGCTGTTATAACTTATATATAGATGATCGGAATACAGCGAAATTTAACCTTTGACAATGCTTTTATTGACGTTTGATACACTTGAAATAATGACCTTCTAGTATCTCGCAGACAAACCCTTGGTTAAAATAAAACCGATGTAAGTTCCATACGGGTAGTCAAAATCGCATGATACCTAAAAAATATGTATGCTTTAGTCACGCCGCTTCTAGTACCTCTCATACTATTGTCTCTAATCCGGCACTAAGTAAAATTGAATATAAATATAAAAACATTTTATTTGAAAATTTCTAAAATCGATCATTACTTATTCGAAAATGTTTTGTATATTTTCAACCTCATCAGTCGACTTCTTAGTCAGGAATTTTTATCACAGTCAGGAAGTATTATCATTTTAGATAAAATCCAAAATTTTGGATAACATTTTTCCCATTTCTACTGATTTTTTTTTTCAAGATTTCATTCCGATATCTCAATTTAGATTTTATGCAATATTCAATATAAATTTGTTATTCTAAAAAAATTACATGAAATTAATTAAGCGCAAAAAGAGACTTGTCATATTATTCTGCCCTTTCAAAATGGTATAACATTTTTTATAAAAAGTTTATTTTTCTGCTTCATAATTATAATACGATTTTAAATGAAAACATCGCATACCATGAAATTCACATATGGGTAACTCTATCATAATATTTATATCTATATTATATCTTTATAATAAGATTTGCACATATTGGTTACTTTATTTCAAACCGGTCACCTTTTTGGCATCGCTGTAAAACATATTATGAGTATTGTCAGTCGGTATTAGCTAGAAACAACTTCCCTCAGGGCCGATTTTCCTCATTTGAAAAATTCTTGATTCCAGGTACAGTTTCCATTCCAACCGATCTGCTACCATTAGACACATGTATGGAAAATTTCAGCCTCCTAGCTCATTTCGTTCGGAAGCTAGACTGCTTTCAACAGCCAGACGGATATGGATATTTCGTCTTAGAATTTTACCACGACCCAGTATATATACTTTATGGGTCTCCATGAATATTTCAAGGTGTTGAAAACGGAATAATAAAGTGAATATACACCATCCTATCCTATAACAAGTAAGGAAAGGCTAAAGTCGGGCGGGGCCGACTATATGATACACTCCACTTTCCAACCGAATACAGTCCAACACGGTAAAAAAGTGAAAATGGGAAGAATTTTTGTATGTTTCCTAATCATAGGCTAATACAACCTGGTTCGATTTGTCAAATCGATAAGAATATTTGTATCTGGGCTATATCCAAACATGGAAAAATGTGACTAACTTTCACAATAAGTTCTTCCAGTTCAAATATAAGGTGTTATACTCACTTTGAAGAAATTCGGTGAAAATTCGTGGTTTCTGGAGCGGAAAAAGTTAAATCGGGAGCGAAATTTGTATGGAAGCTATATATAAATCTGAACCAATCTAACACATTTTTACCACAAGTGTTTCCAGTTGAAATATAAGATGTTTTGCCAATTTTGAAAAAATCTGTTGTTATATGTGGTATCTAGAGTGAAAAGATTAAAATCGGGAGTGAAATTCGTATGTGAGCTATATGTAAATCTGAACCGATCTGACCCATTTTCACTATGGGTGTTTCTAGGACAAATATAATATATTTCGCCTAATTTGAAGAAGATCTGTTAAAATATGTGGTTTCTAGAGCGGAAAAAGTAAAATCGGGAGCGAAATTTGTATGGGAGCTATATATAAATATAAACCGATCTGCCCCATTTTTACCACAGGTGTTTCTAGTTGAAATATAAGATATAAATATAAGTTGTTTTGCCAAATTTTGAAGACAATCTGATACAATATGTGTTTTCTAGAGCGGAAAAGTCAAATCGGGAACGAAATTTGTATGGGAGCTACATATAAATCAATACAATATAAATCAGGTGTTTCTAGTTGAAATATAAGATATAAATATAAGTTGTTTTGCCAAATCTGAAGACAATCTGATACAATATGTGGTTTCTAGAGCGGAAAAAGTCAAATCGGGAGCGAAATTTGTATGGGAGCTATATATAAATCTGAACCGATCTGCCCCATTTTACCACAAGTGTTTCTAGTTGGAATATAAGATGTTTTGCCAATTTTGAAGAAAATCTGTTGTAATATGTGGTATCTAGAGTGAAAAGTGTCAAATCGGGAGTGAAATTCGTATGGGGGCTATATCTAAATCTGAACCGATTTTCTTCAAATTAAATAGCGTTCGTTCTTATCCCGAAAAAAGTCGTTGTGCAAACTTTCATTTGGTTCTGTCTACCATTGCGACCTGTATCGTTATTACAAGAATAGATGGACGGACGGACAGACAGACAGACGGACATTGCTAAATAGATTCAGAAAGTGATTCTAAGTCGATCGGTATAATTAACAATGGGTCTATCTCTCTTCCTTTTGGGTGTTACAAACAAATGCACAAAGACATAATACTCTCGTGGAGTGGATACTCAGTGGATGGATATAGCAAAGCACTTCTCAACTGTATCAATATAGTGGGCGCTGTCCAAAATGAATGGTTTCTGGTAGGTTTTGTTCAGTAAAATCAGACGCTATATGGACAATTTTCTAAACACCCCCAACATCTTAACTTAAATGTTAATAAGGCAATCGTGTTCGGTAGCTTATAGTCACAGTCCACATGTCTTGCTTGTTTTATTAGTTTTGAATAGATAATATACCAGTATTTTTATTTATTTATTATGAATTACAATACAAAGTAAATTTATATTCTAATTTTGGGTCCAGGGATTGAGCCGGGATGACTAAGACAATTGTAGCGACAGACTAGAGCCTCTGATGGGAATCAAACGCTCATATTATACCACTATAAAGTATGAAAATTGCAAGCATATGTGGTAATTTGTTCTGTTTGTTTTGTGAATATCTGCGACGTTGAGCATAGATCCCTGCTATGATCCTATGTGACCTATATTATAGATTAATCTGTTAAATTGTTTTCATTGGATACAGAATATATATTATCGTGTTTTCGTCCGTAACATAGAGGCCCCTTCGCATTTGATCTCCCACTATGGATCACCTCCCAATCTCGTTGCTGTGTTTTGGTCTATTCGATCTCTCTGGAATTGTTAACCATCAATTCTTTATAGAGAAGAAGACGGAGACAACGGAGAGTGACTATAAAAACACTCCCTCCATAAACTTCAAATTATAACACATCCCTCACTGACAGTCAAAGTTGCTACTTTATGTTACCAATAATATCGCGATCATGGATCATGGACGACGGTGATGCTGGTGGTATGAGATGGCGCACAATCTGATGCTGGCGACGTTTGGCTGATGATGACGAAGAAGAAGATGAGTTTGATGGGGTTGAATCTTGTAGTAGCTGTACAGTAGGTAGTAATTGCTGTTGTTTTTCTATCTATTATGATGATCATTATTATAATTTTTACAACGATTGTGCTGGCTGACTGTGCCGTGCTTGGCTCTGTGCTTTTTATGACAGTTAATCTTTTGTAATTTCTGTTACTTAGTTGTGGTTGTGGTCTGGTCATGGCGGAGGAGGAAGTGGAGGCTGCCAGCTAGAGATAGTGGAATTGAGCTGGACATGTTGTGATGAAGATGAATCCATGTTTTGTGCTCTGCATTTAGCTATTATGCCATAAATATAGATTTTACAACATTAAGCAAAGAAAAAATAAAGTTGGCTCTCCTTCATCAGCCATACGCTGGTTTTGGTTGATGTTGTTTTTATCTAAAGTGTTTTATTAAATTTAATTAAAGGATCTATTAAAAGTAGAATTTGTCTGCCTGTCTCGCGAATCTTGCCTCTGGTTTTGTGTTCTGTTATTTACAACAACGTGGCGATGGTGGCCAGTTGTGAAACTATGAATAGCCAATGGAATGTTTGCGGAAGATAAGTTTAGATTCCACCATAAATGTTTATGACAGAAGCTGGCTGGAATGAATGAGTGAATGGTTGAAAGCCTTCGGGAAGACAATGTTGAATGCCGCACAGTGTGAGGGCCTTCTGCCTCTGGGGAGGAGATTGGCCGAATCAAATGCATTGGCTACAAGATATTCGTGTCCAGAACACTTCCGAACTGCATATTGCATTTTGGGAGCATTTATTCCTTAAACAAACAATCCAAGCCTTTCCAAATGTATTTCGTGTCATTTATTGTGTTTGTGTTTTCTCCCAGCCAAATCGATTATATACGGCAAAACACCAAAGACATCATGCTCAGCACTCCGAATCGCAGTTCGAATCATTGGAGTCCACGAATCATTGATTATCCGAAATGATAAAAACACGCAAATTAAATTGAATTATCATCGTTAAAAAGTTAATTTAAATCATGTCACAATATCCCAGCAACATAAACATTAAAGAAACGTAACGAAGGAACGATCGAACGAATGGACGAACAACTGGGCGACTGCGCAGTAGGACGGACAGACAAACAGACAGCCGATCGACGGAATGATATCTACTACTACTCTACTCGCACTGTGTGTGATTTTCATGTGCGTGCCAACATAAGAAATCGATTTGATATCAAAGATTATACAAAAGGAAATCTCAACTCAAATCAACACACACGCTCTCACGTTTGCCCGGATTAATAATATCTGAAATTACATGGTTGGCAAATGATTATAAATATAATTCGTACCATATCAATGGGAAAAACGAACGAGAATCGCCAGGCGACCCGTGGTAATTGATTTGTTAGATAAAATATTATCTCAAACATGGCAATATTGGAGAGCAAAAAGCAAGAAGAAGAAACAACGCATCTGATATGATAAGAGTTGGCCAAGCAATCAAGGATGCTCAGGCGGCTATGGTGAAGATGTCTTTGTTGTGATATCAAACAGCGATACATTTCTTTATCAGACTGAAGACACGCAATACAGTGTTTTAAAACCAAATAGTAATCAATGTATCTTACAGAGGTAGATAACATATTGGTTTGATTTAATAAAAAATATGGACATTTATTAAAAACCCTACATTGCTAAGTACTACTACTACACATACTACACACATAGAATTAAGTAAGAGATCAGTTAAGACCAAATAACATTTCTAGCGAAAAATGTGTGCAATATTTTTAGAAGAAAAAAACTAGAGTTTAACTGTATTAGAAAGTTTTAAGTTCCAAGCACTGTCAAATTTTATTTATTTAGAAAAAAAAAACAAGTAAAAATGGCGATATATACCCTCCACCATGGATTGCATTCCACACAGGCTGTCGATTATAGGAAACTATTTTTTTATATAGCCAAAGCAAAAGAAAGATTAAAAAAATAATTTTAAAAATAAATATAATATTTTTATTATTTCAAAACACGCTTACAAGGCAAGGTTACCAATACGTTAACACTATATATCGAAATAATAGTTCAAGTCAATTCAAAATTAAATATTTTTATGTTTACGTTTTGAAAAAAGCTTTAATATCATAAATATTGGTAGATAGTGGGTGCTACACTTGGGTGTATTTCCATTCTATTTTAATTCCAAAAGTATAAATGTTGAAAATCTATTATCTCACGTACATAGTGCAAAATAACCTAACTTCATGATTCAACCAATTTTTGCCATAAAAAGTACGAATTTGGAAAAATCTTTTTATTTTGCGTATCTATGCGGTCAGAGGAATGTATCCACCATATTCCATGATTCTAGCTGTGGCCATTTGGTTGGTACCATTTTTATCCCCTTTTTCCTATTTACCACCTTAAGAGCACGACTTTCTAAAATCTTTTTATTTAAGTGTCTTCGCAATAAGAGGCATGTACACACCGAATTTCATCATTCTAGTAAGTCGTTTAGTTGGTACTATTTTTATACCTCTGTACCCATTGCATCCCTTGGAAGCTCGAATTTGTAAAAAATCTTTTATTTTTCGTGTCTACGCAGTCAGAGGAATGTATATTCCGAATTTCATGACTCTAGTTGCGGTCATTTGGTTGGTACTATTTTTATCCCCTTTATTCATTTTAACCCCAAAAAGTACTAATTTCGAAAAATTTATTTTACGTGTCTACGCAATCAGAGGAATGTATACACCGAATTTCGATATTCTTGGTGCAGCCTTTAGGTTGGTACCATTTTTATATATTCCACCTCCAGGATGGGGGTGTATTCACTTTATCATTCCGTTTGTAACACCTTGAAATATTCAACGGAGACCCCATAAAGTTAATATATTCTGTATCCTGGTAAAATTCTAAGACGATTTAGCCATGTCTGTCTGTCTGTCTGTCTGTTGAAAGCACGCTAACTTCCGAACGAAATGAGCTAGGAGGTTGAAATTTTCCGCAAATGTGTCTTATGGCTGCAGCTCGCTGGGATTGAAAGTGGGCGAAAACGGGCCAGAGGGAAACAATTTTCCCTAACAAGGACTGAAAATACCCCTAATATTTAGACTATTTAAGCATTCTTATACACTTGAAATTTGTTTCGTTCAAAAAACATTTAGGGGATGAAGTGGGCAAAAGGGATAAAAATAGTACCTTTGATACGAGAACAGCTAGAAACATGAAATTAGGTGTGTACGTCGCTATAATTACGTAGCCACGTAAAATAAAGAGATTTTTTGAAATTTGTACTTTTAAGGGATGCAATTGGAAAAGAGGGATAAAAATGGTACCAAACAAACCCCTTAAGACAATATTATGAAATTTGGTGTATGCATTTATCTGACTATGTAGACGTAAAACATAAAGTTTTTTTGAAAATTTTACTTTTAGGCTGAAATGGGGCGAAAGTGATAAAAATGGTACCAATCAAACGGATGCAGTTGGAATAATACATTGCCGTGACTGCGTAGACACCATGAAATTCAGTGGTTATACTCGCCTGTCTTCGTAGACACGCACAATATGAGTATTTCTCCCCAATCGTACTTTAAGGTCAACATTTTAAAAAATGCTAAATGTGGTATCACGCAAACGGATGAACAAGAATCATGAAATTAGATGTCTTGATTCCAATATGGACGCGAAACATAACGGATCTCTGAAATTTTTACTTTTCTTATTAAAATGATACAGACACTCTGTTTGTAGCTGAATCAAGAAATTGCAAATGGCCCTGAGGGAAAATGTTTCTCTCTAATTACGACTGACAATACACCAAATATTTAGAGTACATTTTTGAAGATTGCTCCCTCATGTTCACTTTTTGATTACAATTGCAGTATTGTATATATATTAGTAGTTACTTCACTTCTTTGTAAAGTCGACAGGCGCTAATCTACTGATAATTCTATGGAATGCACTCCGTTGTGGAGGGTATATAAGATTCGGCCCGGCCGAACTTCTTATTTATTTTTTAAACAAAAAATGTTTTTGTAAAATAAATTTTGTTAATGGCTAACAGTGTCAGTATGTTTCATTGTGGTGCTTACCCTACAACAATTAGAAATGTGAAAATATTTAATATGAAAAATAAAACAACTTGCTTGATATTCCCGACAATAATTAATCTTTGATTTGTTTAATGCATTCTCCCAAAATATTTCAACTATATTTTGTTCATTCATGAGCCAATCAGTTTTTATTTGATTTCATTTATTTATTTCAACTTGTAATTCAAAGCCATCGGGTCAATTTAAAACAAATTACAAAATTCATATATAATACTTTTTTTAGCATGGCTAAAAAAACTACTCAATACGATTTGAGTGTTATTTATAATGGATTTTTCATAAAATTCAATATAACTTCCGATCCGGTCCGATTTGTACCTTAAGGGGCTCGCTAACTTCTTATTTTTCATTAGAAATTAAACCCCTTGAATTCTTGGAAACAATATTTTAAAAATGTGTTGTCATTTATTTTGATTTAAGGCCAAAGGTTGTGCTGAAGTCTTCAGCAGAACCCAAAATTAGCAAAAAGGCAAAGTGAGACCTTTATTGTTGCAGCTAAAAGTTTTCAAAATAAAAGGTCAAAAATATAAATTTATAACATTTTAGTATTCCAAGAACGAAAGGAAATATCAAAAACAGTATTTCGACAAGAATGTTTTAAATTTTACACTTTTTCAAATTTTCGAATGCCTGTCCGATTCTGGTAGAGCTGCGTGTTTTTATATATTTTTGTTTAACATTTAAGCAGTAGCAAGTTTATTGATTACATCTTAGAAGACAACATTTTCGAGATACGGCTCTGATTGCTTGAAAAGTATTCGAATGGGAGGCGCCCATATGTACCAATTTATATTCAAACATTTGAAATTAAATGTTTACTTCTAAAAACACCATTTATGCAAAATTCTAATTTACCTGATTCGGATGATGGATGCTTAAAGATGCCTAGAAATGAAATATGTCATGTTTTCCTTGGCTTGACAAATGAACCAGAAATACCTTGCTCTCAATGTATATCTAGGTGAATCGGAACACTGTGAACCATAGCGAGGTAAGCATAAGCAATATCAACAATGTACGCAATTTCTGTTTTCTTGTCTACACTTCAGTGATTTTAAGTTAAGAACGGATAAGAGAATCACATTTGCATGGGAAACATGAACACACATACACATCTATCGATTCAGAATGCCATCTTGAGGAACGATTGCCATCTTGAGCGTTGTTCGAATATTTCGCAAACATATTTCTATTCCAGTCTTGGGAGGTCTCTGGAGATTTCGAAAGGTAATAAATTTTGCCAAACAAGAAAGTGTTACTAATCTTTCCTAAAAGGGAACACAGACGCAAGATTGTTAAGGAGCCCAAGAAAAGAAATGTCAATTATTACGCATTTCAAATGCCATTATCAGTTTTTAAGAACTTCATTAAACTCTAATGCCATGCCGACTATCCACCACCACACCATGGCGGGGCAAATAGACATGTCAAGTATGTTAAAAGATCCTTATCGGGACAATGACACAAAACATGTACTCGACCGGACAGGACAATGTTGCAATTGTCCAACAGGCAGCGATGCATGAATGAATAATAATGGCCGTGTGTGTGGTTTGATACCACTCACCCAATGTTGCATACACAGGCACACACAAATATCCTTATTGCCCTCCATCATCGAGTGTGTGTGTGTGTGCGAGAGAATGTCGCATTGTTTCCTTAAGGACTTATGTCCATTATGCAATATCCATATTTTCAGGTCTTTTGTTCAATGTCAAGTACCGCAGCACCACAGCTGTGTACACAGATACAAGGTATGGATGCATGTTGACAAGATACGGATAAATACCTCCGATGTCACCTACAGAAACGAATTGTCTGATGTATGGTTGCAAAATTTATGTGGCATTTCTTAAGAAGGTCCCTAAGGATATTTTTGGGTGGAATATTAAAGAAATATTTATACAATAATTTTGCATATTTTTCTCGGCTTTATGTTTGCTGCTGCCGTATTGTGTAGTATATAGCATGTGTCTTGACCATGCCGAATGGAATTCGGTTTTAAAGATGATTAAAAATAAATATTGATTTGACATACAGGTAGCCAGATGCGTTACTAATTAATTTGCCACAAGTTGTCAACAGTAGCAAAGTATACATGTATACATTCGCTTAAATAGAGTTTCAAAAATTCGATGAATTTTCAAATAAGCAAGGGATTATATATACTCAGTGGCATTGGCTTCACATTATTTTAAATTGAAATATTCGAGGCTATAAAACATATTATTAAGCCATGTTCAAATAAAATGAAATATAACCAGTTAAATAAAATACTGACACAAAGTGAACATTCAGTCGCACAGTGTTTTTTATACCCATCCACCTCCAGGATGGGGGTATACTAACTTTGTCATTCCTTTTGTACCACCTTGAAATATCGACCTGAGATCCTATAAAGTATATATATTCTTCATCATCATAAACATCTAGATATGTCCGTCCGTCTGTTGAAAGCACGCTAGCATCTAAACGAAAGAAAAACGTCCAAAATTTTCATAAATCCCTCTTATAGTCGTAGATCGGATGGGATTGAAACTGGGCGAAATCATTCCAAAGGGAAACAATTTTCCCTTACAAGGACTGAAAATAACCATAATAATCCCTAATATTTTAGAGTATTGAAGCATGTTTTCTAATATATCTGCTTGTGCTTACTTGATATTGGGTATATTCCCCCTATAACAAAAAAGTGCACCATAAAGTGATCCTTATTCGTAGGAGGTGAAATGGGGCAAAAAGGGATAAAAATGGTACCTATCAAACGACAACAGCTAAAACGAAGTTATATAATATAAAATTATTTTTTCCAAATTCGTACTTTTAATGGGTAAAATGGGAATAGAGGGATACAAATGGTACCAACCAAACGGCTGCACCTAAAATAATGAAATTCGGCGTATACATTCTTCTGATTACGTAGACACGTAAAATAGTGGGATTTTTCGAAATCCGTACTTTTTAGAGTTAAAATGGAAAATAGGGATACAAATTGTACCAACCAAATGACCGCAGCCATGAAATTCGGAGTAATTATTTCTCAGACTGCGTAAACATGACAACTGAAAAGGTTTTTCCAAATTCGTACCTTCAAGGGAACAGAGGAATACCAATGGTACCAACTAAACGGCTTCAGCTAGGATGATAAAATTCGGTGTGTACATCCCTCTAATTGCGTAGACACGTAAAATAAAGGCATTTTCGAAAGTGGTTTGAAATGATAAAAAAATATATTTATTTGTAAAATTATTTTCTCAATAATTTTATTTGTTTTGGTTTGAAATTCTACGAAAATCGAGAGCCTCTATAGAATGCAATCCATTGTGGAGGGTATATAAGATCGGCCCGGCCGAACTTAACGCCTTTGACATTTGCAAAATGGGATGCTATACGCTCGAGCAAAATTGGGAAATATTAAAAACTTACATCCAAAGTAGTGAGTCCTTAACACAAACTGTAAGAATTTTCATCTCGGTGGCAAAGTCTGGGGGTTCATACTAAATTTTTTTTCCTATTTGGTGTTAGTATTTTATCAAAAATAAATATCGGCAGACAATACTTTTCAAATGAAAGGAAATTGACGCCGCAGCGCTCAATTTTATAAAAAGAGTTGGAAAATTTTGGAAATATTCTAAGAATAAAAATTTATATTTAAAGTGCCTCCAAGGGTCTATTAATTAAAAATAGTTTGGGCAAAAAAGCAACATAAAAAATTGCATGTGAAAAACATGATTTTTAGAGGTGTTTCCAGGAGCGTTTAGCTCACAGATTGCTGACCCAGTGACGAAATATTTTGCAGATCATCATTAAACAATCCAATCTTTATTTATGGGGGTGTCCGCTGCAATTTATTTTCGTGACCCATCCTAATGTAAAGGGTGATTTTTTAGCTATTATCTTTTTGGCAACACTAGTTTAAACAGCTGACGCACGTTTCGTGTTTTGTTTCACTGTCAAACATCTTCAGTTTGGTCTATAATGTAACCATGAATCGTCTTACAAACGAACAACGCTTGCAAATTATTGAATTTTATTATCAAAATGCGTGCTCTGTTAAGAAAGTTAATCGCGCGCTTCCATTTTATGGCCAGTGTAATCGACCCACTGAAGCGGCTATTCGGGCTATTGTGACTAAATTTCGCACCAAATGTACATTGTTGGACATTAAACCACCAACACGCTTACGTAGAGTGCGAACTGAAAAAATTATCGCAGCTGTGTCGGCCAGTGTTAATGATGACCATCAATTATCGATTCGTCGCCGTTCGCAGCAATTGGGCCTCTGTTACTCAAAAACGTGGAAATGCCAAAATTGGACTAAGCGGATGGACCATTTGAGGCGCAGTCAAGGTCAACATTTGCATGAAATAATCTTCAAACATGCATTTTTCTGAATTGTATGTGTTTTTTTTTTTTTTTGAAAAACTTTCCTACAGCTTTTAAAAAATCGCCCTTTATTACCGGCAGATTATAGGCTGTCAACTTTATATAGAAGTGCACTAACATATTAAAAAAAATCGAAAAATGTCTTTATGTTTCGCGTCTATACATCCAAATTTCATGATTTCACCTTCAGCGGTTTGGTTGGTACCATTCTCATCCATCTTTTTCAATTGTTTCACTTAAAAGTACAAATTTAAAAAATCGTTCTATTTTACGTGTCTCCTCCTTTTCGACCGAGTTTTAAAAAATCCCTCTATTTTTCTTGCAATTAGAGGAATGTACACACCGAATTTCATGATGTTATCGTATCATTGGTACCATTTTTATCCCTTTTTGTCCAATTTCGCCCGCTAAAACTTTTATTTTATAGTGCTTTCAAGATACAAGAGGATTGATTGTACGCAACAAATTTCAAGTGCATATAAAGTAGAAATTTAAAAAATATTGCTTAAATAGTATAAATATTAGGAAGTCTTTTCAGTCCTTGTTAGGGAAAAAAATTTCCCTCAGGGCCGATTTCGCCCACTTTTAATCCCAACCGACCTGTAACCATAAGACACAATCAGAGAAAACTTCCTAGCTCACCTCCTTCGGCGAATAGCTTGCTTTCAACAGACAGACAGACGGACATGGCTAGATCGTCTTAGAATTTTACATACTTTATAGAGTCTCCGATGAGTATTTCAAGGTGTTATAGACGGATTGACATTCTTAGATGCAGGGTATAAATATAGGGGAATGATTGGCGTATATGTGTTACTTTAATCAGAATCCAAAAAAGGCGACAACATTATTTCGCTTTAAATATTTTTCTTCATGCCCGAAATCAGAATCCCATCATACAAAATATAATCCTGACTGCCTACGATGTCATTCAGCGGCTACAGCTGTCAAGCACGAACTAAATCATAAATTTGTAACATAATTTTATTGTCGGTAATATTCTCAATGGTATCAAATGAGTACAATAGGATAGGAGTATGGCAAATATAGAGTAGACGGGGTAAAAGGAATATTATAAAGTATCCCAGGAATATTTGAAGGTATAATGGAATGATGGTATAAAATATGTGATATACATGAAACCAGAAACAATCATTTTCGAACCACAGTCATATATTTGAAAAAGAGACTTATATTTGTATCCTTCTCCTTATGAACTTCTGTGCCGTCTTTAGAATGAAATAACTGAAATACCTAGGGAACCACCATCATCTCAGATAATGCCCTATCAAACAATCTTTTAATTACGAGCATACTTGTTCGTACAAATTAACTAATCTATTTTTACTTGTGCTAATATGCTCCTTTATCTCCACCCTGATATTTTGTAGTGGGACAACATCATCCGCATCATCATCAGCATTATCATCGTCGATATCAGACGAATCATGTCCTTTGGCCGCTGAAGCCCATGTGTGTGCGTTTGACTTAATCTGACATCCCATGTTAAACGCAATTCGATATGAAAACATTTCCACGGGCATACAGTAATCTTATCTTGAGCAACCAACAAACCGTGTACGATTGGAACGTTCATATCCAGGAAAGGAAAGGAAAACACACACAATCGCACACGAATATAATACTATCTACCGAAGGAACCGAAAACAAGATTAAGACAAAAGAAATCTTCCTGCTCCACAAGGAACACGTACGCACACACATAGCGCTATCATATCGAGAAGAATGATGTGAGAAGAATGGATATCAGTCGGGACACTGGGCTGACTGGGCCATACTTAACTGCTCTTGTTGTCCGAGGAGTATCACTGTAAGAAGCGCCTAAAGTGATGTACATGGAGATTATATTGATTTCGGATATCACGCTTCAATTTTAGTTCCACTTCGATTCAGTTCACAATTCAGTCAGACACAGCAGAGTTTTTTCCCCGCTTGGTCAAACGGCATTAAATCAAAACAGGGCTAATGGCAGCAGCAGCGGCCAGCGATCGGCAATAAAACAGAGTCTTGCGAATGGCTCTTAAAATAGCCCGTTGTTTGTTTGCCTTTGCGTTTTGCTTTTAATTGCAAGTCAATGAGCAACTAAAACTACATGGAAATATAATTTAATTTAATTAATTGCAAAACAGCACGTTCACGAACAATAACAACAACAACAGTAGCACTTCTCATGAATGGCTGCCCCACGAACGTTGCTAAACAAATGGCATTTTGTGCTGTTCGCTGGTGATCAGTGATCACTGGTGATCGGCGTTCAGCGATCACATTAACAGTTCCTGCCCAGTGCTACAATTGGCACCATTGGCTCGCAGCTCGAACAGCAAGTAGTCCTCACACTGCCGTCATCCTTCGCACTGGAGGCTTAAATTTAATTAATTGTGTCTTCTTTAGATTCCGAATGTGTGTTTTCTTTAAAGAGCTCATTTATGTTCATGTATATCATTACATTACAATTCGATTTATTTTCTGTTTATGTAATTCTTACACTCGTGGCTGTCTCTCATCCTTAGAGCTATAGGAATGCTTTTAATATACACCCAAAAATTTCCAAATGGAATGAATATGAAGGCGCTATAGTCAGCCATATTGGACATACATCGTTTTAAGTCCCAATTAAGGGGATTTTAAGTTGGTTTTTGTATTATTATCTCAGCAAGGATGTTGCTGAAAATTTATATAGAAAATATCATTTGAGAAAATAAGTCTATTTTTTCCTACTGACAACGCACTGTGAGACAAAAACACCGATCTAGCGCGAAATAAATAGAAAAAGTGACCTGCGTAATTTTATAAAACAATAATTCAGTATTAATCTTAGGTGGTGACTGCACTTAACTCTATTTAAAGTTATGCGATTGTATCACTTACTGCGGACTAACGGTTCATTTAATACTGGCAATTTTAAAGCTGTTAAATCTGTGGTCACAACCCATAACAGCCTAAGTCTGTTTTTCAATATTTTCAGTACAGGAGTTTAAAGTTTTGAATCTTCACTGAAAATCAGGAGAAGGTGTTTTTTGGAAAACTTTGCTACAGATTCCAAGGAAACGAATTTCTTTACTTAGTTGTTAACAAAAAACAGTTGTTTATTCTCGCAGTCAAAAGATATTATCTAAAAAGAAAGTCAAAAAGTTCAAGTTGAGTTAGGCTATCATTCCAGATTAAATAAAATAAAGATTAAATTGACGAAAGACCTTAACTCAATTTATGTTTATCAAAAAACGAAATTGTAATTCGGAATAAGAGCTTAACTCAAGTTAGGAAAATAAAATTGATTCTTTGTTTTTTTTGGATTAACGACTTAAGTTGATTTAGGCAATGATGAAAAAATAATGTTTATATTTGTTGTAATCCTAAATTGACTTAGGCAGTTATGCCAAAACAGTAATTTAGAAAAATAACTTAAGCTATTAGGTTTTTTAGGATTAATTGCCTTCCTAGAAGAGATACAAACATGAAAAATTTAGAGCAAATAAATTTAGATACGCTGAATACGATGGTGCTAATAACTCAATTGTGTCCTAACTCGAGTTAGGCTGTTAAGGGTTGTGACCACAGAAATAAGGATAATTAATAACGAAAAACATCTTTTTGTGAACATATTTACTAGGCGCTTTTTAAATGCCTTGATATATTTGCTACGATTACAGTACCGGAAAATCTTATCGTGTTTTCAGTTCAGATGTGGAGGTTATTGAGTGGCGGCGAATACGGGGTCCAAAATTCATCTCAAATGTTTTCTATTTGGTTCACATCTGGGGATTAGGTAGGAGGATGGACTGTTATAAAGAAGCCACTTCTGGATTAAACGCGATTTTTTTGTTGATAAAATTTGAAGCTGTCCTTAGCACATACATAGTTTCTCCGCGCTTGACTTCAAATTTTCTCATATACTCAAATAATAAAATTATTACATGTATTTTATTAATGATTATAAACTGTAATTCTAAGTTATATTACATATGAATAATGTGTCATATACGACATTACATTAAAATTTTATTTTATTTACATGAATATTTGTGCTAATGAATATGGGCATTTCCATGATGTCGAACGTGACCGTCGTACACATTTAAAGTGACAAAAAAGTCAAAATAAAACGTTCTTTTATTTTGACCATATTCTTAACTTATAGCTGTTTAATTGGTTCTAATGTTGATTTTGGGAAATTTTTTCGTTTTCAAGATAATTTAAAAAAACCAAGGCATTCGCACGTGACAAAAACAGAAGTCGTTTTCGCGTTTTCCATGAAAATATGATAAAAGAAAATGTTTACAAGAACTTTTATTTTTTTGTCTTGGTGGACCTTTCTGTGGAAATGCCCATATGTGAACTATTATGTTTATACCCTCCACCTCCAGGATGGGGGTATATTCACTTTGTCATTCCGTTTGTAACACCTTGAAATATTCATCGGAGACCCCATAAAGTATATATATTCCTTGGTCGTGGTAAAATTCTAAGACGATATAGCCATGTCCGTCTGTCTGTCTGTCTGTCTGTTGAAAGCACGATAGCGGCCGAACGAAGTGAGCTAGGAGGTTAAAATTTTTCCTAAATGTGTCTTATGGTTGTAGATCGGTTGGGATTGAAAGTGGACGAAATCGGCCCAGAGGGAAAAATTTTTCCCGTACAAGGACTGAAAATACCGCTAATATTTAGAGTATTTCAGCATGTTTTTTGAACATTTTAGCTTGTATTTAGTTGATATTTGCAATGCGCATTCCCTCTATAGCATAAAAGGGCACCATAGAGTGATTTGTATTTTTTGGGGGCGAAATGGGACAAAAAGGGATAAAAATGGTACCTATCAAACGACAACAGATAGAAACACGAAATTTGGCGAGAACATGCCTCTAATAGAGTAGATAAATAATATAAAAGTATTTTTTCTAAATTCGTACTTTTAAGGGGTTAAATGGGGCTAAAGGGATAAAAATAGTACCAACCTAACGGCTGGACCTAGAATAGTGAAATTCGATATATACATTCCTCTGACTGTGTAGACACGAAAAAAAAAGTTTTTTCCAAATTCGTACTTTCAAAGGATACAATGGCTACAGGGGATACAAATAGTACCAACTAAACGAATACAGCTAGAATGATGAAATCCAGTGTGTACATCCCTCTAATTGTGTAGATACGTAAAATAAAGAGATTTTAGATAGTCGTACTCTTGAGGGGGCAAAATTGGAAAAAGGGGATAAAAATGGTACCAACAAAATGACCGCTGATAGAATCATGGAATTCGGTGTATACATTCCTCTGACTGCATAGCCACGTAAAATATTTTTTTTTCAAATTCGTACTTTATTTTGTTGCTTTTACGACAGAAAATGGTAGAATCATGAAGTTGTCTTATACTGCGTATGTGAGAGATAAGGTATTTTCAAAATTTATACTTTTGAAATTAAAATAGGATGGAAATACAACCAACCAAACGACTGTAGCTGAAAATACACTCTCTATCCCCCAATATTTAGGGTATTTATGATTGCTCCCTTATATTTACTTCATGAATTTAAGTATTATATCCATTATATATATAGTATACAAATAATGGTAGCTTGGCTTATTAATTAAATTTCTTATTCCATTCCTCTTGTAGCTTGGAAGCACCGCAAAGAAAATAAATGTTTGCGGGCGAAATGGGGCAAAAATGGATAAAATATGGTACCAATGATACGACAACAGCTAGAATCATGAAATTCGGTGTGTACATCCCTCTAATTGCATAGACACGTAAATTTAAGGGAGTTTTTCGAAATTTGTATTTTTAAGGGATATAATTAAAAAGAGGCATAAAAATGGGACCTACCAAATTCGGTGTATACATTCTGACTATGAAGACTCGAAAAAGGATTATTTCGAAATTTGTACATTTGGGCGGAGAATGGGGCGAATGGGGATATCTTTAAAATTTATACTTTTCTTATCACTTTTTCTGTATCTGAAAATGCTTCTTTCTAATTGCGACTGACAATCGCCTAATATTTAGGCATGTTCACTTTCACAATTTCAGCATTTTATTTATATATAGTTTGAAATAGTAATCAAATATAGTAATGTGCATAAACATATCACAATTTTCGTAATATGGTACTGTACTTCTATGTAAAGTCGACATCCTTTAATCTGCTGGTAATACTGTGGAATGCACTCCGTGGTGGAGGGTATATAAGATTCGGCCCGGTCGAACTTAACGCCTTCTTACTTGTTATGAAATAAAATTGAATTAAAAACAAACCTTCCTTATTTAGAATGCCGTCAATAAATCTCAACTTTCCGACTATATTTGACCCCACACATCCATTTTGATACCTAATCTTCGGTTTCAAGTTTTATGGTCTCAATTCTCCATTGTGGGTATGGGGGATACTGTTTACTGTCACCCTCCATCTCATTATTTGCTCGAATTTAAAACACTGTTGGATTGCTTATAAACTATTCCAAAGACAGGTATGCTATTTAAATCGATATGTTATTCTAAAGACAAAACAAAAGGCTATCATTTTTAACGTTTTGTACCTCTAGGTAAAAATTTTTGATATTTATCGCAAACACGACTTAATTTAGAAACATTTTGACCAACGCAGCAAAAACATTTTATTACCGATTAGAAAATATTTAGTATATTTTTTAGCCGCTGATGTTGACTTCTTACACAGCATTAACACATATCTGCGGTAAAAAAAGAAATGACAACCATTTGAGTGAAAAATCCCGAATTGTGAAACATATATTCCCCAGTATGGAAATTGGGTTTATTTATTGGACAAATATGCAAAAACTAGTAACATATTATTTTCAAATCTTTGGGATTTATTTTCCCCGTTTTTATACCCTCCACCTCCAGGATGGGGTTATACTAAGTTTGTCATTCCGTTTGTAACACATTGAAATATCGACCTGAGACCCTATAAAGTATATATAGTCTTGATCGTCATAAAATTCTAAGACTATCTAGCCATGTCCGTCCGTCCGTCCGTCTGTTGAAAGCAAGCTAGCATCTAAACGAAAGGAGCAAGAACGTTCAAATTTTCCATAAATGCGTCTTATAGTCGTAGATTGGTTGGGCCCAAAGGGAAAATTTTTTCCCTCACAAGGACTAAAAATAGACATAATAAACCCCAATATTTTAGCGTATTTAAGCATTTTTTTCAGTATGCCTCTTTATATTTGCTTGATATTTGGTATGCGCATTCCCCTTATAGCGTGCCCCTCAAAGTGATTCTTATTTGTAGGGGGTGAAATGGGGCAAAAAAGGGATAAAAATGGTACATATTAAACGACAACAGCTAGAAACACGAAATTCGGTGTGTACATTCCTCTAATAGAGTAGATACATAATATAAAATTATTTTTTCCCAAATTCGTACTTTTAAGGGGTAAAATGGGAATAGAGGGATAAAAATGGTACCAACCAAACGGCTGTACCACTCTGATTGCATAGACACGTAAATTACACGGATTTTTTCAAAATTTGTACTTTTTGGGGTTAAAATGAAAAAAAATGGGATAAAAATAGTACCAATCAAATGACCGCAGCTAGAGTCATGCAATTCGGAGTATACATTCCTCTGACTGCGTAGACATGGAAAATAAACGGATTTTTCGAAATTCGTACTTTCAAGGGATACAATGGTACAGAGGGATAAAAATAGTACCAACTGAACGACTACAGCTAGAATGATGAAATTCTAATTGCGTAGAAACGTCAATGAGATAAAAATGGTACCAACCAAATGGGCGCAGCTGGAATCATGGAATTCGGTGTATACATTCCTCTGACAGCATAGACACGCAAAATATTTTATATAAATTTTTCCAAATTCGTACTTTTTTTTGCACTATGTACGTCTTATAATGGATTTTGAAAATTTGTACTTTTGGAATTAAAATAGAATGGAAATACAACCAACTGTAGCACCCACTATCCACCAATATTTATGGTATATAAGATTCTTGAAAATATAAATGTAAGATTATTTATTTTTTGAATTGACGTATTGGTAGCCTTGTCTTATAAGCGTGGTTTGAAATAATTTAAATATTATATATATTTTTAAAATTATTTTTTCAATATTTGTATTTCTTTTGGTTATTTTTATTAAAAAAAATATATTTTCCTGTAATATTACTGCACTTCTACGAAAATCGACATCCTCTGTGGACTGCAATCCATGGTGGAGGGTATATAAAGTTCGGCCCGGCCGAACTTAACGCGGTTTTTGCTTGTTTTTAAGTAACACGATTGCAAATTCATTTTGTTTTCAACAAAAGTTTTTGTGATACCTCACATGAAATTCCCAAAACGGGGTAAGTAAATCCCAAAAAAAAATATTTTTTAGGAAAATAACCGCCATTCGTCAAAAATGTCGTTCGTTACTGTCAATAGGGTAGTTCTAATAGAATATATGTGGCTCCGTCCATCAACTCGATAATGTTTAAACCCATATCTCACGAAGTATTATATCATATTTGTTAGAATATATAGAATTATGCCAATGGGATAAAGACCGGTACCACAACCCTTTTACAAAAATCTTTATGGTGGATATTATAATGGAGTGATCGTCATGACTATATTAGGTAGCGACTTCGTAAAGGCTCGTGTTACCGTTCATACAATTGATAATTGGTTATGGATTGAACAATTGAGCTATTAGAGGTGTAAACGGAAGTACTGCTTTGAAAAAAACTCATAAATGTGAATTAATAGTCATACTATTCTAACAGAATGAAATTATGGATTAAGTAATAGTAGTATATACTATATAGATCACTATTGGGGAAGTGTTGAAGAGTTTTAATGATTGTAGGGTTCACAGTATTAGTTTGTTAAGGGTATGAATCACTCGTCCGATCAACAAGATTGGACAACATGAATTGGCACCACCAATACAACCAACAATTTTAAATTTTAAGATTTACTGCATAGAAGCAGGCTCCGAAATATAATAATAATTAAGTCATCATTTTTAAATATAGAGATGGAACATTTGATAAAATATAATAGAAATTTAAGAATGACTTAACTCCGGAATATCCTAAAAGGAAATTTACAATGTAGATAAATGCTTTTTTCTCTGAAATAATATCAGAATTGGAATAATAAAATATAAGAGTACAAAACTACCGTATACTGATCACTGAAAATAATTATATAGTGTAAGTTTAATACATTTTTGCAAACTCAATCATGACCATGGCAAAAAGAACATGCCATAGAAAAATCTTAAAACACTCAATGTTTTAAAAATACTACTTCAACAATGCAAAATAGAATGTAACAGGCTTCGTGTGGACGAATGCCGTTTTTAAAGCAGTGGGGACGGTGCAACGGTCGCCTGGTATGCGTTATCGGTCATACAATAGATAATTTGTTGTGCCAATAGTCTATATAAAATTTCTTCGATCCTGAAAGAAATGAAATAAAAAATAAGAACTTTTTGCATTCCACAGAGGCTGTCGATTTTCGATTTCGTCGATTCTATTAAATAGTAATATTAAATATATATATTATTATATATTATTATTTTTTTAATATACAAAATATATTATAAAATATACAAAATATAAAAAAAATATATATACAAATATTATTTTTTTTAATAAAGCCAATCCAAAATAAATAAAATAAAGCCAATCCAAAAAATAAAGACAAGGCTACCAAAACGTTTGCACTGTATATATAGAAATAATACTTCAAGTCAATTCAAAAAATAAATATTCTTATATTTATATTTGCAAAAAAGCTTAAATCCCATAAATATTGCTATATCGCGGGTGCTACAGTTGCTTGTATTTCCATTCGATTTTAATTCCAAAAGTACACATTTTGAAAATCCATTATCTCACGTACATAGTGCAAAATAACTTAACTTAACTTGATTCAACCAATTTTTGCCGTAAAAGTAAAAGTACGAATTTGGAAAAATCTTTTTATTTTGCGTGTCTATGCAGTTAGAGGAATGTATACACCGAATTCCATGATTCTAGCTGCGGCCATTTTGTTGGTACCATTTTTATCCCCTTTTTCCAAGTTTACCCCCGCAAGAGTACGACTTTCTAAAACCTCTTTATTTTACGTATGTACGCAATTAGAGGGATGTACACACCGAATTTCATCATTCTGGCTGTATTCGTTTAGTTGGTATTATTTTTATCCCCTGCACCCACTGGATCCCTTGAAAGTACGAATTTGGAAAAAACGTTTTATTTTTCGTGTCTACATAGTAAGAGGAATGTATACTTCGAATTTCATGCCTCTAGCTGCGGTCATTTGGTAGGTACTATTTGTATCCCCTTTTTCCATTTTAACCCCAAAAAGTACGAATTTCGAAAAATCTGCTTATTTTACGTGTCTCCGCAATCAGAAGAATGTATAAACCGAATTATTATTCTAGGTGCAGCCGTTTGGTTGGTACAATTGATATCCCTCTATTCCCAGTTTATCCCTTAAACGTACGAATTTGGAAAAAATAATTTCATATTATGTATCTACTTTAGAGGAATGTACACACCGACTTTGGTGTTTCTAGCTGTAGTCGTTTAATATGTACCATTTTTATCCCTTTCGAATAAAAATCGTTTTATGGTGCACGTTTCGTTCATGTAAGTACAAGCCGACATATTGAAGAAACATGTTTAAATACTCTAAAATATTGGGTGTTTTTATGGGTTTTTTTGAGTCCTTGTGATGGAAAAAATTTTCCCTTTCTGCCGATTTCGTCAAGTTTCAATCCCAACCGATCTACGACTATAAGACGTATTTATGCAAAATTTGGACCTCCTAGCTCCTTTCGTTTATATGCTAGAGTGCTTTCAACAGACTGAATTGTGAAGCGTAGCTTCATTTTCTTTTCCAGCATTCATGTCATTTCTCGCTAAACGGCCTTTGACTCTTTCCCCTAATGCCCTCTATAATTTCACTGAATATCCACGCCAGACAAAACTTAGGATAAGTGTTCTGTTCCTTTTTAAAATCTACTTTCACTCGCTGTCCTCTATAATTTCTGGAAATGAATACACAGGACAAGTTCTTGTAGTAAATTTAAACACAATTAAATTTAAACACAAACGGAATGACAAAGTTAGTATACCCCCATCCTGGAGGTGGAGGCTATAATAAAAATACTCTCCATCTTTATAAAAAAATGCATACAATAAATAGAGTGTTACAAGCCGTATAGGCAACTCAATATACCTGTGCATAAACCTGGAGTTCCTGGAGTTGAGAAGACAATTAATTAGCTGAAAATAAAAACGTGCACAATTACAACGAAATAAAATTTTAATAACTCCAGCACCACAATCACCACTGGCTATTTGTACTTTAAGGTTGTTTGTTGTTTTAAGAAAGCGAAAAGTAAGTAGGTATTTATTACAATATTTCTTAATGGCTGTGTTTTATTGAACAAACAAGAAAATATTAAATATGACTGAACCAACAGTACACTGAAAAAAAATTCCCCTCATAATATTTATGAAGCGATTTCATAAAAGGTTTTCGATAAATTTGGTTATGTTTTTCATATTATGTATGAACAATTGTATATTTCATAAAATAAAATTGTTAAATTCCCAGCAAAAACTCTCAATACCAAGTAATGTGGGGAATAAGGCAAAACCAAAAACCTTCACGACTTATTTTTCGGATCCGTTACTAATTATTTCTATAAAGGGATTGTAAAAAAATAAATACTTCCACGCACGCTTACAAAAAGTTGAGAAATAAGTACTTCCATGCACGCTTACGAGAAGTTAATAAATAAGTAGTTCTAAAGGAGTTGTAAAATAAGTAGCCTCAGGAGAAAGATTAGCCAAATAATGTATTATCAATAATTGGCTTAATAAGTGATGAAAACAACATTTTCATTAAATTATATATTTTGTATCGACTTGTTAACAATCTGAATACAGATTTTAATACTATTTTTCTTTAAGCCTGGATAACTCAGCTGCGATAACAACAGCACTGCTATTCTCTGACTCACCACAAACATGTAGACAATTTAGTCTTAAAATCTGAAGTTCTATGAAATGTAACTTACCAATAACTACTTATTTAAACCATTATAAGGAAGTAATTATTTCATACTTCATAATAATGCAGGGCGTAACGTTACAAGGTCATGCTAAAAATAATGAGGTGTCATTACCAACTTTTTGCTGGGTTAGTAAAACTAAGTGTCATAAGACTTTATTCGGTTGAATGATACCAATTATCATTTCTCCTATGTTAACTCTGACATAAGTAAGTACCCTGATTTTGGTCATAGACATATTCATTGCAAAGTTTATCTTTTTTGCCTTTTTGTTTATATTGGAAACTTCAGTACAAATTATTAATATTTAAAAAACTTATTCATAAAATGTATGAAGTTTATGATAAATAATGAAATTTTTCATAAATTGTATGACACTTTTCATTGATTTGTGGTTTATGGAACATGTTTGATAGAATTTATGAAGTCCGTCTTTGGCGACATTCTCATTAAAATGTTCACTGAGTTTATGACAAAATCATAAATATTATGAAGATAATTCTTTCAGTGTAGTGTTGCTGTGATATATGTGTAGCAGTTAACCAGAACTTTTAATGTATTTATTGATTTCAGGTTTGGTTAATGGTTAAGCGGTTACATTTTTAAAATGTAATAATGTCTGAAGGCATGCAGTAATGCAATAATGGTTTTTTTGATTGTATCTTTATTAAATGTCTTGGCATAGACATTTTGATAAAGTTTTTATGTGGAAGATATAGGCACAAATGATAGAAATGTATTTATGTTTAGGTGTCTACCGATTCAAAACTGTGCTACGCTTCCGTCATAATAAGCGGTAAAGTAGACAAAGGTGTTAAAATATCCTGGAAATTTTATAGAAATGGTTTCCACAAGGAGATTCGAGCTCAAAAAAACAATCAAAACAATTATGAAATGAATGTCGGCTTCCGATTTAGCTGAACATCATTTTTAGGACTATTTTTAGGAGCATTTAGCTCACATACGGCTTGATCTAGGAACGAAATATTTTGCAATTCATCATTAAACAATCCAAAATCTTTTTTCGTGGGGTTACTGGAAATTGTTTTTACATTTGTATCGACCCAGTCTAATGTGATCATACCTCGAGATAAATTTGGTTTTTATGATGGTTTTCCATTTTTATTTCTGTTAGGATGCCAGAACTGAACAATTAGTTGGCTCACTTTTAATGACAAGTTTCATTAATATGACGCGTAGCTTCATTTTCATTTCCAGCATTCATGTCATTTCTCGCTAAACGGCCTTTGACTCTTTCCCCTAATGCCCTCTATAATTTCACTGAATATCCACTTAGGAAAATTGTTCTGTTCCCTTTTAAAATCTACTTTCACTCGCTGTCCTCTATAATTTCTGGAAATGAATACACAGGACAAGTTCTTGTAGTAAATTTAAACACAATATCTTATTGTGGTATTAATCTAAAGATCTTAAACTATTTATTTGCACTTTCAATATTTATCTCCACAAACATATCCTTTCGCTTGGACCATCTGATGCGCTGGATCATTGCAGATTTCGCTTCTTCATCATCGTCTGCAACAAAGTCTCGCTGTGCTGAGCTGAGCTGATGTCTGTATTTTTTTTCACGGAAAAAGTATTAAATTTCTTTAGCACGAACATCAGCTGCAGCAGCAGCAAAATTGCCAAGACGCGGCACTTGCTGCATGTTTTCTACCGCCATCTCCCGTCACCATTCGTGGCAAGGTCAAACATGGTGTCAATGTGGCAGCAGCAACATTTTTCTCTCTCTCCTTTTGAATTATTATCATTGCGTTGTCGTTGTTGCTCATTTCGTTTGGCGATCAGATATTTATCACGAAAGCAGCAGAAAGATCGAATGATAAATCATAAAAGTGTTATTCGTTATTTTAATTTAATTTAGTGATAAGATATGAGACGAAGAAAAAAGAGGTGAGGTGAGAAATGAGGTCAGTTGTACGCTCTGTACATATGGTTGGGCAAAGCGGCGGCATGCCGGCAAAGGCTATAAGTTAATAAGAAAACGTGTTGCAATTCAAATGCGAAAACAGTTAAATGTACGTGTTAACTTTTTACGATGAATAATGAGGTGTCAAAGCATATAACTCTTGCGACGCGAAAAAACAGAAAATATTATAGTTGGTCCAGTGGTCATTAACGCAAGGCATAATTTACTACAGACACATTGCTATATATAGCATCGAGAGAGCATGACTATGATTAATTAGTCGGCTTGTGACAAGTTGAAATCGGCGTCCTGTTATGAATGGAAATTTAACAGAAATAAATAAATTACATCTCTTAGGAACATATCTAGTCATTTAGTTTTGGATGTGGAAATACCTCCAAAAGATTTGTCACCTTACACTAGAGGTGATAAATGAACCAAGATTCTGCACCTAGAGAGTACTTGGGGATTTTATATCACGAATATTAAATACTTAAATTGGATGAATTATAAACTGATAAAAACTTTCACTGCAGTGATGTTGACGAAAATTAAAAATTATTTTAGAAAATATTTGTATGCTAAGAAAATTATTAATTATTTATTAATCATTTATTTTCAACGGTATGTTTTTCAAAAACAAATCATTCTTAGCAATTTCAATTTCGAACATATATTAAGAAAGAAATGACCAATCAATGCCGATCTTATAAACAGAATGAATGGATAGCTTGCGATTATGCTGTTATATATTTTACATTTTTTAATTATTTTGCAGACAATAAAAATAAATCTGCATGTTGAGCAACACTTGCCCATAATAAGACTTTCTGTATTTGGCTACAGTTGGAAGAGGGTCCTTATTTCAGCAAAAAATCATCGTTAGAAACGACGTCCGCCCTCTTGCACAAATGTTTTGATCTATGCCAGAATCATAGAAATATATATGATATATTTGAATGATATCATATTCAACATGTTTTGGGTATCAATCAAAAAATCGAATATTGTTACAAACTTAATATTGTTTTATGAAATAAATAGATTCTACCACAGCAGAATACCATATCAAAAGTTTTCTACATGGAGGAGATTTGTACCAAAAAAGGAGGTGTTTTTGGAGGACTATTTTGAAATTTGAAAATAAAATAAATAAAAAGGAGTTAAATTTGGCAGGGCCGATTCTTATATATCCTCCACTATGGAGGGTATTACAAGCAGATTATAGTCGACTTCATGAGAAGTGCTGTAACATATTAGGGAAATTATCATATTTTTTGCTAAATGTACTAAATAAATTTTGATGTTTTACTATAAAAATTAATTAATCGAAATAATATTTCATTCAAAAAAGCAGTAATCAGTTGTTAGGGAAGAAATTTTGGACCGATTTCGCTCATTTCCATTTCTTTACCATTTTTATATAAACAATGCAAATTTCGAAAATCCATTATCTTTTGCGATTCTATATGATGGGCCATTTATAATTTGAACTACCGATTACTTTTTATTTTTATTTTCAGCTTTATGTGTGACATTTGCAAAATGTAACGCTATACACTCGAAAAATTTGAGATATATGAAATACTTAATTTCAAAGTAGTGAGTCTTTAACGCAAACTGTAATAAATTAACGTGGATTTTTTTCGAGAAGAGACCGGCCTTCAGTTCAGTTTGTATGTTCTCGTTCAGAGCATTCAATAGAAAACATTGCTGCTGTGGCTGAGAATATTCAAGAACATCCATCAACATGAACTCGTCATCGTTCTCAGGAACTGAACATTTCTCGCTCTTCTTTGGGAAGAATTTTGCATTTTGAAATATTGTGTTCCATTATTAAATGAAAAAAGCAACCTTTCCAATAAATCCAGACATTAAAAAAATAGTCAGCACTTTTTTATAGCCGATTCCAATTTAAAATTTTAAATGGCCCACCCTACAGTTGCAGCCATTTGTTAGGTACCAGTCGGAGTCTGCCGTTTGTTTGGTACCATCTAAATCCTTTTTTGTGCCATTTTCTCTATAAGTAAAAACCTTTTTTTTGCGAACAACAAATGTTATCCCTTATTGTACATTTTGACCCTAAAAGTACGAATATCAAAATAAAGCAAAGTCTACGCAGCCAGAACGAAGTATATACAAATTTGTATTATTCTTTCTGCAGCCGTTTAATTTGAACCATTTTTATCCTTTTTCTACCCGTTTCACACCTAAAAGTAATTTTTCTGAAAATTGTCTTTTGAACGTCTACATATTCAAGGGAATGTATACACAGAACATCATAATTGTAGCAGCAGCCATTTGATCGGTACACATGTTGTCTCTTTTTGTCAATTTTTACCCTAAAAGTACGAATATGAAAATAACGCTTTATTGTTAGAGTCAGCCACAACGAAGTATACACATATTTCCATTATTCTATATAAAGTCGTTTTATTTTGTATCCTCTTTCTCTACGTTTCCCCCTAAAAGAAAAAAAATTGAAAATTGACTTTATTTTGAACATCTACACATTCAGAGGAATGTACACACCTAATTTTAAAATTATATCTGCTATTTGGTCGGCACAAATTTTGATCATTTTTACCCTGAAAGTACGAATATAAAATATTCGCTTTATTTTTGGAATCTACGCAGCGAGAGCGAAGTATGCACCGATTTCCATCATTCTATCTGCATCATCACCTTTCTCCCCTTAAAAGAATTTTATTTATTTATTTTGCACGATACACTTTCCAGGCAATCTATACACCGGATTTTATGATTATAGCTGTAGTGTTTTGGACGATACCAATTTTATCCCTTTTTCCACATTTTACCCCTTAAAAGTACGAATTTCGAAAAAAAAAAAAGAATTTTACATGTATATATGTGATTTGTGGAATGAACAGACTACTTTTCACGTTATTGGCTATTGTAGTTTGATTGGTACTAATTTTATCCCTTTTTGTTCCATTTCACCCTGAAAGTATGAATCACATCATGGTACACGCTCACGCTATAAAAGGATTGAACTTGTCAAATATCAAATAAATCATGAAAAAATTTTATTAAATGCTCGAAATATTATGGGTTATTGGGTATTTCCTGTTCTTGTTAATATTTTATTTAAAATTAAAAATATTTTTTCACATTGTCGCCAACTGCAATATAAATAGTTGTATCAAAACAAATTTTCAAAAAAAATATTTTGTGTTGACTTTTTTGGACATAGCCTCGATAAACATAAATTTGACTTACACTGGATAATTATCCAGGCTATGTACAATATTTTAAACGTAAAATTATCCTTGTTTAAAAATTCGTTTTATACACACTTAGATATTGCTGTTGGCGACAATTTTGAAAAAAAATACTTGATTTCTAATTGAAATTTTAACTTTGTTTTTAGGTTTTTGTTATAGCAGCTTAGTTATCCAGTCTTAAAGAAAAATAGTCCCATACTATGGTGGGGGATATAAAAATAAGAAAAAAATCAGATTATACGCCAATGATAGTAATCATATCGAGGACTTATATTTAAACGTGGCTATGAGCCATTTTCTTGGAAATGAGCTTCTGATGGCAAACTATTCTCTGATCTGTCATGTAAATTTGGAAATGAATTGTTTTCTAAAACTATTTTATTCTAATATTTTTGATTCTGATCGATATGCAGTCTTTAGAAAAAATATTCAATTCCCACTTCGCTATATTTGAAAGAAGTCAATATCAATGAGCAAAACTCAGTACTTAATAAATGGTCTTTCACTATTCACCTGCAACGTCCAATGACTAAGACATTATCTAATGACATTGTAACTAACATAAGCGGTTATCTTTGAAAGAAGCATACTCTGAATGAACCAATTAAAATTATGTGATTCTAAGATAAAATTCTTCGGTTAAAATGTAACACGGCCAAATTGATCAGAGAGATAAGATCAAACACGAGCACACCACTACCATCGGCGCAAGGGTGGTCCCATCCGACGCTTTAAGGATTTCCCTTTTTGGTGTGTAAAAAACTAACCTAAATAGAAACGCTCTAAAAAAGAAAATCGAAAATTTATGCAAGCAACAATACAATACAAGTCTTAATCCTTCACAACAGTGGCCCACACACGTTTCGATATTTCGAATTTTGTGTGTTGTTTTAGCATCTCGGTTTTGTAAACGAAGAAGACATCTCTTGATATTAAAACTACATTTTTTATTGCTAGAACGAATGAAATTTGGCTCTTTCAGCACAAAAGCGCTGCACTCCTTTTGAGTGCATCGAAAAGGATTACGGGTGGAAAAAAGAGAACAGCGAAAGGAGTCTATTGTCTGAGTGAGTGCGTTTGTTTCGAGTTAAATTCTTTTTGTGTTCTTTGCTAATTTCTTTTGTTGAAATCAATTGTGCGTAAAAGTTAATGTTAGTTTTTCCTTGATTAAATGTAAATAGAAACGTTCGCTCATTGTTTTCGAATAGGAGTTACATTGTGTCTCGTTGCCAGCGTTCGAATTTGTTAAGGCCAATAAAATTTTGTACGGAATTTTGAATATTCTCTGGAAGAGGGTATTGTTTTGTTCGCAAGGTAGTCAAACAATTTTACGGTTATCACTGGCATACAAAAGACACACGAAGTGTTGTGTTTTTGTAACAATTTTCTAATTGCCAAAAGAATATTTTGGAAATTGGTTGGGTGGAAGTAGGAATAGTTACAAGTATTGAAAATAAAAATAGTTAAAAATTCCTGTTTAATTTGTATCTATGAAAACTCTAGAGAAGGTGGGACCAATTTTAACACTTTCAGCAATCTCGGATATTTGACATTTTTGAGTTTACCGAATCCGGAAAAATTTTTTCCAGATTCCTGGGATTTTTAAATGCAAAGCTAAATCAGATTTGTACCAAAATGAACTTGCACAATGTGGATGCTTCAGTCGGAAACAGTAACACCTCCATTTACAGATCCTCCTATAGCAACTAGTTCCAATTAAATATTGTACAATTCTACAAACATCAATAACTAATTATTAAGTACATATGAAACTATACATTAAAGAACAAGAACAAATATATTAGTATCCCCTGAAGTTTTTTTTTATTTGGATACAAATTGCTATATTCAAAATGATCACGGTATACGAATTTTTTACCACTTATTTAGAAGAGTCAATTATGAAACATAGTTGCTAATAATGATATAATATTTGGTATGCTAGTACCTAACATAGATCTTAATGTTCCAAATAATAATTAATTTTGGTGGATCGCCAACTAATTTTTTCCTTTAATTTTTATGACAACTTTTTTATATAAACAAAATTATAATGAAGTGATGTTTTCCAACTTTTTCATTCGAATTTAAGTGTATATTTTTGCAAACTACTTTTTGTAGAAGTACATGCTAATATCACTAATAGTAATATTAAGCCTCAAGTTAAAGACAGAGAACAATTAAAAACTTTGTATAAAGATTTAGTTTAATTTGCCCGTAAACGAAGGTATTTCCAATGAATAATAAGTTGTAGCTTCTTTGTACGACAATCGTTAGCGCATAAAGGACCTAAATAAGAAAGTCATTCTAGATTTGTATTGGACCTGAACAGGACCATATACATATGAAACTAGATATGACTGAGAGACTGGGTACTCAGTTTTGTACAGAACTCTTAATTTCCACAGGATATAGATGTTTAAGTTTTCCCTCTTTAAAGTTTATTTATTTTTAATTTTTTAGGGAGAAATTTGAAATGGTTTCTAATGCTTAAATGATACAGATATAAGCATAACGTTTGAAGTTTTTTTAAATTTTGTATTTGTATGGTTGAAAGATTGTACTGCTGGAAAGAGTACGAAAATAAATTATTAGAACATCTATGTAAAGAGTGATTTTTTTGAGGTTAGGATTTTCATGCATTAGTATTTGACAGATCACGTGGGATTTCAGACATGGTGTCAAAGAGAAAGATGCTCAGTATGCTTTGACATTTCATCATGAATAGACTTACTAACGAGCAACGCTTGGAAATCATTGAATTTTATTATCAAAATGCGTGCTCTGTTAAGAAAGTTCAGAAAGAAAGAAATTGTGTTCAGCGACGAAGCTCATTTTTGGCTCAATAGGCAGAATTGTCGATTTTGGAGTGAATATCAGCCAGAAGCATTGCAAGAGCTACCAATGCATCCAGAAAAAGTCACAGTTTGGTGCGGTTTATGGGCTGGTGGCATCATTGGACCGTACTTCTTCAAAGATGATGCGAATCGTAACGTAACTGTGAATGGTGAGCGCTACCGTGAGATGATATCCAACTTTTTTTTGCCCAAAATGGAAGAACTGAACTTGGTTGACATGTGGTTTCAACAAGATGGCGCTACATGCCACACAGCTCGCGATTCTATGGCCATTTTGAGGGAAAACTTCGGAGAAGAATTCATCTCAAGAAATGGACCGGTAAGTTGGCCACCAAGATCATGCGATTTGACGCCTTTAGACTATTTTTTGTGGGGCTACGTCAAGTCTAAAGTCTACAGAAATAAGCCAGCAACTATTCCAGCTTTGGAAGACAACATTTCCGAAGAAATTCGGGCTATTCCGGCCGAAATGCTCGAAAAAGTTGCCCAAAATTGGACTTTCCGAATGGACCACCTAAGACAGCCGCGGTCAACATTTAAATGAAATTATCTTCAAAAAGTAAATGTCATGGACCAATCTAACGTTTCAAATAAAGAACCGATGAGATTTTGCAAATTTTATGCGTTTTTTTTAAAAAAAAAGTTATCAAGCTCTTAAAAAATCACCCTTTATATCCTTTCGAAATTAAAAGTTCTGTAAAAATGAGAAAATATGTAGTTTAATGACTCCAAAGTTTTTTAAATGGCAAATTTTGTTTATTTAAATTACCAAATTATTGTGAAGTTTGTTTTGATCTTTCTTTTGGATACCACAAGAAATACTTTAGAGAATGTTATGTTATCTTATCAAAAATTTGCACAAACAAGTAGACAAATATGCATTATGTCTCAATCGGCGATGATGTCAGAATTCAATACCAAACATATGTGTTTTTTGCAAATTCATATATTCGAAGATTAATTGTTTGATGGAAATATTAGGAGGATGTGTTCACAAATTCGCTGTTAATATTATTATTAAATACACATTTCGTACACTCAGAAAAATAACATTCCTAAATTTGAGAAAAATCTATACTCCAAATTTTTTCAACAATTTTACTCCAGTTTTGCAGAATTTTGCTCACAAGTAGGAAAATTAACTAAGAATGAGTAAAGTTTCCGTATTTCAAAGTCAAAGCAAATAGTTCATTTTCTAGAAATAGGGTATTAAATTTACTTAAAAATATTCCATTGAATGTAATAAATAAGGCGCCTATATTGCCTTCACAGCAATCATGGATCAATAATAACTCAACTCTTCATAGCAGAGATATCATGAAACTTTTGAGAAATGTTTCATGTTATAATTTTTTGTTTTAGTTTTGCATACTCTGAAGCAAAATCATCTGTTTGATTTTTTAGTTAAATTGAAGTTATTTTAAGTTCACCTTTTTCCTTGTAGCAAGTAAAATTGTCCTCAGTTTAAGTAAATATTTACCTGATTTGAGTAAAAATTTACTTAGTTTTGGGTAAATTTAAGTAAAATTTTACTTAGATTTAGCAAAAATTTACTTGGTTTGAGCAAAAAATTAACTTAGTTTCGAATAATTTTACTTTAATTTAGTAAAAATTTACTTGGTTTTTAGTAAAATTTCAGCAAAATTTTACTTAGATTTAGTAAAAATGTACTTGGTTTGTGGAAAAAACTTACTGGAATTTTCTCCAGATTGAGTAAATATTTATTTGGTTTGAGGAACATTGAACTAGAATCTAGTTCAAAGCATGTACAACTTTCAAGGAAAAGTTTGAATTTTTGCTTTGACCCTATACGAAGATCAATTTACCTGAATTTTAGTTCATTTTAATTCAATTAGATTTCCGATTTTATTAGACGTGGATGTTGGATCATTTAGGTATAAACCAATAAAATAGCAGTCAATGGCTTCGATGTTACACATCAAGCTTCAAACGAAGCAATTTGTTTTTTTCAACATCACAAATCAATATTTTGGGAAAATCTTAAATCTGCGGTATTAAGAACTCAGTTTAGTTTATATTCTCCTTAATTATGAAACATTTTTCTACAGTGTAATCTAAAGAGAATTACTATGATTAAAAAGTTTTCGAAATTTCCTATTATTCGCGGTCTTATGGTTCATAGCCATTTTTGCAAGTTTAAAATTGAGCACTATGAATTTTGAAATAAGCACATAGCAATTGATGCTCAAATATATAAATAAGACTTATTGTAAACTCGATAACGTTTTTTATGAAATTTTGGCAATGTTGTTTAAAAAACGCACTTCCGGGATGTGCACAGCGAATTTAAAGATACCAACTTCATCCGTCAGATTGGTACCATTTTTATACCTTTTTCCAAATTTTTTACAAAAAGTGCATATTGCGGTAGGGCACGGTAAACAAAAAATACAAATTGGATATTTTTGGGAAAGTTTCATTTTCGCGGCAAATATGGCAAAAATGATTTTCATTTCACACCTGACATTTTTGTTTGTGTATTAAGAACCAATTTCGCTTGTAACATATATGTAGCCAGTCGTGAAAATTGTTGAAAAATCCAAAATTCGCGGTTGCAATTGCTTATATTTAAACTTTCTCTATTCAGGATTCTGCAACTTTTCTGACACAAATATTCCGAATGAAGACAGCAGCCATATGCCATAAAAATATTTTGGTATTCTCAATATGGTGAAAAGTTACGCGGTCTTTTCTAATGATACTTTTCACAATTTTTGACTTTTCAGCCACTATTTATCCTATTTCAGCCTGATAAGATGGGAACCAAAATGCTATTAACTGCGAAATGATGGAATTTGATAATGCGATATGCCCTAAATCTAGAAAAATGCTTTAAACAAAATCTTTGTAGCTGCTCCATTCTTGAACTATATATATTATTTATATTATTTCCATGTTCATAGCCAATTGTGCAGTCACAAATTAACGTGTGAGTAGATAGCCAATTAGGAAAAATTTGAAAAAATGGCTTTAGAACACAAATTTCTTCTCCAAATTTATATGACAGATGACATCCAAATGTGAGAATAGTTTGCCATCAAAAACTCATTTTCAAGAAAATGTTTCATAGCCACTTATGAATATATGTCCTCTATATGTAGAATAAACGTATTGGTAGCCTTGCCCGGTTTGACATAATAAAATTTGTATATGGGCATTTCCACAGAAAGGTCCACCAAAACCAAAAATTAGAAGTTCTTGTAAACACTTCGATTTATCATATTTTCATAGGGAAACAATCAAATGTAACTAATGTACAAAAAATTTACATTTATTCAAATCCCATCTCGAGATATTCGAATGCAAAGTCGAGCAAGTGCCACTTTTGTTGTCTAAAATCTTTTACGGAGCACAAAGAGTCAAAAAATAAAGAATAAAAAAAGTCAATAAATAATTATTATGTGAGAATAAATTCATTGAATACTTCTGTTGATTAAAAAACATATATATTAGCTATAATTTCGTAAAAAGTACAACATAAATACCACGATGGAAAAAAATGTCACGTTCGACAGGGCTTAAAGTTAAATTACAAAAAAGTATTAATAATTCTTGGATAAAATCGAAACCATTTTTAAGTGACATCGGTGCACAACATTCTAAAATTAGCCACATTGAAATATTGCCACAGGTTTCGCTGAAATTGGAGTTTGAATTGTGGGCCGCGAAAACGACTTCTGTTTTGGTGACGTACGAATGCCTTGGTTTTTTTAAATTATCTAGAAAGCCAAAATTTTCCCATAATCGACATTAGCACCAATTATACCGATAATTAAGAGCTATATATATGCATATTATTTAAAATTTTTTTTTTCAAAATTGTTCTTTTTTCAATTGTTCACAATATTCCTATCCATGACAACTGGTTTTTGCTATTCAATAGTAGATTTGCTAATGAAATGTATGCCATATAATCTGTTAAATATTCGACTTTGAATCACTGCTAAACTTGCTTTATTTCCAATACAATACTTTTCTCAAAGACAACACATGCCACACAGTCATGTTGTTAATAAGCCAACAAAATAAAACTCAAATAAAGCCGTCAGCGGCCTTTTGAAGTGCCCACAAACAAAGGAATTTTCGCTAAATAATTGAGATCGTTGGTGCAAAAGTTAACGATAACGATAAAATATTCAAACATTATTCAAATTCACAGACTAAAGATGACAAACACGGCGGCAGCAGAAACCACAAAACATCGATTAAATTAATTTCTGATCGCACTCAAAAGAATCCTTCTCGCCATGAGCCATGGCTCGCACTGTACAACAACATTTGATATTTATTTATTGCTGTTCCTCTCGTTGAGGCCAAAAGAAAAATTAAAACATTTTCAATAATAACAACAGCAGCGGCAGTAGCATATGGCTGAGGCTGAAGCTACAGCGATTGGCGGTTGGCGGTAGAAAACGTTGTTATAAATAATCGCACAGTTGGCGGTGACACTTGAAGCAACTCGCAAAAATCTGCTACCAATTTGTTTGTGTTGCCTGTTTTGCATGTTGCACATTTGATTGCCAACTGTGCCCAGTTGCAGGCCAACAACAACACAAACACAGGCATACGTAAGCCCAGTTAACATATTTGGATTCGTCGTAGGTAGCAGTAGTAAATATCTCGCATGAACGAGGGTCCTTCAGCAAGTAAGAAGCAATATTTATTTTTTAAGCGTATAAACTATACTAGGAGCAGTGGCTAAGACCTTAAGAGAGAGAATTAGAGGCCACTTTAACTTGAAATCGTATTTTTGAGTAAAAAATCTGATGTCAGGGATAGTATTACGATGAAGGTCTATAAACTTCAATTGGTTCGAAGCTTCTAAAACAGGAAATATTTGAAGAAATATTAATTTATTTAAAAACAAGTAAGGAAAGGCTAAAGTCGGGCGGGGCCGACTCTATGATACACTCTACTTTCTATCCGAATACAATTCAATCGGTAGTAAAGTGAAATCGGGAAGGATTTTTGTATCCTGTAAATGTATGTGTTTGACAAAAAATGTTAAATCGGAAAGGACATTTGTATGAGGATATATTGAAACATGGAACGAAATAGGTGAAATATAAAGTGTATAGTTTGGCCAAAATCGGTTAAACTTTTGGCAGCAACATTTGTATATTTAAATCTGAACCGATCTTACCCACCTTCACCATAGTTTTGTTTAGTTGGACTATAAGATGTTGTGCCAATTTTAAAGAAAATCGGGTGGTTTCTACAGCGCAAAAGTCAAATCGGGAGCGACATTTGTATCGGGCTATATCTAAATCTGAACCGATCTAGCCCGCTATATCAACAGGTGTTTCTAGTTAGATTATAAGATGTTGCGCCAAATTTAAAGAAAATCGATCACAATATGTGGCTTTTAAAACGGCAAAAGTCAAATCGGGAGCGACATTTGTATGGGGGCTATATCTATATCTGAACCGATCTTACCCAATTTCTGCATAGGTGTTTTTAGTTTGATTATAAGATGTTGTTCCAAATTTAAAGAAAATCGAGTACTATATGGGGTTTCTAGAGCGGAAAAAGTCAAATCGGGAGCGACATTTATATGGGGGATATATCTAAATCTGAACCGATCTTACCCAATTGCAGCATAGATGTTTTTAGTTGGCTTATAAGATGTTATGCCAAATTTAAAGAAAATCGAATACAATATGTGGTTTCTAGTGCGGAAAATGTCAAACCGGGAGCGACATTTGTATGGGAGCTATATATAAATCTGAACCGATCTGACCTATATTCACCAGAGATGTTCCTAGTTGAAATATAATATGTTTTGCCAATTTTAAAGAAAATCTGTTGTAATATGTGGTATCTAGTGTGAAAAGAGTCAAATCGGGAGTGAAATTCGTATGGGGGATATATGTAAATCTGAACCGATTTTCTTCAAATTAAATAGCGTTCGTCCTTGTCCCGAAAAACTTCATTGTGCAAAGTTTCATTTAGTTATGTCTACAATTGCGACCTGTATCGTGAGTACAAGAATAGATGGACAGACGACTCAAAATTCTAATTCTGATTCTAAGTCGATCGGTATAATTAACAATGGGTCTATCTCGTTTCCTTTTGGGTGTTACAAACAAATGCACAAAGACATAATACTCTCGTGGAGTGTATAAAAACATCGATCTTTTTATACCACTTCCAGTTACTTTCCGCTCTGCCCTCGCTAGCTGCTGGCCACATCGCGAGCAAATTAACCAAGTATGGGATGTAGTTTTTGGCGGAATTTAGTCATGATTTGTTGTGATCATTGTAAAAATTGTTGGCGGTATATGTTACCGATTCTGCTCCTTAACTACTGCGCGTAACCAATTGCTTTAATTTTGCTGTTAAACACACGCTCCAGTAAAAAGGGCTTCTTTCCTCTTCTCATGCTCCTTGGATGCTAAGAAGGCGTCGTTTTTTGTCGTCGTCAAGTACATTTTGAAAAATTATGTGGCGGCGGAAGATCTTGACAATTTTACAAATTATCAGATGATACCAATTTATATTATTGTTTATTGTTCCTTGCAAGTTGCAACACTAAAGGACAAAAGGGTTGAAAGAGTCAAGCACACATATGAACAGTCACCAACAAAAAGTGAATGGCAAAATTGTGGTACGAAAAAATCGTGAGAAATTATTATTACTCCATCGTGATGATGTGGGACATCGAAGGGAAACGATTGCGTAATTTATCACTTCAAAAGTACAAAAAGGGGTAAATATGGATTTATGTATTATTTTGGTGATATGGCGACGAAATCTAAATAAAAGGGCAAATACATATAGGAGAACGGAGAGCATATCCATCGCTTACTACATATGTCCTACAACTAAATTTGGACGAAGAACCATCGAAAAGATAGCACCGAAGTAGTGAATAAGATCCATATCTTGTGATTCGGAAGTTGGGAAATATTGGATCATAAATATGGTGATATTAACATGGAGTTCTCATTGGAGGGATGCTCTTTATTTTGAAAACAAAAAAGCTTTGCTTCTATTTGAACAAAATGTACTCTATTTCCGACATGATGCTACTATACTTGCAGTCTAGATATTAAATCAGAGAGCATATACAAAATGAGTGTCGAAATTTCTCCCGTAGTGTGTTAAGTCATTTACAGCCACACTCGATTGTTAATAGTTCGTTTTCATTAAAATGTGAAATTTTGCTTATTTGTCAAACTTTTGAATATAGAGATTAATTTGATTATCTTTATTTGATACAACATACAAACATAATAGATTTTTATACACTCCACGAGAGTATTATGGCTTTGTGCATTTGTTTGTAACACCCAAAAGGAAGCGAGTTAGACCCATTGTTAAGTATACCGATCGACTTAGAATCACTTTCTGAGTCGATTTAGCAATGTCCGTCTGTCCGTCTGTCCATCTATTGTTGTAATCAAATTACAGGTCGCAATTATAGTCCGATCTTAACAAAAATTGGCACAAGCAAGTTTTGTGGATCAAGGACGAACCCTATTTAATTTGGGGCAAATCGGTTAAGATTTAGATATAGCCCCCATACAAATGTCGCTCCAGATTTGACATTTTCCGCTCTAGAAACCACATATTATACTCGATTTTCTTTAAATTTGGCACAGCATCTTATAATCCAACTAGAAATACCTATGCAAAAATTGGGTTAGATCGGTTCAGATTTAGATATAGCCCCCAAACAAATGTGGCTCCCGATTTGACTTTTGCCGCTTTAGAAACCACACATTGTTCTCGATTTTCTTTAAATTTGACACAACATCTTATAATCCCACTAGAAACACCTATGGTGAAATTCGGTAAGATCGGTTCAGATTTAGATATAGCCCCCATACAAATGTCGCTCCCGATATGACATTTTCCGCTCTAAAATCCACATATTGTTCTCGATTTTCTTTAAATTTGACACAACATCTTACAATCCAACTATAAACACCTATGCAGAAATTCGTTAAGATCGGTTCAGATTTAGATATAGCCCCCATACAAATGTCGCTCCCGATTTGACATTTTCCGCTGTAGAAACCACATATTATACTCGATTTTCTTTAAATTTGGCACAACAGCTTATAATCCAAGTAAAAACCTAGTGTGAAAGTGGCTAAGATCGGTTCAGATTTAGATATAGCGCAAATACAAATGTTGCTGTCAAATGTTTAACCGATTTTGGCCAAACTATACATATTATATTTCACGTACTTCGTTGCAGATTTCAATATACCCCCATACAAATGTCCTTTCCGATTTAACATTTTTTGTCAAACACATACATTTACAGGATACAAAAATCCTTCCCGTTTTCACCGAATTAAATAGTATTCGGATTGAAAGTAGAGTGTATCATAGAGTCGACCCCGCCCGACTTTAGACTTTCCTTACTTGTTATCAATTAATCACATCAAATATTTCAATATTTGCTAACAGGCTAAGATAGAAATTTCCACTCTCAGTACATATAAGCTCTCTGGTTAAATAAAATTTTTTGAGAGAAAAAGAAAGAGTAACATAAGAAAATGTTTAAGATTGGTGTAGACGATAACTATTGAAAGTAGTTAAGGAATGTATTCAAACTTTGGACATTTTCCTTTCCAAATTGGCAGAATACTTGAGGGCATTTGGTTAAACTACGACATGATTCTATATTTCATATAGAAATTACCTTCTTCTTGTTCGTCAAATAGCTAAAAAAAATATATATAGAATGAGATTGTTAGAATTCCATTAGAACCAATAAATAATGATATAACCACTACTATTTTTATTGAAAACACCATATTTCCATATTCTTCATAGATATCTAGTTTAATGTACTATAATGACATGGTCATAACCAAAAGAAAGTACACGCAACATGAAGATTGGATATATCAATCGAAGACAATAAAAATATTTTGTGATTAGCTCTTACAATTGTGACAACTACTTATTATACAGAAATTAATACTACAGTATCAATAATTAGTGACGACAACAAACAATTTATTTCTAACAATAAAATGTACACCAAAAAAGTTTGGTTTTTTGTTATAACTTATTAAAAATTATCCAAACAGTGGAAGATATTGATCTATAATAATTTTGTTGGCCATAGTAATCATATTCATAAATATAAAATATGAATTTATATGAATGAATTTATATATCCCTACCAAAAGTTTACATTACTCAAACAATAATTAGTTGTTACAATAAACGAATACTGAAATTTCAGTCGAGTGTCACAAAAAGAAAATAAATAAACAATCGTAATGTAAACAAGTAAGAACGCGTTAAGTTCGGCCGGGCCGAATCTTATATACCCTCCACCACGGAGTGCATTCCACAGTATTATCAGCAGATTAAAGGATGTCGGCATAGAAGTACAGAACCATATTACGAAAATCGTGATATGTTTATGCACAATACTATATTTGATTACTATTTCAAACTATAATGTATACGTATGCGCACTGTTTAAAATCTACTACTATAAATAATTGCTGTAAAATGCTGTAATTGTGAAAGTGAACATGCCGAAAATATTAGGCGATTGCCAGTCGCCATTTGGGAGAAGCATTTTCAGATACAGACAAAGTGACTGCATTATTTTGATAAGAAAAGAACAAATTTTAAGGATATCCCCATTCGCCCCATTCTCCGCCCAAATGTACAAATTTGGAAAAAAAAATTCAGCGGTTTGAAAGGTCCCATTTTTATCCCTCTTTTTCAATTATATCTCTTAAAAGTACGAATTTTGAAAAATCCCTCTATTTTACGTGTTTATGTAATTAGAGGGATATGATGTCGTATTATTGGTACCATATTTTATCCATTTTTGTCCCATTTCGCCCGCTAAAACATTTATTTTCTTTGTGGTGCTTCCAAGCTACAAGAGGAATGTCCGCAACAAATTTCAAATGTATGAAAATCAGAAATTTAATAATTAAGCCAAGGCTACCAATATTTGTATACTATATATATAATGGATATTATACTTCAATTCATAAAATAAAAATAAGGGAGCAATCGTGAATACCCTTAATATTGGGGGATAGAGAGTGTATTTTCAGTTTCAGTCGTTTGGTTTGTTGTATTTCCATCCTATTTTAATTTCAAAAGAATAAATTTTGAAAATGCCTTATCTCTCACGTACGCATTACAAGACAACTTCATGATTCTACCATTTTTTGTCGTAAAAGCAACAAAATCAAGTACGAATTTCAAAAAAAAAGATTTTACGTGGCTATGCAGTCAGAGGAATGTATACACCGAATTCCATGATTCTATCAGCGGTCATTTTGTTGGTACCATTTTTATCCCCTTTTTAAATTTTGCCCCCTCAAGAGTACGACTATCTAAAACCTCTTTATTTTACGTATCTACACAATTAGAGGGATGTACACACTGAATTTCATCATTCTAGCTGTATTCATTTAGTTGGTACTATTTTTATCCCCTGTAGCCATTGTATCCCTTGAAAGTACGAATTTGGAAAAAACGTTTTATTTTTCGTGTCTACGCAGTCAGAGGAATGTAGACTCCGAATTTGTGAGATCAATTCAAATATCTCTTCAAGTTTCAAAATTAAATAAAGGTCTGATATTTCTTATTTTATTGGAAAATGTGGACACGACAGATAACGATCGTTCGCATTAATAGTGAGTAGAGCATGAAATGAAATGTTTGTTTGTTCTTTGTCCTGTCGCTTCGAAAACTTTAAATTCTTTATTTTTGGCGTTCGGATACACGTCCAAAATCTATTTTTCCCGGATTTTAATTTTTTTCATATGGAGCCTTGACAGGAAAAATCCGAAAAAGCGGATTTTGAGCCTACATCCGAACGCAGCTTAAAAATATTTTGTCATCTAACTGCAATATTTGACATACCTGATTAAAAGCTATGTGATCTAAATTTGTCTACAACATTTTTAATTTTATTGTGGATGGAAAAAATATGCGAAGAAATATGTAAAAATTTCTACTGAATTCCAGCGGGATTCCCGTACGAATTTCCCGGGATACGGGAAATGAAAAATGTGCGAATGGGAATTTTCCCGTGGGAAATCCCGGGATGCAAACCCTAGTTGAAATGGAGTAAAATAAAATAAAAGTTATGTGTGTGATATTTTGTATTTTACAACAAATATTTCCTTATTCGGCCATTGAACTCTCTCGTAAAAATATTAAATTATTTCAACATCTAGGTCAGTAATTCATCTTATTTGTATTTCAATATTTACTTAGAAAAAATTACGAAGTATAGAAAAACTAAACTAACTATAAAAACTCAATGAGATGCTTGTAAGATGGCATGTGTACCTTATTCCTTGGTGCGATTTTTTAAACGCAAATTCGGCAAGTGAGTTGTGCTTCTCGTTTGTTTGTGAGAATCATATCCTTATAGAGGCCGCTTTTGATGTTGAAAAGTCGCTGCGAAGCCACTTGAAAAGACTTTTGACATGGTCGGAATCATGATCGTGGTAGTCTGCATCCATGTAATAAATGTCACCATGCCATTTGTAAATAAATTTGCATGCTATTAAATATAGATGCAAAATTGTCTTGAGCCAGGACAATATCCCAGTTCAAATAAAAAAATATTTTATTGGGATCGTTGAAGGTATAAGAAGAATTTGCGTACTAATTTCAAGATTCTAGGCCCAGCTGTTTGGTCATTGCTGTGGTACCATTTGTATCCCTTCTTGCCCCATTTTACCCTTAAAAGTACGTACTTCGAAAAACTCACTTCAAATCTGATCTCTACGCTGTAGGAGAAATGTACACACCAAATTTCATGATTCTAGCTTCAGCCGTGTTGTTTGTACCATTTTTGTCCTTCTTTGCCCCATTTAACCACCTCAAAGTACGATTTTTTCAAAATCCACTTTTGGGATGCCTTCATGTCGCAAAAGGAATGCCCATACCAAATTTCAAGATTCTAGGCCAGCCGTCATTGTGGTGGTATCATTTTATTCCTTTTTACCCTGTTTTACCCCTGAAAAGTACGAATTTCGAAAAACCCCGTCTTATCACACCTCTACACTGTAAGAGAAATGTACACACCAAATTTCATGATTATATAGATGGACAAACGCTTTAAAATATTTAAATTTTGTAGGTCCCGAACGATGGCTGGACACTATTTTCCAGATAAATAAAGTCATACAAAATTTATTTTCTAAAACGGAGTCACGCGTGCTTTATGTTATTGTAATCAATATAAAGCGTTGTAATAACATACAATTCAGAAAAAATTTACGAGAAAAACATAAAACGTAGAAACAGCTGATTAACCCTTTGACGACCATAGACCAAGAATTTTTAACATTTATAATTGTCCAGGCAATTTATAAAGAAGGCTTGGGGCAACAACTTCAGCCTGTTGTTTCGAATTTTTATTTTTTTTTGGTGAAAAATGTCACCTTAAATCACAGGTATTTATATTTGTCCAGCAACGTGGCGCCAATTTTTTCAGGACGTAATTATTATTTGGTCTGAGATCACATCGGCCAAAAAATAAAGGAATGAGAACAGTCGCCAAAAAATATATTTTGTTATATTTTCTAATAGCAGTATGAAAACAATTCTGAAATTTTGAAATAAAATAATTAATTATAAGAAAGTACATAATTTTACAATATTCGTTTCGAGTATTTTATGTGTTATTTTCAAGAGGAAATGACTTAAATATTTTCAGGGTCATTTCTGAAGATACGATCTGTTTAAGGCGTGTCTTTTGGATTCATTTGGATCATTTTCATTTAATTTTCACGGTAGCGTCAAAGCACCTTTTTGAATTGTTTCTTTTGAACAGTTTTGAATAATTTCTTTTGAAAATATTAACTATTCTCTAACTATCAAATTCCAATTTTCTCGACACCCTTTTTCGGAATTTCCTACTACCGAAGTGCATTTCCGTGGAACAGATTTAACTTGAATCATTTCCAGGGAAGCACTCGTGCTAAATATCAACTCTTTCGACTTTAAACCACTTAACGGGGCAACACCTATCAAAACATCCCTGAAATCCCTGAGAAAAAGGATAAATGTCAAAGGAAATGTTAATTTATAGTAAAACACGAGCCAAATCATAATTCATTTTCAGGAAACGCAAGAAGAATGATCGAGGCGACAAAACGGAAACGGCAAGGATACGAACGAGTACTTCTCAAGAAAGTAACATACACTGTCACAACACACACACAGCGAGCAACCGAGCAACGTTAATCTCCCAAAGGAAATCTACGAAGCGTCTGTAATACGAAACTGGACAAAAGCGAGAGCAAAGGAAATTAACATAACTGTCTTTTTGTGGTTTTATTGTTCGAGACAGACAAAGCCAGTGAGAAAGAAAGGATTGAAAGAGTTTCGTATATCCTCGGTTGTCCTTTTCAAATGAGACATTTGAAAAATTGTACTTAGGCTCACACATTTGAATAGCAATTCCCTGCAAATGAGGAAGTTTGTTGGAAGCAGCCCTTTGACGAAGGATTATTTCTATTTTTGTACCGAATCACTTCGAAATATCAATCATTTTGAGCATTTGTCATTTTAGTTAGTTTCCCGAAAAGAACAATCCGAAATATGAATATTAAATTTGAAATTCATGCATTTCTATGGCGTAGTGCACAGAGTAGAAGACTGCGCTCATTTGATATTGTTTAGAAGCTGGCTTTGTTTGGTGCCAATTGTTGGCCTTTGTTTGTAGCAACAAAAAAGAAAAACTACGAAAGAATGAGTCTTTAGTTTTCTCTTCCATAATTTACCCCTAAATGAGATGCAAATAGTTTCTAATTACTATTCGAATGTTGTCTACGAACTGACATTAATCCCGGTATTACAGGAGGCTTAAAAAAATATTATCCTGAAAATTATTGTAGTAGCCTATCCACTACTTTTTAAAGAATTGCGCTAAAGACCTCCACGATCTTGCATAAATTATGGAATCTAAATCCTTAGAACACCACGGACTTTTAAGGTTCATTAAGGTGGGATTATAAATAATTTGCAAACGCAATGTGTGGCCTAAATACTTCTTAGCCCGAGACAAATAAGACAGTTTTAGATTCTTCAAAGGATTCTTTGTGCATTAGGGCGTACCTCAAAAAAAAAGTTCGCCGTACACCTTCGAATATGAAGTATTATTGAAAGGTAGTTTCAAAAAAAAAATTTTTATTTTTTTATGCCGAACGTAGGGGTCGCGCTTTTACATTTTTCTATATAACTTGTATTTATAAACGGATTTTAAAGTGTGATACATCGATGTAAGTAAAAAAAAAAAGTTCGCCGTACACCTTCGAATATGAAGTATTATTGAAAGGTAGTTTCAAAAAAAATTTTTTTATTTTTTTATGCCGAACGTAGGGGTCGCGCTTTTACATTTTTCTATATAACTTCTGCATTTATAAACAGATTTTAAAGTGTGATACATCGATGTTTTTGTCTCGACGAGGCCGATTTTTTTGTCTTTGAAGTCATTGAGCTCAAGCACCCCCTTCTGGTACTTGCCCATCATATCTCAGTTGCTACTACCCTAATGTACCACTCTAATATCAGAAAATTAAAGCTCACATAAAATCATGAAACTCTTCCTAAGGAAGTATGTCGATTTTCGCAGCAGAAAAAGTGTTAAACTAGTTTTTTTCTTATTTTACCGAGAGCATTGCATGTATTTATAAGTTGTTCTTTGTATCTTCGATGTTTACAGTCGGTTGTCAAAGTGTAATACATATATTGGTGTTTTTGGCCCATGCGTTGCTCATCGGTGACCGCCATAGCTGATTCATGCACAACATGAGCAAAACTACTTTGTCACATTGTTTCCCTATTGCAAATCGTTTTACCTGTGAAGTAACGGTCTATATTTTATTGTAACAATAAAAATTAGTTCAGTAATAAGGCGTTGGTGGCTCAACAAAGCATTATTAAATATTTCAATTTCCATTATACAACGGTAAAAAAACTAAAAAAATGTCTTTTACGATCAGTGCATTAAACAACACTATGTTACCGACTAAGTACGATGTTATTAATTATTTCTTGTATCTGCGGCATAACACTAATCCCAATAGAAAATTGAGTGCTTTTAAACAAGAAGCTTTCAGAAGCATTACCCTTTTATGGGAGCGGGCAGGCATTCCAATTATATCGGTATCAGGTGTTCGTAAACGGTTGGATAAACTTCTAGACGATTACTATAAATTGGTTAAAAGCCCATTGAAATGCAATGTAAATGAGTGGAATAAATTGTTCTCAATTTCGCGTTGTAAGTGTGGCATAGAAAGAAATGTTCCATGCAGTTGCACCGCCTCTGATAAAATCCCAGACGATGCGAAAGACTTTTTCAGCGATCAATGGGGTCCACGGCTGATGACTTTGGATAATGTTTATCATATGATGTCGATGAAAAATTGCGGTGTTCAAACGTGCTCAATTGTTGCACCATCAAAAGCGGTATATACCGAGTTCAACAGTATTGGGTATCAACCAGGCAGCGATGAAGAGCTAGAATTTGAAGAAAATGTTGGCGATTCCTCAGAGAAGATTAAAACAACATTTACGGTGGCGGACATTTCTTTGCGTAATTTTAGTTCGGCTTTGGATCGCAGCGATACTTCAGTTCGCTACGGTGCCTTGCTTGCGACCATGTTAATAAAAGATTTAAAATTGTCTATTGCCGCAAAAGCCAAAGAAGAGTTATCTGCTGAAACAGCCGAAAATATATGTCAGTTCTTTGAAGGGTTTATCATCAATAAAAATAAAATATTTCGAGAACGTGTGAAGTTCCGTAAGGAAGCAAAAGCGGCGGCCAAAGTGTTAAACTAGTTTTTTTCTTATTTTACCGAGAGCATTGCATGTATTTATAAGTTGTTCTTTGTATCTTCGATGTTTACTATTTATGCATCATATTTCAATTCTTAGAACAATAAATATAAAAATTAAGGTACAATTAAAATTTTAATCAACCCTATTTCGACGCGATTCAAGTTGGGTGTATTTTTGGCGGCTCTCAAGTTTAGAAAAGATGTGGCCCATGCGTTGCTCATCGGTGACCGCCATAGCTGATTCATGCACAACATGAACAAAACGCTCGGTGTTTTGAGAATGGCATGGATAATCTGTGAAAATAAATGAGTTCAGCAAAGAAAGCAATCAAATTAAGTTTTTCTTGTGCTAACCTGGTAAATCGATAATTTCTTCTGAAAATTGGAATGCTTCTAACTGTTCTTGCGAAAAAAACTGCAAGCATGGCGGCTCAGTCAATTCAAATTGTTTCCAATCGATCATATTGAAATATGAGTCACTATCAAAATTGATAAAATTATGAACTGGTGGACCGAACATTTGTCGAATGCTTCCCGTGGCTTCATTGCGGGCTGATAAAATCTTATCATAGGCATCTGAACGCACTAGTTGATCTGGGTCTGTTATCATCGATAACAAAATATTTTCAGGATGAAAAAAATATCCGTTATTTTCAATGAACGGACGGATGACCTCTTGAATATCTTTTGGCAACTGACGAATCCAACATATATAAAGGAAAACATTCCGACTTCCGTGAATTGCCAGTGGTTGGCTTTTTACAAGAAACCAGAATGGTGCATACACTTTCACAACGAACTGAGCCAGTTTTCTCAATACCATCGAGGGTTGCGTACACGTCATATAAAAGCGCAGAATTCGAGAGGCTGTTGTTAGCCAGCGCGCTTTGCAAATAGCGCCGGGCTTCTCGCTGGCTAATTTTTCATCGCATTCTCCGGTATGAACGGCTCGAACCATACGATACAAGTAAAGCTGGTCGCCTCGAATATTCCACCCATCTATGTTCGCTGGCATTTCTCCCATTGTAATGCGTTCGAAATTTTGTTTGACCTGACCAAACGGAATAAGCAACAAAATATGCGAATTATTAATTAATAAAATGCTCACAAGTAAAGTATACGGAACACACGGACACGAAACACTATTAATATATTAAACTTACAGGGTAGTGTATGCAATTTTGAATGCCTTCTCCGATACTTCCGGGCCAGATTCCAGGTCCTTTCTGTTTTCCAAGCAATGATCTTAACAGCGCATTAAATGGTAACTCGTTGAAGTGGAAAAGGCACACGAACCACTGCAGCGGTCTCTGTAAATGGCGTTCCATTCTCACAATGACTCCACTTTTGTACCCAGTGTTGGTAGCAGTTCCATCGCAACTTATGGCAACTAAGTCATCCAAATTGAAGTTTTCACGACTCAAGTAATCCACGATGCTCCTCTGGATCCCCAAAGCAGAGCTATCAGTGGGCGTAGCATAACCAATGAATTTGGAATCAGGCTCTTTTACAATGGTGATGTGTTCTTCATTTAAAACAATATTTCGCGTCACATTTGCCTCGGTTACTTTTTTCAAAGTTGGCTCTTTCTTGCCATCGAAAGAGATACACTTTAATAATTGATGGCATTTGGCCGCCGCTTTTGCTTCCTTACGGAACTTCACACGTTCTCGAAATATTTTATTTTTATTGATGATAAGCCCTTCAAAGAACTGACATATATTTTCGGCTGTTTCTGCAGATAACTCTTCTTTGGCTTTTGCGGCAATAGACAATTTTAAATCTTTTATTAACATGGTCGCAAGCAAGGCACCGTAGCGAACTGAAGTATCGCTGCGATCCAAAGCCGAACTAAAATTACGCAAAGAAATGTCCGCCACCGTAAATGTTGTTTTAATCTTCTAATCTAATCGCCAACATTTTCTTCAAATTCTAGCTCTTCATCGCTGCCTGGTTGATACCCAATACTGTTGAACTCGGTATATACCGCTTTTGATGGTGCAACAATTGAGCACGTTTGAACACCGCAATTTTTCATCGACATCATATGATAAACATTATCCAAAGTCATCAGCCGTGGACCCCATTGATCGCTGAAAAAGTCTTTCGCATCGTCTGGGATTTTATCAGAGGCGGTGCAACTGCATGGAACATTTCTTTCTATGCCACACTTACAACGCGAAATTGAGAACAATTTATTCCACTCATTTACATTGCATTTCAATGGGCTTTTAACCAATTTATAGTAATCGTCTAGAAGTTTATCCAACCGTTTACGAACACCTGATACCGATATAATTGGAATGCCTGCCCGCTCCCATAAAAGGGTAATGCTTCTGAAAGCTTCTTGTTTAAAAGCACTCAATTTTCTATTGGGATTAGTGTTATGCCGCAGATACAAGAAATAATTAATAACATCGTACTTAGTCGGTAACATAGTGTTGTTTAATGCACTGATCGTAAAAGACATTTTTTTAGTTTTTTTACCGTTGTATAATGGAAATTGAAATATTTAATAATGCTTTGTTGAGCCACCAACGCCTTATTACTGAACTAATTTTTATTGTTACAATAAAATATAGACCGTTACTTCACAGGTAAAACGATTTGCAATAGGGAAACAATGTGACAAAGTAGTTTTGCTCATGTTGTGCATGAATCAGCTATGGCGGTCACCGATGAGCAACGCATGGGCCAAAAACACCAATATATGTATTACACTTTGACAACCGACTGTAAACATCGAAGATACAAAGAACAACTTATAAATACATGCAATGCTCTCGGTAAAATAAGAAAAAAACTAGTTTAACACTTTTTCTGCTGCGAAAATCGACATACTTCCTTAGGAAGAGTTTCATGATTTTATGTGAGCTTTAATTTTCTGATATTAGAGTGGTACATTAGGGTAGTAGCAACTGAGATATGATGGGCAAGTACCAGAAGGGGGTGCTTGAGCTCAATGACTTCAAAGACAAAAAAATCGGCCTCGTCGAGACAAAAACATCGATGTATCACACTTTAAAATCTGTTTATAAATGCAGAAGTTATATAGAAAAATGTAAAAGCGCGACCCCTACGTTCGGCATAAAAAAATAAAAAAAAATTTTTTGAAACTACCTTTCAATAATACTTCATATTTGAAGGTGTACGGCGAACTTTTTTTTTGAGGTACGCCCTAGTGTACATCCCTCTAATTGCGTAAACATGCAAAATAAAGAGATTTTTGAATGTCGTACTTTTATGGGGGTAAAATGGGAAAAGGGGATAAATATGGTACAAACCACATGGCCGCAGCTGGAATCATGGAATTCGGTGTATACATTCCTTTGACCGAATTTTTCCAAAGTCGTACTTTATTTTCTTGCTTTTACGACAAAAATGGGTAGAATCATGAAGTTAGGTTATCTTGCACTGTGTACGTGAGAGATAATGGATTATCAAAATTTTTACTTTTGAAAATAAAATAGTATGGAAATACAATCAAACTAACGGCTGTAGCTGAAAATGCACCCACAATCGCCAATACCAAATATTTATGATATTTAAGATGATTGCTGCCTTATATTTTTACTTTTTGGATAGACTTCAAGTATTATTTCGATATATAGTATAAACATATTGGTAACCTTGTCTTATCAGCGTGGTTTAAAATAATTAAAATTTTATATTTACATATAAAATATTTTTTAATATTTATACACTCCACGAGAGTATTATGTCTTTGTGCATGTGTTTGTAACACCCAAAAGGAAGCGAGATAGACCCATTGTTAAGTATACCGATCGACTTAGAATCACTTTTTGAATCGATTTAGCAATGTCCGTCTGTCTGTCCATCTATTCTTGTAATCAAAGTACATGTCGCAGTTGTAGCCAGAACCAAACGAAAATTTGCACAATAAAGTTTTTCGGGATAAGGACGAATGCTATTAAATTTGAAGAAAATCGGCTCAGATTTAGATATAAAGCCCCCATACGAATTTCACTACCGATTTGACTCTTTTCACGCTAGATACCACGTATTTTAACAGATTTTCTTCAAATTAGGCAAAATATCGTATATATCCACCAGAAACACCCATGGTGAAAATTGGTCAGATCGGTTCAGTTATATATATAGCTCCCATACAAATTTCGCTCCCAATTTTACTTTTTCCGCTCTAGAAACCACCTATTTTATCTGATTGTTTTCAAATTTGGGAAAATATCTTATGTTTCAACTAGAAACACCCATGGTGAAAAAGGATCATAGAAATTTCTCTCCCGGCTTGACTTTTTCCGCCCCAGAAACCTATTGTGTAAGTGGGTCACATCATTCCATGTTTGGCTATAACCCCGATACAAATATTGTTCTCGATTTGACAAATTGGGTCGGGTCATATTAGCCTATGATTAGGAAACATAAAAAAATCCTTCCCGTTTTCAATTTTTTACCGAATTGAATTGTATTCGGATAGGAAGTGGAGTGTATCATTCAGACGACCCAGCCCGACTTTAGCCTTTTCTTACTTGTTTTATTTGTTTTTTTGACTATTTTTAAAAAATTTAACATTTGTCTGTAATGTTACTGTACTTCTACGAAAATCAACAGCCTCTGTGGAGGGTATATAAAGTTTGGCCAGGCCGAACTTAAGGCAGTTTTTACTTGTGATTTTTCATTTTGTTTATAAATAGCGTGAAAATGCCCTTTACAAATTAGATAACATAATATTTAATATTTAAAAATCTGAACCGATCTCATGCTTCTTTACCATAGGTGTTTAGTGTAAATATAAGATGTCCTGCCGAATTTGAAGAAAATCGGTTAAGGTATGTGGTACATACCGCTGTTAACCTGAAATCGGGAGCAACATCTGTATGGGAGCTATATAAATCTGAGGCGATTTGAGCCATTTTCACCAGAAATATTTCTAGTTGAAATATAAGGTGTTTCACCAAATTTGAAGAAAATCTGTTAAAAATTACGGTTTCTAGACCAGATAATGTCAAATAGGGCGCGAAATTTGTATGGTGGCTATATCTAAATCTGAACCGATTTGACCCATTTTCACCACCAGATGTTTCTAACTTTGATATAAGGTGTTGTGCAAAATTTGATTAAAATCGCCTGAATTCTGTTGCGTCTAGAGCAGAAAAAGTGAAATCGGGAGCAAAATTTGTATGGGGGATATATCTAAATCTGAACCGATTTGCTTCAAATTAAATAGTGTCTGTCCTCGACGGGCAAAAATCGTTTGTGTCAAGTTTTGTTTGAATCGGACTATAATTGCGACCTGTATCGTGATTACAAGAATAGATGGACGGACAGACAGACAGACAGACATACGGACGGATGGACAGACAGACGGACATAGCTAAATCGTTTCATAAAATGATTCTAAGATTCGCTTCCTTTTGGGTGTTACAAACAAATGCACAAAGACATTATACCCTGTGGTGTATGGTATAAAAATTGGTACTTTTAATGTGAAAAATATATAAATTTGTAAAGGGATATATTTGATACCGATAAAATGGTATGTACGAAATTCGGTATATACATTCGTATGACTGCACAGACGTGAAAAATCCAGGAAATTTTCAAAAATTTTACTTTTATGGGGAAACGATGAGAAAAGGTACCAAAAATTGGTACCAATTAAACAACTGCAGCTAGAATAATGAAAATCGGTGTATATTTCGTTCACGTAGATTCGACATAAAATGCGATCTTTCGATACTCGTACTTTTTAGGCCAAAAAGGAATAAAATTGGTGCCGAACAAATGGCTGCCGATAGATAATCATAAAGTTCAGCGTGTACATTCCTCTAATTGTGTAGACGTGCAAATTAAAGGATTTTTTGCTAATTTTAGGGATAGCGGAGCAAAAGGGGATAAAATGGCACCAATCAACGGCTACAGTTAGAGTCGTGAAATTCTCTTTATAAATTTCTCATACTTCGTAGACGCGCAAAACATATTATCCAAATTCGTAATTTTAAGAATAAAATGGGGTAAAACTGGTACCAAGCAAAAGGCTGTAGTTAGAACTGAAAAATTAGGTGCATACATACGATTGTAAACACGAAAGATAATAGTATTTCGAAATTCGTACTTTGCGTTTCTGAAGAATAACTTTGATATATATATATATTCAGGGGCTATCAAGCAATAAAAATATATTTATAGTCATTAAATTAATTATTTAACTTTATTATAATAATGAAAAATCACTATTTATTTATAATATTTTAATATACTATTTTATTGCGCTTGTACGTGAGTGTAATAGTGCAATAGTCTGTCGATTTGGTCAGGCCGAATTTAACGCATTTTTACTTGTATTAAATTCAATTTCTTCTACAATAAGTGTCATAACTTTAACATTTATAAGTAGTTGGAAATAATACATTTTTGGTTTATAAAAAAATAATAAAATATTTAGAAACATATTTTTTATATTTATTTGTATGTTAATTATATGTGTATGCCATACAAGAAAAAGTTATTTTTTAAATTCTTTTTTGACAAAAATATTTGATTTTCGATCCACCCTAGAGTCTACATTTTTATATTTTTGAAAATCAGGAAATGGTAAATTTCGTCAAATTCGGAGAGAAGAGCCAAACCCTAATTATAAAGAGGCGTAACCGACAATTTGTTCGGAATCGTGGTTTTGCACATATTTGATGTATTCAGTATTTGTTTTATTATTTTCTAAAATAATGTCAATCACACCATTTTGGAAATAGGGAGGCTATATTTTTTATGAAATTCTTATTTACATCGGAATTTGGTCTACGCGCAACTCCAAGGCTCCATCAGAAAATCATAATGAGTATCGACTCTCGATTGGAAATTATTTCGGAATTCTTACCAACACGAAATGAACTGGAAGACGCACCGTCGCATTTTATAAACCAATTTTTCATCCTGAAAAATTAAAACAAAACAAGTAAGGAAAGGCTAAAGTTGGGCAGGGCCGACTATATGATACACTCCACTTTCTATCCGAATACAATCCAAATCAGTAAAAAAGTGAAAACGGTAAAATTTTTTGTATGTTTCCTAATCACAGGCTAATATGACCTGGTCCAATTTGTCAAATCGAGAATAATATTTGTATCGGGGCTATATCCAAACATGGAATGAGGTGACTATCTTTCACAAGTTCTTCTATTTGAAGTATAACGTGTTATGCTCCATTTTAAGAAATTCTCTGAAAATACGCGGTTTCTGGGGGAACGAAATTTGTATGAGAGCTATATGTAAATCTGAACCGATGTGATCCATTTCCACCATAGGTGTTCCTAGTTTAACTATAAGGTGTTTCGCGAATTTTGAAGAAAATCTGTTAAAATATGTGGTTTCTAGAGTGATAAGGGTCAAGTCGGGAGTGAGATCCGTATGGGGGCTATATCTAAATCTGAACCGATTTTCTTCAAATTAAATAGCGTTCGTCCTTGTCCCGAAAAAATTCGTTGTGCATAGTTTCGTTTGGTTCTGGCTACAATTGCGACCTGTATCGTGATTACAACAATAGATGGACAGACGGAAAGACGGACATTACTAAATCGACTCAGAAAGTGATTCTAAGGCGATCGGTATAATTAACAATGGGTCTATCTCCCTTCCTTTTGAGATTGTGGGTTAAATATATATTACTTGCCAGTTGTTTCTATTCTTTAAATGAAAAATGTTTTATTTGAACCGGGATATTCTCCTGGCACAAGACCATTTTGTTTGTATATTTTATAGAATCCAAATTTATTTACAAATGGCATGGTGACATTTATTACTTGGCTGCACACTACTAATTTTATGATTGCCACTATGTGAAAGGAGCCAGCAGAGTACCCCAGTTCAAATCTAATATTGATTACAGACCAAAAAACAAACAAACGAAAAACTAAAATAAAAAATATCAAAAATTTTAAAATATTTTCTTTATTACCGACATTCTGCATCATTCAGGGATATGCCTTAACTAAAGGTAACCGTATGCTAAAATATATTGACAAATGTAGTATTTTAACTAGAAAATGTGTATCTTCATAAAATGTACACATTGACGATCACTCACAAAGTAGCCTTTTCACATTTATACATTTTATAATAATTCAAACCCTGTGTTGATACCGAATTAATTACATAAACGTACCAACCTTGAAAGGCCCACAGTCTGACAGTGTTACCATATATCTTCCCCACTAACTTACTTGGAATGTAGCCTTTAAGAAACAATCTATATTTTCTGTTGCTTCCATTTTTTATTTTCTTCCACAAAGTGTATTTGAGACCAGTGTGCAGTATTTTTACACTTTCTGGGTCAGTTCTGTCGCATTGTTTTTTGATTGTGAATTTCAAATAGCCTTTGTACTTTGTCACAAAGTAGGCTAATCATCAAAAAATGCTGGCATCAAAATGCAAATTTAACACACATCTTCTTTCTTCCTTTCACATTGCAAACTGACAATTGCCTTCGACATTTTCATCGTCTTCTGTATCAACACCCAAAAAAAACGCAATGATTTATATCGAAAAATTTCTCTTTTAAATTATCGAAAATTTTAATTATTGCTGCCAAGCATGAAACTCCCGCTCGTAACGTCGTACGCATTGAAGAAGGTGAGTTGCAAATTGTGGTTGACATTGTTGAAATATTTGCGGAGTCGAAACAATGTCTGAGAGCGTTAACCGAAAGTGTCAGAAGGCAATGCGTGAAATATCACGCAACCAATGACAGACAGCCTTTAACAGCCGTCTCTGCCTCCAGTGCACACGTTCAACATGCATATCAACCATCAACTACCGATTATATTCCAACAGAAGTGACATATTTAATAAGGAGGTCGTACAGCTGATCAGTTTAAACGTTTCAAATGTAAAGGAAAGGAAAAGAAGTGAATTGTTTTGATTTAAAGAAATAATTGTATAAATTTAGAAGCGAGAACGATATGTAACTTATGGCAAGACGAGTGTTAGAGTAATGTTTGCAGATCATGGAAAACATTTTTTTGCGTTACTTCTGCGTTAAACTGTGGATTTCCATAGAGAAATTTCTGTTGATATCAACGAGGAATGTCCAAATATCTTCCGATTTTTATAAAAAAATTGGTACGTGTTTTTATACCCTAAACCACTTCGTGGACTAGGGTATTATGAGTTAGTTTCGCGCCAAATGTTTGTAACACCATGAAATAATTGAGCTAGACCCACCTATCGGCTTAGAATCACCAGCAGAGTCGATTTAACGATGTCTGTCTGTCCGTCCGTCCGTCCGTCTGCTGTCCATCTAAGCTTGTTCGCGCTCTACAGGTCGCAATTGTTATCCGATTGTCATGAAACTTGGCAGAAGTTATTTTTTCTGGTCAAGGACAATCGGTATTGAATTTGGAGGAAATCGGTTCAGATTGAGATATAGCCTCCATACAAATGTGGCTCCCGATTTTACTTTTTCCGCCCTATAAAGCATATGTAGTACCCGATTTTCTTCAAATTTGGCGAAAACGGTTCAGATTAGATCGGTTCAGATTTAGATATAGCCCACATACAAATGTCGCTCCCGATTTGACTTTTTCCGCTCTAGAAACCACATATTGTATCAGACTTTCTTTATAATTGGCACAACATTTTACAATCAAACATAAACCACCTATGGTGAAGGTGGGTTAGATCGGTTCAGATTTAGATATAGCCCCCATACAAATGTCACTCCCGATTTCACTTTTCCGCTCTAGAAACCACATCTTGTACCCGATTTTCTTTAAATTTGGCACAACATCTTATAATCCAACTAGAAACACATATGCAGCAATTGGGTAAGATGGGTTCAGATTTAGATATAGCACCGATACAAATGTCACTCCCGATTTGACTTTTTCCGCTCTAAAATCCAAATATTGTACCCGTTTTTCTTTAAAATTGGCGCAACATCTTATAATCTAACTTAAAACACCTAAGGTGAAAATGGGTAAGATCGGTTCAGATTTAGATATAGCCCTCATACAAATGTTGCTCCCGAATGTTAAACCGATTTTGGCAAACTGTACATATTATATTTCGTCAATAAACATACATTGTGAAAGCGGGTCACATCGTTCCAGGTTTCAATATACCCCCATACAAATGTCCTTTCTAATTTAAAATTTTTTGTTAAACACATACACTTACAGGATTCAAAAATCCTTCCCGATTTCACTTTTTTACCGAATTGAATTGTAATGAGATAGAAAGTCCGTCCGTCTTTAGCCTTTCCTTACTTGTTTGGGAGATGCCCATATGTCCATACTTTGGTATAACCCAAATGGGGCCCGTTTCTGATCTATTACAGCTCTAGAAACTACATCTTACATCGGATCATCAATTTTGCAGATCATGATATTTTTCAACTAGGAATACCTACCTTGAATGAGAAATATATATTACTACTGTATAATTTGTATTTGTCTGTCGGATAATTGGATCAATTACCATATTATAATCCATATTCGTTAAATATGACTAAAGATGAATTTATAGTAACTGTATAATTTATATGAACTACATAAAATTGCTCCCATGAAGTACCTGGATTTAGTAATCAAAGCGAGGTACATACACAGGGAGTGGTGTAGGGTATTATATAGTCGGCCCCGCCCGACTTTAGCATTTCCTTACTTGTTGGTATTGCAATATATTAAGGTGACCACAATTCCAAATTTTTAAACTTGTAACCTTGATATATTGCATATTTTGAGGAATTTTGAGAGTTTTTATACCCTCACTATACAGAGTAGGAGGATATATCATTTGGGACAGAAAAAAAATTTAACGGATTGAAGGAGTGACTTAAGACCCTATGTATGTTTGGACCAAATCCGTTTCACGACTTTTTAAGGTGTTTGAGCCATGTCCGTCCGTCCGTCTGTCTAGCTGGTGTACACGATAACTCTCGAAAGGAGTTAAGGAATCGATTCAATCTTTGCACATTGTAAAATTTCTCCCAAACTTAGTTTAAGATCGAAGATAGGCGAAATTGACACGCCCCTTCTGGTACCTCCCACACAAATAGTCCATATTCCAATTTTAAATTAAAACCCATATAAGTTCCACGCGGATATTCGGTATCACCTATATTTTGGTATTTGATAAAGTTTTAATAATCACATTAAGTGTGCTAAATATGGCTGGTTTTGCCACGTCCCTTCCAATACCTCCCACACAAATCACTCAAAACTACTTAAAATTAGAGACGTTATATCATCTATACTGATGATCGGTATACTGCAAAATTTGATATTTAGCAATGCTTTTATAGTGGTTACATTCATGTGGAATATGGGCGATATTGCCACACCTCTTCTGGTACCTCCCACACTAAGTGGCATACACATCCACACGGGTAATCAAAATCATTTGCAATTTGATACTTAACAATGTTTTTATAATCACGTTAAACACATTCGTTTTTCAGTTTTAATGTTAATTTATTTACAAAATATTCATGTAAATATGTATATTAATTACAGAAATAAAAGTAAATATGTCTTTAGTGAGACTTTTTTTAAAATAACTAAGCGGTCTTTAGTGAGACTTGTTGATGGTTTGCAATCTATAATGAGACTATCCGATACTTCTTATGTCGTTCGAAGATCCTGTCGTCAACGTCAAACTTTCAGAAGCTGTACATCGAAAGTTTTACTCTCTTTCCTCTACTCTCTTTATCTGCAGTCATTGTCTCATCCTCTCTCGCTCTATGTCTTTCTTCCAACCGATATCTATGTCCAGAAACTTCCTGTGTTGTCAAGTCTATGGAGCTAGTTACCCTGTATTGTATTCCTACAATAATAAAACTTCTACACGGGTGCATGTGGATCCCATTATATTTTTACAATTGTTTTAGAAATGTGGAATACAAATTATCCTGCCCTACGTTAATTTTACTTACTTACTTGTTCAATGGAAAATTGTTGATCCTTATCGAATAAAAAATGAGAATAAAATTAAAAAAACAATTTTTTTTTATAAATAAGAAAATCTAAAATCCATATTATTCAACTGATTTTAATGAAATTTGTTACATGTCTCATTTTGTACACTTATTACTTGATCTTAAACTTTGGCAGATAAGATTATGTTAATATTTTTATATAGTCTCCTTCTAAGAAGCTGAGAAATATCCTCGTAATACAAAACGTATATCGTTTAAACCAACTTCTGTAGAAATTTGGAATTTATGGAAATTATTTAAGAAAATGTCAATTCAAATTTATCGAATTCCCAAAGGAGAAAATATCTTATTTAGTTTGCTATTTTTTACCATGAAATGAAATATTTTCTGAGTTTGAGGTTAAAAATTATAATAAATGATATGTTTACACTTACAGGGTATGTGCCTCAGCGCCGCATGAGCATGAGGCTACCTGGCAACATATTTACAGTAAAAACGTTATGAAGAACAAAGCAACAATTAATTTAATTTTTAAAAATTGTATAAACATTTCTTGATTAAATCTATATTGTAATTATTTCAATGTTTTGTAACGAATACTGCTTCAATCTTGTTAAAAAAAAGCAATTGTGTCTTAAGAATGTTAGCAAATTGCAAACTCCTTTGTATTCAACACTCTATTTCGTGGTTTTCAAACGGCATCTACTCACACGTACATCTGATCCATGGCTGGAATTGAATTATACAAATTGAATGGTAATTGAGAATTAAAAAAAAAATATTTTTTTTTAACTTTTTTTTGAAAATGCTATTTAAAAAAACTACTGAATATTTTCTCAAATTTCTTTTTTTATTTGAAAGTACAATCCTTCCGGTGAATAATGGAAAATAATTTCAGTCAAATGGCTGCCTCGGGCACCCCACAAATAGTAGTCCAACGGTTGAATAGTTGAAAAAAAAAACGTTAGATGGCGGACCCTATATTTAGATATATTTTATTTTCTAATATTTGGTATCATAATGAAGAGCAGACAATAAGCTGTCGACAATTTGTAACTCTCAAACTTACAATAAATCGTATAAGCTGCAATAATTTGAGGTTCCTACGTCGTTTTCGAGTTTAAAACTCCAAACTAGAGATGGGCGCGACTCACGTGAATTGCGTGAATCACGTGATTCACGCGTGAATCACGCGTGATCGTGAGCAAAATTTATTTTACTCACGTGAGCGTGCGTGAACGTGAGGAAGGAAAAAATGTTAGTGCGTGAATGTGCGTGAGTCTAATTTTTGCGTGATTCACGTGATTATTTCGTGAGTCGCACATATTTATTAATTCTTTTATTTTAATTTTATTTCCTTTAAAAATGTGAAGTTTTCTATCAAAATAAAAGTCATATATAAATTTTTTCTAAAACAAAGTGCTTCAATGCAGGTATAATTTCTATTATTTAAGCAAGCATTCCCTGCTCCAATAGGCACTGCATTTATTAAGGGGGTTTCCCATATAAATGCAGTGCCTATTGTTAGTTCAATAAAAAAAAACAAATAAGTTATATCGGGGTATATGCTTTGATTTCTATTTCGATTTTATATCAGTGTTCGATTTTTAACTTATTTTGCGTTAAACTATACGATATATCACACTGTAATTTTGTACACTACTTTATAAATATGAATTTAAGACAAACATCGCAAAAGTAGTGATTTAAATAATAAAATTTTCGGATTTGCGCGCCGTACTCATTTCGATTTAGAATGTATATATTATTTTCCTTGTGTAAATTGTTTGCGTGATTTTTTTTTTATTTTTTTCAGTGTTTTGAATCTCTGAATGTCGTAATTGGAGGGAAAGATATTTGCCGGAAGTCGATTCCACATACGGATGGTACGGGCGACGAACGAATTTATTCTGTAATGTGTAGTGCGGTCGGTTGTCCAATCGACAACAAATGGGTGAGCATTCCTGGAGAGTCGCGTATCTCTACCGAACGTTCTCACGGGCGGTATAAGATCACGAATTTCCAAAGAACAAACACCATGAAAGTATCGATAGAACAATGACACACAACCAACATTACGACGGTGTTCAAGGGAGACAATAGAATTGGATATCCTACCATCACCTATCAACACCATCGCCCTCCTCTGGACACGGTCAAATAGCTCCAGTGATGAAGCTGGAGCACCCGACCATATATGGGAGTTGTATTCCATCTTTGGTCTGATGTAGGTAGTGTAGATATTGAGAAGATCAGAGGGTGTGAAATATTTCTTACATCTTTTTAAAAAGCCTAAACATTTGAAGGCATCTTTCGACACATCAAATACATGTTTTGTCCAACGAACATCACATTGTATTTTTATGCCAAGAACAACTAGATCATCTGATTGCTCAATATCTACACCGTTCATTAAAATCGACGACACCGTTGGATCGATGAATCGCTTGTGAGACAACAAGGAGCACTGGGTCTTACGCGCATTAAAATCTACTCTATTCTCTCGACCCCATTCAGAATTGGCCAGCAAATCCTGGCTAAGTGACTCATCCATCAATCGCCTTTTATCCTCAATTTCTTGACGACTTGGTCTATGATCGAATGAGTATGAATGACAGAGGTTGCTGTCATCCGCGAATGAGTATATTGGATTCACAGTCCGATCCAAGAGGTCGTCGATGAAAATAAGAAAAAGGGAGAGGGAAAGGACAGAGCCCTGTGGTACTCCTGCGGTTAACCTATGCTCGTCGGATGAGAACCCATCTACAACAACACGTATAGTGCGATCTATGAGGAAGCTCGATATGAATCGAGAGAAGTCACTACCAACACCAAAAGCGATAAGCTTTGATATGAGTGCGCCGTGCCAAACTCTATCAAAGGCCTTGGAGATATCTAGAGCAACGACCTTACTCTGACCAAGCTTGTGAATAGATCGATTCCATTTTTCAGATAGCAGTGTCATCAGGTCTCCCGTAGATCGATTCCTACGGAAGCCATACTGTCGATCATTAAGTAAGTCATTAGTTTCTAAATACCTCACAAGATGGTGGTTAACCATACTCTCCATAACCTTCGAAAGCGCTGAGCAAATCGCGATCGGTCGATAGTTAGCAGGATTGTTAGCCTCACCTTTTTTAGTGATGGGCTGGATGTTCGCAATCTTCCAACGCGCTGGGAAAACCCCTGCACGGTATGCAAGGTTGAAAAGATTACGAAGGGGACGGGCAAGCGTCGAAGAGCACTTACATAGGTCAAGTGCTGAAATGCCATCCGGGCCTGGAGATTTATTTACGTCGAGATTTGCGAGAACCCTTTTAACTCCACGCATTCGAAAAAATATCTGAGGCAGATAACGTACAGAAACTTTTCACGTCTAAGTACCCTGGCACACATGGTTCTTGTCTGCTTGCGTAGCAGATCAGTTGTGGCATTTTTATTTAAACGCCATTTCCTGAATGCTTCCTCTTTGGATCTGACAGCAGCCTTGCATGTCTGGTTAAACCAACTTTTATTAGATGGTTTATCCGAAATAACTTTAATTGGAATAAATGACTTCATTCCAATCAAGATAATATTTTCAATCATTTCAGCCGCAGCATCTATATCGCCATTTAGAAAACAAAGTTTCCAATTGAAATGCTGGAAAAAGTTGTTGAGCTCGGCCCAACGTGCCTTTTCGTATATATATATTGTCCGCTTTGGGGCTGCGGTCGAAGCGACACGAAGAGCGGAATACGAAAACGATGCTGAAACAATGCAGTGATCCGAATTACCAAGAGGTGCTAGAACGTTAACTTCATACTTTTCAGGGTGTGATGTTAAGAAAAGATCAAGAATATTAGAGTGTTGCCCTTGGACACACGGAATGTGTGTCGGTTCATTCACTAGTTGCGTCAAATCATTATGCGCGGCAAAAAGCTCGGCGTATTGACCCTCCGGTGTTGAGTGACTCGAATGGGCAAGTCAAGAGGAATTATGGACATTGAAATCGCCAGCAACCACAATTTCACTGTCAGGATAATCCTCTAAAATTTTTCACGTGATTCACGCGTGAATCACGCGTGATCGTGAGCAAAATTTATTTTACTCACATGAGCGTGCGTGAACGTGAGTAACGAAAAAATCTTCGTGCGTGAACGTGCGTGATTCAATTTTTTTCCTGCGTGAGCGTGAGCCAATAATCACTCACGCGCACATCTCTACTCCAAACTACATCAGAAAATAAGCGAGTTGGTAGCGTGCTCGGGTATCAGCGTAGGGGTTGTGGGTTCGATTCCCACCAGAGGCTTTGGTCTGTCGCTGCAATAACTAGCTACAATGGTCTTAGTCACCCCTGCTCAATCCCTGGTCCCACAATTAAATTTACTTTGTATTGTAATGTATATATATAAAAGAGTTGCGTTACTGACTGACTGACTTATCATTGACCAGCCCCCAGACCAAACGGCTGAAGGGTCATGAAATTTTCAGGGTAGTTCCAAATATGACGTAGACGTTGACTAAGAAAGGGTTTTACGAAATTCGTACTTTTAGGGCGTGAAATGGGACAAATTGGAATAAACATCGAATCTTCGTCCTGACTAAACGGCAGTAGCTACAAACATGAAATTCGGTGGGTTCCTTGCAACGACCATGCAGACGAGCTACAAATAGGGATTTTTCGAAATTTGTACTTTTAAGGGAGGAAAGAGACAAAAAGTTATAAAAATGGTACGAATTTAAGAACTGCGGCTAGAATCGTGAAAATCGGTATTCACATTTCTCTGACAACGTAGATTTGCAATATTAATGGATTTTACGAAATTTGTACTTATAAGGGATGAGCGGGACAAAAAGGGATAAAAATGGTACCAACTAAAGTATTGTAGCTAGAATCGTGAAATTTTGTATGTAAATTCCTCTGGCCATGTAGAAGCGCGTTAAAATTGGATTTTTCAAAATTTGTACTTTTAAGGGTTGCGAGGGATGAAAATTGTACTAATTTAAGTATTGCAGCTATTGTCGCGAAATTTGGTGTGTATATTCCTCTCACCACATAGAAGCGGAATATAAATGCATTTTGTACTTTTAAGGGTTGCACGGGATAAGAATGGTACCAACTAAAGTATTGCAGCTAGAATCTTGAAATTTGATGTGTAAGTTCTTCTGACCATTTATAAGCGCAGTAAAATTGTATTTTTCGAAATATGCACTTATAATAAGTGAGCGGGACAAAAAGGGATAAAAATGGTACCAACTAAATTATTGCAGCTAGAATATTCAGATTTGATGTGTTAGTTCTGCTGACCATGTAGAAGCGCAGTAAAATTGGATTTTTCGAAATTTGTACTTATAAGGGGTGAGCGGGACAAAAAGGGATAAAAATGGTACCAACTAAAGTATTGTAGCTAGAATCGTGAAATTTGGTATGTAAATTCCTCTGACCATGTAGAAGCGTGTTAAAATTGGATTTTTCAAAATTTGTACTTTTAAGGGTTACGAGGGACAAAAAGGAATAATAATGGTACTAATTTAAGTATTGCAGCTATAGTCGTGAAACTTGATGTGTAAATTCCTCTGACCATGTAGAAGCGCCATCAAAATGTATTATTTTTTGAATAAAAGGCTCTGCGGTTATAATTTTTTATTAAAATCTGGGTAGAAAATTATAAAAATATATATACAGCTAAAACAGTGTACAGCACATTCCTTTGACTGCATATGAGGGCTATGTCTCCAATTCCAATTTACTATTTTAGAAAAGAAAATCAAATAAATACTATCGGATAATAGACGGATAATTACAAATTGCTAGTTTTATATATTTACAAAGAACGTTATACAGAAATATCACTACGGAGCAAAGTGGTTCCAAATCGATTATTTTTGGGACTTAATTCTGTAACTTTTGAACGGAAAGAGATACCTTGACGAACATCCGTACGCATTTTGTGTACACAATTCTAAAATTCAAGGAAATATATGGAAACATTATCATTAAAATTATTTTATCGTCCTAAGAGCCATATTTTTCAACCGATCTTTATAAAATGTGGCACATACCAAATTTTTTTGCATAATAACTATGTTCAGAAATTTGGCATATCGGTTCAGATTGTGATATAACCTTCATACATATATGTTTCTCATCGTATGCGGCGATTTTTGAATCTTTTCAACGTAATGTCGAAATTCGAAAAGTGGGGAAAATATGTTCTAATCATACCTCATACCCTCACACAAGGGTATGATGACTTTGTGCAATTGCTTGTAAGACTCAAAAGGCTTAGAATCACTTTCTGAGTCAATTTAGAAATGACCATCTATTGTTGTAATTAAATTACAGGTCGTAATTATCTTAACAAAAATTGGCACAAGTACGTTTAGTGTTTAATTTGAAGCAAATCGGTTCAGATTTAGACTTGACTTGAAATATACTTTGACTTTTTCCGCTCTAGAAACGACATATTGTAACCGATTTTCTTAAAATTCTGCACAACATCTTATAATCTAACTTGAAACACAAATGCTGAAAGTGGGTAATATCGGTTCAGATTTAGATATAGTCCCCATACAAATGTCGCTCCCAAATGTTTAAATTTTGGCCAAGCTTTACGTATTATAAAGGGTGATTTTTTAAAAGCTATAGGAAAGTTTTTCAAAAAAAAAACACATAAAATTCAGAAAAATGCATGAAATCTTCATTTGAATCGATAGTACGGTCCATATAATTTAATGTTTGAAGATTATTTCCTGCAAATGTAGACCTTGACTGCGCCTCAAATGGTCCATCCGCTTAGTCCTATTTTGGCATTTCCACGTTTTTGAGTAACAGAGGCCCAACAGCTGCGAACGGCAACGAATCGATAATTGATGGTCATCATTAACACTGGCCGATACAGCTGCGATATTTTCTTCAGTTCGCACTCTACGTAAGCGTGTTGGTGGTTTAATGTCAATGTAAATTTGGTGCGAAATTTAGTCACAATAGCCGCTTTAGTGGGAATAGCCGCTTTAGTGGCTTCCATAAAATGGAAGCGCGCGATGAACTTTCTTAACAGAGCACGCATTTTGATAATAAAATTCGTTTCGTTTGTTCGTTTGTAAGACGATTCATGGTTAAATTATAGGCCAAACTGAAGATGTTGGACAGTGAAACAAAACACGAAACGTGCGTCAGCTGTTTAAACCAGTGTTGCCAAAAAGATAATAGCTAAAAAAGCACCCTTTATTTCACCTATAAAAATACACGGTGAAAGCGGGTCACATCGTTCCAGGTTTCGATACAAATGTCCTTTCCGATTTAACATCTTTTGTCAAACACATACATTTACAGGATACAAAAATCCTTCCCGATTTAATTGCTTAACGAATTGAATTGTAATGGTATACAAAATGGAAGGTATCATATAGTCGGCTCCGTCCGACTTTAGCCTATCATTACATGTTTCTATTGGACCTGAGCAAGACCATATACATATGAAACTAGAGATCGTATGTAGAAAAACTGTGTACTCAGTTTTCCACTTGGTGATCTTCTTTGCTTTTAACAGGACTTAATTTCCAAAGTTTCGTGTCCAGATGGTCTTGTTCAGGACCAAAAAATACCGTCGTACGGTGTAATACATCTTGACTAAGAAGTCAACGTATGGGATTAAAAAATATACTAAGCTCTGCGCTTAGCGATATTGGAATTTGAGCAAACGACATTACGAAATCACCCTCGCCAAAAAATATGAAAATGTTTTCTTCTTTCCCCAATAACTACTGAGCTAGTTGAGGTGCACAATTTAGTTTAAATATTCACGAGCACTATCACTGTGCAAAATATCTTTGCAATGGGTACATAATTGCACTTTTGGCAACACATTCAAAATGTGACATGGCCGAGGTGACCAAATGTGGAGGGTCACCGAGTAGCCCCTATACCACCTAGGTATCCAAAATTTTTCAAATCATCTAGAAAACACATCTGCTCTCACATACACCTCAAGATAGCTCTATCCGTTATAATGTTACAGAATTATGTCAAAAATAATCGATTTGGAACCACTGTGCCGCAATCTTAAACTCTTCTCTAATGCAATTCCCTTAAAATCCGAAAAAAAAAACAGAAAAGTAAGTGGAAAATTTTCGAGAAACATAATACGTATTCATTTGCAGCATTAGTTTGGTTCTAAATAATTTTTTTAGCTCTATTTTCGTATTTTATCAATTTCTGAAAATATAGCTGCTTTCAAAGAATTTTCTTGGTCATAATAATAACTTTATCACATCAAAACTCAACTCGTATTTGAATTCTTGTCATATTTTAATAATAATCAACTCAAGAATTCAAAAACTGGAATTCTTCTCGGTTGTGGAAATTACAACTGCGCCTAACTGATTTCACCGCAGTACTCTAGATTTTCATGTCACTTACTGAAGTGATGGAAAAGTGAAACTGCAAATGTAATGATGGCTAAAAACTCAGTACATTGCCAACGTCAGTGGTACGGTACGTGTGCATAATGTAATGGCCACCAAGTTGCCAACGAAATGCGGGTCAGACACGTTTCGAGAAACTTTTGAGGCAAAGACTGGCACCGGCAGTGTCTGTGCTGATAATGGAGGAGCCCGAGTGGCACAGCGCCACAGCACCTTCAAGCAGATGCAGTATGTCATTAGAGTTGCTTACGGTGCTGCTGGTGCTGGTGAGGATGTTTCAAGTGGCAGAGGCAGCAGCCACCAGCATATGGGCGCATGGGTACATTTGCGCATGCGTGCGCCCGGCATGCGCACATACTCACTTGTGAGCCTTGCTTGCTCTTCGACGACTACTGCGAGTAGTAATAAAATTTGTTTGCATTTGGCTGGCATTTGTTTTAAAGTCTCATATTCCAAGGCATAGTCTGCTGTTGTCTGCTGCTTTTATGATTAATTTTCCTGCAGTATCCAGTATCCTGAAACTGAAATTGAGGAAACCGCAAAGTCTGGCTGCATGCCATCACATTAGGAAAACCATTAGAAGAGAGTTTTATTGTTTTTCTTCATGTATTGTGCGAGTGTGAGTGCCAATTCCTCCAAGGTAAAATTAGAAATGCAAACATTGGCGAAATGATCATAAAAATCAAATATATTTTGTCAAATTGTTGTATTTCATTGTTGGACAGACAGACTGCCTTGCCTCCAGGACCAGGTGTGTCTGCATTTGAATTTCGATGGAAATCTCAACAAATGGTGACATTTGCAACCGCACATTGATGTGCCTCCGCCAGCGCAGGAACGACAACGACAGATGTTTCGTCGTTATCCTGCCGGAGAGCACACAAGTAATCAGTATTTTTGGCCACACTTCTGATTTCATATTCATTTCATCTCATCTTGTCACTGTGTTGTTGTTTCTACATATTTTATTTCATTGTTATTGTTTTGGTTGACAAACATCCTGTGGTTGGCTACAATTCAATTTACCTCGTGTCCTTCCTGCGCTCTTCTATTTGCAAAACACTCATCGGGGGTTCGCCATTGTCTCTATTCAAACACACACACACACACTCACGCACAATGCAACAGGACAATTCATTCTTCTGCGCTTCGCTGTGTCGCTATTTTCCAATATAATTGACCCGTGTCCAGTATGTAGTTGTTGGACCTTTTTTCTCTGCCTCTGCTATAAAAATCGCTTGAAATTGTTTGCCTTCACGTTTGTTTACAGTAAATATCCTTTGAATTACATTCTAATGAGCCTTCAATGGAGAGGCTCTCGCAGCGATAGAGTTCACCGTGGGTGTCCGTGTAATGCGGCGGCGTGCAGCGCCTATTCGTAAGGGAGTGATGGTATTTTACAGTTGTCCAAGGCTCTGGGCGGGGTGTTTGAATAGAGCATTCTAACGTGTCGAGAAATTCGAAATTTCATGGTTAGAAAGTCTATGAAATTCCAAAAAACGAGGAATATTAGAACAACATCGTAGATTTTAGGATTCTTGCAGAAAGTCAGTTTTACGGATATTAAATAAAACAATTTTTTGCAAGCCAAAAATTTCACAGAAATTTATCAAGAACAAAGTGTTCAGTTAGTAAAGTATTCAATGTATCAATTCATCTATATCAGATCACAACCAAGAATGAGCCCCGAAATAATCTACACCAAACTACACTAATTTTCTAATTTCAATATAATTCATAACCCGAACATCTCTAAGATATGGAGGGCCTTTTACGACAAAAATACAGTGATGAAAGCAGGCTAGGTCAATGCAAATGTTTCTCCTCATTTTACTTTTTCCGCTTTAAAATCCACATATTTCACATAGAACATTGGTCCCTAATTTTATATAGAAGACAAAAGCGAATGTAGCGCATCCAATTTGCTGACATCTCCTACACTGAAAGAATTATCTTCATAATATTTATGATTTTGTTTTAACCTCAGTGAAAAATTGCATTAAAAAGTCGCCAAAGAAACACTTCATGTTTCATAAAGAAAAAATCAATTCTTAGGAACTTTGAAATTCAGTTCTTCATTCGATGAACTTTTGTTATGCAAATTCATTAGTTTTCATAATATGATGCAAAATTTAAAAAAGAAACTTCATTAATTTTATGAAAAAGTTTCATAAATATTAATAACACTGTCCAACAAATTAAGACGTTTTGAATGGAAAAGAATAGCTATATTTCTGAAAGTGCTTGTTGAGCAGATCATTTTTGTAGAATAAACTTATAGTCCAGCTAATTTGAGTTTCTTTTTCTCGCGGATCAAAGTTTTCATTTTTGGTCGAAGCGAAAAATGTGTTGTAAGTTAATGTCTGGGCGAATTCATATTCAGAACTATATTGTGGAATTTTATGATCTTAACCCTCTAGCTCCTCTCTTTATGGTCTATTTGGACCTTTTTTCGAGAAAATCAAAATCAAAAAATACAATTTTTTCAGTTCAAAGATATAATATAAGATATAATATTTTATATTTATAAGATATAATATTTTATATTTATAAGTACCCTGAAATATCGCTATTATCACCTAGACAATAGAGAAGTTTGACTGTGCATTAATAAAATATTTACGAAAGAGTCATAGAGTCCATCGACATGATTTTTTAAGAGCTTGATAACTTTTTTTTTAAAAAAACGCATAAAATTTGCAAAATCTCATCGGTTCTTTATTTGAAACGTTAGATTGGTCCATGACATTTACTTTTTGAAGATAATTTCATTTAAATGTTGACCGCGGCTGCGTCTTAGGTGGTCCATTCGGAAAGTCCAATTTTGGGCAACTTTTTCGAGCATTTCGGCCGGAATAGCCCGAATTTCTTCGGAAATGTTGTCTTCCAAAGCTGGAATAGTTGCTGGCTTATTTCTGTAGACTTTAGACTTGACGTAGCCCCACAAAAAATAGTCTAAAGGCGTCAAATCGCATGATCTTGGTGGCCAACTTACCGGTCCATTTCTTGAGATGAATTGTTCTCCGAAGTTTTCCCTCAAAATGGCCATAGGATCGCGAGCTGTGTGGCATGTAGCGCCATCTTGTTGAAACCACATGTCAACCAAGTTCAGTTCTTCCATTTTGGGCAAAAAAAAGTTGGATATCATCTCACGGTAGCGCTCACCATTCACAGTTACGTTACGATTCGCATCATCTTTGAAGAAGTACGGTCCAATGATGCCACCAGCCCATAAACCGCACCAAACTGTGACTTTTTCTGGATGCATTGGTAGCTCTTGCAATGCTTCTGGCTGATATTCACTCCAAAATCGACAATTCTGCCTATTTACGTACCCATTGAGCCAAAAATGAGCTTCGTCGCTGAACACAATTTCTTTCTTTCTGAACTTTCTTAACAGAGCACGCATTTTGATAATAAAATTCAATGATTTGCAAGCGTTGCTCGTTAGTAAGTCTATTCATGATGAAATGTCAAAGCATACTGAGCATCTTTCTCTTTGACACCATGTCTGAAATCCCACGTGATCTGTCAAATACTAATGCATGAAAATCCTAACCTCAAAAAAATCACTCTTTATCACCTTCGGAGTTACAGACATACTCCAAGGCAATTGAGAAACTCACTAAATAAATAAATAAAACTATGTTGTTTCCGATTAGACAGTTTCTGGTGAACGTCTATGGTGAACGTCAGAATTATATATAGCTCCTATATATATTTCGTTCCCGATTCGACCGATCTCGAAACCATATATTTTGACAGATTTTCTTCATCTCTAGTGAAATTGAATCAAATCGGTTCAGATTTATATATATGGCTCCATTTGACTTTTTCTGCTTTAAAAACTACATAAATTATATTACATTTTAAATAGAAACATCTATGGTGAAAGTGGGTGTGATCGATTCAGATTTGTAGTTCCCATACAAATTTCGATTTCAAATTGGGATTTCAATATGGGATATAATAATTATATATATAATAGCTATAAATATCTATATTGAAAAGGGGTCAAATCGGTTCAGATTTTTACATAGGCTTCATACAAATGTAGCCGATTTTACTTTTACTGCTCTTGAAAACGCATACTTTTGACCCGATTTTGATCACAACAGAACTGAAAACATACATTGTGAAAGAGGGTATCATCGGTCCATGATATAGGACACTTTCCAAAATCCTCATTGAATTTTTATTCCAATGGCGTAGAAAGTGAATGGTATTATGTAGTCGGCTACGTCCGACTTTAGCCATTCCTTACTAGTTTTTTAATTTGTTTACGTCTAAATTTATCCATAGATCTTTTACATAGAGACATTGGTTTCTTCCGTAGAATGTTAGCTATTAAAAATAAAACAAAATATTTCTTTCCGATATTTTTCTATTTTTAATGACACAAAACGTGCCAACCACAAAGGATTTGTTTCCAAAAATCAATAAATATTAGTTTTCTTATTTTTTGAGATTGTTCCTAAACCACTGTTTTTATGCGAAATAAGACTTGTCTTTTTCGTTGAGATGCCAGTTAATATAAAATAAAACTAAATATCCGTTTATCTAAATATCTATTTAAATAAGAATTAAAAATTATAATTAAACAAGTAAAAACGGAGTTAAGTTCAGCCGGGCCGAACTTTATGTACCCTCCAGCATGGATTGCATTCCATAGAGGATGTCCATTTTCGTAGAAGTGCAGTAATATTACAGGAAAATATATTTTTTTAATATAGCCAAACAACAACAAATATTGAAAAAATAATTTTATAAATAATTATAATATTTTTATACCCTCCACCTCCAGGATGGGGGTATATTCACTTTGTCATTCCGTTTGTAACACCTTGAAATATTTATCGGAGACCCCATAAAGTATATATATTCTGGGTCGTGGTAAAATTCTAAGACGATATAGCCATGTCCGTCTGTCCGTCTGTCCGTCTGTCTGTTGAAAGCACGATAGCGGCCGAACGAAATGAGCTAGAAGGTTCAAATTTTTCCTAAATGTGTCTTATGGTTGTAGATCGCTTGGGATTGAAAGTGAACGAAATCGGTCCAGAGGGAAAAATTTTTCCCTCACAAGTACTGAAAATACCCCTAATATTTAGAGTATTTCAGCATGTTTTTTGAACATATTAGCTTGTATTTACTTGATATTTGCAATTCGCATTCCCTCGACATTCTTTAATCTACTGGTAATACTGTGGAATGCACTCCGTGGTGGAGGGTATATAAGATTCGGCACGGCCGAACTTAACGCCTTCTTACTTGTTATTATTTCAAATCACGCTTACAAGACAAGACTACCAATACCTTTATACTAAAGAGTGATTTTTTTGAGGTTAGGATTTTCATGCATTAGTATTTGACAGATCACGTGGGATTTCAGACATGGTGTCAAAGAGAAAGATGCTCAGTATGCTTTGACATTTCATCCTGAATCGTCTTACAAACGAACAACGCTTGCAAATTATTGAATTTTATTATCAAAATGCGTGCTCTGTTAAGAAAGTTCATTGCGCGCTTCCATTTTATGGTCAGTTTAATCGACCCACTGAAGCGGCTATTCGGGCTATTGTGACTAAATTTCGCACCAAATTTACATTGTTGGACATTAAACCACCAACACGCTTACGTAGAGTGCGAACTGAAGAAAATATCGCAGCTGTATCGGCCAGTGTTAATGATGACCACCAATTTTCGATTCGTCGCCGTTCGCACCAATTGGGTCTCTGTTACTCAAAAACGTGGAAATGCCAAAATTGGACTAAGCGGATGGACCACCTAAGACGCAGCCGCGGTCAACATTTAAATGAAATTATCTTCAAAAAGTAAATGTCATGGACCAATCTAACGTTTCAAATAAAGAACCGATGAGATTTTGCAAATTTTATGCGTTTTTTTTAAAAAAAAGTTATCAAGCTCTTAAAAAATCACCCTGTATATATATCGAAATAATACTTCAAGTCTATTCAAAAATAAGTTTTGTTTTTATAACCTCCACCTTCAAGATGGGGGTATACTAACTTTTTCATTCCGTTTGTAACAGTTTGAAATATCGACAAGAGACCCTATAAAGTATATATATTGTTGATCGTCATAAAATGCTAAGACGTTCTAGCCATGTCGTCCGTCTGTTGAAAGCACGCCAGCATCTAAACGAAAGGAGCTAGAACGTTCAAATTTTCCACAAATGCGTCTTATAGTCGTAGATCGGTTGGGATTGAAACTGGGCGAAATGGGCCTGAAGGGAAAAAATTTTTCCCTCACAAGGACTAAAAATACCCATAATAATCCCTAATATTGTAGCGTATTTAAGAATGTTTTTTGAATTTGTCTGTTAATATTTGCTTGATATTTGGTATGCGCAAAAACGTGCACCATAAAGTGATTCTTATTTGTAGGGGGTGAAATGGGGCAAAAAAGGGATAAAAATGGTACATATTAAACGACAACAGCTAGAAACACGAAATTCGGTGTGTACATTCCTCTAATTGAGTAGATGCATAATATAAAAGTATTTTTTTCAAATTCGTACTTTTAAGGGGTAAAATGGGAATAGAGGGATCAAAAAGGTACCAACCAAACGGCTGTACCTAGAATAATGAAATTCGGTGTATACATTCCTCTGATTGCGTGGACATTTAAATTAAACAGATTTTTCGAAATTCGTACTTTTTGGGGTTAACATGAAAAAAAAAGGGATAAAAATAGTACCAATCAAATGACCGCAGCTAGAGTCATGAAATTCGGAGTATACTTTCCTCTGACTGCGTAGACACGGAAAATAGAAGAATTTTACGAAATTCGTACTTTTTGGGGTTAAAATGGAAAAAGGGGATACAAATAGCACCAACCAAATGACCGCATGCAATTCGGAGTATACATTCCTCTGACTGCGTAGACACGGAAAATAAACGGATTTTTCGAAATTTGTACTTTCAAGGGATGCAATGGTACAGAGGGATAAAAACAGTACCAACTAAACGACTACAGCTAGAATGATGACATTCTAATTTCGTAGAAACGTTAAGGGGGGTAAAAATGGTACTAACCAAATGGGCGCAGCTGGAATTATTGAATTCGGTGTATACATTCCTCTGACTGCATAGACACGCAAAATAAAAAGTTTTTTTCCAAATTCGTACTTTTCGTTTACGGCAAAAATTGGTTGAATCAGGAAGTTAGGTTAGTTTGCACTATGTACGTCTGATAATGGATTTTCAAAATTTGTACTTTTGGAATTAAAATGGAATATGGAAATACAACCAACTGTAGCACCCACTATCTACAAAAATTTATGGTATTTAAGCATTTTGAAAATATAAATATAAGAATATTTATTTTTTGATTTGAAATAAATAATGGTTTGAAATAATTAAAATACTATATTTATTTATAAAATTATTTTTTCAACATTTGTATCGGAATTTTAGTAAAAAAAAGTAATAAAAAATATTCATAATATTTTTTGTTTTTATTTTATCACTCAATATGCCTCAATGCAAACAAAAAATAATTTTTAGGTCTCTGATACAAAAATTTTATTTTTTTGTTGCATAGTATAATCTTTTCTGCTAAATATTATAATCTTGATCAGCTTATTAAATTGGTTGAACTGATCTTTTAGAGGATAGTGATAGTCTTCTATGTTTGAAAATATGCTTACAGTCTTCACAGTGCCACATTTTTAGGCGACATGAAACTATTATTAAACTAGTGCTGCCATCTATTGATTTATCGTAGAACTCCCAAGAAAATAACTGGCAACATCGATGTGAAATGACTGTAAACTAATGTTACACTAGTTTAAAGCCATTTTCTGATGTTTTACTATTTCAATGTCTAGAAAAATATATAGTTTAAATAGCTTTTAACATTTTTCTATAAAATTTTCGTCGAAGGTACCTTTAGTATCTTTATAATAATTTAGGAAAAAAAATTTTTTAAGAAAAAATATTTAAAGAAAATATTTTGCTGTATTTTCTAATAGTCTACATCATAACGAAGAAAACATGGCCCACTTGAAGAAAATCTGTGGATACATGAAAAAGTGATAACCCTTTAGTACAATTACATGTCGTATTCTCGTATAGCGAAATCAACGTGTATTTGAAAACGAAAAAAATATGATACATGTTTTTTTGAAGCGCGATGTGCTTCCATATTTATCCATAAATACAAATAAATATAGAGTCGCTACAAACCACCACGAAGGCTTTCACAGGCCGGCACTAATGATAGTGGTAGTGTGCACCATGCCATTTGTAAATATATTTTCATTCTATAAAATATAGATGCAAAATGGTCTTGAGCCAGGAAAATATCCCAGTTCAAACCATAAATGTTCTTGAAATATGCCTTGTTCTTAATTTATTTTTTTTAATGTATCCTGTTGATTTTATGGAACCGTATCATTTAGGCAAACATGATACGGTTCCATAAATTATACATACACATTATTACATTATCCTGCACCTCCGTTTGTAACACCTTGAAATATTCATCGGAGACCCCATAAAGTATGTATATTCTGGGTCGTGGTAAAATTCTAAGACGATATAGCCATGTCCGTCTGTCCGTCTGTCTGCCTGTCTGTTGAAAGCACGATAGCGGCCGAACGAAATGAGCTAGGAGGTTCAAATTTTTCCTAAATGTGTCTTATGGTTGTAGATCGGTTGGGATTGAAAGTGGACGAAATCGGCCCAGAGGGAAAAATTTTTCCCTCACAAGGACTGAAAATACCCCTAATATTTAGAGTATTTCAGCCTGTTTTTTGAACATATTAGCTTGTATTTAGTTGATATTTGCAATGCGCATTCCCTTTATAGCAAAAACGTGCACCATAAAGTGATTTTTATTTGTAGGGGGCGAAATGGGTCAAAAAGGGATAAAAATGGTACCTAACAAACGACAACAGATAGAAATACGAAATTTGGCGTGTACATTCCTCTAATATAGGGTGTTTTTTATTGGGGTATAGAACTTTAAGTTGGCATCACTTTTTTAACTGGCGGCCATTTTGTCAGCTGTCAAGTGATTAATATTTAGTTTGGTTTGCCATTTCATCATGAACAGGTTGACAAAAGAACAACGCTTGCAAATCGTGCAAATTTATTTCGAAAGTAATGGTTCAGTTCGCGAAGTTCACCGCAAGCTCCGTCCATTTTATGGTCGACATAATCGTCCATCAGAGCAATTAATTCGGTTAACCAAGATCGTGTGGTTTGACACCATTGGATTATTTTCTTTGGGGATATGTGAAGTCGCTCGTCTACGCCAACAAACCAGAAACGTTAGGGGACTTGGAAGCCAACATTCGTGGCGTTATTGCCAACATACGGCCCCATATGCTCGAAAAAGTGGTTGAAAATTGGACCTGTAGAATTGGCTATATTCGAGCCAGCCGCGGCGGCCACATGCCCGAAATCATATTTAAACATTAATGGCATAAAATTATCCTTCCAATAAAGCCAAATTGATGGACATTAAAACGATTTTCTTGTGTTTTATTTCAATTCGAAAACATAAATAAAAAAACACCCTTTAGAATAGATACATAATATAAAAGTATTTTTTAAAATTCGTACTTTAAAGGGGTTAAATGGAGATAGAGGAATAAAAATAGTACCAACCTAACGACTGCACCTAGAATAATGAAATTCGGTGTATGTATTCCTCTGATTGCGTAGACATATAACAAAAATAATTATTCGAAATTCGTACTTTTAGGGTGTAAAATGGAAAAAGGGAATAAAAATTGTACCAAACAAATGGATGCAGCTTGAACCATGAAATTCGCTGTAGACATTCCTCTGACTGAGTAGACACGAAGAATAAAAAGGTTTTTCCAAATTCGTTCAATGGGAGCAGAGGGATAAAAATGGTACCAACTAAAAGGCTACAGCTAGAATGATAAAATTCGGTGTGTACATCCCTCTAATTGCGTAGACACGTTAAATACATAGATTTTCAAATGTCGTACTTTTAAGGGGTAAAATGCAAAAAAGGGATATAAATGGTACCAACAATATGGCCGCTGATAGAATCATGGAATTCGGCGTATACATTCGTAAAATATTTTTGTTTCCAAATTCGTACTTTATTTTGTTACTTTTACGACAAAAAATGGTAGAATCACGAAGTTGTCTTATACTGCGCACGTGAGAGATAAGGTATTTTCAAAATTTATACATTTCAAATTCAAATAGGATGGAAATACAACCAACCAAACGACTGTAGCTGAAAATACACTCTCTATCCCCCAATATTTAGGGTATTTATGATTGCTGCCTTATATTTACTTTATTAATTGAAGTGTTATTTCCTTTATATATATACATAGTATACAAATATAGGTAGCCTTGGCTTATTAATTAAATTTCTGATTTTCATACAGTTAAAATTTGTTGCGGACATTCCTCTTGTAGCTTGGAAGCACCACAAAGAAAATAAAAGTTTTAGCGGGCGAAATGGGACAAAAAGGGATAACATATGGTACCAATGATAAGACAATAGCTAGAATCATGAAATTCGGTGTGTACATCCCTTTAATTGCATAGACACGGGGCATAGAGGGATTTTTCGAAATTCGTACTTTTAAGGGATATAATTGAAAAAGAGGGATAAAACTGGACCTTCCAAACCGCTGAAGTTGAAATCATGAAATTCGGTGTATACATTCTTACTATGAAGTCTCGAAAAAAAGGTTTTTTTCGAAATTTGTGCATTTGGGCGGAGGATATCTTTAAAATGTATACTTTTCTTATCACTTTGTCTGTCTTTGAAAATGCTTCTTCCTAATGGCGACTGACAATCGCCTAATATTTAGGCATGTTCACTTTCACAATTACATCATTTTATTTATTTTTAGTAGTCGATTTTAAACAGTGCGCATAAGTATACATTATAGTTTGAAATAGTAAACAAATATAGTAATGTGCATAAAAATATCACAATTTTAGTAAGTTTGTACTGTACTTCTATGTAAACTCGACATCCTTTAATCTGCTGGTAATACTGTGGAATGCACTCCGTGGTAGAGGGTATATAAGATTCGGCCCGTCCGACTTAACGCCTTCTTACTTGTTTTTTAGTCCACAGCCTTATTTTGTCGTGTATTGTGTACACATTTCCTTATTACTAAATTCACTCACTCTGAGTCGATACGAATGCCATATGGATGGAGTTAATTGCAAAGACATTACTTCCCAAAATTGGACCATATTATAATTAGTACAAGCTTATTTATCACTTTTTTGCTTGATTACCATCGACGATGGCATGATGTCTTGCAAGGCAGTACAGACGCAAGTCAGCCGTTGTTCTTCCAGCTGCTCATATAGTTACAACTTATTTAAAGTTACCCCACATTGACATAGTTTTCATTTTTATTTCAGGCTCGTATCAAATTAATATTTATATATGATCTGATAACATACCAAATCATACCAAATATGTTTATAGCCCTACCATGAACGTGCCAAGAACTTAATTTTTGTCTGAAAACAAGTGCAAATGCTGCCCTTACGAGGCTAACATTCGAATAACTTAACAAAAAACTTTCCCAACAAAATGTTCACTTCTTTTACTCTGACATAATGCCAAAGAAGGAAAGAAAGCCATTCTGTAGCATTTTTGGAAGAAAAATAATTTCAAACTTCCCTCGTATAACGTTGTTTCATGTTACTGCTACCTCCCCCATTAACATTAATGGCTAATTGCAATTCTGCTACCATGCAGACATATTTCACTCGAAAACGATTGTCTCCTCCCAAAAAGTCATTACGTTTGTTAAATATTCTGCGGGAAATGAATTCCCAAAAAACTCCAACGTCCAACAAAAGGGGGCAATAATTTATGAACCATATTCGGTCGTTATCTAACTATTTATGACTTTATTTAGAGCACCAATATTAAATCTCATTCATTTGCTGATCGCAGTTCTTGTACTGATTAGTATTCATTGCAGGCGATCAAATTGTGATCAATATCAATCAATTGGATATGATGGAATGTAGAGATGCGATAGGGGAGATTAATTGTAATATGTTTGCGGGTTTCCATTGAAGTTGTGGAATATTACAATGAAATACGTATTTACGTATCTTTAAAGAAAGTAGTATAAAAATGGTATCTACAAAAGTAAACTTTCACAGCATGATAGAAAATAAAGTCACTATTTTGGTATTTGACAAAGTTTCTATAATCACTTTAGGCGTACAAAATATGGCGGGTATTGTCACGCCTCTTCTTGTACCTACCGCACAAATCACCCTAACCTACGTAATATTAAAGCTGTTATAACTTCCATAAAAATGATCGGAATACTATGAAATTTTACATTTGGCAATGCTTTTATATATGGTTAATTCGTGTCGAATATGGGCGATATACCCCTTCTGGTACCTCCCACACAAAGTGGCATATGCCTTGGTTAAAATAAAACCGTTATAACTTCCATACGGGTAGTCAAAATCGTTTGAAATTTGATACTTGAAAATGTTTTTATTTATAATCACTTTAAACCAAAAAAAATATTTACGGTTTAGCCACGCCCCTTATTGTATCTCCCACACAATTGTCTATATCATAGGTAAAATTAAATCCTTCATAAATTCTATACTGGTGCATGGAATCCACCATGACTTGATATTTTATCAAGTTTTTTTGCAATTGTTGTATAACTGTGGGAGCTAGGACCTTCTAGTACCTTCCATACAAATCATCCGGCCCTACGTAAAAATTAAGTTATTATAATTTCCATAGATATGTTCTCTGAGAGTGATGGTATTTATAAGTCGGTTTAGCCGACTGATGTTTTTTTACTTGTTTTATACATAGAATAAGATATGTTAATAGAAATAGAGACGAATTCCGGAAATATGTGTCAATCTCTTCAAATATCTAACCTATTCGTAAAAATATATATCTGAGAGATCTCCGCGTCAGCATTATGGCTACCTCGACGCAGTTAAGCTCTCTGCCAACTATTACAAGAATTTAGATAATATTATACTAAAATGTTAAAACCGAGGGTGGTTCAATTCATATTCTTTGAAATCGGTTTTAAGACTTGTCTACAAAAAAAAAAAAACATCGGACTTGTCTCTAGAGGTGCGGTCCAAGTCATGTCCTATGAGACCGGTTTTAAACTGGTAGTTTAGAACTTACAGCGGACATGTCGAAGTCGTGTCACAGGGGGTCAATTAATACCCTCCTATGACAAACTCATGTAAAAAGGATCGGTCCCCTCCATATAATTGGGTTAGAACCAGGGTCGGCCCTTACACACCAGGGACTAGTCTTAGGACTTTTCCTGATACAACTTTTGAGATTGGGGTGTATTTGTATTATGAAATCGGTACCCGTATGGCGAAATGGAACAGGTCGCTGAAGTGTTATTTCGATTATTTAAGGAGTATGGACATACCAAAGTGCATAAAAGCATTAATCCAGACCAAAAAAATACAAAATTTATTTAACCTTTAGAAAGTTTTGCTGTGGTTGTGAATTGAGAATATTTTTTTCCATAATCAAGAAAATTTTCATCGAAATATCATCAGAATGATATGATTTCTTTATTAGTTGATTAAAACGAGGTATAAAAATAAAAAATATAGAATTTTTTTACCATTTTCCATTCTTTCCATATTTATCCATTAATTACTTTTACTTGGATTTTTATTGGATTTTTTAAACATTCTTGTATACTTTATACCTTAAGGGATAAAATTGGGACCGAGCAAATGTATCCAGCTATAATAACGAAATTTAGTATGTACATTCCTATGGCAGTATAGTCGTTCAAAATCAAGGTAATTTTCGAAATTTGTGCTTTTATGGTGAAGCGGGTAGAAAGGGAATTAAAATGGTACCAATCAAACCGGAGTATATTTCTCTCTGGTTGCGTAGATGCGAAATATAATGTGATCTTTCGATAACACTACTCAACAAAATGAAAAAAATTTCATGTACTCCGGATGCGATAATTTTTTCTGTGTAGATAACCTTGACATGAGCTCGAAAAACGCAATAAAATTTTTTTTTTCGTTTAGTTTTTTTTTATTTTTAAAATTTTTTTTTTGGTTAATTTGTTTCGTCCGGCATAACTCGGGAACCACTAGCCCGATTTAATTGAATTAAATTTTAAAAAATTTAAAATTACAATTCCCTTAATCTGTTCATATATTGTTTTCCTATACAAGCAACAGTTTCCAAGTTAAAAATGAATATATAAAGGAAAAAACTTATTTTTTGCCTAAAGATTTAAAATTTTTTTTTTTAAATCCATAAAAAATCCAAAATGAAAAAAAATGTCAAATCTTATTACTTTTACGTAAAGTCACATAACCTATGAGCAAAATGAGACAAAGATCATGAAAATCGATGCACGCGTTTCGCTTTTATTCGCAATTGAGTAAAGGTATGAATTTCAAAAATTTGCTCGACATATGCACAACTTTGTCTATGGTAAGGTTTTTTCTTTTTTTTTTGATTCCCAGAATTAACAAAACGGAATAAACAAAGGGTTATTTAATTTTTATGATTGCGTAAGCAAAGTAATAAACGCTAATAAATGTGCGTGAACAATTAAAAGGAAAAAAGGAAAGGGGATTTTTTTACTTATTTGGGTTTTCCGTTGGCTACCTGTATGATTTTTTTACAGAAATGCAACCCACATTTAAGGGTGGTCATTATTCGGAAAATTTCAGACTCACACATGGTGAAACAGGTATGTAGCCACCGTAAAAAAATATACACCCATTTATAAGTACCTGTCAGTAAAATACTAAACAATACACAGTATAAATAGGTCTTCATTGATCGATTTTACTCATTCAACAAGTGTCGACGAACGCGATAGTTAAAATGAGCAAACGTTCGCGAGGATTTGAATGCAATACCAATCCAAGTAATTTTTGTTACATGTGCGGAGAATACGTTTCTGAAAAAAAACAAGCGTTGTTTTTCACCTAAATTGAGAGATTCATTTGATGAGAGCTTCAATTTAAAGGTCTCAAACATAGATGAGCGGTGGACACCAAGTGCTCTATGTCCAAGGTGCTACGTACAGCTATCTGACTCAAGGTAAGTGTAGATTACGAAATTCAAGAACATATATAACTTATTATTGAAATTCTTTCAGACGACAGCCGAGAATCATCATGCCAATGCTTTGGAGAGCTCCGCTTTGCCATATAACAGATTGCTACTTCTGTCTTAGCAAAAAAACAGGCGTGGGAAAAAATATACGATGGACTTACGCTGCTGTTTCAACAGTGAATTTTCCAGTGCCATTTTCCGAAGAACCAGTGGACCCGCAACCGTCCGTTTCAAGATGGGCATCTAATAATGAGGCGATACATCCAACATCAGATCCGGAGACAGTAGAAACCACATCAGAATGCGAGTCAACATATACATTGCATGGAGGTCAACGCTTATGTTCCCAAGCAGAACTGAACGATTGGGTTAGAGAATTGAAACTCTCCAAGGAAGATGCAGAGTTGCATGCATCGCGCATGCAACAGTTCGGTTTCTTGGCTCCTGGTGTGGTGACAACAATCTACAGGAAGCGTCATGAACCATACGCAAGGTACTACACAAAAAAAGACAAAATCTGTGTTTGTAAGGACATTCCCGGATTATTTGGTGAACTCGGGTACTCTTACGATCCAGGAGAGTGGCGTCTTTTCATCGACAGCAACAAGCAGAGCCTTAAAGCAATTTTACTGCACAACGGCAACAAGAAACCTTCGATTCCAATTGCTCATGCCGTTGACACCAAGGAAACATACGAAGTCATGGACAATCTACTAAAGTGCCTTAACTATGAGAGGCACGATTGGAAAGTTTGTGCCGACCTTAAGGTTATCGGTATCCTTTGTGGATTACAAGGTGGATTCACAAAGTACTGTTGTTTTCTCTGCCTTTGGGACAGCCGCGATCGTCAACATCATTACACCAGGAGGAGTTGGACAGAAAGAGTTAACTTCATCCCCGGCAGCGACAACGTGAAATATACACCACTCATAAAAAAGGAAAATGTTTTTCTCCCACCTCTTCACATAAAGCTCGGACTCATAAAAAACTTCGTGAAAGCTACTCCAAAATTATAAACAAATTAGAGCAAATATGTCGCTTAAGATACATTTTCTACACTCGCACTTGGACTTCTTTCCGGACAACCTGGGCGATGTGAGTGACGAGCATGGTGAGCGTTTTCATCAGCAAATGAAAGAAATTGAGCACCGATACCAAGGATTTTGGAACGAAGCTATGATGGGGGACTATATCTGGTTCCTGATAAGAGAAACAGACCCACAACAATATAAAAGAACCTTACCATAGACAAAGTTGTGCATATGTCGAGCAAATTTTTGAAATTCATACCTTTACTCAATTGCGAATAAAAGCGAAACGCGTGCATCGATTTTCATGATCTTTGTCTCATTTTGCTCATAGGTTATGTGACTTTACGTAAAAGTAATAAGATTTGACATTTTTTTCATTTTGGATTTTTTATGGATTTTTTTAAAAAAAAAATTTTAAATCTTTAGGCAAAAAATAAGTTTTTTCCTTTATATATTCATTTTTAACTTGGAAACTGTTGCTTGTATAGGAAAACAATATATGAACAGATTAAGGGAATTGTAATTTTAAATTTTTTAAAATTTAATTCAATTAAATCGGGCTAGTGGTTCCCGAGTTATGCCGGACGAAACAAATTAACCAAAAAAAATTTTTTAAATTTAAAAAAAAAAAATTAAAAAAAAAACCAAACGAAAAAAAAATTTTTTATTGCGTTTTTCGAGCTCATGTCAAGGTTATCTACACAGAAAAAATTATCGCATCCCGAGTACATTTTGACTGTTGACTAGTGTAATCTTACTTTTAGTGTCGAAATGGATAAAATTGGTCTTATGGCTGGCTGGAACCATGGAATTCTATTTATACATTTATCTGACTTCGCAGACGTTCAAACTAAAAATGGAGATGAAAAAGGGCGGAAACGGTCTAAATGAAAATCTTTCTTCTCTAACAACGAATGAAAATACTTTCAAGAAGTGAATTATTTTTTTCGCGAAATGGCGGTGTGTAACAAATCCGGTTTCACGTTTATGACTTTTTGAATCAAATCATTTCTATCTTCCTAGGATGTAATTTTGCGCGGGCAAAAGTTATATAAAATATGGGCATTTCTCCGGAAAGGTTCACCATGCTCGGAAAATAAAAAGTTGAAAAAATATTGACTTGTATTAGTAAACATTAGTAAAAATTAGTAATAGTAAAGCCAATTAATAAAAAATGTCAATGTACAAACATTTCTATTAAATACAGATCCAATTCTAATACAAATTCAAATCAAATATTTATGATTTTGTCATAACCCATGAAAAACTCGCCAAAGAAGCACTTCATAAAATGTATGAAACATGTTTCATAAAGCACAAATCAATGAAAAGTTTAAAAAAATTATGAAATATTTCTTAAAATCTTTAAAATGCTGTTTTTATTTATGAACTTTTGTCACACAAATACATTATTTTTCATAATTTAATTAATTTATGAAAATTATAATAGATTTTATAAAGAAGCTATATTTTATGAGAAGAATTCATAAATATTTATAATTTATACTGAAGTTTCCAATATAAACAAGACATCATTGCGAGAATGAATACGCCCATGACATAAATCAGGATACATAATTAGTCAGAGTTAACATAGAATAAATGAGAATTGGTAGCATTCAGACGAATAAAGTCGACACACTAAAAATCCCTTTGTATGTTATGAAACGTTCATAGAAACACCCAAATCCTTTATTGGATTTACGAAGAGATTTCATAACACAAATATTTCATTGGTTATGACATATTTCATAATATTCAAGAATTTTTTATTTTATTTTTCACTAATTTAACATTTTTATACACTCCACGAGAGTATTATGTCTTTGTGCATTTGTTTGTAACACCCAAAAGGAAGCGAGATAGACCTACTGTTAAGTATACCGATCGACTTAGAATCACTTTCTGAGTCGATTTAGCAATGTCCGTCTGTCCATCTATTGTTGTAATCAAATTACAGGTCGCAATTATAGTCCGATCTTAACAAAAATTGGCATAAATAAGTTTTGTGGTTCAAGGACGAACGCTATTTAATTTGAGGCAAATCGGTTCAGATTTAGATATATCCCCCATACAAATGTCGCTCTTGATTTGACATTTTCCGCTCTAGAAACCCCAAATTATACTTGATTTTCTTTAAATTTGGCACAAAATCTTATAATCCAACTAGAAACACCTATGCAGAAAGTGGGTAAGATCGGTTCAGATTTAGATATAACCCACATACAAATATTGCTCCCAATTTGACTTTTGCCGCTTTAGAAACCATATATTGTTCTCGATTTTCTTTAAATTTGATACAACATCTTATAATCTAACTAAAAAAACCTATGGTGAAAGTGGGTAAGATCGGTTCAGATTTAGATATAGCCCAAATACAAATGTTGCTCCCAAATGTTTAACCGATTTTGGCCAAACTATACATATTATATTTCACCTATTTCGTTCCAGATTTCAATATACACCTATACAAATGCCAAAAATCCTTCCCGTTTTCACTTTTTCACCGAATTAAATTGTATTCGGATAGAAAGTGGAGTGTATCATAGAGTCGGCCCCGCCTGACTTTAGCCTTTCCTTACTTGTTATTTTAAGAAATATGAAATGTTTATGAACAAATTGTATGAAAAATTTCATTTTATTTATGCATTGTTTATAAAGGGTGATTTTTTAAGAGCTTGATAACTTTTTTTAAAAAAAAAACGCATAAAATTTGCAAAATCTCATCGGTTCTTTATTTGAAACGTTAGATTGGTCCATGACATTTACTTTTTGAAGATAATTTCATTTAAATGTTGACCGCGGCTGCGTCTTAGGTGGTCCATCCGCTTAGTCCAATTTTGGCATTTCCACGTTTTTGAGTAACAGAGACCCAATTGGTGCGAACGGCGACGAATCGAAAATTGGTGGTCATCATTAACACTGGCCGATACAGCTGCGATATTTTCTTCAGTTCGCACTCTACGTAAGCGTGTTGGTGGTTTAATGTCCAACAATGTAAATTTGGTGCGAAATTTAGTCACAATAGCCCGAATAGCCGCTTCAGTGGGTCGATTAAACTGTCCATAAAATGGAAGCGCGCAATGAACTTTCTTAACAGAGCACGCATTTTGATAATAAAATTCAATAATTTGCAAGCGTTGTTCGTTTGTAAGACGATTCATGATGAAATGTCAAAGCATACTGAGCATCTTTCTCTTTGACACAATGTCTGAAATCCCACGTGATCTGTCAAATACTAATGCATGAAAATCCTAACCTCAAAAAAATCACTCTTTATATAACAAGAAAAATTTAACTATATTTATGAAATCGATTCATAAATATTATGAAAAAAAATTTTTTCAGTGTTCTTTCTTTGTTACAATGATGATCCTACGGACTGCGATGTTGTATTTATGTTTTATTCTCTTTTTTATAATTTTTTCTTAAAAATTTGCTTCATGGAGCAATGATGCAAGTGCTGTCTTATGACAAAATATTCGTTACAACAATAAACAGCGCCAATAATATGAAAGGATAGATATTAGTTTAGTGCAAAATTTTGATTTGCTTTCATTGACCGTGTCTCTAACGTGACGTAACGTTCTACATTATAGGTTGTAAAAAAGTAAAAAAAAAACAATTTAGTAACTCGCCAAATTGTAAAACAAGTTAAAGATATTCTAAATCACTTAAAAAGTTGTATCAAAAAAGTTCGACGCAATTCGCATTGCTATGCTTTTTTGTAAAGAATGAAAAAACTGACTTTTTCTTTTGTCACGTCACATCACAATCTTTAGTATCTGATATTTATTCGGTTCAATTGTTTTCTTCTTTTTAGTAATTATAGAGCTTCTTACATAAATATATACCGAAGTTAAAATAATTTTATTTTTCCTTGTGCCCATATAAAAACGGGGAACCCTTCAGCTTTTCTAAGTACATGTTACGTTCTTTAAAGGCTTTTGAAACAAAAAAGTTATGTTGGTTCAAATTATTATATTTTTTCCAAAAAGGATATGTGGGGTAGAGCATGCGACGGATATAGAAGTTATTTTCTTTCAAATTGTCCTTAATGAAGTTCAATGCTAAACAAATTCCCGTCACTCAGCTGGCATAACCCTCAGCTAAAAATGTCAAATTTTGGTTTTATTCATTGTCTCTTATTTAAATATTAGTTTCGAAAAGTATTATGGGCAAAAATTGTCTAAGTGTATGTTGGAAATACATTTAACATAGCATTTGCTTACATATAAATATTTATCTACATTGCCATAGGCGAATGAGTCGGCCTTCTTAATCGAAACAGATATTTCTGAGAAACTGTTTGCTGTTACATTATAAAATGTTAAATTTTTATAGGAAAAATGGTACTAACAATATTGAAACCCTCTCTCACAACCAAACGACCTTTAAGTATACCGATTTCGATTTTGCCAACCATTCCTGGCGTGCCTGCGCCACATCCGCACATGAAACGATTGCGTACAACAAAGTCTGATGAAAATCACCGTAAGATTTTTACTTAGAGTCAATTACATACCCGGTCTGTGAGTGGTACTAATTGAAATATTCTTAATCTGATTTTACTGAGCGGCAAAACTCTCTATATCCAGCAAAATGTAGAAGAGATCACGGCCAGCGCACTTGATTCAAATCATGATTATTTTACAGAAGACAACAACAAAAATGCGCTGACTTGAACAAATGTGTAATCACAAAGCTAAAGTCAAGTAAAGTAAGTGGCTTAACAGTAGTAAGCGTTAAGGTTTACGTGCTTTAAACTCTTTAATATCTCTTGTTATAAATGCATTTGTGCCTCTGTATCGCGACGCAGCCCAACAGCCACTATGTGGTAGTGACGGTGGCAATTTGAGCGGCGGCAACGCAGTGCAGAAATTGTGGAAAGCTTATTAAATATACGCGCGTCGTAAACGCGTTTTAGCGCTTAACAAGGTGGGACGTTCCTCTACTTAACTCTTCACCCTTCTTCTTCTTCGTTTTCGTTGTGGTTTTTGTATTGTATCGGTCGAAAGCAAGCCAAGCAATTTAGCAAGGTTTGTTTACGATCCTTCCATAGTCTTTGGCTTCAGAATTGGGTGGATCTGCCCTCTTTTTCTGTGGAGAAGTATCGACTTTTTGCTCATGCTCAATTTGACCATAACTAAAAAGTCTTTCTTTTCTTCCTCTTTCCAGTTAACGCAGAGAAAATGAAATTATTATGAACACAAGCCGACATTCGTCCTATTACATGTGATTTAAACCATATTAAACGTATTTTCCAAACCATTCATACATCCGATTGAACCGACGGAAGGACTGGCCGTCTTTAATATTTCATATGTGCGGTCAGTATAGAGGACATACTCTAGAAAAATGTAGAGAGTGGTATGTAAATTATGAGAAATTCATTTACATGTGGTGACATAGACAGTTTAGGAATTAAATAATTTTCCAGTTTTCCCATTCAGTAGAAACATATGTTTGTAAAATCAAAACAATTAATTTACAGGCTAGTGACTTTCTAGTAATAAGTTTATTATAATTGTAATAAATAATGAAATACAACTAATTTGTCCAATTTCCCTGTTATACTGTTTATTTATTTTTCTTATTTGTATTTAGTATATTTATTTAACTTGTTTCATTTATCTTATTTATTTTACTCCATTTTTTATTATTTTTTCTATATTATTTATTTTCTTTATATTAATCCTTTTTTGAATTATTAACCTATTTTATTGGGTTTTCTAATTTATTTGTTCATTTTATTTACTTTTATATTTGTTTTATTTATTTTCATTATTTGTTATTGATTTTACTTGTTTTACATAATTTATTTTTATTTCACTTACATTATATATTTTATTTTATTAATTTATGTCATCTATTTTTATTATACCCTACACCACTTCGTGGGCTAGGGTATTATAAGTTAGTTTCGCCCCAAATGTTTGTAACGCCAAGAAATAATCGAGCTAGACCCACCTTTAAGTATACCGTCGGCTTAGAATCACCAGCTGAGTCGATTTAACGATGTCTGTCTGTCCGTCTGCTGTCCATCTAAGCTTGTTCGCACTCTACAGGTCGCAATTGTTGTCCGATTGTCATGAAACTTGGCAGAAGTTATTTTTTCTGGCCAATGACCATCGGCATTGAATTTGGAGGAAATCGGTTCAGATTTAGATATAGCCCCCATACAAATGTCGCTCCCGATTTGACTTTTTCCGCCCTATAAAGCACACATAGTACCCGATTTTCTTTAAATTTGGCACAACATCATAAAATCCAACTAGAAACACTTATGCAAAAATTGGGTAAGATCGGTTCAGATTTAGATATAGCCCCCATACAAATGTCGCTCCCGATTTCACTTTTTCCGCTCTATAAACGACATATTGTATCCGATTTTCTTTAAATTTTTCAGAACATCTTATAATCCAACTAGAAACACGTATGCAAAAACTGGGTAAGATCGGTTCAGAATTAGATATAGCCCCCATACAAATGTCGCTCCCGATTTGACATTTTCCGCCCTAGAAACGACATATTGTACCCGATTTTCTTTAAATTTTGCAGAACATCTTATAATCGAACTAGAAACACGTATGCAAAAACTGGGTAAGATCGGTTCAGATTTAGATATAGCCCCCATGCAAATGTCGCTCCCGATTTCACTTTTTCCGCTTTATAAACCACATATTGTACCCGATTTTCATTAAATTTTGCAGAACATCTTATAATCCAAATAGAAACACGTATGCAAAAATTGGGTAAGATCGGTTCAGATTTAGATATAGCCCCAATACAAATGTCGCTGCCGATTTCACTTTTTCCGCTTTAGAAACCACATATTGTACCCGATTTTCTTTAAATTTGGCACAACATGTTATAATCGAACTAGAAAGTACCCTATGCTGAAACTGGGTAAGATCGGTTCAAATTTAGATATAGCCCACATACAAATGTCGCTCCCGATTTGACGTTTTCCGCTCTAAAATCCACATATTGTACCCGTTTTTCTTTAAAATTGGCACAACATCTTATAATCCAACCTATGGTGAAAGTGGGTAAGATCGGTTCAGATTTAGATATCGCACTCATACAAATGTTGCTCCCGAATGTTTAACCGATTTTGGCCAAACTTTATATATTATATTTCACCAATAAACATACATGGTGAAAGCGGGTCACATCGTTCCAGGTTTCAATATACTCCCATACAAATGTCCTTTCCGATTTAACATTTTTTGTCAAACACATACATTTACAGGATGCAAAAATCCTTCCCGATTTCACTTTTTTACCAAATTGAATTGTAATGAGATAGAAAGTCCGTCCGTCTTTAGAATTTCCTTACTTGTTTGGGAGATGTCCATATGTCCATACTTTGGTATAACCCAAATGGGGTCCCATTCTGATCTATTACAGCTCTAGAAACTACGTCTTACATCGGATCTTCTTCAGATTTTGCAGATCATGGTACTTTTCAACCAGGAATACCTACCGTGAATGAGAAATATATAGGCCTATGTTCTGGACCAGGCCCAAAATGTAATTATAGGCCCCCTTTTAAAGTGTCGGTCCGATTCATCCTATTACTACTGTATAATTTGTATTTGTCTGTCGGATAATTGGATCAATTACCATATTATTAACCATATTCGTTAAATATGACTAAAGATTAATTTATAGTATAATTTATACTGTATAATTTATATGAACTACATAAAATTGCTCCCATGAAATAAATGGGTTTAGTAATCAAAGCGAGGTACATACGCAGGGTAGGGTAGGGTATTATATAGTCGGCCCCGCCCTTTCCTTACTTGTTTTATTTATTTTCTGTTATATTTTTTATTTATATTATTTTCATTATTTATTTTATTCCATTCACCTTTTCTGTTTATTTTACTTGTTTACTTAATTATTTATATATTTTATTAATAATTATTTTTTATTTTTTACTTTCTTTAGATTATATATTTTATATAATTAATTTATTTTTTATTTTGTCGATTTTACTTATTCCTCTTTTAGTTAATTTTTTTTTTACATTTTTATTTATTTGAGTTATTTATTTTAATTATTTTTATTTTACTTGTTTTATTTTATTTACATTATTTATTTTATTCTATAAATAAAATATATTTATTTTTCAATTTTATGTTAATATTATGTTATTTATTATACTTATTTTTTATTTTTATTTATTTTATTTAATATAATTTTCTTTATTTTTGTTTAATTGATTTATGTTATGTACATTATTTATATTTTATTTATTTTATTTGTTATTCTTATTTACTGTTTACTGATTTAATTTGTAATAGTTTACATTTTTTAAAAATCGAAATAAAATAAATAACCTATTTTCTTTCATTACTTTATTTCATTTAATTTTGATTTTTTCTATTTAATTGCTATTTTTTTATTGCTATACTTATTATTTTTTAATTTTTTATTTTATTTCTTTATTTAAATTAATTATTTTTTTAGTTAATTGGTTTTTCCTTTATTTAGTTTTTGTTATTTTATATTGTTATATATTGTATTTGTTTTATTTTTCTTATTAATTTATTTTTGTTATACCCTACACCACTTCGTGGAATAGGGTATTATAAGTTAGTTTCGCGCCAAATGTTTGTAACACCGGGAATTTCACGAATAATCTGCGGCATGCTTAGATGCTCAAGCAGAGATTATTATAAAATTATAAAAATTATAAAAAAGATAAATATAATTCTAAAATATGACGATTTCTTGGTTGAAGCTGCACCTATCTACCGAATGACTGAAAAGTTTTGCAGAGGACGAATCAACATTTAAGATAAAAAAACATAGTGAAATTGCACGTTCTGATTGCGGAAGATAACTATCAAAGAAATCACTTAAATAAATCGTAACCATACCAAGAACGCATTAACCTTAATCTCTTCAGTGCTCGTGACATTTTTTGAGATTAAGTCCTCGTAAAGTTTTTCTAACCTATTGCAGTAGTCGTACAAATCCGACTCTGAACAGTAGGTCGCTTTCAGTGAATACAAAATTATATCGCACACAGCTACTTGAATAAGGAAAGCTTGTTTCTTCGAGGTTGTTACAGAATTTATATCACATGTTTTCCCTTTTACCCAAATTATCATACACCCACCCCTCATCGGAATATCTACCAATTCACCAACCAACCTTAAGTTTCACTTGTAAACTCCACTTTTTACTACATTTTAAAATTGCATTAAACGTCAGAGTGTTGTACGCATGGATCATTAAGGCAGAGCATATCCTCTTTTAATCATTTTATAAGTGACTACTATGTAGGTACGTACTATAGCAGCTTAAGATGGGACGTCGTATAACTCTTCTCTAATTCTGGTTAAGGCCGATGATGCATCGCCACAGCGTATGTGGAGTATGTATCACTTGGCCCTAATATAACACGTGTGAGGAGTTGTGGTGGCAGCACTGGCGGTGGCGGTGGCCACGGTTGAAGATATTGCAAAAGAAATTAATGCCGCCACTTGTTTGGTATGCCGAAGCTTAAAATCCTTTACAATCTCGTTGCTGCTGTTGTTGTTGTAGATGTTTATAATGGAAATGTTACCACATTCAAGTGTATGTACATAAACAGCCGTGAAAACAGAAATCATCCTCATCCTCAGGAGCAGCAGCATCATCATCATTGTTGTGGTCGTCAACAACAATGTTATAAGACTAGCAGCCGTTGAAGAATTTCAAAAAAAGATTTTTGCCAAAAAAAGAGAAGATCAAAAACTCATGCACACTATCAGAGGTATGTGGGTTGGGATGGAATACGGCATGTTGATAAGCTTTATAGTAGATCTGGTCAGCGGCAGCATCTGAAGATTAGTGGGATCACTTGAACTGAACTTACTTGAAACATCAGATATGTTAGATATAAAGGAATTTGGAAAATTGAATCCATTGAAGCCCTGGGTAATATATACATACATATGTACAACATAAACTGACGACCATTGAGAAATAAATTTTCATATGATTCTGTTTTTTTTTTTTTGAAAATCTCCTAAAATATTAGTTTTCAAAATAAATTATTTATTGGCAGTTATATGCATTGTAATTTCCACAAAAATTGATATCCTGCTGAGAAGTGTATACGCAAATCATAGTATTTCCCAGTTCATAGTATTTCCGATTTGTTTGGAAGGTCATCAAGAATACTATATTTGCAAAGATTTAATTATACCTCGTTGTGGTCTTGATTTAAAAAATATTGATGACATCCTAATACACTAAAATCATTCTACATATGTATGTGAAGATCTTCTGCTGGATATTGAATGGTTTATATTTAAATAATGGATCGCAGAATACTTTCATACTTTCTGTTCTCTTGCCTTTAACTTCACTTCCATATGAAAACAAGACAAATAAATTGACCTACTACTTTTCTTGAAGAAAAAACTTTTTCATAGGATTATTGATATGATATTTGAAAAAGAAAGAAAATAATACATGTAAATGAAACATTTTCTGTGGGAAATATTCAAAATAAAAATGACCCTACGATAGAAAACAAAAATTTATTGGTTGAAATGAAATTGATATAACTTTAATACGGATAGTCGAAATCAGTTGCATTTTGAATATACTTTTAGAATCTCTTTATAAATTATTTATGCTTTTGACACGCCCCTCGCAGTACCTCCCACACATTTGTGCATATCCTAGATAAAATTGAATCCTTTATAACTTCTATACCGGTGACTGAAATCCATTGTGACTTGAAATTTTATCATGCTGTTAGAATTGTTTTAAAACTGGGCTCATGTGTTATGAACATTCATCATTCTGGCCATAAATAAAATTAAAGGCCTTGTAAATTCAATACAGATGATCTATGAGAGTGAGGGTATATGTAAGTCGGTTTAAACGACTGAAGCCTACTTGTTTTTTAATTTTTTGGAAATACTGTTCCCTTTGTTATTTTCAATATAAATCCAATTTGTTGCAAAAGCCATACGTTGCTTGAAAATAGGCCATTAACTGAAGGAATTGAATTACCATTCAGCAAATCAATATACCCTGATTCCCAAGTCCATATATTGGCAAGCATCCAGTTTCGTTTCTATCGCCAGCGCCTCTAGTGGACGATAGTAGAGTATAACTCACATTCCCACATCATCAAGATCAACGTTGAGGAAGATGCCAATAGTAGCCGTTCAACATGAGAATGATGATGAACAAAGGCTCCCGCCATAATCGGACACATGTCGCTACGAAATCTAGTACAATTCAAACTTATGACCTATGACCGAGCTCCCTCTAAAGCTGTTACAACAACAACCAAACAATCTAAAGCTGTTACTAGGTGTATTGTAACTTATAAAGAACACTTTAGAATGTCACCTGAAATACAAATCGACGTAACAGCAAAAATCGCAAATAGTAGCGATATTTTGACTCATATAGCTGAAATACATAATATAATTATAGGCATATACGCCCAAAAATATATAAATAATTTATACAAACAATACGAAAATGTGGGTTCGTTATTTTGCCTTTCAGATGTCGATATATAATAACTATTTTCTGAAAATATTTTCTGAATTTATTTTAATCTTAAGTCCAATATTCATCAAATATAAATGCAGCGGAATAACGATTTAATGCACAATTAATTGTCAACCATGGTCGACAATCGAGTACTAATTCTTATTATCATTTATGTAAGATCACAAAGTATATTCCAATATGAAATCAATGTTCAATAAATATATTGTTCAACACAGTATTTAGACGTTTTTTTTTGCATTGTGACAATGATGGTTCCATCTCCAGAATGCCGAAAGATTTTTTTTTCACGTTTAGTTCAAGTAATTTCAAAACAAAATTTCATTAAATGCCAAAAACTTCGTATTAATTTATTTATTTTGTACCCGGCGTTGCACGGGTTCAATTTTCCTTACTCCCCTACTGCGTATGCTTTGGAAGATAAAATGAGTAACTTTTGATTGTATTACAATATTTTTTGTGTGGGAGGTACCACCCCCTTTGTCCTATCATGACCTGATCCAGTAACCATCCTCTGTCCAGAAGCTAGATCCAGTAAAATTTTCAGGCGAATCGGTCCACCGGTTTGGCGTCCTATACGCAACATACCGACACACATTGATTTTTATATAGGGTCCGCCATCTAAAGTTTTTTTTTAATATTCAACCGTTGGACTATTATTTGTGGGGTGCCCTCAGCAGCAGTATATATATATATATATATATATATATATATATATATATATATATATATATATATATATATATATATATATATATATATATATATATATATATAACATACATTTTAGAGTAAAATTATTAAATATTTTAGTTCATGAAAACGCCGTCAATGTTGGCTAACCTTTCTGTTGAAATAACCATATATTGTGAAATAGGATAAATGTTGGCTGTAAAGTCAAAAATTGTAAAAAGTATCTTTACAAAAACCCGTGTAACTTTCTATCATATAGAGAATACCAATATATAAGAGAGTTAACGGTACTAGCAAGAAGACTGTTCTTTTCAGAAAAATGTAAATGTACTCAATGCATTTAGTTTTCAATGAATCGAATTGCGATTTTCGGAACATTCCAAAAATCTGCGGAAATTAGTGGAGTAGAAGTGGAGCTTTAAAACTGTGTAATGAAATATTCAATAATTTAAAAATGTAATATTTTTAATTTCACCAAAACGTGTTTTTTTTTTCCACAAAACTACGGCCTCTGAGGTCTACTGGTTCCACAAAAATATAGGTTTGGTTGCATATATGCCATCTACAGGAAATTTACCTTCATTTGAGTACCCACACACGTATGAAACATTGCGGACCAATTTTTCGGATCGCTAGGGCCCCAGAGGCCAGGTTCAGTCTAGTCTAGACTTCAGTTTCGTGTTTTTTGGATCAAACAAGATAGAATATTTCTTTATTTTTTAGCTGTGACCCATAAACTTCACCTCAGCCCAAATTTCTATACAAATCAATCGATCATTTGCTAAATGCTGTGGACGTGTTTCACACCCAAACTCGCCCAATTTCTTACCTGAGACGTATTTTCCTGTTATAAGTGCATATGCAAAATATTGTCGAAAAATATACAGTAGATCGAAAGTTATATACTTTTGTCACTAAAAAAGGGGGTTTCACACACTGTGTGATGGATAGATTTGTCTACGAAATTGTACTCATCACGACCATCGTAGAGTTGGGCCTAGAAACTTATATAGTTTTAACATTCTTAAGGTCAAATGTGCAATTTTTTACATCTTACAATTGCTATTCTTTATCAAACCATTTTCGGCGGTACGGTATCGATATGGCCCTCTAAGAAGACGTAAGATAAATTTAAATTTCAATTAATTCTTAAAGAAATAATATTGTTTTTGAGTTTAGGTCACTAAAATACATCAGATTATGTTACACACAACTAGAGTTTGCTTCTTTTCCATTTCCCGTATCCTGGGAAATTTGTACAGGATTCCGGCGGGAATTCAGCAGAAACTTTTACCTATTTCCTCCAATAGGAAAAAATAACATTGAAAAAAAAAAATAGCAAAATAATTTAAGATAGATTACTATTAATTAGATTAGTGTCAACTATCACCATTATTGGTTACAATAATGTTAGTAATATTTGGAGATAAATCAATTTGATATTTTATCATAAATTCGGATACATCCTAATGTAATTGTACTACATACAATTTTACAAAACTTGCTAGACTATATTGATAAATGACAATATTGCTGCCTCAAAATATAAATTTTGGTTTTCGAAGCTACATGAAAAGGAATTGAGAATTGAAGCACGATAATTAATACTTTTATTAACGATAATTAATACTTTATTTAAGAAAGTGAGCGAACTCGGCCCAGAGGGAAACGTTTTTCCCTAACAAGGACTGAAAGTACACACAAATATTTAGGATATTTAAGCACTTTTGTAATTTCTGTTTTATATGCTCTTGAAATTTATTGCATACATTTGAGCGGGCGAAATGAGACAAAAATGGATAGAAACAAGTAAAAACGGCTTTAAGTTCGTCCAGGCCGAACTTTATATACCCTCCACCATGGATTGCATTCCACAGAGGCTGTCGATTTTCGTAGAAGTGCAGTAATATTACAGGAAAATATATATATTTTTAATAGCCAAACCAAAAGAAATGCAACTATTGAAATAATAATTTTATAAAAATTGTAACGCAAGGCTCTCAATAAATTTGCATCTCGAACATAGTACAAAATAACCTATCTTCATGGTTCAACCAACTTTTTCCGTAAAAGTAAAAAGTACGATTTTAGAAAAATTTTTTTATTTTGTGTGTCTATGGTTTTTTATTCCCTTTTTCCTAGTTTACCCCATTAAGAGTATGACTTTCTAAAATCTCTTTATTTTACGTGTCTACGCAATTAGAGAGATGTACACACAGAATTTCAACATTCAGGTTGCATTCGTTTAGTTGGTACTATTTTTATCCCTATGTACCCATTGTATCCCTAGAAAGTATGAATTTGGAAAAACCTTTTATTTTTCGTGTCTACGCAGTCAGAGGAATGTATTCTCCGAATTTCATGACTCTAGCTGCGGTCATTTGGTTGCAACTATTTTTATCCCCTTTTCCATTTCAACCCCAAAAAGTACGAATTTCGAAAAATCCGTTTTTTTACGTGTCTACGCAATCAGAGGAATGTCTACACCAAATTTCATTATTCTAGGCGCAACCGTTTGGTTGGTACAATTTGTATCTCTCTATTCCCATTTTACCCCCTAAAAGTACGAATTTGAAAAAAATTCTTATATATTATGTATTTACTCAATTCTCTCTAGCTATTGTCGTTTAAGATGTACTATTTTTATCCCTTTTTGCCCCATTTCATTTCGAATAAAAATCACTTTATAGTGCACGTTTTTGTTATAGAGGGAATGCGCATACCCAATATCAAGTAAGTATAGGGTGTTTTTTATTGGGGTATAGAACTTTAAGTTGGCATCACTTTTTTAACTGGCGGCCATTTTGTCAGCTGTCAAGTGATTAATATTTAGTTTGGTTTGCCATTTCATCATGAACAGGTTGACAAAAGAACAACGCTTGCAAATCGTGCAAATTTATTTCGAAAGTAATGGTTCAATTCGACATTTTATCGACATAATCGTCCATCAGAGCAATTAATTCGGTTAACCATGGATCGTTTTCGCACTACGTTTACTCTATGTGATAATACGCATCCGCAGAGACGTCGAACAGTGCGCACCGAAGAAACAATTGCCGCTGTAGAGCAAAGTGTTGAAGAGGACCCGAATGAATCGATTCGCCACCGTGCACAGCAATTGGAGCTTTGTCCAATGGTTGAAAATTGGACCTGTAGAATTGGCTATATTCGAGCCAGCCGCGGCGGCCACATGCCCGAAATCATATTTAAACATTAATGGCATAAAATTATCCTTCCAATAAAGCCAAATTGATGGACATTAAAACGATTTTCTTGTGTTTTATTTCAATTCGAAGTTCTATACCTCAATAAAAAACACCCTATATAAGCAGACATATTGAAAAAATATACTTAAATACTCCAAATATTAGGGGTTATTATGGGTATTTTTAGTCCTTGTGAGGGAAAATTTTTTCCCTTGGGGCCGATTTCGCCCACTTTCAATCCCCACCGATCTGCAACCATAAGACACATTTAGGATGAATTTGAACCTCCTAGCTCATTTCATTCGGAATCTAGCGTGCTTTTAACAGACGGATGCACTATGGTCCCAAATCCCTATTTTTTGGCAGAAATTAAAAAAAATAAATTGGAAATTGTTAAATGTGTATATATTTTCTTAATGGCAACACTCCAAGCTATCAAGAAAATGTATTGGAAAAACCTAAGTGGCAACACCGCAGGCCTGAGAGGCATTTAAAGTTTGCCTTTGAAAAAAGTGTAATTAATTAGGTTATAAAACAGTTATACAAAATACTTAAAATTAAAGCGTAAAAAGAAAATAATGAAGTGACTATATTATTGAAATTGCAGGCCGGCATAAGTAGTCGAAAAATTATATTTGACATTTTATGATTACTGTAGTGTTGTTAGTTTTCTTAACTGTTGTAATTTTGTGATTCGTAGTGAGCATAACCTATAAATGTCGTGGACCAAAAGTTATATGTATGACTCAACTTGACTCAAAGTGTAAATGTGAAAGTGTACGTCTCAGTGTGCAGTTTATGGTAGAATTAATATCTAATCAAAATTTTTCGGCAAACTCCTACAATGGCCACTTTATTTTAGCACAATTTCGATTAGCCAGAGTACACACATTTGATCATATCTCTGAATCAGAGTTGTTTATGAGACCCATCAACATCTCATTTTAAAGGTATTGTAAGTACCTTTAAAATGGTATATAACGTTATCCACATTTCTGTACACATGTAGACATTTTATATTATTTCCTGAAATAATTATTTAAATTACAGTGACAAGTAGAATATTTGTACGCTATATTTTGCTTTTGTAATAATGTTCAGAAAAACATTGTTCGTCAAAGCGAAATGAGTTTCATTATTTTAAGCTTTCATAAAATTTTGTTTTTGATCACCCTGTACTAATACAGGGTGATAATTATGTTGGTTATATATTGAGTTTATATGGGAGGTGATAGTGGGCATGGTCCGATCGGCCCAATTTTATTTTTCATTTTTTAAGTGTGTTTTGTCTAGCAAATGTGCAAAATTACAAGACTGTATCTTTATTTTTCCATTTTATGCCATAAAAAATGGACAGACAGATAGACATGGCTAAATCATCTTAGAATTTTACCACGACCCAGAATATATATACTTTATAGGGATTGAATATTTCAAGGTGTTACAAACGGAATGACAAAGTGAATATACCCCCTTCCTTAGGTGGAGGGTATAATGACACCAATGATACGATAACAGCTAGAAACATGAAATGTACATCCCTATAATTCCGTAGATACGTAAAATAGAGGTATTTTTCAAAACTCAAACTTTTAAGGGATACAAACTTAGAGGGATAAAAAAAGGTACTTGCCAAACCGCTGTAGTTGAAATCGCGAAATTCGGTATGTACTTGCATCTGACTGTGAGGATGCGAAATAAAAAAGATTTTTTCGAAATTTTTACTTTTAGCCGGAAAATGGGGCGAATGGGGATAAAAATGGTACCAACCAAACGGCTGCAGCTATAATTCGGCGTGTACACTTCACTGTCTGCGGTGACGCGAATAATAAAGAAATCTTCCGATATTCGGAGCATCAGGATCTAAATGCCATTAAATTTGGCTACAATCAAACGATTGTAGCTAGAATCATAATATTCAGTATTTGCACTCGAACGCGGAAAATAAGAATTACGAATTTTTCTAAATTCGTACTTTTAAAAATAGCTCATGTTTAGGGGAAAATGCAACGCCTATTTGGAAACAATCGCCAAAAAATAATAGAACAAAAAAATATTTTTTTTATTTTTTACTAACTAGCATTCTACCGAAGAAAACAATATCCTTTATATGTATCCATGTACAGGGTGATTTTTTAAGAGCTTGATAACTTTTTTTTAAAAAAAAACGCATAAAATTTGCAAAATCTCATCGGTTCTTTATTTGAAACTTTAGATTGGTCCATGACATTTACTTTTTGAAGATAATTTCATTTAAATGTTGACCGCGGCTGCGTCTTAGGTGGTCCATCCGCTTAGTCCAATTTTGGCATTTCCACGTTTTTGAGTAACAGAGACCCAATTGGTGCGAACGGCGACGAATCGAAAATTGGTGGTCATCATTAACACTGGCCGATACAGCTGCGATATTTTCTTCAGTTCGCACTCTACGTAAGCGTGTTGGTGGTTTAATGTCCAACAATGTAAATTTGGTGCGAAATTTAGTCACAATAGCCCGAATAGCCGCTTCAGTGGGTCGATTAAACTGACCATAAAATGGAAGCGCGCAATGAACTTTCTTAACAGAGCACGCATTTTGATAATAAAATTCAATAATTTGCAAGCGTTGTTCGTTTGTAAGACGATTCATGATGAAATGTCAAAGCATACTGAGCATCTTTCTCTTTGACACCATGTCTGAAATCCCACGTGATCTGTCAAATACTAATGCATGAAAATCCTAACCTCAAAAAAATCACTCTTTACATATGTAGAATTATGGTCCCCTAAGCAGATGTTAATTTATCCTTAAAGGTGTTACTATTATTTTTGAGTTTCGAACACCAAAATACATCAGAAAATGTAATACTCAGCCTTTAGAAAAAATGGTTGTATCCTCTGTAGCTTTTCACGGCCCTTTCCAAATGTAGGGTATCATTTGAACCATATTAAATCCATCCTACCAAAGCAACAAGTTTTTTTGGTTAGAACATGACATGTAGGCCAATAATAAAATCGAAAAGCATCAAATTAACTTTCTGCTATCAAACGTACACATGTTTTATAAGCGATTAAGACAAATCAAAAAGCCATAATGCACAACATCTCAAATTGCGGTGTATTTGCGAAACTCAATTATGGCAACAAGGAAAACGTACAAAAATGAAAACATAAAATCCCAGCATCATCATCAACCATCTGCAAAGAGGGTTAACAAGAATTAATAAACGTTTAACGGTATACGAATGTATATATATGTTAATCCAAAGGCAATCACTGGGACAGCAAAACAATCCGCAATTGAAAAGCAATCAAAAAGCAATTCATAAAATTTGCAAATCAGAATAATGACTAACAACAACAACAAGAGCAACAACAAAAGAGAAATTGAACAAATTTGTTGTTATAAAAAAACGAACAACTGTCAACGTCTTATGATGCCACAGACAGCGACAAAACGAAAGACTTAAGACACAAACGCGATGTTGTCACAACTCGGCCGGTATGCAAAAATTCAGACAGACAGACACAGACAAACTTTGCATATGATCTCTGCTTGAAGATCTGTTATAAAACAGTCATCAATATCTGGGGAAAACATCAATTGTCCGACGACTGTGTCTGGTGGCTTTGGGAATTGGACAACGACGACGAGCAAACCCATCAATTTTAACTGAAACTCCACATTTGACACAATTCAATCATGGCATGGATGGATTCTTGGTATTGCAGCGAGCGATCAGTGGTGGTGGTCCTTGGCGACATTTATTTATGTCGTCTTTTTCGTGGGCTTAGTCTTACTTTTTCAGATAAACTGAAATAGATTAAAAGATCATCGATCAGTGGATGGATGATTGTTGTTGCGGCTTTACCACACGCAGCACTTGTTTCGACCACAGACTGCTGAAGCATAGCCTGGCGGGCAAGTGATTTTTTCCATCTCGTGGAAACAGAAATGAAAATTATTTCTGCTGCTTGTTCTTCGGGACAGTTTACACACGGTCCCGACATAAGGGTGGCCTTATCTTAAGCGTTGATTGTTGTATCCTTTCCTTTTGTGTTCGTTTTTTCTCATCCTTGAACCCACATCTTCCCGCAGCCTCGAAGTAAAAAATATGAAATGGAAAAAAATGATACATTACTTTTTAATGTATTCTCCCATTCGTTTGGGTTTTCAAATGATTTGTATAAATTTGTTTAAATTTCCTTTTGCGCACACAAGGCAAAAAGACAAACAGACGGACAAAGGACGAGCATTTTGTATGTGTTCATTGCTACAGGTGAAATTATGATGGCTTCGTTGGTTCCTTCGTTCGTTCATTTGGGCTCTTTTCATATTTCGTGTTCTTTCGATGTGATCTTTAAGGATTCATTCATTGTTCACGATTTGTTTCACATTTAAGCGACACATTTTTGTGAGTTTAATCATATGATGATCTTTGATTTGGCTGGTTTCCGTTCTGGTTTCTTTCGGCTGCCCCATATAAAGCGATCAATCAAAAATGCTAATGTCTGCCGTTCTGCTTTATTATCGTGGTAGTTTATGTCCCACTATTGTCTGCTGCGAACAATTGTCCATGTTGCAGACGAAGGAGGAGGAGGATGTTAATTTGATATACAGTTTGTTAGAATTTGAATTTAAGCATACGCCTCGTAAATTTTCAATATTTTTTTGAAATGATAGATTTATGTTATTACCTATAAATGGAAATTCGTTCGAAGACATGCATTAGAAGCGTACTGAGAACAAAGAAAATGAGGTGTTTTGGCCAAGGCAACCGTATACATTGATTTCGAAAATATTAGTTATGAATTTTTACATTTTGTTATAATGATCCATATTCTGTTTTGGAAGGCAACATGTGAACAAAAGAAACTTTTTCTCTGGAATATGGCCGTTAAAAAAATAGTGTCATAAAGACGTATCTTAGGTTGCATTGGTAGCGAAATGTGGTTACTATCGAATACCGCATAAATCCACGACGATTATAGGCTGTGTAGAAATATGAACCACAATAAACCAAAAGAGTTGAAGTATGTAAGTGAACTTTTTGGAAACGTATCAGATCAGTTGGAACATTTTCTCGTACAATAGACCGAATACATATTTCTATCTTACTCATGGGTAGTTCAATGTTATACTATCACTACACTGAAAGAATTTTCCTTCATAATATTTATGAAGCGCTTTCATTAAAGGGTTTGTCGTTTTTCATACATTTTGTGAATTTTTCATAAATGTATGAAAATATCATAAATAAAATGAAATGTTTCATACAATTTTCTCATAAACATTTCATAAAACAAACGAAAAATTTCGTTGCATTAAATAAACAATAAAATATTCGCGTTATGAAATGTCTTCATACACAGAATGAAGGACTTCGTAGTTTTTATGCAATTTTTCATAACTCACAACCACATTTTTAGTGTGTCGACTTTATTCGGTTGAATACTAGCAATTCTTATTTGTACTCTGTTAACTCTGCCATAATTATGTACCATGATTTAGGTCAAAGACATACTCATTGCAAGGACTCTCGCAACTAGGGTGTCCAAAACCGAAACCGGTTTCGTCACCTGCAACCGTTGGCCGGTTTTTGTAAAATGGTAATTTTCGGTTAACTGAGAAAACCGGGTTTTTCGTATCAGTTAACCGGGTTTTGGTAAATAAGTGAACATTGCACCAATAAAAAACTTCAGCACAGAAACACAACCATTTTACGTAAATTGTGACACATATGTCAGTGCGCCGTATCAGTGTAGCGTTTGACATACGAAGCGCTTTTTAATTAGGTTGCGCAATGAAACTGTTATTATAATACGTTTTCGTCATGCGACAACAGTTCAGATTCGGATGTAAGTTGTGACATCGAAGACTCTTGTAATTTAATGTTTGATTTAAACCAAACAATAAACCACATCCAAAACCCAAAAATTGCTCGAAAAGGTGAAATACAGGCGACTTTATATGACGATTTCGCATTTTTGAACAAAATAAAGAAAAACTTAAATCTAAGTTACTTATATGACTGTTAGCCCTACATCAGGTTTTTTCTACGTCAAGCTTTATCACAAACAAACGAAAAATTGCTTACAAAATTATCACTTGAATTGTATACTGGTATTGCGATATTATTATAAGAAGGATCCTACGTAAACTTGTTATTCAAGTTTTGAAAAAATATGATTTACTTTGTAGAATTGACGTTATTTTAAAATTATCTCAAATAAAAAGTTACTTATTTAATGTAAAGGGTGATTTTTTAAAAGCTATAGGAAAGTTTTTCAAATAAAAAAACACATAAAATTCAGAAAAATGCATGAAATCTTTATTTGAATCGATAGTACGGTCCATATAATTTAATGTTTGAAGATTATTTCATGCAAATGTAGACCTTGACTGCGCCTCAAATGGTCAATCCGCTTAGTCCAATTTTGGCATTTCCACGTTTTTGAGTAACAGAGGTCCAACTGCTGCGAACGGCGACGAATCGATAATTGATGGTCATCATTAACACTGGCCGGTACAGCTGCGATATTTTCTTCAGTTCGCACTCTACGTAAGCGTGTTGGTGGTTTAATGTCCAACAATGTAAATTTGGTGCGAAATTTAGTCACAATAGCCCGAATAGCCGCTTCAGTGGGTCGATTAAACTGACCATAAAATGGAAGCGCGCGATGAACTTTCTTAACAGAGCACGCATTTTGATAATAAAATTCAATAATTTGCAAGTGTTGTTCGTTTGTAAGACGATTCATGGATAAATTATAGACCAAACTGAAGATGTTTGACAGTGAAACAAAACACGAAACGTGCGTCAGCTGTTTAAACCAGTGTTGCCAAAAAGATAATAGCTAAAAAATCACCCTTTATAAATAATAATAATAAAAAAAACTCGTCCGATTTGTAGAGAAATCCTGATGGAATCAATTTGTAGAGTATCCTTAAAAGAATCAATGGAAAACAGACTAAACTATGAGATAGCCCCACCTACCTTTTCCTTCATTCACCCGACCTCCTGAATCATTTTCTATTTACTATACTACTTACGGGAATCACAATGGGCCGAATTTAGTTGGCCACGAGCGAATTCGTCGGTTGTGCCCACAACTGACGGGCATCCCCTGCCTAATAGAAAATGAAATCAAAATTTTCCAATGAAAATAGGCATATTTTTTAAATTAAGAGGTTTTGTGAAATATAATACCTTAAAAAAACACTTTTATAGATTCATCAGATAGCCAATTTCTAATTTTACTGATATAGAATGATATTGCTCATTCGAGAGATGTATTATTAATTGTAAATAAATCTTAAATTATCAGTTCCCTCCTGTAGTTTCGAAAACCTAAATTTATATTTTGAAGCAGTAGTATTCTCATTTTTTAATACATAGTTTTTACTGAAGATCATATGGATATTTCTTTAAAATTATTAGTAAAATTGTACGATTTCTTCACAGATACCAGCATATCAGGAGAACAGTTTCTTTATTAAATTTTTTAAAATTTCTGAAAAGTAATTATCTCAAAATTACTAACATTATTTGTAGCCTTTTATTCTTTTATATTCACTTAATATTAATTATATATATTAAATTGCCATAAACGATTTGTAACGCCTAGCTGACACATATCTAATTAAAGGTGATCTTTGTTACATAATTTTGGCATTTTTTACAATTTTATAGTGAAAACGTGGTGAAAAAATGTTCTAGAAATAGATGCTAAATTCCCTCGGGAATTCCGTACAAATTTCCCGAGATACGGTAAACAGAAAATATGAAAATTCCCTGGAGTTTTCTCGCCGGAAATATATATACCTTAGTATGATTCGGTCCCCATATAAAAAATAAAATTAACGGGACCGTTTAAAGGTTATCAAAACGCATGTTTAGAGCACCAGAAATCAAATTTGACCTTTGTTTCATTTCCAAAACTCAAGAACCCACACATATCTTTTCAATACGAATAACATGTTGATTTTATATATAAAAAAACTCTTTTTATTTTTCTAAAAACTCAATAGTTGTTGTATTGACTAATGATCTATGCGATTTTTCTTGCAAATTTTATACTGCAGACATAAAGACAAAAGGTAGTATTTTTTAAGGTCGAAAAGGGTAGTGATATTTACAATATTTTATTATGGCTGGTATTTGATTATTTAGAAAGCTCTTACACCTACGAGTTATCAACCAATCAGCCAGACCAGTCAGGGCGTGGAAAGTGCGTGCCAGACACTTTTTTGTGGCTAACAGTCCGCCCAAAATATTTGAAATAAAAATCACACATTCAATTTGGGAACATTACAAATATTAATTCCTTGGCTTTTCAATTTAGACCCCCACCGTGCAGCCCCTGCTACACTAACATTACTTTTCGCACTCCAAGACTATGTTGCGGAATATCACAATTATTTCATTTTTTCGGGAGAATTATATCCTAAGAAGCGTTTCCAAACGTAGATATTAACTCAGAGTTCTTCCACTTTATTGACATTGACTTCAACAATACTAAGAGATCTACATCGAAGAGAAATTTCGTAACATTTGAAAAGCAACAGCACCAATTGAAATTTTATAACGAACGACAGAGACATCAAACCAAAAATTCATTGAAAAAATAAACAATAGCTGCAAACTGTCAATGCACTCGACAAGACACTGCAAATAGTCAATAGTCAGTAATACTAAACGCATAAAACCGCCACAAAAACAATAAGAAAAAAGTGAACATAATTCACATTGTGGTTTTTCACTACACTACGACTGCAAGTGAACACATTTATTGTGTGTAAAAATTGATTGTTTTCTGAAAAATGACTGGAATAATAGCACGGGATAGTGTGAGAAAAAAATTTTCCCTCAAACCACACACAGTTTACACATAAAATTTTGCAGGTCAAGGTAGAAGCGAAAACAATACCAATTTGCTTTTATTATTCATAATTAAATTATGTTTAAGAAATCGAACAAATTCCCAGGTTCGTGTAGGCATCTTAACTACATATGCATAAATGATTTAACAGTACTTCTTCAGTAGCCTTTTGTTTAAACAGCGGAAAATTCAATTTAATCTTATTATTAATAAGTTTTGCTGCTGCCAGACGTTAAGTTAATCCTCAAGTCTCAGAAAACCTGTATCGCATTTTATTAATCCATAATTATAATAACGCCTCAGCTACAGTCATTCAAAGAAACTGCCGAAGTGTTATAATAATAGGGCACATTAAGCTTAAGCTTATCCTTGATCAGAGTAGTAGGGTGACCACAACGACTACGTGTTTGAGGTAAGGTTTGTGACATGTCTGCATATGTAGTCAGAATAAGATGTTTATTAAGTTGAGCCGATACGATATTTTTATAATTTACATTTTGATGCCATAAAAACTAAAAATTCTCCAAAAAATTTCACACAACAAATGGTATGACCAATTGAATAAGCCCGCTTTCTCAAAATATGCAATGCTAGCGATTTGCAACAGTTTTCAAACATTGTCAAAATAATTTCGTACAGCTGAGTATTTTATAATAACAAAAAATGATTACAATTGTGCCATTTTTGGTACAATTACGGCTTTAAAAATACAATGGTACTGTCAAATTACCTCCCAGCTATCGTGTCTATAAAAAACTGGGCTAAAACTAAGATCTTCTAATATTTCAACAACGACTATTGGCCTATTAACAAGCTCTGAACAGAGAATATGTGATTTGATAAACCTGGATAACACTGTGCTACAAAAAAGAATGAAGTAGAAAACTCTGGGAAGTGATATTATTTTCCTTGTAGACATTGTCGAGAAGAACAAGAATCTATATTTGAAATTTGCCAGACAAAATCTTGAGTTACGGGTAAAAACCCGGTTTTTCATACTTTGGACACTTATATGCATGTAACTTAGATGGTTATCAACCGATTTTCACTTTCACATCGGATTTGAAAAGAAAAAACTGGGAGCTTTCGAGTGATACACAACTTATTTAAGACTACTTAAGAAACCTGTGTGCTTTTGTCCAGCAAAAATATTTTTTAAACAATTTTTAGCCATTGTTCAACTTTGATAATGATTTTGCACATTATTGTGCTTGGTAACCGTACCACTTGTACATATATTTAAATGACACATTTAGCAAGTACTGATAAGCCGGCTTGTTTTTAAAAATCCTTCAGTAATTGATTAAGTTATTGAAATTTTTGCTAAAACAAAATACATAGTTGAAAAAATACAAGTTTTGGTATTCCAGCTCAAATCTCTCATAATTTTACGAATCGAAATCCAATAATAAAGAATTATTTTACATTCAGCTAATTTATTAGAGTAAAAAATTTCGTGGTTTCTTTTACCAATATTAAAATTTAGTGATAATAGTATATGTTAAAGAAATAAAAATAGAAGCGTATCAATGGTAATTTCGAAAATGTTCACGTAGATCAGGGTCGTCAGGGAATCATGTTTTTCCAGTGTAATTTTTATACACTCCACGAGAGTATTATGTCTTTGTGCATTTGTTTGTAATACCCAAAAGGAAGGGAGATAGACCCATTGCAAATTATACCGATCGGTTTAGAATCACTTTCTTAGTCGATTTAGTAATGTCCATCTGTTCGTCAGTCTGTCCATCTATTGTTGTAATCACGATACAGGTCGCAATTGTAGCCAGAACCAAACGAAACTTTGCACACCGAAGATCTTTGGTACAAGGACGAACGCTATTTAATTTGAAGAAAATCGGTTCAGATTTATATATAGCTCACATACAAATTCCGTTCCCAATTTGAATTTTTCCGCTCTAGAATCCACATATTTTAACAGATTTTCATCAAAATTCGCAAAACACCTTATATTTCAACTGGAAACAGATGTGGTGGAAATAAGTCAGGTCTGTTCAGATTTATATATAGCTCCCATTCAAATTTCGCTCCCGATTTGACTTTTTCTGCTCTAGAAACCACATATTTTTACAGATCTTCTTCAAATATTGCAAAATATCTTTTATTTCAACTAGAAACACCCACGGTGAAAATGGGTCACATCGGTTCAGATTTACATATAGCTCTCATACAAATTTCGTTCCCCCAGAAACCGCGTATTTTCAGAGAATTTCTTAAAACAAGTAAGTTTTGTGGATCAAGCACGAACGCTATTGAATTTGAGGCAAACCGGTTCAGATTTAGATATAGCCCCGATTACCGATTTGACTTTTCCGCTCTAGAAACCACATACAGTACCCGATTTTCTTCAAATTTGGCTTAACACCTTATAATCTAACTAGAAACACCCGTGGTGGAAGCGAATCACATCGTTCCATGTTTCAATATACCCTCATACAAATGTCCTTTCCGATTTAACATTTTTTGTCAAATACAGACCTTGACAGGATACAAAAATCACTTTTTTACCGAACTGAATTGTATTAGGATAGAAAGTGGAGTGTATCATATAGTCGGATCCGTCCGACATTATTCTTTCATTACTTGTTATTCTTATTTTAGAGTAACTTATTTGTAGAATTATTGGTTGATTTAGACAAATATTGAAGTCGAACGGAAATTGAGGCCGCAGTGCTCATTTTTGTATAAAGAATTTGAAAAACAAGTAAGTAAGCGTCAGTCGGCTAAATCGACATATATATACCCTCACTCTCAGATACCATAGGCATGCAAGTTATAAGGACTTAAATATGACTTGGGGTCGGATAATTTATGTGGAAGGTACTGGAAGGTTCGTGGCACATGGTTCCAGCTTCCACATTTATAAAACAGCTGTAAAACATGATTTGGTCCAAACATACCTAGGGCCGTAAGTCACTCCTTCAATACGTTACACTTATTTTCTGTCTGCCTTTGTAGCAAAAGTAGCTATGTGTATTTTCCCAATTATTCAGGAGAACAAAATCTATTTCATCGCGATAATTTTAATATGATTGATTTTTGCTTTTTTCCTACAACCATTTCTGAAAAATTTGCCAATATTTCTTTCATTAATTTAGGCGGTTTTGGCGGTGTTAAATTGATTTTCTAAAAAATACACATAACTGCTTTTATTACGAAATTTATTTATTGAAATTTGATTATTTCATATACATAGATATTTTTGTTGAAAGAGATTTTGTGAAACTGGGAGATCGTTAGACATGGAGGTTTAAACAATTCATTAATATTCCATTATTAATTATATATATTTTATATAATATTCATGTTTTAGCATTTTATGATAAGATGCTGAAATATGGAATATAATTTACTTCAAATGGACAAACGTAGTAGTCCTTCTAAATATTATCTAGTAATACTAATTTAAAAATTGTCGGTCCATAATTGCATACTTTGTATACCCTACACCACAGCGTCAAATGTTTAAAAACTTAAACTTAAAATTTTCAAGTTACATTTCAGTTAAGGAACACGTACAATAAAAGTGGAGCAGACGGGTAAGTACCCCCATACAATTTAGGTCCAAGTTTTGATATGGGACGTGTGATATGAGATAAAATCGTTTCAACGCAAGGAGTATCCAAATCGACATTTTGTGCGTGCAATGTTTAACCTCAATTATAAGTTATAAACTTCTAAAAACAAAACATCTAAGAAAGGTCCGATTTTAAATAGAGCTGTCCCGAAACGGCGACAACATTATTTCGCAGGTGCAAATTTATTTTTTTATTCGAGAAAAGTTATAATATAGATTTACGTTAACCGTGTTTAGGCCCCAGCTTATTCATTCAAAATAACTTTTTCTACATGCTTTTTAGGAAGGGTCGTAAAATACTATTAAATCATTCAAAATTATCCTTCGGTTTTATTCCAAATTTTAAGGAGTTCATAAAAATATTTATTTTTTCAATTGAAATTTGATCGAGAACACATTTCATTAGTAAAGGGTGATTTTTTAAGAGCTTGATAACTTTTTTTTTTAAAAAAACGCATAAAATTTGCAAAATCTCATCGGTTCTTTATTTGAAACGTTAGATTGGTCCATGACATTTACTTTTTGAAGATAATTTCATTTAAATGTTGACCGCGGCTGCGTCTTAGGTGGTCCATCCGCTTAGTCCAATTTTGGCATTTCCACGTTTTTGAGTAACAGAGACCCAATTGGTGCGAACGGCGACGAATCGAAAATTGGTGGTCATCATTAACACTGGCCGATACAGCTGCGATATTTTCTTCAGTTCGCACTCTACGTAAGCGTGTTGGTGGTTTAATGTCCAACAATGTAAATTTGGTGCGAAATTTAGTCACAATAGCCCGAATAGCCGCTTCAGTGGGTCGATTAAACTGACCATAAAATGGAAGCGCGCAATGAACTTTCTTAACAGAGCACGCATTTTGATAATAAAATTCAATAATTTGCAAGCGTTGTTCGTTTGTAAGACGATTCATGATCAAATGTCAAAGCATACTGAGCATCTTTCTCTTTGACACCATGTCTGAAATCCCACGTGATCTGTCAAATACTAATGCATGAAAATCCTAACCTCAAAAAAATCACTCTTTATTATAAAGGGTGATTTTTTAGCTATTATTTTTTTGGCAACACTGGTTTAAACAGCTGACGCACGTTTCGTGTTTTGTTTCAATGTCAAACATCTTCAGTTTGGTCTATAATTTAATCATGAATCGTCTTACAAACGAACAACGCTTGCAAATTATTCAATTTTATTATCAAAATGCGTGCTCTGTTAAGAAAGTTCAGAAAGAAGGAAATTGTGTGCAGCGATGAAGCTCATTTTTGGCTCAATGGGTACGTAAATAGGCAGAATTGTCGATTTTGGAGTGAATATCAGCCAGAAGCATTGCAAGAGCTACCAATGCATCCAGAAAAAGTCACGGTTTGGTGCGGTTTATGGGCTGGTGTCATCACTGGACCGTACTTCTTCAAAGATGATGCGAATCGTAACTGTGAATGGTGAGCGCTACCGTGAGATGATATCCAAAATGCAAGAGCTTGACTTGCATGACATGTGGTTTCAACAAGACGGTGCCACATGCCACGCAACAATGGACTTATTGAGAGTCCAGTTCGGTGAACAGTTTATTTCACGTTCGGGACCGGTCAATTGGCCGCCTAGATCGTGCGATTTAACGCCTTTAGACTATTTTTTGTGGGGCTATGTTAAAGCTCATGTCTATACAGACAAGCCCGCTTCAATGGACGCATTGGAAGACAACATTGAAACATTTATTCGTGAGATACCGGCCGAAATGTTGGGAAGAGTATGCCAAAATTGGACTAAGCGGATGGACCATTTGAGGCCAACATTTGCATGAAATAATCTTCAAACATTAAATTATATGGTCCGTACTATATATTAAAATAAAGATTTCATGCATTTTTCAGATTTTTTTTTAGATTAGGAGATACACGAGATTTCATGAATTTGTTAGTATTATTTTAGATCACAAATGTATTTTGCTTTTATATTATAATATAGTGTTTTTGTCAATCAATTTATTTTGGGTGACGGACGGTGTCCCCATATATAAAAAATAAAACCAACCTTAAAACATTGATGATCTTCTAGATTAGTCTGGGGACATATATCTGCCATAGGAGTTCGAAATATTTTATTTATATGTGAAATTATTCGTCCATACTTTAAGCAACCCGAAATGCGATATTTATTTCCATCTTGATATCTATTCCAAACATACAATTTTTGTCGGATTTGTAAACAAAGTGGAGTTTTACTCCTAACTAAGAGTATTTCTTAATTAAATGCACAAATATAATGGTGACTTGGCGAATTCTCAGGATCAAGCATGTAGAAACGTGTTAAAAATGTTTGTCAAATATCCTAATTCTGGGTTGAAACCTAATGAAGTCATTAATACCATATCGAATCAAATATAAGAGAGTTACTTTTATCTGTTGTCTTCTAGGAATGCCTTCTTAATTTAATACAACACAAAAGTCATAAAAATGTGCGTACCCATAAAAAAGAAAAAACTTTTTTCCTTAACCAAAACATTTTTCAAATATCGAAAATTAATATTTCTAATAAAAATATTAAACGTTTCTTTGTTATTATATTTTGATTAAAAATATGACGAATATTTCCTTTTTCTGAGTTGTGAAAACTCCCGCTCAATAAAGGACTAAACTGCGGGTAATCTAGTGAAGCAACCGTTGTATGGTATCACCTAAACCACCTTGACCGGTGGTAGTCATTGTCTTTAGCTCATTCATTGAACTACACTTCTGTGCGAAAGCTAAAATATGTTATTAACTATAACACACGGCGCGCAACAACTTAATTGAAAATCGCATAATACCTTAATCTGGCCAAGTCTCGTTTAAAATGCCTCTGCTTCGCACAGAAGTGTTTACAATAAACGCTATAAATGCAGGCTTTTGATTCATTGATTAAAACTCATAACAATAAATAGCTGACCTTTTTCAGCAAAACGGTTTGTCTGATGTTGCTTTTTTTTTGAATGAATAAATGAAGCCTTCTTAATAACTTCAGCGATCCTGTTTGACTGCGGCAAAGGAAACATCTTCTCTTGGTGAAACAAAAACAAAAGTGGAACAGCTTTAACAGCAGCAGCAATCATAGTTTGTTGTAGATGCGAGCGAATACAGTTGTTGCTGTATCGATGATTGCATATTTTTATTATTATTTTCATTTTGAAGCCAGCTCAGAAGCTCAGAGTTATGAAGATTATATCGCATCGCATAAGGCAGTCCGGTGAAGCGACAGGTCGACAGCACATCCCCACCAATCGATTGATTATAACTTTTACTGAAAAACTGAAATTTTTTTTGATGTTTTGTCCGGTAGTTGTGAGACAGACCTAAATGTAGAGTATTACATGAAATTACTTACTTTTCGAAAAGGGAAACTCGATTGCTACTTGAACAGACACAATGTTTCTTTTTGCGATTTTCTGTAGTTTTTTTTTGGAGATTAGCGGTTGTTAATAAACGTATAATTGTTATCGGCAGAGTGATTTTTCACAATCAGGAGGCCAGAAAAAAATGAGAATTTAATTAAAAATGCCAAAACTCTTTATGGATTAAGATGACTAATGTAGGATAATATATAATTAATTAAAAATATGATTAATGAATGGGCAATCTACTTATAACATATTCACGTTTTTATGTATATATATTTCAAACATCTTCAGTTTGGTCTATAATTTAACCATGAATCGTCTTACAAACGATCAACGCTTGCAAATTATTGAAGTTTATTATCAAAATGCGTGCTCTGTTAAGAAAGTTCATCGCTCGCTTCCATTTTATGGTCAGTTTAATCGACCCACTGAAGCGGGTATTCGGGCTATTGTGGCTTTCGCACCAAATTGTTGGACATTAAACCACCAACACGCTTACGTAGAGTGCGAACTGAAGAAAATATCGCAGCTGTATCGGCCAGTGTTAAAGATGACCATCAATTATCGATTCGTCGCCGTTCACAGCAATTGGGCCTCTGTTACTCAAAAACGTGGAAATGCCAAAATTGGACTAAGCATTTGAGAATTGGACCATTTGAGGCGCAGTCAAGGTCAACATTTGCATGAAATAATCTTCAAACATTAAATTATATGGACCGTACTATCGATTCAAATAAAGATTTCATACATTTTTTCTGAATTTTATGTGTTTTTTTTGAAAAACTTTCCTATTGCTTTTAAAAAATCACCCTTTATTTATAATATGACATAACATCTCCGACCAAAATATGGTACAATTCTATTTCCACAAAGTAGTTAAGGTCAATTGCTCATGTGATGTTGGAAAAATGTAAATATTTATATATATGGCTAATGGCCACTGATGATTTGTCACCTCAAAGGATAATTAAATACGTATATGATCGAAGTAACTGGATTTCGAATGTATTCTATTTAAAACATATACGAATAACTTGGTAAGTTTAAAAAATATGCATTCAGAGAAAAGTTCAAAATAAGAAATTACTATTTATTACAATATAAAGGTTTGAATGGACACATTCGATTTTATAAAAACTTTTAACACGACTATCTCGAAACACCAAAAGAATTATTAGCTATTGTTATGTGGAGGGGACGATACATTGACTTTCTAATAAAATCGTAAAGCTCAGAATCGTACGATTTCATTTCACACTCCGTTATGGAAAAATATTGCTAACATTGTTATGCATATTGGTGTGTAAGCGATAATGTGGCTCGATGTCGAGGTTTCTCCACATATAAGCAAAAATTTCACACAAACTTAGATTTTTCTAAAAGTCTTAGGAAAAATTCTTCTTTAAAAGTGTGTTGTATGTATCTTAAGAAAAAAACTTAAAATTTTATTTGCAGATTTTACACGTTACTTAAGTTTGGTCTCGATTTCAAATCATTATATATATATTAGAGTGGCTTCTTCTCGACTATAATGAAAGATTAGTTTGTTTTATGTATTCTCCCAAAATATTTCGCTTTTATCATTGTCCGTTCGTGAGCTGAACGCGTTCAAAATAACCTCAAAAAATCAGGGTTTTCTTGAATAAAATTCACCATGAAGAATGGTATTGAGAAAAAAACCGCTAGAAATTAAAATCCGACCCGAGTCTTATCAAACCATATTAAAAACTTGCAATATGACCCAATATAAAGACAGATTTGTGCTATTTTAGTGCAATTTCTGATGCATTTCTTATAAAACCCGCAATAACATCCACATTTTTAGTGCTATTTATGATTTTAGGGGCTCGTTGGAGAGGTATCGATAACCAATTGCAATTTTTAGAATTTGCTAACCCTTAAGGGCCGCAAATTTTTTTCTTACTGTTAACACTAAGCTAATTTTTGGAAAGAAATTCAACCATTTCAAATTGTCCCCTTTAAAAATTAAAACATGAATAATCTACATAAACTTTATAAAGGGGAAAAATTGAAATGGTTGTTAATGCTAAATTAACATATTTAGACGCATGAAATTAAAAGTATATTTAGCGGATGTTCTTCTATTTCATTCGAAACCCATATCACCATAGTATGACACGCAAAAGTACGAAACTAAATTATTGAAACATTTACATCCTTTGGAAATTAAAAGTCCTTTAAAAAAGACAAACGACCACTAAATAAAAAAAACTGAGTATGAGTTTTCCTATTAATGACCTATAGTTTCACTTCTATATAATCTCGTTCATGGGAGGGAAATCATGTCGCACGGTTTTATTGTAACATCTTTCCACCCAATTTATCCATTGAAAGACCAAAATTTCAGATGTTTTTTTTTTCTTCAAAAATTAGCTTTTTGTAAGACTAGAATGTGTTTACGATGCAAATAAAACCACATTTCAGTTTTTACATCACATTTAGCCCACTGAGAACCAACAGTAAGAAAAAGATTGTCGGCCCTTAATGGGTTAGGAAGTTCTAAAAATTGGAATTGGTGATCAATACCTATTTAACGATCCATCAAAAACACAAATCGAACTAAAAATTAGGAAGTTATTGCGGCTTTTATAAAAAATGTAACCAAAATAGCACAAAAATGTTAAAATTCTACCCTCTATTCGTGATTAAAATGCAAGTTTTAGATATGGTTTGATAAGGCTCCGACCAGATTTTAATTTCTAGCAGGTTTTTTCGAAATACAATTCTCACCGAGGATTTTATTCAAGTAAAACCTGATTTATAGAGGTTATTTTGAACGCGTCCAGCTCATGAACGGACAATGATAAAAGCGAAATATTTTGGGAGAACACATAAAACAAACTAATCTTTCATTTTAGTCGGGAACATCCACTAATTTTATTTTGAAGCCACTCTGCAGTATAAAATTTTCAGAGAACATATAAAACATATATATTATTATATGTTCTCTGAAAATTTTATACTGCAGATACAATGGGTTATATTTAAAAATAAATATAAGGATGATGATGATTAAGGCAGTTGTGATGATCAATGTGAGAATTTGTATCATTAGGTGCATCGCATAGTACTACTCTGTCAACGAGGCAAACTAATATTAGACGTAGGGTAGTCACTTGGATGTCTGAGGAACTACTACTATATTTAATAGGTTACAAAAATAAGTTTTTGAAAGAGAGAAAAAAGAGGAACAAGATAATGTATAGGGACCGACCCTAAGAAGAGTTGGATTTTTTTTAATAAAACGACGTTTGGTTGGTCATATTTCCATTCTGTTTTAATGCCAAAAGTACAAATTATGGAAATCCTTTATCTTTCACGTACACAGTGATGATTCTAACAATTTTTGCCGTAAATTATTTTGTTCATCATTCTAGCTGTAGCCGTTTAGTTGGTACGATTTTTATCCCACTGTTCCCCTTCTGAGTCCTTTGGAAATACGAATTTTGAAGAACCTTTCTATTGTTCGTGTCTACGCAGTCATTCCGTTTGTAACACCTTCACATATTCATCCGAGACTCCATAAAGTATATATATTCTGGGTCGTGGTAAAATTCAAAGCCATGTCCGTCCGTCTGTCCGCCCGTCTGTCTGTTGAAAACACGCTAGCAGCCGAACGAAATGAGTTAGGAGGTTCAAAATTTCCCTAAATGTGTCTTATGGTTGCTGATCGGTTGGCGAAATCAAGGACTGAAATATTCCCTAATATTTAGACTAATATTTAGACATTTTCTTTAAATTTTTGCTTTATATGCACTTGGAATTTGTTGCGTACGCTTCTCTTGTAGTCTAAAAGTACCAAAAAATAAATAAATGTTTTAGCGGGCAAATGTATAAAAAGGGATAAAAATGGTATCTGGAATGTGCACCCCTCGAATTGTGTAGATTCGTCAAATAGAGGAATTTTTCAAAATTCGTACTTTTGGGACAAAAAAGGGATCAAAGAGAAGGGAACGATACGACAACAGCTAGAATCATGAAATTCGATGTGTACATCCCTCTAATTGCGTAGACACGTAAGATAGAGGGATTTTTCAAAATTCGTACTTTTAAGGGAAACAATTGGAGAAGTGGGATAAAAATGGTACCAACAAAGCAGCGGCAGTTGAAATCATGAAATTCGGTGAATACATTCATCTGACTGTGAAGATGCGAAACAAAATGATTTTTTTTTTTTCGAAATTTGTACTTTAAATAAATAGTACCACCAACTCTATTAAAGAAATTCGGTGTTTACATTTCTTTGGCTGCGTAGAAGCGAAAAATAGTGAAACTGGGACCAAGCAAACGGTTGTAGGTAATAAAATGTATTAAAATACAAATAGCCAAAGTAAAAGACCAACATTCCAAAATACAGGGCTTTCCAACAAGAGGTGTTATTTTGAATCACCCGGTACTTCGGTAGCTGTCACTTTTGAAGCTTTTATTCTTTGACAATTGACAAGTAGAAACGACGTCATCACTAAAAATGAAACGATATACGCTTCAACAACGCATTGACATTATTAAAATTCACTACAAAAATTATCCGGAATTCCATCGAAAATTCAGCTTGACTGATGAGGCCCATTTCCACCTCGGTGGCTACGTCAACAAGCAAAATTGCCGCATCTGGGGCTCGGAAAAGCCAAGAGTTATAGTTGAGAAGCCTCTCCATCCACATCGTGTGACTGTTTGGCGCAGTTTAGGGACCGGCGGGGTCATTGGACCTTACTTTTTCGAAAATGAGGTTGGATCAACAGTTACGGTGAATGGATTGCGCTATCGAGAGATGATTAATGATATTTTGTGGTCGGACTTGGATGGTATTGATCTGGACAACGTTTACTTTCAACAAGACGGCGCTACGTGCCACACAAGCACCGAAACCATTGATCTTTAGCGGGAAAAGTTTCCAGACCGTGTTATCTCTCGAAGAGGAGATCACAATTGGCCACCGAGATCTTGTGATTTAACACCTTGCGACTTCTTCCTTTGGAGCCACGTGAAAGATAAGTTCTACGCCAACAGCCCAGCGTCGCTTCAAGACCTCAAAGATTCAATTCGTGAGGCTATCGAGAACATAGGGTAGCCACTTTGCGATTTGGTTTTCCATAGAAACTTTCATGAAAAGGATATGGTCCTGTAAGCGTGGTCGTGGTGGCCATTTGGCTGATGTTGTATTTTCATTATTAACGACATGCCTTCCTCTTTATTGTGAAATAAATATCCGATCATTTATCTCAAAAAATGACATTTTTCTTTGAATACCAAAATAACACCTCTTGTTGGAAATCCATGTATATGAGCTCCAATAGAATTGACAACTATATATGAATATCGGTACTTCCAGTAACTGATAATATTTTTAAAAATTAATTTTTGAACAACTTTTGAATTACCTTGAGGACAAAGATATTTTGTTTTATCGGCAGTATGGATTCAGAAAGGATACTGGCACTGTTGCAATAGACTTTTGGCAGGGTATAAGGGAGTGGTTGTGGTTTTCTTTGATTTATCCGAGCCATTGACCATGTTGACCATGACATTTTGATACAGAAGCTAAATATTTAACAACGATTTACAGAGCAGAACCCAATTTGTCCAGTTCGGCGAATCGAGTATTAATAGTCATGCAGTACTAAGAAGAGAAACGCAAGGTAGCGATTCAGAATGGTATATTAAGGTAAAGGTAGCGTTCTTGGTCCGCTATTTTTTTACAATTTTATAAATGCCATAAAAAACTAGGTTCTATCGATTTTTTTAAGATTGAATAAATTGAATAAATTGAATGCCCCTAAAACAAAAATGGTAAGATTCAAGCCTTGTGTGCCAAGAAATGATTGTGTAATGGACATACATATTGATGGCAACATAATAAATGAATCAGAATACGTGAATTATTGTAAATTTAATTATAACACTGTCCGACAGTCAATATTGCACTTGAACCTGATGATATACGTGAAACTATAGGTTAAAAAGAATTAATTTGCGTTTTTATGTTTTCATTTCCTCATCCTGTGGCCTGTTAAAGGGACCTGTTGTCCGTTAAAAGGACTATCATTAGTCAATTTTTCCTATAGTTTCATACGTAAATCATCCGATTCAAGTGTAATTACTTTTTTGCAAAATTGTCGTCCGGTGTTATCAGCGTAGTTGGTTTTATGTATTGGAATAGAAAATACATTGTACATCCGTAGAGAACAAGCTGGGACAATAAATGTTATAAGACTAAACGAATCTGGAGAATGCATCAAACCACGAAAGTACAAAATCTTTATTCTCCTTACGAAGATACGCAGGATCAGGATATGTGAAACGAATTGTGTGGAGTGCAAACTTCAAAAACATCATTTGAATGCGTTCAATTTTATGAACGTCATAAAGTCAGAATTGAGGAAACTGCAGCCATTCTATGAATTATCTAAAAAGTCATTGTAATATATCGTAGATAATTTCCTTTCCATATTTTGCGTTTTATCTCGGACTGTTTTTTCTTAATGTTTATTCATACCTATTTATTATCATAACTCCATTGTTTTCACAATATTAAATGATGAATAATAAAGTAAAGCAAAATTAAGTGAGTTGAAGAGGAAAGACTACGATAAAGTGAAATCACTTTCATGACAGAGTAAAACACTGTTTGGATTTTGCAAAATTGCCGACTCAGCGAAGAACTTATTAGAACGTTATCTCAATAATATCAAATCTTTGAAAGTCCTACATTATTTTTATTTAAATTACAATCAATAAAAATATTCTATTTAAACATTTCCTGTTTCCCGGTAAATTAGAAATTATGGCGTCCATAATTTTCCACGATATCCCTCCAGGTTCATCTATCCCTTTGACTAGGGTCATGCGAGTATCTGCTGCCAAATTGAAATGTCTACAGGAGATTGAATCAAAGTCTCTGCTTTTCGCGATTTTTTCACAGCTCTTTATGGAACTATAACAACAATCTTCAGTATCTTACTTATATTTTCTAGCGAAATGTCAAACTGATATGTCTCTCTTTCTCTTCTCCATCATTGCCCGTCACAGGGCGAGAGGTGATCAAACAAAATGATCGACAATGTCATGTCATTCCACAGACTTCACTTGAATGTCACAAGTGAATGAAATCTGAACGACAGTATTTTGTTTGTGTCCAACACACACAAAAAACCGAAGAGAAACATTACATTAAATGACATTTTTGCGACTATGGATTGTCAAGTGACAAAATGTTACATAAGTTTATCATCATCATGTGAAGGCAGCGACTCCTCCTCCTTCTTCGTCTGAACCAGATGATGCTGCTGATGTTGGCTGATCAATGATCATTCATTGATGGAGTGCTAAAGGTTGCGCCAAACAATAACAGCGGCCAGTGAAGAGCACAACAACAATAATATTTTAAAAATACTGACACAACAAAGGATTTAACATTTTTTTATTGATGCAACTGCATGTAACTGCATGGACGGACGGACTGTCACTGCGGCATCACTGAGAGACCGGAGTCAAGAAAGAAAAAAAAAGATTGAATGAACGGAGATTTTGCCTTGTCTTCGGCGTGCGTGTGTGTATGTGTTTGTAGGTCCATATTGTGTCGCCAAAGCGATTCAATCAATTTCAATATGCTTCAATGATTTTGACACCTCCGAACAAAAGGAGGATGATGACGAAGACGACTGAGTTGACGGCATCGCAGGAAGAATTCCTTTAAGGATTTGATTAACATTGTTGTGTCACCCAGCAAACTTTATGACATTTTGTTGTTGTTGCTGTTGCAACAATGACAATGTTTTGTTTGTTTCTTGGTTTTAACACCGACAGTGCGTGCGATCCGTTCCATACACCATGAGTCATTTGCTGCCACTGAAGCGTAACACAGGCAGAGCGGGGAGAGCGCACAAGTACTACACAGCGCATGTGTGAATGTCCGCCACAGTGCAAAGGCACTGGGACATCAAACAGTGCGCCGGCGAGCGGTGTTAAAATCTAACACCCGTTCAAAGCCAAAGACAATGAAGTGTGGATAAACTATTTAGGGATTTTTGTCACCCCGCTCTCGCAGGACAAAAAGTGTCTTGTGGACCATGCAAAAATCCTTAAACTGTAAAGTAGCTTGGTGTCCTCTGCAAGAAAATTGAATAGAAAGCAGGACCACCATGGTCGAGCCTACATTTTGGGTTCCTTGGCAATTTCCTCGGTCATAATTTATTTTATTTTTATTTTTTGTCGTGGATCTTTTGGGCCATAAGTCACACTTAATCAAGGCATAACTAAGGCGACATAATTTAACTTCTTTCTACCAATTTAGTTGCTCATCATGAGCCGTGTTTTTTTTTCATTCATAAATTCTTCCTAGTTTCATCCGCGTTGGGATGAACAAAAGTTGTTCATCTCGTTGTTCGAAGGAGCACTGTTGTCTCCTATATCATTTTCGTTTTGGGTGATAATGTCTTATGTTCCGATTGGTGGGTGAGCAGCCTTTAATTTAAATTTTCTTTCAAGAGTATGCAAGTGTGACAAAATTTGTGGCTGAAGAGCGAACGTTTGTTCTGGAGTCCGCTTGCTGGTGATGACTTCATTAGTCGGGTTTAATGGTAATGATTGCGAAGCGAATCGTTCGAAGCAAGAAAACAACATCAGGTTTATTTTATCGAAAGTCCAGGTAAATAAATTTTTGAAAAAGTTCTTTTATAGAATACATATATGTGTACAAGTTTACTTTTGTCTCAGTTTAATGATAATAATAAAATACTTGAACTCACTTATCTCTGCCAAGTTAATGCTTAAACACACAAAATTCTAAACCAACGCTTTTATATTCACTTTAAGTCTTTAATGGAACATTCTTGTTTGATACGCGAATTATTTTGCGCCACTTCAGCATAAGTTTTAGTTCCGGAGTACTATTGGGCAGGTCTATTTTTCAAAACCAAAAAAAAAACTTGAAGAATAGTTTATGATTATGTTCCGTCATTTCTGCAGGCTACTTCGGAACATCTCGAATATTGCTCGAATCAAGTGTTCGTAACTTTCCGACACAGTTGCTGTCGTGCTCCTAAAAGAAATAGAAACAGTGTTAATCCAACTATTTAACAAAATATGCAAATTTCAATTCAGAGACCTAAAAATTTATTTTTGTATACATTGAGACATACTGAATCATAAAATCAAAACAGAACCATTTTCTATGGATAATTATACCCTACACCACTTCGTGGCGCGAAACTAAGTTATAATACCCTAGTATAAGTTAGTTTCGCGCCAAATGTTTGTAACACCAAGAAATAATCGAGCTAAACCCACCTTTAAGTATACCGATCGGCTTAGAATCACCAGCTGAGTCGATTTAATGATGTCTGTCTGTCCGTCTGTCCGTCCGTCCGTCTGCTGACCATCTAAGCTTGTTCGCACTCTACAGGTCGCAATTGTTGTCCGATTGTCATGAAACTTGGCAGAAGTTATTTTTTCTGGCCAAGGACCATCGGTATTGAATTTGGAGGAAATCGGTTCAGATTTAGATATAGCCCCCATACAAATGTCGCTCCCGATTTGACATTTTCCGCTCTAGAAAAGACATATTGTACCCGATTTTCTTTAAATTTTGCAGAACACCTTATAATCCAACTAGAAACACGTATGCAAAATTGGGTAAGATCGGTTCAGATTTAGATATAGGCCCCATACAAATGTCGCTCCCGATTTGACATTTTCCGCTCTAGAAAATACATATTGTACCCGATTTTCTTTAAATTTTGCAGAACACCTTATAATCCAACTAGAAACACGTATGCAAAAATTGGGTAAGATCGGTTCAGATTTATATATAGCCCCCATACAAATGTCGCTCCCGATTTGACTTTTTCCGCTCTAGAAACCACATCTTGTACCCGATTTACTTTAAATTTTGCAGAACATCTTATAATCCAACTAGAAACACGTATGCAAAAATTGGGTAAAATCGGTTCAGATTTAGATATAGGTCCCATACAAATGTCGCTCCCGATTTGACATTTTCCGCTCTAGAAAAGACATATTGTACCCGATTTTCTTTAAATTTTGCAGAACACCTTATAATCCAACTAGAAACACGTATGCAAAAATTGGGTAAGATCGGTTCAGATTTAGATATAGGCCCCATACAAATGTCGCTCCCGATTTGACATTTTCCGCTCTAGAAAATACATATTGTACCCGATTTTCTTTAAATTTTGCAGAATACCTTATAATCCAACTAGAAACACGTATGCAAAAATTGGGTAAGATCGGTTCAGATTTATATATAGCCCCCATACAAATGTCGCTCCCGATTTGACTTTTTCCGCTCTAGAAACCACATCTTGTACCCGATTTTCTTTAAATTTTGCAGAACATCTTATAATCCAACTAGAAACACGTATGCAAAAATTGGGTAAAATCGGTTCAGATTTAGATATAGGCCCCATACAAATGTCGCTCCCGATTTGACATTTTCCGCTCTAGAAAAGACATATTGTACCCGATTTTCTTTAAATTTTGCAGAACACCTTATAATCCAACTAGAAACACGTATGCAAAAATTGGGTAAGATCGGTTCAGATTTAGATATAGCCCCCATACAAATGTCGCTCCCCATTTGACTTTTTCCGCTCTAAAATCCAAATATTGTACCCGATTTCCTTTAAAATTGGCACAACATTTTATAATCGAACTAGAAACACCTATGGTGAAAGTGGGTAAGATCGGTTCACAGGCCTCAAGTGTTGTTATTGGCCCCCTTCAAATGTCCGTCCGATTCATTCTAAATATTACCGCTGTATTTATCATTCAATGTTGATCAATTTTTCCACATCATGTTATATTTACTTTACTCGGAATATCTGCTGGCAAATTGGATCAATTACTTTATTATTTACCGTATTCGTAAAATATGACTAAATGTGAATTTATAGCATACTATATAATTTATTTGAGCTACATTAAATTGCTCCCATGAAATACCTGGGTTTAGTAATCAAAGTGAGGTATATACGCAGGGAGTGGTGTAGGGTATTATATAGTCGGCCCCGCCCGACTTTAGCCTTTCCTTACTGGTTTTTAAATAAATTACCAATGCTAATGGAAGGTACCTTTAACATTACAACTATCATTTTGGGATTATAAATACGATCACACCCGATTAAATGTTAAAATAAAAATAATAATCGTCGCCGTCCATACAAATTGTAAACCATTTCCAGTCACCCCACGAAAATAAAGTTTGGATTGTTTAATGGTGATTTACAAAATATTTCGTCCCTAGATCAAGCCGTCAGTGAGCTAAACGCTTCTGAAAATACCCCTAAAAATCAGGTTTGTCCTGTGTAATTTTTTGTGCTGCATTTTTATCATTTTTTCTGATATAATAGACCCTTGAAAGCATTTTAAATATAAATTTTGATTCTTGTCTTAGAGTTACTTATTGTTCGAATTATTGGACCTTTGTAGAATTTGTTGTGTGTTTTTCATAATGGCAATTGAAACATTTTTCATATTTGTTGTTAGTATTTTATAAAAATTAATAGCGACAGCAAATATCTTTTGAATGATGCCTAAATGATAAACATCGGAAGGAAATTGACGCCGCAGTTCGCATTTTTGTAAACAGAATTTTTCGAGTTTTTTTACTTTGAAAATCGATCTCCTGTATTAAATTATTTTACAAACCTGGAGTCAATGACGTCATTTTTGGTCCGATATTCTTCATTTAGGCATCATTCGAAAGGTATTCCTTCTATTTATTTTTCATTACACCTCTTACAAAATGTTTCCAAGATATATGACTTTTTAGCTGTCACCTTGAAAAAACAAAAAAAAAATCAATATAAACGTCCAATAATACGACCAATGAATTATTCTAAGACAAGAATACAAATTTGTATTTAAAATGATTCCGAGAGTCTATTAATTCAGAAAAAAACTTTGGACAAAAATCAAACATAAAAATACATGAGAAAAGCTTGATTTTCAGAGGTATTTTCAGGAGCCTTTAGCTCACAGATGGCTTGACCCAGTGTCGAAATATTTTGCAGATCATCATTTAACAATCCAATCTTCATCTCTGGGGGGGTGACCGCTGCAATTTATTTTCCTGACCCATCCAAATACATATTCATAAAACATGATGAAATACTCTAAAAAAAATTTCACTGTGGCCGATTTCGCCTATTTGCAATCCAAACCGATCTACAACTATAAGTTTTCATTCGGAGACTTGACTAGATCGTCTTAGAATTTTATGACGATCATATATACTTTATAAGGTACCAGTCGATATTTCAAGGTGTTACAAACGGAATGACAAAGTTCGTACTCCCGCATTCTGGAGATGGGGGGTATAAAAAAATACAACACGAACTATTTCTCAAACATTTCATAATACCTCTGCCATAAAGAGTTAAGCTATTACTCCGTGCTATTACGTTAACCTAAATTTAGGGGAAAAAACACATTTTTGATTAAATTTCTTTCTTACTTAAAATAAGAATTTTTATTAGACACAAATAAATGTTTTGTTCTTGTAAATGAGCTATTTACTACGATTTTGAAACTGTACTCCAACTTATTTAATTTTCCTACTTTTAAGGAAATATTTACTAAACTTGAGAAAAATTTTTGAACTAAATTGGAGTATGGATTTTACTCAGATTTAGGAACGCTATTTTTCTGATTGTACATGAATATTTGTGAAACCAAATAATTGATCTTTAAGGTGGCGAGAAATATTTTTCACGTCGCGCAATATAACCACCAATATGACCAATATTTTTAACATTGTGGTTATTATATCTGAAAAAAGCGAATATGACGTCGTATTCGGATTGCCCTTTGGAATATTTTGGTTCACGACAAAAACAATTTGCGATTTTTTAACATATTTTTTAGAGTTTAAGTATATTTTTCCCGTAAAAACTACAAAAACAAAAAATGCTGAAGACTCCAGAACAACCTTTGGTCTTAAACCAAAATAAATGACAACACAATTATAATATCAGGATATTCAAGCATTAATTAAATTTTTGATTTTTGTAGTCCTTGATCCACATGGACATACATGTAATTGTAAAGAGGATAGGAAAACCGTTCATTAACAAAGCTAACTATTCATAAAAACAAGCAAGATTATAGATTTTATACCACTGTAAAATTCGAATCACGTTCAACTTTGGTCTTATAAGCCGCCAAAACGAGTAGAATGTTTGTACAAAACTTCATCAATTATTTGGATGTATTCGTTCGAAATTAATGAGATTAGTTCCTGAATATGTTATCTAAATACCTTTCTTTCCTTCAAAATGTATACTTACTTCGCAATAACTGATATCTATCAGATCTTTTCGACTTATAAATTCGAGATTAGGCCCTTGTTGAAGAAAATCTATGAATAGAATTCTAGCACACCCTCATATATACCCCCACACTACAGAGTGTAACGCATTATTTGAGTGACATAATTCGGGAGGTCGGGAACTCAGAACAAAATTTATACAATGTTATTTTATGTCGTTCTCAGTAGCTCTACAACGTTTATACAGCTTCTGAAACCTATATATTTTCTGCTGGGAAATCTGAGAAATGTTGTGACAAAACGAATATATCGACGGCTTCGAGCAATAGCATACTAAGTCTGAAAAGTGTGTTTTGCAAAACAAAACTTTATTTTATAGAACTAACTGCCAGACCCACGATGTCGAAAGAAAATCTATGCGAACGAAAGCCAGTCACTCACTTTCGCATCAAAAAGCGACCCACTATCTTCTGACTTTTCGTTCGCATAGCCTTACGTGTTGTGAGTGAATGAAAATATTGCCAGATCAAAAAATCCACAAATAATTGCAAATATGCCGAGAAAAAAGCGTTAAATATCCAAATTCTAACACATAATAAAAAAGTTGACACAACTTTTTCTCAGCTGAAATAACGGAAAACAAAATTCAAAAAAATAATGTAAACAATCAATATTTGGGGTTGTTTTTGTGTGTTGTCGAAAAATATAAATTTTTCCAACGCGCACATTTTTTGGATGAATGCTAATTTCTAGACCCCCGTAGGCAGCTACTGGTCATCTCTAATGTTTTTGAGATGGCCAGAATATACTAATTTCACATGTATGCATATACATATACGATTGGGTTTCAGGAGGTAGGAGCCACAAATTAAAGCCATTCCTGAAGATCCCCTTTAGTAATAAAAGGAACACTATTGAAAGACCCTACAACAAAAACACTCCGGTGCACGGAGCAACGGAAAGTATAAATGCGTTCTGCACAGTATGTGCCTCGACAACTCAATTGGTGCCTAGGAAGTTCGTGGCGAGATTATCTCGAACGCCGAGGAAGAAGTATGAAATAGAGAGGAGGGCAACAAAAATATAAAACAAATTTGTTTTGTATTTTATTTATTTGTGCTATCGACAGACAAAACACAAGTGAGTGATTTTGACATTTTCATTCGTGAAAATGACAGAAGAAAAAGTTAGTGGGCCCCGATTTTACACTGAAATGCTTACGTTTTCTTTCGCATAGATTTTCGTTCGCTTTGTCGTTCTGGTGCTTGTTAGTGGGTCCCAAATCAGCTGTTTGTCGCATGAGAGGCATGCGAACGTTAACGTTCGACATCGTGGGCCAGAGTAAATCTATATATATATAAAGAGTGATTTTTTTGAGGTTAGGATTTTCATGCATTAGTATTTGACAGATCACGTGGGATTTCAGTTATGGTGTCAAAGAGAAAGATGCTCAGTATGCTTTGACATTTCATCATGAATCGTCTTACAAACGAACAACGCTTGCAAATTATTGAATTTTATTATCAAAATGCGTGCTCTGTTAAGAAAGTTCATTGCGCGCTTCCATTTTATGGTCAGTTTAATCGACCCACTGAAGCGGCTATTCGGGCTATTGTGACTAAATTTCGCACCAAATTTACATTGTTGGACATTAAACCACCAACACGCTTACGTAGAGTGCGAACTGAAGAAAATATCGCAGCTGTATCGGCCAGTGTTAATGATGACCACCAATTTTCGATTCGTCGCCGTTCGCACCAATTGGGTCTCTGTTACTCAAAAACGTGGAAATGCCAAAATTGGACTAAGCGGATGGACCACCTAAGACGCAGCCGCGGTCAACATTTAAATGAAATTATCTTCAAAAAGTAAATGTCATGGACCAATCTAACGTTTCAAATAAAGAACCGATGAGATTTTGCAAATTTTATGCGTTTTTTTTAAAAAAAAAGTTATCAAGCTCTTAAAAAATCACCCTTTATAAATGAATCTGTGTTTGTAAGTTTTTTTTGTTTGTTTCTTCTCTATAGTAACCTAAACCACTGGGCCAATCTTCTTTCTGCGGTGAAAGTACGATATATCAATTTTTGATATTTTCAGTGGGCGTGGCACCTCCAACACAAATTGGCGATTTATTCGTTTTATTTTCAATTAGCATATTCGGAGTACTGTTGCAGCGAGAGCCTTGAATTTTTGTGAGAGTTCACTAATTGTTACTCTGCACAATTGTGTCAAAAATGGGTGGTATTGGAAAAGTGGGCGTGGCACTTCCCATACGAAGTTAAAACCTATTATCGACTATTGTCAGTTCTATGAAACCTGGAGTGCTGAAATTTTGTGTGAGTAGATCGAGTATAAATAGTTGTGCAAAGATGGGTGGGTGATCCTTCCCATACGAAACTAAAGCCTATTTTAGAGTATATTCGAAACCGAGACTCCTAAATTGTTGTGTGAGCTAATTTAGTTGTAACCTGCTTCGGCAATATGGGTGGGATTTGAAAGATGGGTAATTTTAGATTTGTATTTTGTAAAATTACATGTTTTCTTTGGAATTTCTTAGCACAATAGTAAAGAAAGGTTACAAACAAGAAATATTCATTCGTCAAATGCCGACTTATGTCAAGAAAACGGAGATTATATACATTTTTTAAAGTTAGTTTCGCGCCAAATGTTTGTAACACCAATAAATAAACGAGCTAGACCTTTAAGTGTACGGATCGGCTTAGAATCACTAGCTGAATCAATTTAACGATGTCTGTCTGTCTGTCCGTCTGCTGTCCATATAAGCTTGTTTGCACTCTACAGCTCGCAATTGTTGTCCGATTGTCATGAAATTTGGCAGAAGTTATTTTTTAGGCCATGGACGACTGGTATTGAATTTGGAGGAAATCGATTCAGATTTAGATGTAGCCCCCATACAAATATCCCTATAATTTACACTATTACTGCTCTAGAATACACATTTTGCATTGGATTGTCACAAAAATTTCAGGATCGTGTTCATTTTGGACTAGAAATATCTAGCGGGAAAGTGGACCACGTTTTAATATAGGCAAATATATATACAACTATACAAATCTTCCTCCGATTTACACTATTATTGCCCTAAATGAACATTTTACATCGGATCTTGATCAAATCTCCCACACAATGTTACATTTAGACTAGACACCTAGTGTGAAAGCCAGCTATATGGGTCAATGTTTTGGTATAGCCCCCATACAAATGGGCCCCCAGTTTACACTATTGTCGCTCTGGAACCCACATTTCACTTTGGATCTTGATAAAACTTTGCAGATCATGTTATATTTCAATAGTGAATACCTACTTGGAAAGTGATCTATAACGGCCCACTTTTTAATGTAGCGCCCTTGCAAATGGGCCCCAATTTTTATTATTACCCTTCTAGGACCCACCTTTTACGTCGAAAGTTTATCTAGTTTTGCAGACTATATTATATTTCAATTAAGAACATATCCTAAGAAAGTCAAATATAAGTGTCCATACTAGGTATAACCCAAATTCTACTCTATTACAGCTCTAGAAACTACATCTTACAACGGATATTGATCAAATTTTGCAGATCATGATATATTTCGACTAGGAATACCTACCGTGAAGGAGAATTATATATAGCACAGGCTCAAGTTTTGTTATAGGCCCCCATCAAATGTCCGTCCGATTCATTCTATTACCGCTGTATATTGATCAATTTTTCCAGATCATATTATATTTACTTTTCTCGGAATATCTGCCGTAAAATTTGATCAATTACTATATTATTTACCATATTCGTTAAATATGATGCATTTATATACAATATACTGTATAATTTATATGAACTAAATGGTGATTTTTTAAAAGCTATAGGAGAGTTAAAAAAAGCACATAAAATTTAGAAAAATGCATGAAATCTTTATTTGAATCGATAGTACGGTCTATATAATTTAATATTTGAAGATTATTTCATGCAATTTTGGCTTAGTCCAATTTTGGCATTTCCACGTTTTTGAGTAACAGAGGCCCAATTGCTGCGAACGGCGACGAATCGATAATTGATGGTCATCATTAACACTGGCGAATACAGCTGCGATATTTTCTTCAGTTCGCACTCTACGTAAGCGTGTTGGTGGTTTAATGTCCAACAATGTAAATTTGGTGCGAAATTTAGTCACAATTTAGTAATCAAAGCGAGCTATATACGCAGGGAGTGATGTAGGATATTATATAGTCGGCACGCCCGACTTTATGCTTTCCTTACTTGTATAGTTTTTGTATTGTTTGATTAGTAAACAATTTGATTGATTTTCTATGTGTTTTGAATGTAGAACATTCGAATTCCAGCTATTCGATTAAGTAATTTCTTCTTACGAATGAAGTTTTTTGTGTTGGTAATGGAAAGTAGGAGAATCATACTCAACCAAAAATCGATTTGATTGTTTACATTTCTTCCTTAATTCGCCGTAAACTAAACTTCAATGTTCTTCATGTAACATATCTATTTCTTTAGTATCTCAGAGAAGTACCCTGAAGAAAAATTTCAATATGACAAGATTCAAATTTATCGTTTTTTGTCTGGCGAAACATGCGGGGGTTATGCTAGTTAGTCATCAAAGTTAGAAATTATTTGAGTATAATAATCCAATCAATAGGATTGGCTGATCATTTGAGAAAAATTCTGGTTAAAGAAGAGTCTAAAAACGCAAAAAAATGCTAAGTCGACTTGGCATACAATCTTTTGGAGGCGACGATATGATGTGATGATGAATGTTGGAGGGTACAACATCACATAAACCTGATTTTTCAAATTACTCAGATGGATATATCAATACGAAAAAGATCGGTTTATGCAAAATATGTTTTCAATGAAATGCCAAGTATTACAAAAATATGTTGCATCATTATCGATTTTACAGATATGCAATGAAAACAGTTAACGCAGCCACAAAATAAAACCAACCAAGTGGCCGGCCAACAGCAATCGCTGCTACAACTTAATAATGTTACTACTGTCAAACGTCTGTAATTTCCTGTAAAAATCCCCCCTTTGGAAGAGACACGCGTTCTGTCCAAATGCAGTGGAGTGCAATGAGAGATGCTTCGATGGCGATAAGCTTACATAGTCGGATGCGGCAATGACAGGATAGGATTCTGTGGTGTTTCACAGTGATTTCTTTCTACCGACTATCCCAACCAAATGGTAGTACCACCACATTTGTTGTTGAAGTTAGAAACAGACGTTAATGTATTAATTTTGTTAGGTTTTAAAGGAAGAAGAAAGACTTTGTAGAATCAAGTAAACGTTGCCAATGAAATCAGTTGGAAATTCTATGAAAGCCGATTTGGCACATTTGGAAAAAAACTTCCTTCTTCCTCTTCGCTTCAGCTGAACAGAACAGACATAGTTTTTAATACCTTGGTCTTACTTTGTATACATGGAGTGCTGCAGATCGTGCAGCACACTTTATGCCTCAATCTGTTGCAGTCTCCATATGGGAGGATGGGTTTTTTATCTTGTTGCTGCAACACAGCAAATCAAAGATATCGATTTAATGATAATCAATGTTAATCTTAATTATTTAACAACTTTTTACTAATGATCATCGTATAAATCGCTTTATTGATGTTGTCTTCTTAATCATACACATATGTGTGCATGTGTCTGCTGTGGCAAGAAACAGTGTGCCTGGCCGACTCGCGACCATAAACAAATATCTTAATCAGTTTATATGTAAATTTTTCCGATTTGGTTGTGCCGATTTTTTCGGGGTTTTAGGTAAATGCAGATTTTGTTGTCTTTCGTCTCTAATCTTTAACAAAATATCGTTTAGCTTTAAGCCTTCTCCCGGAAGGAGGGCGGGCTGGGGATACAACACATACACACACCTTCTCCAAATTGAACGAATGCATCGTTTATCGATATGGCTGCATTACATTGCATCCATCGATCCATCCATCGTCGATGATAATCTCTTTCATTGTATTTGAATAATTTAACAAATCTTTAAGATTTGTATTTTAAGTGATGTCGATGAGATCAAGACGACGACGACGTTGTCGACGATGTCGATGACGACAACCACCACAATAAGGATGTTTTATTATCATCAGCAATCGACAGGCTTTTAAAGAAATGAAAGACCACAACAAGTGTACGATCCTCCATCATGGCACAGTGAGCGATTTTTAAAAAATGTATTAAAAAAATCTTTAAATATCTAATAATTTTAGTAGTAATTCAAAGAGGTTTTGGAAATTATTGTTAAGTCTTGAAACTGACATAGTCAATGTAGTGTGCACTGGAGTGGTCCGAAAACACAATGTTTTTAAAAATATTTAAATTTTTTTAGTTTTTTCGTTTGTATTTTTTGGTCTGTAATCAATATTTGATTTGAACTGGGATATTGTCCTCAAGACCATTTTGCATCTATATTTAATAGAATGCAAATTTATTTACAAATGGCATGGTGACATTTATTACTTGACTGCAGACGTTTAAACGCAAATTCGACAATTGAGTTGTGCTTCTCGTTCGTTTGTGAGAATCGTCTCCATATAGATGCCGGGTTTGATGTTGAAAAGTCGATGCGAAGCCACTTGAAAAGACTTTTGACATGGTCGAAATCATGATCGTGGTAGTCTGCAGCCAAGTAATAAATGTCACCATGCCATTTGTAAATAAATTTGCATTCTATTAAATATAGAAGCAAAATGGTCTTGAGCCAGGACAATATCCCAGTTCAAATATTTAAAATTTTAATTTTATTTCTTTTCTTTTATTTGGCCTGTAATAAATATTTTGTTTGCAATGGGATATTGTCCTGACTAAAGCCCATTTTGCTTCTGTATTTTATAGAATTCAAAATTTATTTAAAAATGGCATGGTGATATTTATTACTTGGCTGTAAACTACAACTATCATGATGTCTTATAACGAAATCTTATATTTCTCCTAAACAGCATGGTTTCTTCTCTGGAAGATCCACTACGACAAATTTAACAATATTTAGTGAATATTGTACATCTGCCTTAGAACAAAGTAACCAAGTTGAAGCAATTTATACTGATTTTTCGAAAGCTTTTGACAAATTATCGCATAGTATTCTACTTGCGAAATTGCAACAAATTGGTTTTCATTCAAATGTTCTAAAATGGATCAAATCTTACTTGTCAGACAGGGTGTGCTTTGTTCAGATAGAAGGATATGAGTCTAGGCCATACATACAAACATCAGGCGTACCACAGGGTAGTATATTAGGACCAATGCTTTTTAACTTATTTATTAATGATATTTCTTCGTGCTTTGGTAACTCAAATTTTCTTTTATATGCTGATGATTTAAAAGTATTTTGTAAAGTTAACTCATTACGTAATGTTTTTGACTTACAAATTGATTTAGATAATTTACTAGAGTGGTGCACGATAAATAAGCTCCATTTAAATCTTACGAAATGTTTTCATATTTCGTTTTTTAGATCTCTTAATCCTATACAAGCTATTTTCAAAATAGGTAGTGATATTTTGCAAACGACTACATCAGTACGTGATCTTGGGGTTATTTTCGATTCCTCTATGTCATTTTTACCGCACATCAATTATATTGTCCCAAAAGCTTACAAAATGCTTGCATTTCTAAAAAGAAATTGTTCAAATTTTTCTGATTCTAATACTCTGAAATTGGTTTATACTTCTTTTGTCAGGTCTAAATTGGAATATGCGTCATTAATTTGGAATCCACATTGCGACAAACATATATCTCGCATTGAGAGAGTTCAGCGAATATTTGTTAAATTTGCTCTTAGGTCATTCATATTTCCTGATCATACACTTTATAGATCGAAATGTTTATTGTTGGGTTTGCAGACTTTGGAGTATCGAAGGATATTTCAAACTGCTTTACTAATTTTTGATTTAATAAATGATATTATTGATTGTCCAGATTTTGTTTCTTTGATTCCGTTTTATGTCCCTCCAAGAAATCTGAGGTTCGTTGATGTTTTTAATGTCCCATTGCATCGTACTAATTATGCTCTTAACAGTCCTCTAACCCGCACATTTCTTTATCTAAATTCCGTTAATCTAAATCTTCAAAAAGATTCAAAGCCATGTATAGATTTCTGCACATCAAAAGATAACTTTAAATTATTTCTTGTAACAGTAATAAAATAATTTATAATTATTCATTCTTATATTTACTATATAATATTTGTAATCATAGTCTGTAAGGAATTTTACTTCCATTGACTGAATAAATGAAATGAAATAAAATGAAAATATGTTCCAACATTTGTGATTTTTTTACTAAAATGCTGGTCAAGCCTTTCTTTACCGCAGATGTATGTTAATGTTTTTTGAATAAAAGGTCAAAAAATTAATAATCTTTGCCAATTAATATTTTTTGGTAATATTTGTTTTTGTAATGAAAAATTTTCAATTTAGGAAAGGACCAAAAATAATTATGAGCGTTTTGTTTTTAGAAGTGTATACTTTCTGACTGTACCAAATTTTTCTATTTTATTTAGAAATTTATACTCAATCGAACATCATAATAGGTTGAACATCGAGTTAATAATGAGACCGCATATCGACATAAATTAAAAAAATGAGCAATTTTCTGAAAATAAATCTGATACATCCAAATTTATAAAAATGTCATCAATTTTGGGTCCATACAAATGGGAAAACAATTTCCAGTCACCCCACGACAATACAGTTTGAATTGGTTAATTATGATTTGCAAAATAATTCGTTCCTAGATCAAGTCGTCTGTGAGCTAAACGAAATTTGAAAATGCTGGATCTGAAAAACTATATCCTGTATAGAGTTCGACCGAGGTCGGTTTTTCGAGCCGAAGCCGAACTTCGGCCAAAATCCTAAACTGCGGCCGAAGCCGAATGTTTTTCAAAACATTTATTATATGAGTCATTCCATGTCAAGCGGTACGATTTTTTGACTTCGATAGCTGCGATTCTTTTGAAAGTGTGTGTATATATTCTTCTCAAAAAATGTTGTTATATTTTTGGAAAAAAATTAGAAAAATTGTTCACGAGTTATGATGCATTCCAAAGAATTAGCGGTAGATTAGAGACTTTACAATGAAGTGCATTAACATATTTTGAAAATTGTGATATTTTTATTTCGCATTACTACATTTGTTTACTATGTCAAACTATAAGGCATACTTATGCTAACTGCTTTGAATAAATTTCATTGCCTCATTATTATTAAATATTAGTTGTATTGTCAGTCGTCATTAGAGAGAAATATCTTCCCTCAAGGCTGATCCATTTGCAATTTCTTGATTCAGCTACAATCAGAGTGACTGTATCATATTGATAAGAAAAGTACAAATTTCAGAGATATGTTATGTCTAGCGTCCATATTGAAATCAACACATCTAATTTCATGTTTCTAGGTACATCCGTTTGCTTGGTACCACTTTCATCATTTTTTAATATGTTGACCCTAAAAGTACGATTTTGGAGAAATACTCATATTGTGCGTGACTACGAAGACAGAGTGTAACCACAGAATTTCATGATACTAGTTACAGTCGTAACAATGTTATCCCGTTTTGATCCTAAGGATACGAATATGGAAAGATATATACCGAATTTCACTGTGCTAACTGCAACCGTTTGTTTGGTACCATTTTTATCCCTTTCGCCACATTTTCCGCCTAAAAGTACAAATTTCGAAAAAATCCTTTTTGTTTCGCGTCTACACAGTCAGACGAATGCATACAACGAGTTTCATGATTTCAACTTCAGCGGTTTGGTTGGTACCATTCTTATCCCTCTTTCCCAATTGAATACCTTAAAAGTACAAATTTAGAAAAATCTCCCTATTTTACGTGTCTACGTAATTATAGTGACGTACACACCGAATTTCATGTTTCCAACTGTTGTCCTAGCATTGGTACCATGTTTATCCCTTTGTTCCTATTATATACCTTGACATTACAAATTCAGAGTCAGAGAAATGTATACTCAAAATTTCATCATTCTAGCTATACCCGTTTAGCTGGTACCATTTTTATCCCTCTGTTCCCATTGTATCCCCTGAAAGTACGAATTTGGAAAAACCTTTTTATTTTTCGTGTCTTCGCAGTCAGAGGAATGTATACTCCGATTTTCATGACTCTATCTGTCGTCATTTTATAGATAAAACTTGTATCCCCTTTTTCCATTTTAACCTCAAAAGTACGAATTTTGAAAAATCCGTTTATTTTACGTTTCTACACAATCCTTTTTTCCTGTTTCGAGCTGCTGTCGTTTGATAGTTACCGTTTTAATCCCTTTTTGTCCCATTTCACCCCTACAAATAAGAATCACCTTATGGTGCACGTTTTTGCTATAAGGGCAAGCACATTCCAAATATCAAGCAAATATAAGCAGACGTATTCAAAAAACATCCTTAAATAAGCGAAATGTTAGGGGTATTTTCAGCACATTCCAAATATCAAGCAAATATAAGCAGACGTATTCAAAAAACATCCTAAAATAAACGAAATGTTAGGGGTATTTTCAGTCATTATGAGGTCACTGTGGACCGATGTTGCCCACTTTCAATCCCAACCGATCTACAACTATTAGACGTATTCTGGGAAAATTTGGACGCCATGGCTCCTTCCGTTTACATGCTTGTGTACTTTCAACAGAAGGACGGATGGACATGGCTAGATCGTCTTAGAATTTTATGACGATCAAGAATATATATACTTTATAGGGTCCCAGGTCAATATTTCAAGGTGTTACAAACGGAATGACAAAGTTAGTATACCCCCATCCTGTGGCGGAGAGTATAATAAGACATTCATTTAAATTAGCGGGTCCTTCGGCATCCAATGTTTATTTTTTGACAAACTTATCCCAAAAAATCGCCACTGTGCTTGACTGAAACACGCTGCAGTGGCTTGCTTGCTTTTTTCGTGCGTCTTTTCGGGGGATGTTGGCCGCTGTTGTGATTGTTTGGTGCACAACAAAATATGCAAATTAAATGTAAATAAGTTTTCAACTATTTTAAAATATGTCTTTAAGCCATCATTATTATATTGCTGCCTTGTTGCTGTTGTTGTTTGTACTCACAATACAATATCTTAAATATTCTTAAATGCGAATCTTTCTTGGCGCAGAATGTTTTGAGAAAACAAACGTATAAACAATGAATCGATCATTTACGATCGATAAGCATTTAACGCGTCTCGTTTATTTGTTTTTGCATAATAATGTCACTAATCCTTTTCGAAAACAAGTTTCAAAAGGAACAGAGGGGACAACATCGGCTGCTTGCTTAATAAGTAAATGTCAATGTGCTAGAAATGGTGGATCTGCCACACAAAGACCAGCTACAACTATACGCTGAACTGTACAGAAAAAAGTTATTTTATAAGTATATGTTTTTTTTGTACGAAATAAGAGGAACTTGTTCCGTTTCCTTTTAAATAAATTTAAAGGAATGGCTAGGGCTATTTATAGAAAATGTTTTACCAACATAATGTTCTATAAGAGATTTTTTGTATTTTTATGTAAATGCTAATTTTACAGTTTTGCATAGCGGCGCAGCAACTTCGCAAGATTATAATCAGTCTGATTACAAACATTTATCTCATCATAAAGATGGGACAATTACCTTGATTTCTTGTACAACTTTAAAGATTTTGTATATTCCTCTTCTCTTTTTGGTAATATAAATCAATAAAATTGACATAATTTCAAATTAAGCATCATGTATTTCTCAGTAAAGAAATCCACCACCTCATGTCTCTCTTAAACTTTTTAATTTTTTTTGCAAGATTTACTGATTTAAGTATATTTTACAAAAATATGACCATATAAAAATAGTCGGAGCGATTTAGTTTAGGTATGCGACATTTTCAACCTCCTCCTTGTCTTCACAGATCCTACAAAACTAATTTGATCCATGTCTATCCTATATGGCAGTGAAATAATGTAGCTTGGCCTATTCACATCGTACATTGGTCATACCATCTTTGTGACTGTACAAGTGTCTAGTTTTAGCCGCCTTCTGTTCGCCAGCAAAAAGTGTCTTATGCCAAAGCTGAAGCTGTAGTCCCATTTCTTAGACCTGAGTTATTGTTCCATAGGGGAGTGCCAAGATCACGTGGTCGTTTTTAAACAGGCAAGTCCGACTGCTTTATTGTTCACAGAGATGTCCTGGCATCCAAAACGATGAATATCGAACTTATCTTCATTCCGCCAACGCAATACGCTGCATTTACAGAGGACATCCCCTTAGTGTTGGTTCAGTGAGAAAAAATATGTGGTTCATTGCGACAACTATGGTCATATGCGTAGCAATAGATTTCTGCTGGGGAGGGCTATAGCCTCCCACAGTTTTTGCATTCAAAAGAACGAAAAAATGTGTTACTACTGTCATATCTAAGATGGCCAAATTTGAGAATCGATCTTGGGCCACGGTAGATCTTAGCCAAGTTTTAATCCTCGTATCGAGGAAAAACTTCTTTCAAAGCAAGCTGAGCTTGGAAGACTTATTGCAATTTGCATAAATATTTTTATCAACCTTTTCTATCAACACATTGAAGATGATTCGCTTATTGTCATATCGTATCCTCGTTTCCTTTTGTGTGTTACAAACAAATGCACAAAGTCATTATACTCTGTGGTGTAGGGTATAAAAATAATTTTATATTACAATTTTTTGGCTTAGGCTGGATAATTGTCCGGTATAAATTGAATTTATGACGTAGTCCATAAAATTATTGTTTTGCAAATTTGTTTAAAAAAACAACCATTTTTATTTTGAGAAGAAAATACTCTTTTTAACGTGTTCATTTTCGCTTGAAGAAAAACATCCATAATAATTACAAACAAATTCAGAAACTCCATTCAAATCAAGCAACAATTTACTACTTTAGCTATTGGAAGACTATTAAATCTATGCTCTAAATTTGCAGTAATGTTCAGCCATGTTCTGACAACAGCACGATTGTCAAATATAATTTTTTAGCGATTTCGATTGCTATAAACGTACCTAGGATTGGTCGATAGAGACACATCTGGACAGAACTGGTCCCAAATTGTGAATAAAGCGTCAATTCACTTCTTATATCTTATATGTATTTAAATAAAAGTATTGCACATTTTATTTAATATATGAAGGCATATTAAAATAATAGATGCGAATTCCGAAAAATATTGCGCAATCTCTTTAAATATCTAATTCGGTAAAATAAAAATATAAACGTTCGTGTTAGTGTTATGGCTATCGACGTAATTAAACTCAAATCTCTCTACCGACTTCTACAACAATTTAGTCTTGTCATTTGAGACCGATCCTAGGGCATGTCTGTGTGATCCTATGAAATTTTGTTTTCAAACGTGATAATGAACGATACTTGGGAAGACAGAAATTAAATATCGTTCATTATTACGTACCACAACAAAATTTTGAATTTGAAATAGTTTTTCTTTGTATGGAAATATGTCAAAAATCTATTATACATATCGTCAAAACGATACGACAATTCGAAAGTTACATAATTACACCATGGTAGTTTAGAACATACAGCAGACATATCCTAGTCATACCACAGGAGTTCAATTCCCCTCCCATGACAAACCCATTTAAAAGGGAACGGTCTCCTTTATACATTTGGGTTAAAACCTGGACCAGTACCACCCACCCACCAGGGAGTAGTTATATGATTTGCCGAAGTACAGTTCATTTTCCCGTAGGGTTATAACAGTAGCTCTAGAAAAACGTACAACTTTTTCGATTTCTTTTTTTAATTTTTTTTTACAAAATGGCTACACTGCAAAATAGAAACAATGATAAATTAAATTAAAATATTACGACTTCTCTAGATAATGTTTGAGTTTTGTTTCCGCCAACAATATTTTGAGAAGAAAGTTAAAAATATTTTTTGAAAATCATATAGTCACTTTTAATGAATGGTCCTATGTTCCACATTGGAACAACGGAATATATATATAAAACCCTAAATGGTAAACATTTCTACACCAAAAAATAGGGGGCTTCTCTAGTATAACACAATTCTCAATAATGAGTCCTTCTGCGCCGCCACTTTTCACTAAATTTAGTTTCAGCTAGTTTTATATATAGGGTGGCTGATGAAGACTGCTACCAAAAATGAATGTTATATATTTTTTCTGTGAAATCAATTTCAATTCCGAAAATATAGGGTGCATTATGAAAAATATCTTTTACTATTGGAGACACTTTAATGGTGTTTCGATATCGGTTTCCCGATTTACCGAAAACTCGATTTAACGAATTTTAGACTTAACGAACAGGAAAAATTCAAAAACATGCTTTAAAAAAACAAGTAAGGAAGGTTAAAGTCGGGCGTGGCCGACTATATGATACCCTACAACTAGTCAATATAGCCTGTGGTGTAGGGTATAAAGAGGTCGTTACATTTGGTATATATATACTACAAATTTCATACTTCTATCTGTAAAAAAAAGTGAACACAAACGTTGAATGAGAGCTATATATAAATCTGAACCGATCTGACACATTTTTAGCATAGGTTTTCTGAAATATAAGGCGCTTTCCCAAATTTAATGGAAATCTAATAAATATGTGGTTTCTAGAGCGGAAAAAATTAGATCGGGGGAGTCATTTATATGGGAGCTATATATAAATCTGAACCGATTTGACCCAATTTCGCCATGGATGTTTGTAGTTGAAATATGAGCTGGTTTGCCAAATTTTAAGCAAATCACTTCAAATATGCCATTTCTAGAGCGGAAATAATCAATTCAGTGGCGAAATTTGTATTGGAGCTATATATATATATATCTGAACCGATCTGGCCCATTTTTACAAGAGTTGTTTCTAGTTGAAAAATAAGTAGTTTTGCCAAATTTGAAGAAAATCTGCTAAAATATGTGGTTTCTAGAGCGGAAAGAGTCGAATCATACGAGACATTTGTATGGGAGCTATATATAAATCTGAACCGATCTGGCCTATTTTTATCAGAGTTGTTTCTAGTTAAAATATAAGTTGTTTCGCCAAATTTTAAGAAAATCTGTTAAAATATGTGGTTTCTAGAGCGGAAATAATCAAATCGGGGGAGACATTTGTGTGGGAGCTATATATAAATCTAAACCGATATGACCCACTTTCGGCATAGTTGTTTATTGTTGAAATATAATTTGTTTTGCCAAATATGAAGAAAATATGTTAAAATATGTGGTTTATAGAGCGGAAATAATCAAATCGGAGAGATATTTTTGTGGGAGCTGTATATATATATTTGAACCAATCTTGCCCATTTTTACCTGAGTTGTTTCCAGTCAAAATATAAGTTGTTTTGCTAAATTTGTGGAAAATCTGTTGAAATATCAGGTTTCTAGAGCGGAAAGAGTGAAATCGGGAGCAAAATTTGTATAGGAGCTATATCTAAATCTGAACCGATTTACTTCAAATTAAATAGCGTTCGTCCTTATTCCATAAAACTTCGTTGTGCAAAGTTTCATTCAGTTCTAACTACAATTGCGACCTGGACTTTGATTACAAGAATAAATGGACAGACGGACGGACATCGCTAAATCGACTCAAAAAGTGATTCTAAGTCGATCGGTATAATAATAAACGATGGTTTTATCTCGTTTCCTTTTGGGTGTTACAAACAAATGCACAAAGACATTACCTGTAATGTAGGGTATAAAAAATGCAAAGTATTGTTGTTAAACAATGTTCACTATATAATCGAAACATATTTTAAAAACATTATTGTCAAAATGGTATAAAATCGTATCGTAAAATGATTATTATCATTTTACGGTGGTTAGATAAAATATAAATAAAATATTTCTTTGAATAAATTATTTTCCTAACATAACACTGTCCCAACAGCATTTTTGGAACAGATTAGCGACCCTATAATTCTGAAAGGACATGTTGAGTAGATCATTTTTGCAGAATAAACATATAGTGAAGCTGGTCTGAGTTTCTTTTTACAGTGGGTCAAAGTTTTTATTTTTTGGTCTAAGGCAGCATTATACTAAAGTTATAAAAAAGAGTTTTATAAGTTACTAGTTTTTTGTACCCGCCGTTGCACGGGTTCATTTTTCCCTATTCTCCCACTTCGTATTCTTTGGAAGATAAAATGAGTATTTTTGGATAGCGTTAATTTTTATGTGGGAGGTACCACCCCCTTTGTCCTATCATGGCCTAGTATATCCAGGAATCATCCTCTGTCCAGAAGTTAGATACAGTAAAATTTTCAGGCGAATCGGTCCACCGGTTTGGCGTGCGTATAGGACACACATACAGGCAACACACATTGATTTATCTATATATGTAAAAGAGTTGCGTTACTGACTGACTGATTATCATTGACCAGCCCCCAGACCAAACGGCTGAAGTCAGGGTCATGAAATGTTCAGGATAGTTCCCAAATATGACTCTGACGTCGACTAAGAGAAGGTTTTACGAAATTCGTGCTTTTAGGGGGTCAAATGGCCCAAAAAGGGATAAACATCGAACCTTCGTCCTGACCAAACTGTAGTAGCTAGAAACATGAAATTCGGTGTGTTCCTTGCTATGACCATGTACACAGAGAGCTACAAATTGGGATTTTTCGAAATTTGTAATTTTAAGGGAGGAAAGAGACAAAAAGGGATAAAAATGGTACCAATTTAAGAATTGCAGCTAGAATCGTGAAAATCGGTATTTATATTTCTCTGACAACGTAGACTTGCAATATAAATTGATTTTTCGAAATTTGTACTTATAAGGGGTGAGCGGGACAAAAAGGGATAAAAATGGTACCAACTAAAGTATTACACCTAGAATCGTGAAATTTGGTATGTAAATTCATCTGACCATATAAAACCAAAGAAAAATTTGATTTTTCGAAAATTGTACTTTTAATGGGCGTGCGGGACAAAAAGGGATAAAAATGGTACCAACAAAAGTATTACACCAAGAATCGTGAAATTTGGTATGTAAATTCCTTTGACCATATAAAACCGAAGTAAAATTGGATTTTTCGAAAATTGTACTTTTAAAGAGCGTGCGGGACAGAAAGGAATAAAAATGGTATCAACTAAGGTATTGCACCTAGAATCGTGAAATTTGGTATGTAAATTCCTATGGCCATATAAAAGCGAAGTAAAATTGGATTTTTCGAAAGTTGTACTTTTAAGGGGAGAGCGGGACTAAAAGGGATACAAGTTGTACCAATTTAAGTATTGCAGCTATAGTCGTGAAATTTGGTATGTAAATTCCACTGACAACGTAGTAGCGCAAATCTAAATGGATTTTTCGAAATTTGTTCTTATTAGGGGTGAGTGGGACAAAAAAGGATAAAAGGAGTGGGAAAAAAGTAAAAAAATTGTACAATCGTGAAATTTGGAGTGTAAATTACTCTGGCAACGGATAAAAGTAGTACCAACTAAAGTATAAGTTTTTAATATTTGTACTTATAAACAGTGAGCGGGATAAAAATAGTACCAACTAAAATAGTGCAGTTAGAGTTGCGAAATTTGGAGTGTAAATTCCCTGACAACGTAGAAGCGCAATCTAAATGGATTTTTTTTTTGAAATATATACTTATAGGAGGTGAGCGGGACAAAAAGGGATATAAATGGTACCAACTAAAGTATTGCAGCTATAGTCGAGAAATTTGGAGTGTAAATTCCTCTGACAACGTAGACTTGCAACAGAAATGGATTTCTTGATTTAGTATGTAAATTCCTCTGACCACGTAGAAGCGCAGTAAAATTGGACTTTCGAAATTTCTACTTTTAAGTGATGCGCGGGACGAAAAGGGGTAACAATTGGGTCCTTTAATTACTTAAACGCGGAAGATAAATGGATATTTCAAAATTTGTACTTAATGCAACGATACGTCCTGACAAGAAATAAATGTGTTACCAAATAAAGTACATGTGTAGTGGTTTTTCAAAATGTGTACTTTTTGGGAATCTTATAAAGTAGCTGACTGCATCTAGAAACTTGAGATCGAGGATATAAATGGTGGTAATTTTTTGTTCAAAACTTGGTAGAAAATGATAAAAATTATACATACGAAGGAGTTCAGCTAAAATAGTGCATATCGACTAGCACATTACTTTGACTGTGTGTAAGTGCTATATAATAGGATGTTTCCAATTTAATATTTTAGATGTATCCATATCCACCAAAAGAAAATTAAATAAATAAATAAATAACAGAGACGGATAAAATTAACAAATAACTGGCGTTTCGCGTGCGAAGCAGCGGATACTGCTAGTATATATATATATATGTGTGTATATAGATTGTCTTAAAGAATTATTGTTGTTAGAACTACATTATGGAATTGTATGATAACCATTTTTGTGGAAGATCTTAACCCTATAGCTCCTCTCTTTATGGGTCAATTTGTCTTTTCAAAAAGGACATTAAAGGATTAATTCAGCGATCACCAAAGACACCTAACTCGTAAATAAAGCTCTTCACGCTTAAATTACAACAACAAAATTATTAGGGTAAAACTCGTCCATGGTTTTTTGGAAGATCGATCATTTTCGACAAAAATGTGGGTATTTCTGTAGAGCACGGTAAACAATATATACAAAATTAATACCTAAAAATGTTCACTTCACACGTGGGAGATAAAATGATTTTGTATGTATGACATGATTTTTTGAATGTGTATTGAGAATCAATGTCACTTGTAATATACGTAGTCACTAGCGAAAAAGGCTACAATTGTTGCAAAAATACCAAATTCGAGGTTGCAGTTGCAATTTGTTCCAACTTTCCCTACCTGTGTTTCTGAAACATTTCTGTCACATATATTCCATATTTAGTCAACAGTCATATGCCACAAAATATTTTGAAGACAGGACCTAGAGGGTTAAGATCTTCCACAAAAATGATCCTCATAAAATTCCACAATATAGTTCGACAATAAGAATTCTCTCACACATTAACTAACTACACTTGTTTCGCTTAGTATAAACCTCCCTTCGACCAAAAAATTAAAACTTTGACCCGCTAAAAAAGAAACTCAGACGTAAACTGGCCTGAGTCCAGTTAATTCTACAAAAATGATCTACTCAACGCGCTCTTTTAGAATAGATGAATAGGGTCGCTAATCTGTTCCATTCAAAAAGTCTTAATTTGTTAGACAGTGTAATTAGTTGAGTATGTATTACGAGATCTGAACTGAGTTATTCTCTTTGGTCATTCATTCATAATCAGTACTCGATGTAACAAATTTTCGATTTAAAGAACAATGCTCAGTTGTTCGTTAAATGAAAAGCAACTTTGATTTTATTGGTCACTTTACAATACAAATTTAATCAAACTTTAGTTATTGTGAAAATTCGCTTTAATCTTATGTAGTATCCAGGATAACCGTAAGCAATCGATCATATCATTGAGATAGCAATTTAATGGAAGAAGAAAAAACCACTGATTATGTAGGATTAAAACTTCTTCGGTGGTCCTTGGCACAAACGTAGAATTACAGCAACAAATCCCTTTATTTACATGGTCATGTTATCACGGCTACAATTGACCACTATCAATTCGCATTTATCTCTCTCTTGCTCTGTGAACAATAACAACAATTATGATTGATTGTTTTTGTAGTTTACAACAATAAATAAAATCAAATGTCTGACGACGATCTGGACGAGCGATGGGCTCCTTTTTTGTGTGTTTTTTTTGTTTGCCTTCGCAGAATTGTGTGTGTGTGCGCGCGATCAGGCTCAATGAATTTGACTCAATTGCTCTCATTAGTTGTGGGCATGGAATTTATTGTTGGTCAATTCTCATTAAACGCATTGAAGCTCATCATAAATCCTAATCCTTCTTCTCATTCTCCCTCGCCGTGTAGTTTGTTTGTAGTCGAATCAACAACATTGATTGTCTGCCACAGAACACAAACAATCAAACATATATTGGCAACAGCAACAACAGTACCGAGAGAAAAGGAGTACAAAAAGTGTTTATTTTTTGTGCTGCTTGACTGGCGCTGCCACAGTGCAATTTCTTCTTCAATAAATCATTGGCCTGAAAAAGCCGTGTATTCTTCTTTTTTATGGGCAATGTTTGTTTTTTGGCATTACCGCAAAAATAAACATTGGCAATTTTTATTTTATTGTGTAATTTGGCATTTGCCCATCTTAATGAAGAGTTGACGATGGTGGTGCTGCTGCTGCTGGTACATCGAGACATTCTTATTGATTCAGAATGCAGGAACAATTGACGTCGACCTCACACGATGTATTATGTAAGAAATTAAGCCAATTAGGCCAAATCGAAAGGCTGTTTACCAAATCTTACAAAGAACTGTTTGTGCAAAATAATCTTCCAGACAATATTTTCTGAAGTGTACTTGTTTTGTGAGGAATATATACTGAAGAATATATACTTTACCTACCGTAAAGTCGCCGGCCATACAAATGAAAAAATAAATTCACGGAAATTAAGTGTGGATAGTAAAATATTTATTAATAATGATTTGTAAAATATTTCGTTCCCAGATCAAGTCTTCTGTGAGCTAAACGCACCTGAAAACACCCCTAAAAACTCGGGTATTTTTTTGCGCGGCACTTTTGCTATTTTTTTTTTTTGTATTAATAGACTTTTGGCACTTTAAATATAATATTGGACGTTTAAAGTAATGTTTTTGTTTTTCCATATTGACAACAGAAAACTTTATCGTATTTCGTTGGAATATTTTATAAAAAATAAATAGCTGCAATCAATACCTTTTGATTGATGCCTAAATGAAAGAAATTGGCGCACAGTGGCGCCATTTTTGTAAAAAGATTTAGAAAATTTTGGCTCTGAAAAAAACATGGAGTCTGCGACTTTATTTTTTGTTCGATATTTATCACTTGCTATTCAAAGACAACAATAAAAATTTATATTTATTATCTATTAATTCTGAAATTTGGACAACAGTGCGACATAAAATATACACGAGGAAATCATGATTTGTAGAGGTTGGTACCACTTTTATCCCCTTTTCCAAATAAACCCATTTAAAAGTACGACTCTCTTTTTTACATGTTTACGCATGTTACGTGTTACACCGAATTTCATCATTCTAGCTGTAGCCGTTTGGTTGGTACCGTTTTTATCCCTCTGTTCCCATTGTATCCCTTGAAAGTACGCATTTGGAAAACCCCTGTTCTTTTTCGTGTCTTAGCAGTCAGAATTTCCGATTTTCATGACTCTAGCTGCGGCCATTTGGTTGGTAAAATTTTTATCCCCTTTTTCCATTACTAATTTCGAAAAAATCGCTTTATTTTACGTGTGTACGCAATCAGAGGAATGTATACACCTAGGTACAGCCGTTTGCTTGGTACCAATTTTAGCCCTCTAATCCCATTTTACCCCTTAATAGTACGAATTTGGAAAACATAATTTTATATTATGAATCCACTCAATTAGAGGAATGTACATGTACATACGGAATATCGCGCTTCAAGCTGTTGTCGTTCGATACGTACCATTTTTATCCCTTTTTGCCCCATTCCACTCTCTAGAAATAAAAATCATAATAAAAACCAAATATCAAGTAAATATATGCAAATATATTAAAAAAATCTAATGACATACTTTGATTTGAACTGGTATATTGTCCTGGCTCAAGACCATTTTGCATCTATATTTAATAAAATCCGAATTTATTTACAAATGACATGGTGACATTTATTACTTGGCTGCAGACTACCACGATCATGATTTCGACCATGTCAAAAGTCTTTTCAAGTGGCTTTGCAGCAACTTGCAAATCGTGCAAATTTATTTCGAAAGTAATGGTTCAGTTCGCGAAGTTCACCGCAAGCTTCAATTGCTGTGCACGGTGGCGAATCGATTCATTCGGGTCCTCTTCAACACTTTGCTCTACAGCGGCAATTGTTTCTTCGGTGCGCACTGTTCGACGTCTCTGCGGATGCGTATTATCACATAGAGTAAACGTAGTGCGAAAACGATCCATGGTTAACCGAATTAATTGCTCTGATGGACCATTATGTCGACCATAAAATGGTGAACTTCGCGAACTGAACCATTACTTTCGAAATAAATTTGCACGATTTGCAAGCGTTGTTCTTTTGTCAACCTGTTCATGATGAAATGGCAAACCAAACTAAATATTAATCACTTGACAGCTGACAAAATGGCCGCCAGTTAAAAAAGTGATGCCAACTTAAAAGTTCTATACCCCAATAAAAAACACCCTATATATCAAAGGGATTTTTTTTTCATACAAAAATTTTTGTTTTAGTCGGAATGTCTTGAAAATTTTCACAGAGTTTACAACAAGCAAAATGAGAACATTCTGAAAAGTTCATTAAAATCGGTCACTTCTTTCACTTACTCAAAATGACTTTTTCATACAAAATTGTTTGTTTTGGTCCGAATGTCTTGAAATTTTGCATCAATTTTTTGCATAAATTTAAAGAATAGATTCTCCCGTTTCATTCTGTAGCAAACGCTGAATTTTATAATGCCATTCTTATTTCTTCATATCTACTAAACTGTTTATGCAATCCGAATAACATTTTTGTATACCCTCCACCTCCAGGATGGGGGTATATTCTCTTTGTCATTCCGTTTGTAATACCTTGAAATATTCATCGAAGACCCCATAAAGTATATATATTCTATATCCTGGTAAAATTCTAAGACAATTTAGCCATGCCCGTCTGTCTGTCTGTTGAAAGCACGATAGCGGCCGAACGAAATGAGCTAGGAGGTTGAAATTTTCCGTAAATGTGCCTTATGGTAGCAGATCGGTTGGGATTGAAAGTGGGCGAAATCGGCCCAGAGGGAAAATTTTTTCCCTAACAAGGACTGAAAATACCCCTAATATTTAAACTATTTGAGCAATTTTTTAGAAAACTTCCGATTTTTATACACTTGAAATCTTAGTACAAAAAAGATTTAGCGGGTGAAATGGGACAAAAGGGATAAAAATGGTACCAATGATGCGACAACTGCTAGAAACATGAAATTCGATGTGTACATCCCTATAATAATAATTGTACTTTTAAGGGATACAATTGGAAAAGAGGGATACAAATGGTACCAACCAAACCGCTGGAGTTAAAATCATGAAATTCGATATATGCATTTATCTGACAGAAACATAAATGATTTTTTCGAAATTTGTACTTTTAGGCGGAAAATGGGGCGAAAGGGATAACAACAGTACCAATCAAAGGGTTGCAGTTAGAATAGTGAAATTCGGTGTGTACATTTCTGTAACTGCGTTGACACGAAAAATAAAGATCTCTTTCGATATTTGTACCTTTAGGATGAAAACTGGATAAAATTGGTACCAAGCAAACGGATGTACCTAGAATCATGAAATTAAATGCGTTCATTCCAATATGGGAGAAATCGGCCCTGAGGAAAAATGTTTCTCCCTAATGACGACTGACAATACATCTAATAGTTAGAGTACATTTTTATACCCTCCACCTCCAGGATGGGGGTACACTAACTTTGTCATTCCCTTTGTAACACCTTGAAATATCGACCTGAGACCCTATAAAGTATATATATTTTTCATCGTCATAAAATTCTAAGACGATCTAGCCATGTCCGTCTGTTGAAAGCACGCTAGCAACTAAACGAAAGGAGCTAGAACGTTCAAAATTTCCATAAATGCGTCTTATAGTCGTAGATCGGTTGGGATTGAAACGGGGCGAAATCGGCCGAAAGGGAAAAAATTTTCCCTCATAAGGACTAAAAATACCCATAATAATCCCTAATATTTTAGCGTATTTAAGCATATTTTTTTAATATGTCTGTTTATATTTCCTTGATATTTGGTATGCGCATTCCCATTATAGCAAAAACGTGCACCATAATGTGATTCTTATTTGTATATTTTGGGGCAAAAAGGGATAAAAATGGTACATACTAAACGACAACAATTCGGTGTGTACATTCCTCTAAATGAGTAGATACATACTATACAAGTATTTTTTACAAATTCGTACTTTTAAGAGGTAAAATGGGAATATAGGGATAAAAATGGTACCAACCAAACGGCTGTACCTAGAATAATGAAATTCGGTCTATACATCCCTCTGATTGCATAGACAAGTAAAATACACGGATTTTTCAAAATTCGTACTTTTTGGGGTTAAAATGAAAAAAGGGGATAAAAATAGTACCAATCAAATGACCGCAGCTAGAGTCATGAAATTCGGAGTATACATTCCTTTGTCTACGTAGACATGAAAAATAAAAGGTTTTTCCAAATTCGTACTTTCATGGGATACAATGGGTACGGAGGGATAAAAATGGTACCAACCAAACGGCTACACCTGGAATAATTAAATTCGTTGTATACATTCCTCTGATTGCGTAGACACTTAAAATAAACAGATTTTTCGAAATTCGTACTTTTTGGGGTTAAAATGAAAAAATGGGGATAAAAATAGTACCAATCAAATGACCGCAGCTAGAGTCATGAAATTCGGAGTATACATTCCTCTGACTGCGCAGACACGGAAAGTAGACGAATTTTTCGAAATTCGTACTTTTTGGGGTTAAAATGGAAAAAGGAAACACGCCACTATGGCCAATATGTTCTTCGATTAACTCTCCATCATATGAACTTTGTAAATTTATTGTTGACATTTTAAAGAAATTGACAAATGATTCGTCATTCAAATCTAGAAAAAATGGAAATATGTTAAAAAACAATTATACATATCGTCAAAATGACACGGAAAATAGACGAATTTTTCGAAATTCGTACTTTTTGGGGTTAAAATGGAAAAAGGGGATAAAAATAGTACCAACCAAATGACCGCAGCTAGAGTCATGCAATTCGGAGTATACATTCCTCTGACTGCGTAGACACGGAAAATAAACGGATTTTTCGAAATTCGTACTTTCAAGGGATACAATAAATAATACAAAAATAGTACCAACTAAACGACTACAGCTAGAATGATGAAATTATAATTGCGTAGAAACGTCAAGGGGCTAAAAATAGTACCAACCAAATGGGCGCAGCTGGAATCATGGAATTCGGTGTATACATTCCTCTTCCAAATTCATAATTTTTCTTTTATGGCAAAAATTAGTTTAATCATGAAGTTATGTTATTTTGCACTATGTACGTCTGATATCTACCAATATTTATATATAAGAATATTTATTTTTTGAATTGACGTATAGGTAGTCTTGCCCTATAAGCGTGGTTTGAAATAATTAAAATATTATACTTATTTATAAAATTATTTTTTCAATATTTGTATTTGTTTTGGTTTGGCTATATTAGAAAATAATATATTTTCCTGTAATTTCCAGCCTCTGTGGAATGCAATCCATGGTGGAGGGTATATAAAGTTCGGCCCGGCCGAACCTAACGCCGTTTTTACTTGTTAATGATTGCTCCCTCAAGTTTACTTTTTAATTACTATTGCAGTATTATATATAGTAGTAGACTATTAATATTATAATAATGAAGCGATGAAATTTCTTTAAAACAGTGTGCATAGTTTGAAATAGTAAACAAATATAAAGGGTGATTTTTTAAGAGCTTGATAACTTTTTTTTTTAAAAAAAACGCATAAAATTTGCAAAATCTCATCGGTTCTTTATTTGAAACGTTAGATTGGTCCATGACATTTACTTTTTGAAGATAATTTCAATTAAATGTTGACCGCGGCTGCGTCTTAGGTGGTCCATCCGCTTAGTCCAATTTTGGCATTTCCACGTTTTTGAGTAACAGAGACCCAATTGGTGCGAACGGCGACGAATCGAAAATTGGTGGTCATCATTAACACTGGCCGATACAGCTGCGATATTTTCTTCAGTTCGCACTCTACGTAAGCGTGTTGGTGGTTTAACGTCCAACAATGTAAATTTGGTGCGAAATTTAGTCACAATAGCCCGAATAGCCGCTTCAGTGGGTCGATTAAACTCACCATAAAATGGAAGCGCGCAATGAACTTTCTTAACAGAGCACGCATTTTGATAATAAAATTCAATAATTTGCAAGCGTTGTTCGTTTGTAAGACGATTCATGATGAAATGTCAAAGCATACTGAGCATCTTTCTCTTTGACACCATGTCTGAAATCCCACGTGATCTGTCAAATACTAATGCATGAAAATCCTAACCTCAAAAAAATCACTCTTTAGTAATGCGCATTAAAAATATTACAACTTTCAAAATATGTTACTTCACTTCTTTGTAAAGTCGAAAGCCTCTAATCTACCGGTAATACTGAGGAATGCACTCCGTGGTGTAGGGTCGAACTTGACGCCTTTTTACTTGTTGATTAACAATAAGTCCTGTTTTTTTAATAAATAAATTTAATGAAAATATCGAAAGTGGATAAACTAATGAGTTGCATGGAAATTGGGGAAATTATGAGGGAGGAACTACCAAGGGCGTGGCAATACCGCCTATATTCCAGATGTGTACTGCATCCATGGAAATATTTCCAAGGAAAATAAATCTAAAAAATCTTTATCAAATATCAAAATATAGCTGATTCTGAATATGCGTGTGTAAGTTACATTGGTTTTGATTTTACGCAGGGACATGGAGCATTTGTGCGGGAGGTGCCAAAATGGGTGAAAAGTTTGAATAGGTTCCTTAACTCCTTTCGAAAATTATCGTGTACACCTGTGAGACAGACGGACGGATATCGTTCAAAAGCTTTAAAAGTCGTGAAACGGATTTGGACAAACATACATAGGGCTTTAACTACACAATAGAGCGATGGTATAATCAAGCAAATAAAATAAGGCAACTATTCCATAATGAAATTAAAGCAAAGAAATCGATATGCACTTAGAAGGTTAATTTTCTTCTTTGTGGCGAGCAGTCTAACATCTCTTCAACATGAAACGATATTTGAACCCTAATCAGAACGAACACCAACTCTTCATAAAATGTCGAAGCAACTCTTTTAGTCGAACTCAGTTGTATAAACACTATAGAACTTACCTTCACTTACGACAGGTATGAAACGACAAGTTGTATGTTCGTAACCAACTTTAGTTTTTTCCAAATATAATTTTGTACCACCATTTTGAATTTTTTTTGCCGGAAACAATGCAAAACACAAGGAAAAACTTAAAGCTTTTAATTTCGCCGCAGAAATGTTGCGACGAAAGGCAACTGGAACCACAAACACTCACAGTCACACATACATGATCTATTTCTCACTGTTTTTTTTCGTTTCCTTCTCTCAACACAATGAATAATGGATACATACACAAAGCTTATTCATCTTCCCGAAATGTCGATGAATGCAAAAAAATGTTTTACGAAAACATAGTTTAACCAACGATTTTCTCACTATTACGATTACTTTTCACTTCTCACTTATTCACTACCTCTTCATCAACAATTGTTTATTCTTCTAGTCAATAGCACAACGAAATTTCGACGTAATATTCTATTTTTTCATGAGGACTATTGAAAAACAACCGATCACTACAATAATTGTCAAAAACTAAAGTGGAAAAGGCAAAATATAAAAGCTCCTCATTTGACGAGAAGAGTGTATTACTGAAGAGAGAACAATAGTTGTAACGAAAGTGCAATAGAGAAGCAAAAACAAATGAAAAGGAACAAGTGTGTATTCTTTTGCCATTAAGATGAAGGAGAATGCTTATTTAAATATTTGTCTTTTGTGGGTGGGGAGAGACTATTTCATAGTTGCCAGATTGTAGTTTTTTAAAATAATTGCAAGTTCTTTAATTGTTAACACATTAGGCCTGTTCGATTGGGCTTACTAGCCTAAAATGAGGATACTTAATAAGTTGGCAACATTTTTATCCATTGGTTTTATTTAAATAAATCAGAGATAAATATCTGGCACCATAAAATTATTTTAATATTCTATTTTTGCCATTTCAAACTTTTGTTTTGTACGAATAATACAATAGTTAATATAATTCAAAACCTATTAATTTTTAAATACAATTAAGATGAATTGATTGAATTTTTGCTTAAAATAAAAAATTATTTTTTCACATTGTCACCAAATACAATATAAATATTTGTATCAAAACAAATTTTCAAAAAAAAAATATTTTGTGTTGACTATTTTGGACTTTGCCTCGATAACCATAAATTTAACTTAACATAAAATTATTTTTCCAAAATTTGTTTTCATACATACATATATTGAAATTGTTGTTGGCGAAATTTTTCCAAAATATTTTTTTCTTATTTTGAGTGCAATTTTAACATTTTATTTATATACTTGCTATCCAGTTTTAAAAATAGAAAAACAGCAGTATATAGTTAACAAGTAAGGAAAGGCTAAAGTCGGCCGGGACCGACTATATAATACCCTACACCACTCCCTGCGTATGTACGTCGCTTTTATTACTAAACCCAAGTGTTTCATGGGAAAAATTTTATGTAGTTCATATAAATTACACAGTCTACAATCTTTACTCATATTTAACAAAATATGGTAAATAATTGATTCAATTTTCCGGCAGACAAATACAAATTATACAGTAGTAATAGGATGAATCGGACTGACATTTGAAAGGAACACAGGTTCAAAACATGGTCCTATATATTTCTCATTCACGGTAGGTATTCATAGTTGAAATATATCATGATGCGATGTAAGACGTAGTTTTTAGAGCTGTATTAGATTAGAATGGGGCCCCATTTGGGTTATTCCAAAGTGTGGACACATACATACATACACATTGACTCTGTATTCTTAGTTGAAATATAATATAATCTGCAAAATTTGAAAAAAAACCGATGTAAAATTTGCCTTCTTGAGGGGTAAAAATAAAAATGGGGCCATTTGTAAGGGCTCTACAGTAAAAAGTGGTTCCATATAGATCACTTTCAAAGTAGGTATTCTTAGTATGAAATATGAATATAATATAATCTGCAAAATTTGAAAAACTTCCGATGTAAAATGTGGGTCCTAGAGAGGTAATAATTCAAATGGGGGCCCACTTGTAAGGGCTCTACATTAAAAAGTGGGCTTTAAAGATCACTTTCAAATTAGGTATTACCCAGTGTTACCGCTGAGAAATGTCAAAAAATATCACAAAAAGGGGATTTCTTCAAAAAAAGTGGCACATTTGTTTGAAAAAAAGTGGCACAAAAAGTGGCAAACATTTTTATTTTGTATTTCGAGAAAACAACAGATTACATGAAGTTAACAAAAACAATTCATTTCTGTACATATATACATTAGTCTGGGTCGCATACCATAAAAATGGGAAAACAACTTCCAGTCATCCCATGAAAATAAAGTTTGGATTGTTTAATGATGATTTGCAAAATATTACGTTGAAAACACTCTAAAAATCGTATTTTCTCTGCATTAATGAAACCACTTTAAATATAAATTTTGATTCTTGTCTTAGGGTAACTTATTGGTCAAATTATTGGACGTTTATTGTAGGACTGTTTTTCTTTAAGCCGGGATAACAAGCTGCGATAACAAAAACGTTAATAAACATTTAATTCTTTGCTCAAAATAAAAAAATATTTTTTCACATTGTTGCCAACTACAATATAAATATATTTATCTAAAGAAATTTAAAAAAAAAAATTGTCGACTTTATTGGACTTAGCCTCGATAACCATCATTTTGACTGGATAATTATATAATTATCCATCATACACTGGATAATTATCCAGGCTAAGTCAAACATTTTTAACGCAAAATCAATACCTTTCGAATAACCTAAATCATGTACATCGGAAAGAAATTGACGCCGCAGAGCTCACTTTTGTAAAAAGAACATTTTGGATCTGAAAAACCATTTTCAGTTTCCAAGAAATATGCGTTTTAGCTGTAGCTTTGATAAACCACAAAAATCAATCTAAGCGTCCAATAATATGACATATGAGTGACAAGTATAAAAAATTATATTTTAAGTACTACCAAGGGTCTATAAGTTCACAGAAAAAATTTGGACAGAAATGCAACATGAAAAAATAACACGGGAAAACATTATTTTTGAAGGTGTTTTCAGTAGCGTTTAGCTCACAGACTGCTTAACCCAGCGACGAAATAATTTGCAGATCATCATTAAACATCCAATCTTCATTTCTGGGGGGGGATGACCGCCGCAGTTCATTTTCGTGGCCCAACCTAATATATATAAAAAATAAATTAAATAACATTTTGGTATTTATTACCAAAAAACTTCTTTCCCATACTTTTCGGTGGTATCAGTACTGGGAACCCAATACTCCCACTCCACGTCAAGTTTTTACCATCAACCTGTTCGTTAACCTATTTTTCATTATTGGTAGCTTCGAAAAACGCGCTCTGCGTAAGCACTGCTATGAGGCAAAGTAAAAACATATGTGGCAAATTTATACAAATTTTGATATACAGTGGCCGACACAAGTCAACATACGACCCACATTTTTGCGATTTAGCGAGTTCCAAAAGATATTTGAAAAAAGTAATGATGCGGTTTTGTTTGAAATCGTGTTTTATTCATATAACAATAACAAAATGCATTACTTCAATATTAAAAGATATTAACAGAATACGCAGAAAAAACCTTGACAAAAGTCTACATACGGTTTGAGATGAGACATAAAAAATGCAATTTAACGTGACAAAATGATACTATTATATAATTTAATATTTTGTTGGTCCACCATGAGCATCTACAACAGCCAGCAATCGTCTGGGCATTGATGCAACTAAGTTTTCCAATTCCGCAGGTGATATTAGTCGCCATTCCTCTTCCAACTAGTTTTTTAGCGTTTGGGCGCTAGTTATGTGATGTTTTCGGATCCTGCGTTGCAGAATCTCCCACACATGTTCAATAATATTCAGGTCGGGGCTTTATGGCGGCGAATAAAGTTGTCTTGGAGCATGGTAAATCAGCCAATCTTTAACAAATTGGGCTGTGTGCTTCGGATCGTTATCTTGTTGGAAAATCCAGCGATCTCCGAGGTTTAAATTATCGACCGATGCCTTCAGATTTTGTTCCAATATGGATTTATATTGATAGCGATCCATGTTACCCTCAATAAACGCAAGATTTCCAACTCCAGACGCCGCGATGGCACCCCAAACTATTACGTTGCCACCACCATGCTTTACCGTAGCAAGTAAATTCTTCGGATTCATTGCCGTATTCGCTTTTCTCCATACTTTGGCTCTCCCGTCACTTCCAAATATATTATACTTCGACTCGTCCGTAAATAAAACCCGTTTCCAGAAGTCTAATCCCTTGTCCCAGTGTTGCTGGGCGAATTCAAGGCGAAGCTTACGATTCTTTTCACTTATAAGAGTGCTTCGGAAACCATTATTATTCAGACTTCTTTGAATTGTTCTTGGATGTACAATTGTATCCGACCTTTCTGCGAGATGTTTGGACAACATTGTAGCATTCACTTTCGGGTTTTCATTAACTTCTTTTAAAATAAAGCTTTCATCTCGTCGACTAAGTTTTTTTGGACGTTCACTTCTGGGCTTATTTTCAACAGTACCCGTATTTTCGAAGTTTTTGCATATAGTTTGGACAGTTGATTTACTTAAATTAACCATTTTAGCTATTTCGCCTAAAGATTTCCTTCGTTTCCTTTCGTTTCTGCATTTTATTACTAAATTTCGATTATCAGTTGCAATTTCTTTACGAGAAGCCATTTTCGCGGACTAATGTTTCTTGAATTATATTTATTTAAAGAAGAGCAAGCACAAGACAAATGACAATACAAATTTCGTCAATTCTCCTATAGAGTACATTATAAAAAATGACGTAAAGCATGGGATGTAGACTTTTGTCAAGTCGTTTTTTGTGTATTTTGCCAATATCTTTTAAGTTTATATTGAAGTAAAGCATTTTGTTATTGTTATATGAATAAAAAACGATTTCAAACAAAACCGCATCATTACTTATTTCAAATATTTTTTGGAACTCGCTAAAACGCAAAAATGTGGGTCGTATGTTGACTATTGTCGGCCACTGTAAATCATTTAAATATTTTTTTAAATTTCCCACTTTATACCAGAAAACGTCGACATTAGTAATTGCGAATACTGCTCGTAAGTTTTATCATTTGACTTATTCTAATAATTTTAATTCATTTACAAAAGCCTGTGGTTTGCTAATTACATCACTAAATTCAGGCTAATTCAGATTTTATATAAAAAAGGGTCTAAGAATCTTAAACTATTTAGTTTTTTGTCATTTATATAAACTCTTTAAAATATTTCTATAATTGATATCTCTGTAAACATTAAAAACTCTATTTTAAAATGATTTTAAAAAGTTTTTTTTGTCATCGAAACTATATCTTGCGTGAAGTCTCACTTAGAAAACTTTCGTTTAGTGAGTTCGTGATTTTAAGAATATAAATTTTAAATATATCTTAAAAGTTCTTGTTGAATAATTTTATTGTTTCCAATATTCAATCAAAAAGTGGCACCAATGATAAAAATGTGGCACAAAAAAGCAAAAAGTAGCACATTTAGTACCACAATGGAAAAGTGGCACAAAAGTATCTCGGCTAGAAAAAAGTGGCAAAATTGCCACTTTAGTGGCACAACGGTAACACTGACTCTAAGCGAACGGCCAATGTTAAAGCCAAATATTTTGAGAGAATGAAAAAAAAACATTAATTTTAGTCGGAAACATCGACACCTTCTATTTTGAATTCACTCCATGAATTCAAAATCCGGAAAGTGGATAAATATAAAATCTGGCAACTATGTAATCAACTACGCACTCCACTGAAAACCAATCTATTTTTATTCAGCGCCACTAATGACCAACAAATATTCAAGGCTTGACAACATCTCCTTTTCAATACTTTGTCATTGTGTTCTCTTTTCTTCTCTCTTGAGTTTCCATTACAATTATTGTTCTCGCAGCTCCAATGCACACTTTTCAACAAACAAGAGCTTTTTTATTTTGTCTTTTCCACTTTAGTTTTTGACAATTTTGGTAGTGATCGGTTGTTCTTCAATAGTCCTAAATAAAAAATGGAAAATTGTGTCGAAGTTTCTTTGTATTATTGATTATTATAATAACCAATTGTTGATGAAGATCTAGTGAACATGTGAGACTAGTAATGTAATCGCAATAGGGCGAAATTCGGTGGTTAAATTCCGCTTTCGTTAAACATTTTTTACATTCTTTGCATTTCGGGAAGACGAAAAAGCTTCGTGTGTGCATTAGTCGTTCTGGTGTTAAAAGAAGGAAACAAAAACAACAGTGCGAAATAGATCTTGTATGTGTGTGCGTGCGTGCTTTTGTTGTGAATTCGCCCAACGAAGAGTTGCGGCCGAATTTAGTTTAGGTTTTCGTTGCGTGTTGCATTGTTTCCGGAAACAAATAAAAGTTCAAATAAACTATGGGGTGAATTTAAAGTTTTGATGAATTATTTGGTGGATACAAACTTACAACTTGTCGTTTCATACCAATATGTACGTCGCCCAAAGGTAAGTTTAAAAGTTGTTTAACATGAGTTTACAGAATTAACGTAATTGCACGTTTTATGAAATCTTAGTTGTTCTTAAAAGCATATAACTATATTTTCGTTTAGAAAAACTCTCAATTTGAGTATGCTACTTGCGATTAACCTCCTCATTTTGTAAAAGACAACATGAAAGCTTTAATTATTTTCTGTACATTTTGCAAAAACTATTTGTAACATCTTCCATTCTAGAAACTCTATAAGGCTGTTTTTCTTTAAGACTGGATAACTAAGCTGCGATAACAAAAATCTAAATAAAATATTAAATTTTCAATGAAAATAAAAAATTATTTTTTAAAATTGTCGCCAAAAGCAATATCAATGTGTGTGTGAAAACAAATTTTGAAAAAATAATTTTGTGTTAAAAATTTTGGACTTAGCCTGGATAGTTATCCAGTGTATGTCAAAACGATGGTTATCGAGGCTAAGTCCAATAAATTCAACACAAACTATTCACACACACATTGGTATTGCTTTTGGCGACAATTTTAAAAAAGGATTTTTTATTTTGAGCAAAAAATTAAATTTTTATTAACGTTTTTGTTATCGCAGCTTGTTATCACGGCTTAAAGAAAAACAGCCCTTATATATTTTACCCAATCCTGGCAAAATGTGGCACCAAACGTTTTTATACCCTATGTCTTTGTGTATTATGTCTTTGTGTATTTGATTGTAAAACCCAAAATGAAACGAGTTAGTACAATCAAAGTACAGGTTGCAATTATTGTCCGATCTTAACAAAATTTGACACATTTATGTTTTGTGGATCAAGAACGAACGCTATTTAATTTGAAGCAAATCCCCAGATATACTCCCCATACAAATGTCGCTCCCGATTTCATTTTGTCCGCTCTAGAATCCACATGTTTTACCGGATTTTCTTCAAATTTGGGACAAAACACCTCATAATCCAACTAGAAACACCAATAGTGGAAGCTTGTAAGATCGGTTCAGATTTAGATATAGCCCCCACACAAATGTCGCTCCCGATTTGACTTTTTCCACTCTATAATCCACATATTGCAACTGATTTTCTTTAAATTTGGCACAACATCTTATAATCAATCTAAAAACACCAACTAAAGGGTGATTTTTTAAAAGCTATAGGAAAGTTTTTCAAAAAAAACACATAAAATTCAGAAAAATTTATGAAATCTTTATTTGAATCGATAGTACGGTCCATATAATTTAATGTGTGAAGATTATTTCATGAAAATGTTGACCTTGACTGCGCCCCAATTGGTCCATCCAATTTTGGTTTTTCCACGTTTTTGAGTAACAGAGGCCCAATTGCTGCGAACGGTGACGAATCGATAATTGATGGTCTCCATTAACACTGGCCGATACAGCTGCGATATTTTCTTCAGTTCGCGCTCTACGTAAGCGTGTTGGTGGTTTAATATCCAACAATGTAAATTTGGTGCGAAATTTAGTCACAATAGCCCGAATAGCCGCTTCAGTGGGTCGATTAAACTGACCATAAAATGGAAGCGCGCGATGAACTTTCTTAACAGAGCACGCATTTTGAGAATAAAATTCAATAATTTGCAAGCGTTGTTCGTTTGTAAGACGATTCATGGTTAAATTATAGACCAAACCGAAGATGCTGCTGCCTCAGATGTTTAAACCAGTGTTGCCAAAAAGATAATAACTAAAAAATCACCCTTTAGAAACACCTGTGGTGAAAGTGGAAGTGAAGTTTGGAACAACGCCCGATCGTTCCCGATATCACTTTTTCCCCGAAATCAATTGTAATGGTGTAGACAGTGGAGAGTATCATATAGTCGGCCCCGGCGGACTTTTGCCTTTCCTTACATGTTACAGTATAGATGCATGTCAATTCGGAAAGCAAAATTTTTCCCATGACTCGGAAAATATTCTACTCTAAAAATATTTCATATGTGCCATAGGAAAAAAATATATTTTCACATTAATAGACGTTGCAATTACCACAAAAATTTAAAGTCCTGCGATTGGGTTATCCGATTTTAATGTTTAATACCATTTGGAAAGATCAGTAGTATCTAATTCAATCAGTTTATGAGTATTCAGGTTACATGTTTAAAACATATATAATAGGGCTGTTTGATTGGGCTTACTAGCTTAATTTTTGTATGAAATTTACTCGCTTAACTAGAAAGTAGCATGCTACTCTCTTAGTGTTGCTGCCGATGTTTCTTGTTGACTCATTTAAGAAAAACCAATGGATAGCAACGTTGCCACCTTATCAAGTCTCTTAATTCTAAGCTAGTAAGCCCAATCGAACAGGCCTACTATAAAATTTATAATTTTTAAAATTTTTGTTGTAACTCTTACTCAGGTTCGAGATTATTTGTAGTTGAGTCGAGATCGGAGTAGTTGTTGCATTGCACTGGTCATTGATAATGGGGCAGTAGCGTCCCTTGAAACGATCGTCTGCCCTGCTAGCAACCGAACCAAATAAATGTCACACACTTCTTTTTAACCCTTTCGACCCCAACATTTTTCCTGATTACAAAAAAAAGAATTTTTTGTATTGATCTAATAATTATCGCTACCATATGTCACGTACAAAATTTCAAGTTCCAAACTCCACTCGTTTAGGAGCTACAGAATGTTGCTCGTGAGCAACATTGGGCCATAGTGGTATAGAAAAAGTGGAATCATTTTTTTATGAATATATAAACTTTTTTATTGATTTACATAACTTTAGTGTGATTTACATAACTTATAGCAACATAAATTAAAAAAATTGCTGTGTCTACAGTGACATTTATCAATAGATAGTTTTTTTACATAACTTATTTAGTGTGAAAATCAAAAAAAAAAAAAAAAAACATTTCCAAACTCCATTCCCCTTGCCATGCACTATTCGGAGCTTCAAATGGTCTTGATCTCCACGCCAATGATTTTGGGTCAATCTTTTCAAAAATAGGACTATCAGTATCAAGCAGCGGAACGTCTTCTTCTTTATAAGAAATTGCTTCCATTACACGAGCCTCTGACGCCTCTCCTTCTTCTATGATTCGATCAATATTTTTGAAAATGCCATTCATTTCATCTCAGTCGATACATCCCAATCGAACTCTAATGCTTGCTGAATGTCATCCGCAGACAGACCTTTTATTTGCAGTTTCATTACTAAAAACAAGTAAGGAAAGGCTAAAGTCGGGCGGGCCGACTCTATGATACACTCCACTTTTAATCCGAATACAATTTAATTCGGTGAAAAAGTGAAAACGGAAGGGTTTTTGTATCCTGCAAATATTTGTGTTTGACAAAAAATTTTAAATCGGAAAGGACATTTGTACGGGAGTATATTGAAATCTGGGACGAAATAGGTGAAATATAATATGTATAGTTTGGCCAAAATCGGTTAAACATTTGGGAGCAACATTTGTATTTGCGCTATATCTAAATCTGAACCGATCTTACCCACTTTCAGCATAGGCGTTTTTAGTTGGATTATAAGATGTTGTGCCAAATTTAAAGAAAATCGGGTACAATATGTGGATTATAGAGCGGAAAAAGTCAAATCGGGAGGGACATTTGTATGGGGGCTATATCTAAATCTGAACCGATCTTATCCAATTTTTGCATAAGTGTTTCTAGTTGGATTATAAGATGTGCCAAATTTAAAGCAAATTGGGTACAATATGTGGTTTCTAGAGCGGAAAATGTCAAATCGGGACCGACATTTGTATGGGGGCTATATCTAAATCTGAACCGATTTGCCTCAAATTAAATAGCGTTCGTCCTTGATCCACAAAACTTACTTGTGCCAATTCTTGTTAATATCGGACTATAATTGCGACATGTAATTTGATTACAACAATAGATGGACAGACAGACAGACAGTAGTGTATAAAAATATATTGTATTACCACTATGGCCCAATGTTGCTCACAAGCAACTTTGATGCTTGTGAGCAACATGAACGATAATTGATGGTCATCATTAACACTGGCCGATGTAAATTTGGTGCGAAATTTAGTCACAATAGCCCGAATAGCCGCTTCAGTGGGTCGATTAAACTGACCATAAAATGGAAGCGCGCGATGAACTTTCTTAACAGAGCACGCATTTTGATAATAAAATTCAATAATTTGCATGCGTTGTTCGTTTGTAGAACGATTCATGGTTAAATTGTAGACCAAACTGATGATGTTTGACAGTGAAACAAAACACGAAAAGTGCGTCAGCTGTTTAAACCAGTGTTGCCAAAAAGATAATAGCTAAAAAAACACCCTTTATACATATTTTCTAATTTCAAGCCAAATTCTCTAATTTTACAGAATATTGCGAAATCTTAAAAAGTACATATTCTATTTATTTATCTTATAATCAAAAAATATACCTTAAATTTTTGGAAAATAATTTTTATATAAAATCTTCGACATGAAAAATAGCGAAAATGGTCAATTTTTTTTTTATTTTTCATATGAAAATTTTACCATCAATTTTATTAATTTTTAATATGAAAAATAACCCACAAATATATCTCGTCTTGGGGCTATCTACGCGGAGTAAAGGCTTTCTTCGTTGCTGGGCTTTGACTTAACAATTTTCTCCTCTGGGGTATGTCCGAAGTCGGCAACGTAGAGTAAAGGTTTTCAGCAATGTCCGTCTGTCTCTCTGTCCACCCATTCTTGTAATCAAAGTACAGGTCGCAATTATAAAAAAATAACAAATAACTTTAACGGATTAAGGACGGACGCTATTTAATTTGAATAAATTGAAATTATATTTCCCATACAAATGTCGCTCGTGATTGAAGTTTTCCGCTCTAAACCAAAATTTTCACCGATTTGTTTGAAATTTGACACACAATTATTTTGTTCACCTAATTGAGGATATCACATAGCCAACTTTAGCCTTTCCTTACTGGTTTTCTCTATCTTACCTTATTTTTTCGCTATATGACATCAACATTTCCCTATCAAGATTATAACTCATTTGTGCATGTACCACTGTGTAGCGTTTTAATTTGTTCAACATGCGAAGTTTGGGGTAAATGCGAATCCGTGATTCCAAAATATATTTCCTTAGAATGTAACAAATATCAAAGGAACTTCCCAAATTTGCCGTTAATTTGAATAAACAAATATTTGCATATAAATACCGAAGGATGCAATTGTTCTTCTTCCTCCTGTGAGTACAACACGCGCATAATCACTGACGTTCATATTTGTCTACCACAAGTACTCTCCCTCAGTCTGGGTATCGGGCATTAATTTCATTTGCACTAAACGATTTTTGCACGCAATACGAAATATATGAATTTTGTATATGTACCCACATCACAACATAAGTATGTACATAGATGCGAAACATATTCCCATTCGAACGATCTGAACGATCAGAATATAAGCGCGCGTACTTAGTTTTGAAATTTATGATCGTTACAGGCGAAGGCGTTGCGTTGCATTGCATTCATTGATGGTGGCGGCGGTGGTGTGGCAATGGTGTCTGTCCTGTCCATGGTGTTGTGGTTGTGGATGAAGTCTGGGGTAGTCTGGTTTGGTGGTTATTGGCGTATGATTACTTTTAACGCGTTATCTTTTGTGGTGGTTAATCCACTTGACTTTTATGAAAATTCAATTCTTTCAATTTCTGTTGTATTTATTCTTTATAAATAAGAATTGATCAAATCGTGATCGTTTGGTGAAAAACCAAAAACAACAATACTAAATGCAAAAAAGGCTGTGATTTTGAAAAACAGAGGCGTCGATGCTCCACAGCTCTAATGGTAATACACTGGATTGCTTTGCTTACCATATGCAATAAAAAAGAAAATTTTTGTGACCAAGCCAAAAAAAAGTAAAAACGGGGTTCAGCCCGGCCGATCTTTATATACCCTCCACCATGGCTTGCAATCCCAGAGGCTGTAGATTTTTGTAGAAGTGCAGTGACATTATAGGAAAATGTTTAATGTAGCCAAACCAAAACAACTAAAAATATTGAAAAAAAAATTTTATAAATAAATATAAGTTTTTAATGATTTTAGACGATTCTTATAAGGCAAGGTTACCAATATATTTATACTATATACAGTGGTGACCGAAACATATGCAACTAAGGGTGACTTATTTTAATAGGCTTTGTAAGTTTGCAAATTGGAATCACAAAGAAAACAATGATGTTTAAATATTCAATCTCTCTTCAATATTCAATCTCTCCGCTTTAGTGAAACTTGGAATACATTCTACTAGTACTTGCGGGTAATACAGCGTTTACCGTAGCTCAAAGTAGCACGTCCATACGGGAAACTGGTGGAAATTGCTATAAACGTACCTATCCTGGAAAAGGTTGATAGAAACATATCATAGAATTGGTCCCAAAGTGTGAATGAAATGTCAATTCCTTTCTTATTTCTTATATATGTATATATCGAAATAATACTTCAAGTCAATTCAAAAAGTAAATACAATAAATATTGGGGGATTGTGGAAGCATATTCATCTACAATCATTTGTTTGGTTCTATTTCCATCCTATTTTAATTCAAAAAGTGGAAATTTTGATTCTCCCATTTTTGCAGTAAAAATAAAAAGTACGAATTTGGAAAAATCGTTTTATTTTTTCGAGTCTATGCAGTCAGAGGAATTTATACACCGAATTCCATGATTCTAGCTACGGTCATTTGGTTGGTACCATTTTTATCCCCTTTCCCCATTTTACCACCCCCTTAAAAGAGTGGTAAAATGGGGAAATCCCTTAGAGGGATGTACACGCCGAATTGTATCGTTCTAGATGTAGCCGTTTAGTGGGTACCATTTTTATCCCTCTGTTCCATTGTAGCCCTTGAAAGTACGAATTTGGCAAAACCTTTTTATTTTTCGTGTCTATGAATTAATAGGAATGTATACTTCGAATTTCATGACTCTAGCTGTCGTCATTTCAATTATATCCCGTTTTCCATTTTACTCCCAAAAAGTAAGAATTTTGAAAAATCCCTTTACTTTACGTGTCTACGCGATCAGAGGAATGTATGCATCGAATTTCATTATTAGGTGCAGCCGTTTGGTTGGTACAATATTTATCCCTCTATTCCAATTTTACCCCTTAAAAGTACGAATTTAAAAAAAAATACTTTTATATTATGTATATATTCAATTAGAGGAATGTACACACCGATTTTGGTGTTTCTAGCTGCCGTCGTTTGATAGATACCATTTTTATCCCTTTTTGCCCCATTTCACCCCCTACAAATAAGAATTACTTTATATTGCACGTTTTAGCTAGAAGGGGAATGCGCATACCAAATACCAAGCAATATTTAAAAAACATGCTTAAATACTCGAAATATTAGGGGTATTTTCAGTCCTTGTGAGGGAAAAAATTTGCCCTCTGGACCGATTTCGCTCACTTTTAATCTGAACCGATATAAAACTATAAGACACAAATATGTCAAATTTGGACGTCCTAGCTCATTTCGTTTAGATGGTAGTGTACTTTCAACAGACGGTCGGACAGACATGGCTAGATCGTCTTAGAATTTTATCTCGATCAAGAATATATATACTTTATACGGTCCCAGGTCGACATTTCAAGGTGTTACAAACGTAATGACAAAGGATGGGGGGTATATCCTGGAGGTGGAAGGTATAAAAATATTTTTATACACTCCACGAGAGTATTATGTCTTTGTGCATTTGTTTGTAACACCCAAAAGGAAGGGAGATAGGCCCATTGTTAATTGTACCGATAGAATCACTTTCTGAATCGATTTAGCAATGTCCGTATGTCTGTCTGTCCGTCCGTCCATATATTCTTGTAATCAAAGTACAGGTCGCAATTATAGCCAGAACCAAATAAATCTTTGCACAACGAAGTTTTGTCGGGATAAGGACGAACGCTATTTAATTTGAAGAAAATCGGTTCAGATTTAGATATAGCCCCATAGGAATTTCACTCCCGATTAGACTCTTTTTCCCTCCAGATACCACATATTTTAACAGATTTTCGTCAAAATTGGCAAAACATCTTATATTTCAACTAGAAACACCTTTGGTGAAAATTTGTTCAATCGGTTCACTTTTATATATAGTTCCCATGCAAATTTTGCTCCAATTTGACTTGTTCCGCTCTAGAAATCACATATTTTATCAAGTTGTCTTCAAATTTGGCAGAACATCTTATATTTAAATTAGGAACACTTGTGGTGAAAATAGTTCAGATCGGTTCAGATTTATATATAGCTCTCATACAAATTTTGTTCCCCCAGAAACCGTGTATTTTCAAAGAATTTCTTAAAATTGATCATAACACGTTATACTTCAACTGGAAGAACTTATTGTGAAAGTTAGTCACTACATTCCATGTTTGGATATAGCCCCTATTCAAATATTATTCTCGATTTGACAAATTGGACCAGGTAATATTAGCCTGTGATTAGGAAACATACAAATTCCCTTTATTACTGAATTAAATTGTTTTCCGATAGAAAGTGGAGTGTATCATATAGTCGGCCCCTCCCGACTTTAGCCTTTCCTTACTTGTTTTGAGTGCATTAAGAGATGCTGTTTCATAAAATCAATTTAAAAAATTTATTAATGGATATATTTTTTTAATAAAACAAAATTCTAACGCTAAAAACAATGATTATATGTAAAAAGTCTAGAAGTTCTGGTTCTTCTAATAGAAGTACACGTTCACGTATGACTAAAGCAATTTTCAAAATGACACACGATTTTTTAAAATTCCCTTACTTCTTTTAGGTCTTGTTATTATATTATTATGTCAGCTATTATAAACTCAAATAAAATATTTTGTTATCAAAAATTAAAAGAAAAAAATAAGATTAAAAAAATAGTTTGCGTCTACAAATAGTATCATAACTTCTACATTTATCTTTAGATTTTTTAAATATAAACATTGTTTTTACGTTAGAATGTTAGCTATTATAAAATAGAACAAAAACTTGTTTCCGTTTTTTTTCTCATTTTTTTCGTTTATGCAAAAATAGTTTTTTTTTAACAAAATCAATTTTTCCCAAATTTTTGTAGGCTAGAAACAGCAACTATTACTATATGAATGTATAAAACGCAATATTTATAGCCATCATAAGTACCTTTAATTTAACATACAACCAGCTTATATTTCCAAAATGAGAGGATAAATAGAATTAAATTAGAATTTTAAATTAGAATTTTAGTAATTTTTTTTAATATCGTTTTTGAGTTTAGTAAGCTAAAATATATCAAAAAATGTTATACAAAAAGGATCGTAAAAATCTTGAAAAAATAAAAAAGTCGGTTATTTATTTTCAAATAGTTGCGTTTCGAATATATTTTTATTTTATTTTGATTTTCTTTAAATTTTTTACAAATTTCACACTTTCAATTTACGACATCTGGGAACAAATTTAGTAGATACGAACGAATTACAATGCTCAAACTTTAGGCCTGTTAAAATGGTCATTAATTTAGCATTTTTATGACAATGTTTTTTGTTCCTTATTTATTTATTAGTTTTGTTCAAATTTCTTAGAATTGCATGCAAATTTCAACTGGGAAGGACATGTAACCCTTCCTATTTGCGGGAAGATCGAAAGTATTAGTAAGTAATAGCAGGTTTAATCGTATTCGGTATGCCATATTTACTTATTTTGGATATACCAGAAATGAAAGTTTAGAAATCTAAATCTGAATTTAGATAAATTCAACTAATTTCTATATTTACCTCCAAAGACGGTCACGTTTTTGTTACGTTTCGGATTTTGTTTTTTTTTTTTTCATAGAATAGCGCGATTTCTTTTAGTCATATCAGTCTTGTTGCGATGAAAATAAATTTTCCATAATTGCAGTCTTATAGTACTTGGATTTCGGATTTTGTCACGCCCCTTTTAGTACCTCCCACACATATCACCCACAACTACGTAAAATTAAAGCTGTTATAACTTATATACGTATAATCGGAATACTGTAAAATTAGATATATTCCAATGCTTTTAAATAAAATTGTGTTTAAAATAAAACCGATATAACATCCATACGGATAGTCAGAATCATTTAGAATTTTATATTTGAAGTTTGTTTATAATCGCTTTAAACCTAAAACTTATTTGCACGTTAGCCACTGAACTTCTTGTACCTTCCACACAAACTATCCTGGCATAAGTAAAATGTAATTCCTTATATCTTCCGTACATATGTTCTCTGTAAGTCGGTTTAGCCGACTGAAGCTTACTTACTTACTTGTTTAATTTTACATTCTAGCTCATTAATATTCTTTTAAATTACATTTTATCAATGTACAGTTTTAATGACTATTAACAATGTTCCTTTATTCCTTTAAAAGTAAAGCCGAAGTCTAGAAGAAGGGAATTTTTTTAACTTGAGGACCTTTGTCGGTTACCAAAAAATTTAAGTGGCAATTTTGAAAAATAAAACGAAAAAGAGGGACTAAAGAAACGGGATAATGCGGGATGAAAAATTTAAGCGGTATTGGGCATCAAAAAGAGGGATAATCTATCCCACTCCCATTAGGAGTGGGATAGTGTTGTATGAGAATTTTAGGAGTTCGACTTGGAGACGCTAGACCCCCTATTTTGTGAGGTTTGGAAAAAAGTTCATGAGCCAAAAAATGGGAGGCTGAGGGGTAAAAATACACAAAAAGCCGCAAAACTGCCTCGGAGTCGCCCCCAGAGGGGTTAAATGTATGTACGACCCCCCATTAATTTTCCCTCCCAACATTTTACCCGGGCATACCTTTCCCCTATATCCCCCACAAAAACTACATTTTTATAAAATTTGCTTCCACCGCTCTAACTGTCCAAGGAGGCCCCAAGTGGAGTCAAATGTATGACCGTCTCCCCAATATTTTTTCCACCCCCGCATTTTCGCTGAACATACCTACCTTCTATCTTCAACCCTTAAGGTGGCCCCCATACGCATTTTTTTATTTTTTATAATTTTTGTTATGACAGTAAAGCCCAAAACTGCCCCGGAGTAGCCGCTAGCACGGTTAAATGAAAGACCGACCTCCATTAATTTTCCCTCGCCAACATTTTTTCCGAAGAAATATATCCCCTAATCCCCACTCCTTAATGCGGCCCCATAACATTTTTTTTAATTTTTATAAATATTTTTTCAGCCCCAATATTTTCTCAGAACACATCTACCCTCCTTCTGCAACAATTTGAGTATGCAGCTTTGCTGCTCGTTACCTACAGATACATTTCTATAAAACAAAATTATATATTTATAAAATTTATTTATATATATATATATATATAAAGGGTGATTTTTTAAGAGCTTGATAACTTTTTTTTAAAAAAAACGCATAAAATTTGCAAAATCTCATCGGTTCTTTATTTGAAACGTTAGATTGGTCCATGACATTTACTTTTTGAAGATAATTTCATTTAAATGTTGACCGCGGCTGCGTCTTAGGTGGTCCATCCGCTTAGTCCAATTTTGGCATTTCCACGTTTTTGAGTAACAGAGACCCAATTGGTGCGAACGGCGACGAATCGAAAATTGGTGGTCATCATTAACACTGGCCGATACAGCTGCGATATTTTCTTCAGTTCGCACTCTACGTAAGCGTGTTGGTGGTTTAATGTCCAACAATGTAAATTTGGTGCGAAATTTAGTCACAATAGCCCGAATAGCCGCTTCAGTGGGTCGATTAAACTGACCATAAAATGGAAGCGCGCAATGAACTTTCTTAACAGAGCACGCATTTTGATAATAAAATTCAATAATTTGCAAGCGTTGTTCGTTTGTAAGACGATTCATGATGAAATGTCAAAGCATACTGAGCATCTTTCTCTTTGACACCATGTCTGAAATCCCACGTGATCTGTCAAATACTAATGCATGAAAATCCTAACCTCAAAAAAATCACTCTTTATATATCTTATCTTTCTTAGAGGAAAATCGTTCCGTACGGTATAATCAATGAAATTATTTCCAGTTTACTTTTTACAAACGTTGTTTTGTTGTTCGTCTCATCTTAATGAAATGGTAAACCAAACTGAGTACAATTGATAATGACGTTGCCATATCTTTTGTGACTGTTTAATAGTTGTCGGGAAATTTAAGCCATTAGTCGATCATATTATTTGTTCGATTTATTGTGGGATGGGATCTCTTTGGAATAATGTGCATTACCTACAGAATTTCGATTTTTTTCGAAAAACTAATGTCAATACATTCAAAAGCTCCCCAACTAGTCCCCTCTCATGTTGAGGCCCTGTTCCACCACCACCCTGGTTTAATGAAAATATGTTCATTTATTTGCAAACAAGACTTATCCGTTAAAATTGCCGCACCGCCAACAAACTGAAACAAAAAAAATGAAAATAAAACAACAGCGTGAAGCGATTCAATCCTCCTTCACACAAAACACCCCATGGAAGCGTTGGGAAGTTTATCAAAATGCTAAAGCAATCTGTAAACACCCCAAAACTGCCGCTGGGCTTACCAAAAACAACAGTAACAACAATAACAGCGACCGCAAAGGAGTCAAGAAGCGAATGATACTCAAAAGATCCCAACGGACATTGGACACTTCCCCCGCCCCCTACCATTCAGGTGAATTTTCTGTTGTAATTGTTGTCTGTGTTAATATCATGTATCACCACGCTACACCGCACCGTGCACCGTACTTCGCACAGACAGATCAACCAACAACCATTTAAATGTGTTAAAGACCAATGATCATTTAACTGACTTTTGATATGGTTTTGTTTCTGTGGTTTTCCGCCTACACGCAATACGTCTGCGGGAGCTTTGTAATGCCTTTTTGCTGGAGTGCCGGTAACGGGGATGGTATGAAAAGTGGGGAAAATTTATTTAATGGGGGGATGTTCTAATGCGGATGTACGAAAAATCGCTCAATGAAAAAAAACACCCCAAATAATTATGAAAAATAACCAAAAACCCCATAAAATAGGGTCCACCTTTCATAAGAAAAATCATCTAAAAGTATTGGGTCTTTTTCATAATTTTTGGGCAATATTTCATATTTTTAATTTGGCCGGATTTTCTTTATAAAAAATCACTCAAAAAAAATTAAATATGAAATATCTCCCAGTGGGTGATATTTCATAAATTCAAATATAAAATATTTGGACATACATACCCCAGATGATATATTTTTGGACGATTTTTCATATTGCAATTTATTGAAATTTTTGGGGGATTTTTCATATGGAAAATAACCCATTTTTTGAGCTATTTTTTATCTTTGATATGGGTGATTTTTCATTTATTTTTTCATTTATTTGTTTTGTGCGTCAGAAAACACATACAGAATAGCGTTATCCAAGGACTATAGATGGAAGACAAGTGTTGCCATACGTTATGTGGGTACTCGAATTGATTCATGCAATTTTACATGTAAATGCATTTATAAGAATTGAATAAAACGATCCGACTTTTTTCGCGCTAATTTCCATACCTTCCTCCTAACATTCATTTTTAAGAAATATTTTCGACCGCTTTAAATTCAAGAGATCTTCTCGCCGTCTTCCATGGGGATTTTGTTATTGCGAATAAAATATTTATGTTAGGTACGAGTACGAGTGAGCACGAGCCTTGCAGCCATGGTGCTGTTGCGTAAATTTATGATGTGATTTCGATCAATTGGCATAATCTATTTAGCGCATGCTTAACTCTTCAGGTGAACTTTTCTTATTTATATTTATTTGCAATGCTGTGTAGCACACTGCTCACTGTACTGCAGTGGATTGGTGTAAAACAAAAACGTATCTTATTGATTGTAAATGTTGGTGTGGATTGCGTGTTCGAAAAATTTTGTAATGAGATAATTTTGTTTATTGTTTCGGAAATGGTCAATGAACTTTGGCGAAATGCAAATATATACATCTTTATAAGATGGAAGGTAGAGACAAAAGGTAAAATGTAAAGAAATGAGAATGTATAAGGTTAAAACATTTACGATTCTATAGACATGTGGAGATGGTATATACAGAAATAAAGTAAGTTAGATAACTGGATGAGTTTTTGAGATAGATACAGAGATATTCAATTGCATATGTTATTATCTAATGAGGAATAGATAGAGAAATAAATCGATCTTTTTAGAGAGAGAAAAAAATAATCGGCAGTGACTTTTGTATGAGGACAGAACCGATTTTGTTCACATTCATCATTTGAACCAATTTCCAATCCTCTTTTTATGTGAATATCTAGACATCCGGCCATTTTTAATAAGATCAAAATAATCATGTTCTGGAAAATTTGATAAAGATCCAATGTGTAGTGAAGGCGTTAAATCGGTAATAAGGAAATATAAAATGAAATAACACCCGAAAAGAAAAACAAGTAAGGAAAGGCTAAAGTCGGGCGGGGCCGACTATATGATACACTCCACTTTCTATCGGAATACAAGTCAATTCAGTAAAAAAGGGAAAATTTTTTGTATGTTTCCTAATCTCATGCTGGTAGAATTTGTCAAATCGAGAATAATATTTGTATCGGAGCTATATCCATCATGGAATGAAGTGACTAACTTTCACAATAAGTTCTTCTAGTTGTAGTACAACGTTTTATGCTCAATTTTAAGAAATACTCTGAAAATATGCGGTTTCTGGTGGAACGAAATTTGTATGAGAGCTATATGTAAATCTGAACCGATGTGATCCATTTTCACCAAAGGTGTTCCTAGCTTAAATGTAAGATGTTTTGCAATTTTGGAGAAAATCAGTTAAAATATGTGGATTCTAGAGCGGAAAAATTCAAATTGGGAACGAAATTTGTATGGGATCTATATATAAATCTGAACCGATCTAACACATTTTTACAACAGGTGTTTCCAGTTGAAATTTAAGGTGTTTTGCCAATTCTGAAGAAAATCTGTTGAAATATGTGGATTCTAGAGCGGAAAAATTCAAATTGGGAGCGAAATTTGTATGGGAGCTATATATAAATCTGAACCGATCTAACACACTTTTACAACAGGTGTTTCCAATTGAAAAATAAGATGTTTTGCCAATTTTGAAGAATATCTGTTGAAATATGTGGTATCTAGAGTGAAAAGGGTAAAATTGGGAGTGAAATTCGTATGGGGGCTATATCTAAATCTGAACCGATTTTCTTCAAATTAAATTGTGTTCGTCCTTGTCCCGAAAAACTTCGTTGTGCAAAGTTTCGTTTGGTTCTGGCTACAATTGCGACCTGTATCGTGATTACAACAATAGATGGACAGACCGACATTGCTAAATCGACTCATAAAGTGATTCTAAGCCGATCGGTATAATTAACAATGGGTCTATCGCCCTTCCTTTTGGGTGTAACAAACAAATGCACAAAGACATAATACTCTCGTGGAGTGTATAATGAAATAAGTCCTAAAATAGATGAAAAACCCCAAATATGAAATAACCTCTAAAGTAAAAAATGAAATATCGCTGAGTGAAACAAGCCTCAAGGAAATGAAATATGAATGCCTAGGCGCATTTCGATATACACCAGAGGAAAATTAAAATTTGGCATGATGTACTATTTTTGGTTCAGGCATGTATGTTTTGAAAGCGGACAACATTTTTATGTAAGCCCCGCTCACTGTTTGAATTCAGACCGTCCTAAAATCGTCGTTTAACAATGGATTTGGTTGACATTCGGTTTGAGATGCTAGACTGTAACATTTTGTTCATATGTTAAATAAAGTACTTGATATTATCTTTGATCACTATACAAATATATAACAATATTTTCTTAAATTGTTCGATAATCGTTGCAAATTTATGAAAAATCGACATACAATTAATCTAAACTAAAATATTCACCACTTGATGAATACTTCACGCTGACTAATGGGTAGTTATTGTTTTCAAAAATAAATTTTGGCCGAAAAGTGTCGCTTCGGACCTATGTGCAACGTAGCAAACCTTTACTCTACGTAGCTGTCTTTGGTCATACCCCATAGGAGATAATCCTTAAGACCGGCCGAAGCAGGTAAGGCAGAAAATTTTTTCCCCTGAGTAGTCGGCTTTGGAATTACCACAGACGAGAACAACTTTATTTAAAAATTTAGTCAGATTTTTTTTTGTTGTGAAAATGAAAGATAAGGTAAAGTAGTGCCCAAAACTAAAAATACTATGAAGCTATACCCAAAAATATTTTGGCGGTAACTTCATTAATTCGATTTGGTGATTTTCAAAATTAAAAGTTATTAAAATTTATTGGTTACTTTGCATCTATTTTTGGGCATAAATTCATTTGCACGTCGGTCCATTTTTTCTTTTTTTGTTGATTTTACATTCACCATAACAAACATGGATAAATGATCTGGAAATTTTGATCAACGTCCTATGTGGATTCTACAGCGGTGGATTCTAGGCTTATCGATATACTTAAAACGTGGTATAGCTTGATTATTTCATGGTGTTAAAAACTAGGATATATATATATATGATGTGCGTGAAGATAAATTCGGAATTTAACTAGCGGAGACACAAACCACCTCTTTTAACAGTGGGCTGTTAACGGGTTAACAGAACTATGTTAAATATGGACGTACACCTTATAATATATTTTTTACTGCTTTTGACAATATATATAATCGAAATTAACAAATCATGCACAAAAACCATAACCCTTGATACATATATTACGAATCTACTCAAAATATTTAGAGAATCTACGTATATGGCAGGTATAGAGCTGAAAACTATTTTTAAAGATTTACATCCACTGTGTCCGTATGAACAATTCTGCCTCACATATATTTATATCACAAGAAAGCCCTCGGTGTGTACTTTCCGAATATGCAAAAACATTTTTCAAAAGTTCACCAGAATTCTGAAAATATCCAATTTTCTAAAAAATTTTGGATTTTTTTTGGAAGAAGTGCGTCTAGTGGCCATTTCTAGCAATTCTGCCACTATGGTCATATATATCGCAAGAAAGCCCTCGGTGTGTACTTTCCGAATATGCAAAAACATTTTTCAAAAGTTCACCAGAATTCTGAAAATATCCAATTTTCTAAAAAATTTTGGATTTTTTTTGGAAGAAGTGCGTCCAGTGGCCATTTCTAGCAATTCTGCCACTATGGTCATATATATCACAAGAAAGCCCTCGGTGTGTACTTTCCGAATATGCAAAAACATTTTTCAAAAGTTCACAAGAATTCTGAAAATATCAAATTTTCTAAAATTTTTGGATTTTTTTTGGAAGAAGTGCGGCCATTTCTAGCAATTCTGCCACTATGGTCATATATATCGCAAGAAAGCCCTCGGTGTGTACTTTCCGAATATGCAAACACATTTTTCAAAAGTTCACCAGAATTCTGAAAATATCCAATTTTCTAAAAAAATTTGGATTTTTTTGGGAAGAAGTGCGTCTAGTGGCCATTTCTACATATATTACATATATTACGAATCTACTCAAAATATTTAGAGAATCTACGTATATGGCAGGTATAGAGCTGAAAACTATTTTTAAAGATTTACATCCACTGTGTCCGTATGAACAATTCTGCCTCACATATATTTATATCACAAGAAAGCCCTCGGTGTGTACTTTCCGAATATGCAAAAACATTTTTCAAAAGTTCACAAGAATTCTGAAAATATCCAATTTTCTAAAAAATTTTGGATTTTTTTTTGAAGAAGTGCGTCTAGTGGCCATTTCTAGCAATTCTGCCACTATGGTCATATATATCGCAAGAAAGCCCTCGGTGTGTACTTTCCGAATATGCAAAAACATTTTTCAAAAGTTCACCAGAATTCTGAAAATATCCAATTTTCTAAAAAATTTTGGATTTTTTTTGGAAGAAGTGCGTCCAGTGGCCATTTCTAGCAATTCTGCCACTATGGTCATATATATCACAAGAAAGCCCTCGGTGTGTACTTTCCGAATATGCAAAAACATTTTTCAAAAGTTCACCAGAATTCTGAAAATATCCAATTTTCTAAAAAAATTTGGATTTTTTTGGGAAGAAGTGCGTCCAGTGGCCATTTCTAGCAATTCTGCCACTATGGTCATATATATCGCAAGAAAGCCCTCGGTGTGTACTTTCCGAATATGCAAACACATTTTCCAAAAGTTCACCAGAATTCTGAAAATATTTAATTTTCTAAAAAATTTTGGATTTTTTTTGGAAGAAGTGCGTCCAGTGGCCATTTCTAGCAATTCTGTCACTATGGTCATACATATCGCAAGAAAGCCCTCAATGGCTCTCTCAATAGCTTTATAATTTATACACACCGAGGGCTTCTTGCGATATATATGACCATAGTGGCAGAATTGCTAGAAATGGCCACTGGACGCACTTCTTCCAAAAAAAAATCCAAAATTTTTTAGAAAATTAAATATTTTCAGAATTCTGGTGAACTTTTGGAAAATGTGTTTGCATATTCGGAAAGTACACACCGAGGGCTTTCTTGCGATATATATGACCATAGTGGCAGAATTGCTAGAAATGGCCACTGGACGCACTTCTTCCCAAAAAAATCCAAATTTTTTTAGAAAATTGGATATTTTCAGAATTCTGGTGAACTTTTGAAAAATGTTTTTGCATATTCGGAAAGTACACACCGAGGGCTTTCTTGCGATATATATGACCATAGTGGCAGAATTGCTAGAAATGGCCACTGGACGCACTTCTTCCAAAAAAAATCCAAAATTTTTTAGAAAATTGGATATTTTCAGAATTCTGGTGAACTTTTGAAAAATGTTTTTGCATATTCGGAAAGTACACACCGAGGGCTTTCTTGCGATATATATGACCATAGTGGCAGAATTGCTAGAAATGGCCACTAGACGCACTTCTTCCAAAAAAAATCCAAAATTTTTTAGAAAATTGGATATTTTCAGAATTCTTGTGAACTTTTGAAAAATGTTTTTGCATATTCGGAAAGTACACACCGAGGGCTTTCTTGTGATATAAATATATGTGAGGCAGAATTGTTCATACGGACACAGTGGATGTAAATCTTTAAAAATAGTTTTCAGCTCTATACCTGCCATATACGTAGATTCTCTAAATATTTTGAGTAGATTCGTAATATATGTATCAAGGGTTATGCTTTTTGTGCATGATTTGTTAATTTCGATTATATATATTGTCAAAAGCAGTAAAAAATATATTATAAGGTGTACGTCCATATTTAACATAGTTCTGTTAACCCGTTAACAGCCCACTGTTAAAGGTGGTGGTTTGTGTCTCCGCTAGTTAAATTCCGAATTTATCTTCACGCACATATATATATGTAGGGTATAAATATTATTCTTCAAAAAAATCAATCAAAAAATGTAGTTGAATAAAAAACTTTTTAAAATATCTATAAATTAAAAGTTAAAATATTGTAATGTACAAGACTGTTATGAGTTTTGGATGCAAGTTTTATAAAATAGTATCTTAAAGCATCTTTGAATACAAATAGAGGTAGGACTGCGGGAGCCTTTGTCTTCGCTAGCAAACAGTCGGTGGGGAGTTCGGGTTCTTCTCTAAGTATACCATTACATTCATTATTATAGACTCCCTTTTTATTTAGCGACATTAATTTATAGTGGATGGAAATGATTGAAAATATACAAAAAGAAATCCCGCTCTCATCGTTTTTAAAAAGAAAAACATCTAAAGGAAATAATTAAAGCAAAAAAGAAGGTATCAGTCGAATGCCTACATATGTACTGCAGATCTCTCAGGTGGTATTGAGATCAAGTGCCTCATGACCCTCACCTTCCAATGCTCCAGTGGCGCTAAACATAATTTTAACTAGAACCCCATTATGGGAGCCCTATTCTCTATAGCTTTATCTCCGTGAAAGAAAACATCGATCGATACTTTAGCAATTCATTCTAGTGTTTGAAACAAATTTATTCAAGGCATAATGAAAAAATATTACTAACTAAATCTTTAACTAATATCTAATGAAAATGTTTTGTTTACTATTTATTGACAAACATTTAGGAACTTAACTATTTATAATTGTGGCAAAAAGGAATTTAAATTTTAAATTGAGAAAATAAGAATGCTTTTATATGTTACTTTTTCGTTTCACTTTGATGACAAAAAAGGCAAGAGGTTTCCAAGGGGTTAATGTTTAAGAAATGATCTTACTTGGATTTGAGGTAAAAAAAACTTAAAGCAATTTGGATGGATACTGACTATTTGGAGAGACTGAGAGCATGGTAAAAAAATTAAGAACAAACCATCAAAACAAAAATGAAATAACAGAACGTGCTCTCATGTAATTTCTTCAAACAGATCAGCATACAGTGCCGGAAAAAATCAGTGCAAGAGAGTTATAATATATTTGTGATAAAACTTACCAACTTTCAGCATATGGAGAAGGCCCTCTGCAAAACTGGGTGCTGGTTACTGGACTTTTCGTATGTTATGGAAAAGAGTTAAATATACATATCTTGCATTGATTTTCTGTAGTTTTAAATATAAATTCTGTAAAAATTTAGAAAGTTATAAAATACGATGCTAATAATATTATAATTCATAGCTCCCAGCCATTGTATACTTATGATTATGGTGTTGTCATCGATCATGTACATATGTTGTGAGCAGTTTGATAATATGTAAGTTGTTGGTGCGTCTTAATAAAGGGCGCTGTATATTGTTCAGACACAATTTTGATCCAGACTTGTTGCAGGAAATAAGACAATAGTGGGTGGACGTTTGAAGGCTGTTCATACATGATTTTGATTCAGACTGGTTGCAGTTGTAAAATCCGATGGATTCGTGTGTATGGAACAGATTTTAAAAGGTTGTCCGCTGAATTGTGTTGCCCATAAATGAAAGATACATGTGTTTTTTTTGTTGTCGCTAATAATGAAGACGTTGGCGCTTTTCTGAATAATAGAATTGATTCATAAGGACCAACCATTCCTTGTTGTGGAGAGAGGTTTTGCTCGTCTCCTTTGCCAAAATGCTGGCCAAACAAAGGTTGGAGTGAGGTAGCTGGCAGGTACATATAGTGTGTTATTTATGTAAGCAAATTCGTGATCAGGTCTATTTAATTTGCAAAAGCCACACAACTCCTCAGATCCAACACAATTGCCCGAAAAACACCTGACCTGACAAAATTTCACCATTAAGCATTTTTGAAAACCAGAGATCATTAGAAAAATATTACCTTTACTATATTTATGTAGCACTTTTCAGCATACAAGTGTAGAACACAGCATGCCACAAAAAAAAATATATTCTTTCGTACAGCTGCCACTATTTCTTAATTTGATTCGAACTATGGTAAATATTTCTCTCATTAACAATTATTTTAAACCGAGATCCAGCTCAATTACCTGCAGAAATATTTTTTGAACTTATTGCCAATTGCTGGTCTTATACAAAATGTATGATGTACGAATAAGATTTCTTTAGGTTTTATGTGATTTTTCAATATAAATTTAGCATTGATTACGAACTTTTTTGTCTGATGTTTGGAACAAAAAGGAAGTTCTCCAGTTTGATAAAAAATGAAGAAGGTTTCGCGAATAATGTGATCACGAATGAGGTGAAACAAAAACGTCAAAAGTGCTGAACCATTGATCAATCGATGGTTGCCAATGAGGTATGCATATTGAGTGTTTTTTCTTTTCTCCACAACGTGGATACATTAAAAGAGTTAGAGTAGAATTTGTTTACACTTTTTTCATCTCTCTTTTTGATTAACGATTATCTGATAAAAAAATGGATATGTAGCACAACGATACAGTAACTTGCGAAAGTCTACACACAGTAAATATAATGCTAATATCAAAGCAAAATCGGTGGCTTTGCTAATAAAGTTTAGTTTGTTTAATTGAGTAATGAAAATGAGTTCTACTTTCGATGCATTTGGTGAAAGAGTGCCAAAGGTTTTACAAAAACAAATAGTCGTACATTACAATATTTCGAAAAAATTTAAAAATTATTTCGATCCCGATTTCCTAAAGCTATGCAAAATTCAGAATATAGACCAAACGGAGTTAAGATATTTTTTGTTATACATAGATTGTTAGACCAATAATTTACATGTAAATTGACCCCTTACCTTGAAAATTTCAAAATTAATTTAAAATTCAAAACAACATGGATTAATATCCGTAATCTTCATCTTATAATATATATTTTTGACTATGTTTCAAAAAATAATGACAACATGACGGAATTTCCGTCAAAATATCACATCCGTTACAAATTAAATGTTCTATATTTCCAATATTCATAAAGTGAAGTCTGCAATACATATACCTTAGATGAGAGGCTATGAACTATTCTGTAGATTAGAAAAAAACTTCCTTGCATCACAATAAGCAATAGTCCAAAATCCAGTCAATGAAATAAAATATTCAAAGAACACTGAAATACATTCTGAAAGGACAGCGTTCTTTGATAACGTTGTTGCTACGAAACACAACATTTAAGGGCTTTAGATTAGAGTGATTCTTTTTCCAAAACACTTTTGTAAGAAGTCAATGCTATCGAAACTTTTCTCCTTAGAAATTCGTATCCACGAATTCCATATTAAACAAATTATCATAAATCACTTAGTTTATGGGATTCTGTAATTCCTCGCTTAATACCAATTGCGAAATTTTAATGCCCAGTGGAGTGGAAACTATTTCATGCATCTCTATAAAAATCAAAATGACAACGAGAATTCCAAAGACACTTGCCGGCCATGATGCCGTGACTGACGGCAGCCGAAAGATTTCAATATAAAATTGACAAATTTTTATGAACTCCAAGCGTTTCCAACGTAAACGTAAAATGTCAATTAAAATAAACATTGTGAGGCGGACGCGTTGGTCGGTGAACAGCAACAGCAGCAGCAGCAACATGAGCACAAAACTCCGACTTCAACACTAGCCATGCATTCGTGCAACATTCAACATCACTGGTGATGTAGTACGGACGGACCATCATCAACCAACTCCTTCAACATTTGCTGCTCGCATGGAGGAGTAAAGAAGCCGAGGAAGAAAATCTCAATAAAAATATCTGCCAGCTACATGCGTTCATAAAGCGCTTTGCACAGTGGTTCAGCAGAGAATGAGCTAAAGAGAAGTTGATGAACTCCAGAACTTGTGATTCATTATAGCCGATGTGCTTGTTTGGAATTTAAATACAAGTCTTTATTGCTTAATATGAATAGTCCAGTCTCCGCAACAATTTTCCATCGGCCTTTCTTGTCAGAAATATCAACTGATGAAAATGCAAAACCACTGTGCAATGTCAATGTTTTTACTGCTCCGCTAAATACTCCGAGATCGTCGATGTGTGGCGTTCCGTCATTACTTAATGGACATTTTATAATGATAAAGAAAAACAACAACAATGGCAAAACAATATTATGAAAAAATAAACATCAGAATGTTTAATATGGTTAATGTTGCTGCATTGACAGGTTTAAGTCATAATCAATCTGAAATTGTTTACTGTAAATGCTCGCAAGACGAGAGTGAGAGCTACAGCCAGCCAGCGAAATAAAAACGCTCATACAGACAGACACGATCATCAGAAGGAACAAGTTTTCTTTTTGTCATATTTTTATGATTGATGTGACTCGAGTCTACTGCAATTCTTTTGCAGGCGCAGCAACTAACGATCGAAACTATGTCATAGTTGCTTTTTTTGTTTGTTGGTTTTCTGTGACCAATTTAATCTACTTAGGTTAGGCTCTGTGACATTAATCATTCGTTAATTGGTATAGTTTGTCAAATTATGTCGAATTTGAATTATGACAAGATTATAAATCAAAGACAAAAAAGAAAACAATAAGAGTTAAGTTAATAGAATGAATGGGGTTCTGTTGAATCGCCGAGTAACAAAAACATTGGAGTTGGTGGTAATATATGGAGGCGCCAACGTCATATTTGCTGCTGAAACCAGAACTGAAAAAATTCATTCAAGTTCAAAAATATTTTTGATTGTTGTTTAAAACTACTCACTTTGAAAGACTAGTACACCAAACAGAATCAAATCAATTATTATAAATCCTAATATATAAACAATTATTATATTAGTCTGCGTACTTAGGATCAGATAGAAGAAAACTCAATTTTAAAATAAAAATAATAATAAATTAAATAATGCAATAAGCAGATTGTGTTCAAGGAGAACCATCCGCGTCTGGTAATGGAGTAGTTTCTCTAGACGATGCCGTCAGCAGCGATGTGGCCATCCTAGATAATAGCAACCCGGGGTTATAGCTTTAGAGGATAGTATATGGCGGCAACATGGGTTTGTTGCACCTGCGGAGCCTTGCAAACAAGGCGAAACCGAAAGTCAAATGGTCCATTTTTGGCAGTGCTCTTCAACCATTAACTCAACAAGGGAAACTTTTCGACCGTTTAGAAGGAATTAAGCAGGGAAGGAACCGAGAAGAGGTACCAATTTCTCTTTTATCGGATTTTGGAAAGCTACTGCAGTACTTTGAACTAGTCAGGATAAGAGTCACTGTGGACGATAGGGACATCCTCGCTATCAACCAGTTTGGATTTCGTCCCATACAATAATGGAAGATTGTGCGATTGTGATAGTTGTTAGCTTAATTTTTGCCAGGACTTTTGAAAGATTCAGATTTTATTGATTCCTATAAACTTAAACATTTGAATATAATCTTACTATACTAATACATTTTAAGATCAAGAACAGCGAGCTGCAATATATCAACAATACCTTTTTATCAATATACATTTATATTCTGCCAAAAAAGAACAAAAAAATTGAAGTTTCTTAACAAAACAAACTTATACTTATCAACAAAAATATACTATTTACAATTCTTAAAATGTAAAACGTTATTGATTAGTGATGTATTATATTCCGCAACCGCCCTCTGACGATCTGGTCTAGGTATATACCGATGACATTCTCATCGTTTTGCCATGAGCAGCAATGGCTATCTCGAACTCAATAGTCAAAATTTACCGTGATGAACTATCGAGATTCATCGACATGAAATTACTTTCAGGCGCTTCCTCTTCTCTAGTACAAGGCGGTATGAACTTCCTCTCTCCATTGATTGTAATATGATTCGCACTTCCGATAGAATCAAATATCTGGGAGTAAATTTGAATTCTCTAGGTACATTGAAAGTAGGGATTGGGCTCCTACTTTAAATATACTTTATTGACTATTTTGGGCGCTAATTTAATTATACCCTACACCACAGGGTATAATGTCTTTGTGCATTTGTTTGTAACACCCAAAAGGAAACGAGATAGACCCGTTCGTAAATGAAACTTTGCTAAATGAAGTTTTATGGGATAAGGACGGACGCTATTTAATTTGAAGACAATCGGTTCAGATTTAGATATAGCTCCCATACAAATTTTGCACCCGCTTTGACTTTTTCCACATTTTACAACAGATTTTCTTCAAATTTAGCAAAACGTCATATATTTTAACTAGAAATAGCTCTGGTGAAAGTAGGCCAGATCGGTTCAGATTTATATATATCTCCCATACGCATTTTGCTCCCAATTTGACTTTTTCCGCTCTAGAAACCACATATTTGAACAGATTTTCATCAAATTTAGCAAAACCACTAGAAACAACTCTGGAAAAGCTGGGTCATATCGGTTCAGATTTATATATAGCTCCCATACAAATGTATCCCCCGATTTGATTATTTCCGCTCTAGAAACCACATATTTTAACAGATTTTCTTCAGATTTCTTCTTCTTGTTGATGATCGGCCGGCTTGAGTTCTTGTGTTAACTGAACTTTATAAGCCTTAAGACCCAGTCTTTGTACAAAATACGGTGTAATGACATTTGTGGAATGACCAATTCCAAAAAAAATTAAGTGACATGTATGCTTTATTTCTTTGTGTGATTTTTCTAAACGGATATTCCTATAAAATATAGATGGAAAATGGTCTTGAGCCAGGAGAATATCCCAGTCCAAATCAAATTAAATAATTAATATTGACGAAGATTTCAAACTGCAACGACTTGATGGAGATGTATTAGTTTTGATACATAATTGGTCCACAAAAAATACAACTTTGATATTACTTGTGTATTTCTCATGTCTTTCTAATTTCCGAATCAGCGTATTTTAGGAACGTATTCAAAGATATAAATAAAATTTATAGTTTACATTTATTCGTTAGTTTAAATTTCAAGCGAGAAATAGCTTTCACTTCCAAAGTAATATGTTAGACAAAAACAAGTAAAAACGGTGTTAAGTTCGGCCGGGCCGGGCCTCCACCATGGATTGCATTCCACAGAGTCTGTCGATTTTCGTAGAAGTGCAGTAATATTACAGGAAAACATATTTTTTATAAAGCCAAACCAAAAGAAATACAAATATTGAACAAATAATTTTATAAATAAATATAATATTTTAATTATTTCAAACCACGCTTAAAAGCCAAGGATACCTATACGTCAATTCAAAAAATAAATATTCTTATATTTATATTTTTAAAAATCTTAAATACCGTAAATATTGGTAGATAGTGGGTGCTACAGTTGGTTGTATTTCTATTCTATTTTAATTCCAAAAGTACAAATTTTGAAAATCCATTATCTCACGTACATAGTGCAAAATAACATAACTGAATGATTCAACCAATTTTTACCGTAAAAGAAAAAGTACGAATTTGGAAAAAGCTTTTTATTTTGCGTGTCTATGCAGTCAGAGGAATGTATACACCGAATTCCATGAATCCAGCTGTGCCCATTTTGTTGGTACCATTTTTATCCCTCCGTACCCATTGTATCCCTTGAAAGTACGAATTTGGAAAAAACCTTTTATTTTGCCTGTCTACGTTGTCAAAGGAATGTATACTCCGAATTTCATGACTCTAGCTGTGGTCATTTGATTGGTACTATTGTTATCCCCTTTTTATACACTCCACGAGAGTATTATGTCTTTGTGCATTTGTTTGTAACACCCAAAAGGAAGAGAGATAGACCCATTGTTAATTATACCGATCGACTTAGAATCACTTTTTGAATCGATTTAGCGATGTCCGTCCGTCTGTCTGTCTGTCTGTCTGTCTGTCCATCTATTCTTGTAATCACGATACAGGTCGCAATTGTACACAGAACCAAATGAAACTTTGCACAACTAAGTTTTTCGGGATAAGAACGAACGCTATTTAATTTGAAGAAAATCGGTTCAGATTTAGATATAGCCCCCATACGAATTTCACTCCCGATTTGACTTTTTTCACTCTAGATACCACATATTTTAACAGATTTTCTTCAAAATTGGCAAAACATTTTATAGTTCAACTAGAAACATCTGTGGTAAAAATGGGTCAGATCGGTTCAGATTTATATATTTATATTATACAAATTTCGCTCCCAATTTGACTTTTTCCGCTCTAGAAACCACAAATTGTATCAGATTTGGCAAAACATCTTATTTTTCAACTAGCAACACCTGTGGTAAAAATGTGTTAGATCGCTCTAGAAATCACATATTGTATCAGATTGTCTTCAAATTTGGCAAACTATCTTATTTCAACTAGAAACGTCCATGATGAAAATGGGTCAAATCGGTTCAGATTTATATATAGCTCCCATACAAATTTCGCTCCAACACCCATGGTGAAAATGGGTCAGATCGGTTCAGATTTACATATAGATCCAATACAAATTTCCCTCCCGGATAGACTTTTTCCGCCCCAGAAACCACAAATTTTCTCCGAATTTCTTTGAAGTGACCACCAAACGTTATATTTGAACTGGAAGAACTTATTTTGAAAGTTAGTCACTTTATTCCATGTTGGGATATAGCCCCGATACAAATATTCTTTTCGATTTGACAAATTGGACCAGGTCAGCCTATGATAAGGAAACATACAAAAATTCTTCCCGTTTTCACTTTTTACCGAGTTGAATTGTATTCGGATAGAAAGTGGAGTGTATCGTATAGTCGGCCTCGCCCGACTTTAGCCTTTCCTTACTGGTTTCATTTAAACCCCAAAAAGTACGGATTTTGAAAAAATCGTCTATTTACCGTGTCTACGCAGTCTGAGGAATGTATACACCAAATTTCATTATTCTAGGTAAAGCCGTTTGGTTGGTACCATTTTTATCCCTCTATTCCCATTTTACCCCTGAAAAGAACGAATTTGGAAAAAATACTTTTATATTATGTATCTACTCAATTAGAGGAATGTACACACCGAATTTCGTGTTTCTAGGTGTTGTCGTTTGATATGTACCATTTTTATCCCTTTTTTGCCCCATTATGGTGCACGTTTTTGCTATAAGGGGAATGCGCATACCAAATATCAAGCAAATATAAACAGACATATTCGAAAAACATGCTTAAATACGCTAAAATATTAGGGATTATTATGGGTATTTTTAGTCCTTGTGAGGAAAAACATTTTCCCTTTGGGCCGATTTCGATCCGTTTCAATCCCAATCGATCTACGACTATAAGAAGCATTTATGGAAAATTTGAACGTTTTAGCTCCTTTCGTTTAGATGCTAGCGTTCTTTCAACAGACGGACAGGCGGACGGACGGACATGGCTAGATCGTCTTAGAATTTTATGACGATCAAGAATATATACACTTTATAGGGTCTCAATTCGATATTTCAAGGTGTTACAAACTGAATGACAAAGTTAGTATACCCCCATCCTGGAGGTACAGGGTATAATAATAAATAGACCATCCTTTATAAATATTTCATTGGAAAATTTCTTTCCAACATGTTTGCTGGCTGGATTTAGATACGAGAAATATTTTTTTCCGTATCGTCGGAAACATCTCTGAATCCCAACCCAACCAATGATGTATACATAGTACTAGAAGGACTCTATGATGAAAATGTGCAGCAATAATTTATTTCTTCCGTGTAATAAAATATATTCCTTCCGAGTTGGGTGGCGGAAGTGGGCGTACAACATACCTAACATACATAATACAGAAAATGGGATTCGATCTAAGAAACTTAATTTGTTATCCATCAAAAATATAAATTTTTATAACTACTAGATCATAAAATTCTCGTAGAATATTTTTTTAGACGTTTTTATTTTCTCGACAGTATCGTTATAACCCTTACAAATGTAGGTCTTACCTTACAAAATCACTTCCCTTTGAGATTTGTCGCCTAGTCTAAAGAGTGGTGACATTTTTACGGCCATCATCGTTGGTTCTTATCACAACCATAACTAAATGGGAATGGCCACGAGAGTAGGCCATTAGCTAACAATTAGTAGTTGTGATAGTCACTGTGATAACGCAAAACGGAGAGAAAACCCTTTGCTCTCTAATCAGAAGCTACTAAAACCACACACAGGCACACACCAACTAATTAAAAGTGATCAGAGATTAAACGTGGCTTTCAATGCGACAAATTCCTTTTCAAAGGACTACACGGACCTACCGCACACTTCATGAAGAACATTACGTTACGACATAATTAAATCCTTTTGCCGTTCCACGTGTGGCATTTGGTTTTATGATGGCTTAAGACTTATACTAACTGTGGATGCAGCAGTTTAATGTGGCCATAAAACTGTAGTTAGTTAAGCGTGTCCGTATGATTTCAGTGTTGCTGCTGGTAAACTGAGTAAATACATAGTTAGTAGCTAATTTTATGTTGTTGTAATGAACAACTTTGTGTTTTGTTGTGTTGACCTATATTCTCTTCTCATTCATAAGTTAGCAATTTTCTTCGTTTTTAATCATGTGGATTTTTACTGGGTTAATATGTTATTTACCGAAGTTGGAATTCTCGATTTTTGTGCTTTTCGCTGTAATTTCTTTTTTGGGCGAAGAAAACAACTGAAAATTACCAACTGATGAACTTTAATTGATTGTTATTTACAACCGTCCCTTTTACTTTTCTTCGTTCTTTCTCGCGTGGCCGAAAATTACAGATTCTGTTTCGGTTTCGTGAGCCTGATCTGGCCTGAACCACGCGCCGTCTTAGATCAGGTTTAAGCTGAAATGTTAAACTTAATCTTGCGTTGGGAGGATTTGCTTCATTTAATGTCGGAAACTTTCTTAACGGGGGGCTACTTTGGGGTGTTGGAATTTTTATGGTGTAGAATTTTGAATTGATTTTTTTTACAAAATTGAATATGGAAAATAAATCATTATAACCCGGTTTAAAATCACATGACCCTTAGTTGTTATCACCCCAAAAACATCTCTGCCTCTCGCCAAATGTTCATGTAAAACGGTTGAAAGCTTGCCATTGCACCATTATCTTTAAACGCCTCAAAAAGAAAAATGTGGTGATGATGTACGAGTCGAGTACAACTGGATGAGGCCAGTCGACTGCCAACTGTCGACAGCCACCACCAGCAGCCCATTCGCCACCGCCTTTGCACCGATGACTGATGGACTGATAGATTGCTGCCATTCAATGTTCCACTAGGCACGGAGGAGAGTGAGTTACTGATCTTTTAGCTAATCACGGTTTTTATGCCTTTTAAGTATGCAATTTTTAAAACTTCTGTTTTGGCGCAGCCGAAAACCTCAAAAAAAGCAAACCACCAAACGAACAACAACAATTGCAAACTCCCTTTGGATAATGTTCCACTTCAGTGCGAAGATATGCCCTGAACGCTGCAGCAAATCGATTTTAATCTTTCCGACTGATTTTGAAAAATGCCTGGCGACCGATCATCGCGGACTTCGTGTCCTTGGCTGTTGTGTGTTTAAAATATTTCATCGATTTTCTGGCTTAATTTTCTGTGTTTCGGTTGAAAGCAGTGATCGATCGATAGATGATGTTGGCCGGTTGGCCACGTTTATTGTTTTCAAAAAAAATATATGCATAAATTTAAAGCCATTTGTAAAGCTAGTGAGTGATGGCACAATGATTTTTCATACCACACAGACCACATTCGAAATATGGCCATATCAGAAGCAAAATATGTGAACCAAAATAAAACAAAACGAGGCATTTTAATGTCCGACCACACAGGACCACACACAAATCGTGAGCAGAGGTTAACCGCTGCAACGCTGATCATATTTTACTAAATATGCTATCAATGTATCATTATTAATGTTTATTACAACCATTTATGGCATAGGCCAGCCTACACGAAAATTGAAAATAAAAAAAATTAACCTGAAACCTGAAGCCATAAAAATTCTACGAAATCCAGCTAGAGAAGGAAACAATAAAACCCCTAAATGTTGTTCACAGTTTATATTTCATCATATGCGGGGAAGCTACTGTAATAATGGAATCATTTCGTTGATCCTTTTCCTTCCTTCAACTCATCCTTTCATTAGTATTTTCACCTTAAATCATTCCATAAATAGCTTCTGTTTTATCTCAGTGACTATCAGAGCTACTAATTGGTAGCTAATGCTCTCTCTCCGCGTTTAGTTATGGTTGTGATAAGAGGTAAGAGAAAATGACGATTAAAATGTCACCAGACACACATCCATCCATACAATCCTACAATAACCAGACATTGCTGCAGACCTACCGCAGGCTATCGTACTAAGTACGTAGTGTACATGATTTAAGATGTGAGTCGGTGTTGAAACAAAAAGGGTTAACATGTAGTACTATACCCTTTAAAAATATAATCGTCTTTAGTTTCATTTACGTTTTGTACCCTCCTCCATAGGATGAAATGCATGATTCTGTTCAACGTAACAACAACAGAGACCATCACAAGAAAAGATTCCTGCTTCCTTGTCAGTTAGGAGAACATTTTCCAATTCTGACTTGTTTTGTATATATGAAACGCCCAATAATTCGACCAATAAGGTATTCTAAGGCAAGAGTCGAAGTGTTCTTTTAAAGTGCGTTCAAGGGTCTATTAATTCAGAAGAAATTTGGACGAAAATGCAACTCACAAAATGCAAGGGAAATTTTAGAGGTGTTTTCTGCAGCGTTTAGCTCACAGACGGTTTGACCCATCGATGATTTTTTACTGATGAATAATAAGCCAAACCTCCTTCTTTGGGGGTGACCGTAGCAATTTATTTTCGTGACCCGTCCTAATGTACATTAGGCTGATTGGATTGTTTAATGATGATGTACAAAATATGTCGTCTGGGTCAAGTCTTTTGTTAGCTAAACTCCCCTGAAAACACCTCTAAAAATCATGTTTTTCCCGTGTAAGTCCCACGAGAGTATTACGTGTCCGTGCATTTGTTTGTAACTCCCAAAAGGAAACGAGTTAGATCGTTTATTATACAGATCGGTTTAGAATCACTTTCTGAGTCGATTTAGGAATGTCCGTCAGTTCATCTATTGTTGTAATCAAATTACAGGTCGCAAATATAGTCCGATCTTTACAAAACGTTTTGTGGATCAAGGAGGAACGCTGAAGCAAATCGGTTCAGATTTAGGTATAGCCCCCATACAAATGTCGCTCCCGATTTGACATTTTCCGCTCTATAAACCATATATTTGCTTCAAATTTGGCGCAGTACCCTAGAATTAAAGTGAAAACAGCTATGGTGAAAATCGGCCAGATCGGTTCAGAGTTAGATATATCCCCCCATAAAATTGTCGCTCCAGATGTGGCTTTTTCCGCTCTATAAAGCACATATAGTACCCGATTTTCATCAAATTTGGCTTAACACCTCATAATTTAACTAGAAACATCTGTGGCGAAAGCAGGTTAGATCGGTTCAGATTTAGATATAGCCCCCAACAACAAGCAAACAACATATTGTACCAGACAATAATCGGACTAAAAACACCTATGGTGAAAGTGGGTAAGATAGGTTCAGATTTAGATATAAATTTATTTATTTATGTACAAATGTTGCTCCCAAATGTTTAACCGATTTTTTTAGTTAATTACCGACAGATTTTAAAAGAGCTTTCTTAACTCGAAAACGATGTTAATTTTTTTGGGGAATCCTTCTACAAGAATTGTCGCAATCCCTACATGTATCTATCGATTTTCTTCAACTATTCTGTTATTTTTTATAAAGGACTTTTTTGCGACATTTAACCTTAAATTTAGAAAATCGTGACTTATTTTTTGGCGCCTTAACTTCTACATTTCATCTTGAAGACATTTTTTCTTTGTTATAATGTTAGAAATATAAAAAATATTTTTTCTCTTTTTAAGAGTTTTTCATTTCTGAAAAAACAAGTAAGGAAAGGCTAAAGTCGGGCGGGGCCGACTATATAATAGCCTACACCACTCCCTGCGTATATACATCGCTTTGATTACTAAACCCAAGTATTTCATGGGAGCAATTTTATGTAGTTCATATAAAGTTCATACAGTTACTATAAATTCATCTTTAGTCAAATATCCAAAGATCCAATTTTCCAGCAGATATTCCGATTAAAGTAAATATAACATGATCTGGATGATGAAATTGATCAATATCCAATGATAAATACAGATTATACAGCGGTAATAGGATGAATCGGATGAACATTTGAAGGGGCCTATAACAACACTTGAGGCCTGTGCCAAAACATGCGCCTATATATTTCTCATTCATGGTTGGTATTCCTAGTTGATCTGCAAAATTTGATGAAGATCCGATTTAAGATGTAGTTCCTAGAGCTGTAATAGAGCATATGAACATATCTCCAAAACAAGTATGGAAAGGCTAAAGATGGACGGAGCCGACTATATGATACACCCCACTTTCTATCTCACTACAATTCAATTTGGTAAAAAAGTGAAATTGGGAAGGATTTTTGAATCCAATAAATGTATGTGTTTGACAAAAAATGTTGTGACCCGCTTTCACCATGTATGTTTATGGGTGAACTATAATATGTAAAGTTTGGCCAAAATCGGATAAACATTCGGGAGCAACATATGTATGAGGGCTATATCTAAATCTGAACCGATCTTACCCACTTTCACCATAGGTGTTTCTAGTTCGATTATAAAATGTTGTGCCAATTTTAAAGAAAATCAGGTACAATATGTGGTTTCTAAAGCGGAAAAAATGAAATAGGGAGCGACGTTTGTATAGGGGCTATATCTAAATCTGAACCGATCTTACCCAAATTCTGCATAGGTGTTTCTAGTTGGATTATAAGATGTTGTACCAAGTTTAAAGAAAATCGGGTAAAATATGTGGTTTCTAAAGCGGAAAAAGTCAAATCGGGAGCAACATTTGTATAGGGGCTATATATAAATCTGAACCGATCTTATCCACTTTCAGCATAGGTTTTTCTAGTTCGATTATAAAATGTTGTGCCAAATTTGAAGAAAATCGGGTACTATATGTGCTTTATAGGGCGGAAAAGGTCAAATCGGGAGCGACATTTGTATGGGAGCTATATATAAATCTGAACCGATTTCCTCCAAATTCAATACCGATGGTCCTTGGCCAGAAAAAATAACTTGTGCCAGGTTTCATGACAATCGGACAACAACTGCTGTAGAGTGCGAACAAGCTTAGATGGTCAGCAGACGGACGGACGGACAGACAGACATCGTTAAATCGACTCAGCTGGTGATTTTAAGCCGATCCGTATGCTTAAAGGTGGGTCTAGCTCGATTTCTTGGTGTTACAAACATTTGGCGCGAAACTAACTTATAATACCCTAGTCCACGAAGTGGTGTAGGGTATAGAAATATATATATAGACGCAAGGGAATTAAAACATATCATGATTTATATTTTTTTGTTAAAATATCGCGAAAAACTCAATTATAAATTAGAAATATTGGTTTATTTTAGTGAAGAAATCAAGGGAAAATCTAAGAAAATCTAAATTTCAAATTATTTTCTGATATTTGAAAGCAATGGGTCATTTATCATTAAAGTGATTGTTTGTCAAATCTGACCCAATATATCAAATTTGATCGAAATAACATGAAGTATGTAATTTCGGGAAGGATAAAAGGCCAAATCGGTAGGAACATTCTTTGGTGTGTCTACAATTAACTAGTTGCCTAGAAGAGCCACAACGATATGATTTATGAAATGTATGTATGTATAAAATTTCGTGATGTATTACTAAAGTCGAAAACGACATACAAAATTGTTTTAACTTTTTGAACTAAAACTGCACTTTTCGCCAAAGATACATTTAATAGTTGTGCTTTCATTTTGGAAATATAAGTCATATTTTATCCCAATAAATGTTCAAATAAATATACTTCTGGTGCCTACAAATGTTTCAAATTTCACTTTCTCATTGAAACAGTGTTTTAAGAACAGTCTCCAAAAAAGAAAGAAATCGATTTTTTCAAAATAAAACCTTTTTTTGAAACCCGAAGAAAATATAAAAAAAATCAAAAAAAAATGGTTTTATTTTTAAGAGCTTGACGAAAATAATATATATATATATATATCTATGAATAAATGTAGCAGTTATGTCAATCATTGTAGAATCAACATATTATTAAATAACATCATGATTTTTTAGTTTTAGATAAATAGTGTGAAAATTCATTACCAAAACGTATTCTTTGCATTAGTTTATAATAGCTGGGTTCTTAACAACTTATATGATAAAATATGTGTTTTCTAGAGCGGAAAAAGTCAAATTGGGAGCGAAATTTGTATGGGAGCTATATATAAATCAGAACCGATATGACCGATTTTCAACATGGGTGTTTCTAGTTGAAATATGACATATTTTGCCAAATTTGAAGAAAATCTACTACAATGTGTGGAATCTATCGTGAAAAGAGTCAAATCGGTAGTGAAATTTGTATGGTGGCTATATCTAAATCGGAACCGATTTTCTTCAAATTAAATAGCGTCCGTCCTTATCCCGAAAAACTTCGCTGTGCAAAGTTTCGTTTGGTTCTGGCTACAATTGCGACCTGTACTTTGATTGCAAGAATAGATGGACAGACAGAGGGACATGGCTAAATCGATTAAAAAAGTAATTCTAAGTCGATTGGTACAATTAACAATGGGTCTATCTCGCTTCCTTTTGGGTGTTACAAACAAATGCACAAAGACATACTACTCTCGCGGAGTGTATAAATATCTATTGATCTAAAGCCTATTTAACCAAAAGTTAAAAAATCATAATTTTTTTCGTCTACAAAGAAGTCCATAACATCCTCATTTATCCATAGATTTATTAAATTGGAAACTGGTTTCACTAAAAAAAATACATTTTTAGATTTCAGACACAATTTTTCTTTATTTTTTTGTGATATTGTATCTCTACCCTATCCTAAAAATTACAATATACATTTTTTTTGTGGTAGTAAAAACATGAATGATATGTCTTGCCATTAATGCCAGAAGTCTATCCGGATTTTATTTATACATTCATTCATCAAATGCAAATATTTTATTTTGGTACAATTAATTGATTGACATTTTTCGAATTTCTTGATTATTACAAATTGGCTGTGAAAAACTTGTAATCGAGTTTAGCAATGAAATAATTAATCGATTTTGGGAACCATCATTGATGAAATTTTGCAAATTGGCTTGAAATCTACATTTCGAAAACATCCTCAGGACCCACCACATTGATTTTTAGTCAGTTTCCTTTGCATGAGAATTTCTTGTGGGAAAATCAAAAAGGAAATCCTTCAATGGTGTGGTGTACTCTCAACAACATATGACTCGTGTCTTTAAGTATCCGCTCTGAAGGAATCTTGCCATTTCATTATTACAAAACACTTTAACAAGGAAGCAGACCGACCACCCAGTGGACATGTGAAGAAAATCTTACAAATTTGTTGGGAAAATCCTTTGCACTCGGCAATAGAACAAAACGAAAGTAATCCAAACTGCCAAAACAATTAATTTTAACAAATTGTTTTCTCTCGAATCGGAAGTAATTTAAACACACTGAGATTGCTGATTGTTGCATAGCAAATCATGGTCCGGTGCCTGAGTGTGGTCCTCCCCACACATGCACACACTCAGGCAGGAACGCATGCGCACCGCACCATTAGTGCAATGAATTGCATAAAAAGAACAATCACAATTGACAACTCTACTATGGAACGGAACGGATAAGACAACAAACAGACAACTCAATTATACGGATAAGTAGGAAATACAATCGCATACACACACAGTTACTTACTTAAAGACGTAACTGGCTCTGCAGTTACTGCTTCCCTTTTTCCCTTCAATTTGTCTGTTTTAGATAAAGAGGGAGGAAAGAACCAAAAGAAGAAACGACCAACTTCCGGTCACTCAGTTCATTGAATGGTGGTTTTTGGTGCCAAAAAGAAAGACATTTAATTGAATTGTCAAAAAGATATGCACATAAATCTTAGACTAAAGTGTGTTGTGTTGCGTTCTTCCCTCGTAGCCGTAGCCTACGTAGTCTACAGCTACAGATACTCGTCAGTGCAGGTAAATGAACTGCAACTGGCAGCAGCACTTTTAATCATAACAATTTTTGATGTCTTCATTTTTGAGGTCGTCGCAGACTCTGAACAAAGCACTGCCAGCCATAAACGGATGTCCGGAGCGAAAAACGTAAAATGCGTCCCTAAATCTGGCCCAAGAATGGCAAGGAGATGGACGTTTTATTGGAATAATCTTTGAGCGTTGAATAGGGTCTTTGTCCTTGCTGAAGTTCAATGTGAAGTAAATGTACTCGCTTAACCTCGAACTATTTCTGTGAGATTTACTTCATGATTTTACTCGAGGAACAAAGGTTGAAAATCGTTGTCTTTTTTCGGAGCTAAAGGTTTCAATTAGTGTGGTTTTATGTGTACATTGACAAATATTTCTAAGAAGTATTTATGCAATTTTATCCTAGAATTTCTATTTATTAAAATCAGATAATTATGGTAAAACAGAGAAATTTAATACTCGGTAAAAAAAATAAAGAAAGGCAGAGTCTATATGAAACCCTCCTCTTTATACTCCATATCAATGCTTTTATAACCAAATCATAGACCGTTCTAAATCATTTCAAATGAGAGAAGATATAGAATCCACTTTCAGTCTAGACTTTTATACCCTTCACTAGGGTATTATGTCTTTGTGTATTTGCCTGTAACACCCAAAAGGAAACGAGATAGACCCACCGTTCATTATACACATCGGCTTAAAATCACTTTCTGAGTCGAGTTAGCAATAACCGTCTGTCTATCAGTCCATCCAATTTTGTAATCAAAGTACAGGTCTCCATTATTATCCGATCCTTACGAAAATTGGCAAAATTAAGTTTTGCGGGCCAAGGACGGACGCTATTTAATTTGAAGCAAATCGGTTCCGATTTAGATACATCTACCATATAAATTTTGCTCTCGATGTGAAGTTTTTCGCTCTCGAAACCATATATTCTGGTGAAAATGAGTCAAATCGGTTCAGATTTATATATAGCTCCCATTTATATATATATAGCTCTCCTGATTTGACTTTTCCACTCTAGAAGCCACATCTTTTAACTGATTATCTTCAAAATTGGCGCAACAACTCATATTTTAACTTGAAACATATGTGGCGAAAGGGGGCCAGATCGGTTCAGATTTATTTGTAACTGTTATACACATATCGCTCCTGATTTGACTGTTTCTGCTCTATAAACCACATAATTGCAACTAGAAACATCTGTGGTGAAAGTGGGTTACATCGGTTCAGAATTATATATAGCTCCTACATATATTTCGCTCCCGATTTGAAACCATATATTTTGAGAGATTTTCATCAAATTTGGCACAACATCTTAAATTTGATCCAGAAACATTTCCAGTGAAAATGAGTCAAATCAGTTCAGATTTATATATAGCTCCCATATAAATAACACTTCCCGTCTGACTTTTTCTACTCTAAAAACTACATAAATTAATCTATGTTGATGAAATTTGGCACAACACCTTATATTTTAACTAGAAATATCTATAGTGAAAATGGATAAAATGAGTTCAGTTTTATATAGATTTTCATACGAATATCGCCGATTTTACCTTTTCTGTTCTAGAAAACACGTATTTAAAAAGATTTTGATTAAAACAAGAAATATCACCTGGAAACATATAAAATCCTCACCGAATTGAACTGCATTGGCGTAGAAAGTGATGGATATCATATAGTCGGCCCGCCCGACTGTAGCATTTCCTTACTTGTTCTACGTGAAATTTAATTTTTATAAAATTTGACACCTTTCTTCATTTGTTTGTATTTTATGATTCGTCAAAGTTGACAACTCACAGCGTTTCCAGAAATAGAAGCACTACTTTCAGTTGAATTATTGTCCACGTGCACATCTTCCCTCCATTATGTATGTGATATGAAAATGTCAGGGTTCTATTTTAAATTGTTGCTTCGAAATTATGATAATTCATAATTACAACTGCATATATTTTACACATATTTGCGGCAGCTTATCTACAAGGAGCATAGGACCAAATTTTTCAGACGTGTATCACCTCAAATGCATGATGCGGCTGGCTCGTATGAGTCGCATTTTGGAAGTTCTATTTTCTGTCAGTTTTTAAAGCAATGGAGACCGTTCTCGGCAAAGATTAGCATAATGTTGTCCTCCAAGATGTCCAAAGTTTCTGGTTTGTTCACATAACGTTCACCGACGATTTCATCAGCCCTTTAGAATGCAAACAGCAAAAAATAAAATTTAAATGTATTTAATAATTTCTCGAATTCTTTCAACTAAAAAAGAATTAATTGTTTATTTAAAACAAAAAATAAAAATTAGGCCGACAGGAATTCACTTTCTTTTCATCTACACCATACTCGGTTTATGGAGAATAAAGTTTATGGCGATGACTTTCATGTCATCGGAATGTTGTCCATGAAGTGCTAGGAATTTATTTTCAACAAAATGTGTAATTATTGTTGTAATTTTTAAGGTTTTATTTTTGATATCATTTATGACTGTTCTAGAGATTTTCTTAGCGAATTTTAATAAAACATAAAAATTGATGTTTCGTTCTTGATTTAAAGCCAAAAATGTTGAAATTTGTGACTCAGAGAGGAGTAAGAGATCCATGTTTTATTTCTACTAGAGATGTTCATAGATGTCATTCAATGCCAATGTAGTAATATCCGGTTGTCCGGTTTAGAAGTCTAAAAGAGAGGATATTTGTTGAGATCATATGTGTGTACCTAACCTTCACTGTATTTCAATATCAATCGACTATTTTTTTTTTTTTCAAAAAGACATGCAAATGTTCGAACAGCCTGATAATCATCGTTTTAGCAACTGGAAAGAGGATTGTGGATTTAGGTTGCTGCTACGTGTAATATGCAATTGAAGTGAAACAAATTCATAATTTCTGTTCCAGACGAAAATAATGATATAATTTGACTGATTTTTGTAAGCTGCTATAAATAAGAGTTAATATTTTTCTTCCTACTTTAATTTCTAAAAAATGATTTAATGCATAGAAAAAAAATAATAATAAAATTTCTAATATTATTATTAGGGAAAGGGATATTGTTATGATAAAGTTTTGTAAATAATTACTGATATTTTTGAAAGCTACATTTCTCTTTTAAAACCTAGGGTGCACTAACGGATTGAAAAAGTCAGAAAAATCTTAGAATTATATCCTATAAGAATTAAATCCAATTATGATATCAATGATGAAATATTTTATGTTAATTATATGAAAGAATTTAATTTTCTCAATAAATTCTTATATAATCAGTATATTATGGATTATAGTGAAAGTCAATTTCATACAAAAATGATATTGATGGAGTGTCTGCCTTTGCCTTAAACAATTTTTGTAAATCTTAAAGTTTGCCACTTAAGATAATATTTACGAAATCTTTATGTTGTGACTATTTTATACAAAAGTGGAAGATAATGCTGCTGTTTCAATATTTACATCTGGTCAAAAAATAATATATTTCAAAATTGTCAAATATTGACAAAGTTTTTGAACACATAATTTGTGATAAATTGACTTCTAGATTTAAGAGCTATATAAGTCCTGCTCAATATGGGTTTTTTTATGGAAGGTCTATTACTAGCTATTTAGCAATTTTTACAAAATATTACATTTCGAATCTTGAGAGGGATGTTCAAGTGAACACTATTTATTCTGATTTATCTAAGCTTTCGACAGATTATTGAAAATTGGCTTTCTTTCAGAGATTATTGATTAGTTTCGAACATATTTAATAAATAGACACTGTTCGGTATTTTTAGATGGTTTCAGACACTTATATTCCAAGTTCCGGTATCCGAAATGGAAGTGTAATGGGCCCATTGTTGTTCAATATTTATACCCTCCACTAGGCTATTATATCTATTTGAATTTTTTTTAACATCTAAAAGGAAGCGAGATAGACCCATTGTTAAGTATGCCGATCGACTTGGAATCACTTTATGAATCTATTTAGCCATATCCGTCCATCTATTCTTATAATCAAGTTATTATAAAGAGTGATTTTTGAAAAGCTATAGGAAAGTTTTTCAAAAAAAAAAAAAAAACATAAAATTCAGAAAAATGCATGAAACCTTTATTTGAATCGATAGTACGGTCCATATAATTTAATGTTTGAAGATTATTTCATGCAAATGTTGACCTTGACTGCGCCTCAAATGGTCCATCCGCTTAGTCCAATTTTGGCATTTCCACGTTTTTGAGTAACAGAGGCCCAATTGCTGCGAACGGCGACGAATCGATAATTGATGGCCATCATTAACACTGGCCGATACAGCTGCGATATTTTCTTCAGTTCGCACTCTACGTAAGCGTGTTGGTGGTTTAATGTCCAACAATGTAAATTTGGTGCGAAATTTAGTCATAATAGCCCGAATAGCCGCTTCAGTGGGTGATTAAACTGACCATAAATGGAAGCGCGCGATGAACTTTCTTAACAGAAAAATGGAAAAATTTTTCCCTCACAAGGATTAAAAATACCCATAATAATCCCTAATTTTTTAGAGTATTTAAGCATATTTTTTCAATATGTCTGCTTGTACTTTCTTGATATTGGGTATGCGCATACCTCCTATAAGAAAAACCTGCACAAAAAAAGGGATAAAAATGGTACATACAGGCCCGAGCGCAGGATTTTCCCCTGGGGGGGTTTTCATCTACACTCATAAAAAAGATAAACCTGTAATGAGTTAAAATTAACTAAAATTTAGGAAACCAAGTACATTTTTACTAAATATAAGAAGAATTTTGCTGAAACTTTCCTAAATCTAAGTAAATTTTTCCTAAAACCAAGTAATTTTTTATTTACTCAAATCAAGTAAATATTTACTCAAACTGAGGACAATTTTGCTGATTTTTTCCTCAAAACGTTTAAATTGTTACTTAAACTGAGGAAAATTTATTTTATACAAGGAGAAAAAGGTGAAATTAAAATAAGTTCAATTTAACTAAAAAATTAAACAAATTTTTTTGCTTCAGAGTATGCAAAACTGATACAAAAAATGACAACATGAAATATTTCTCTAAAGTTTATTGATACCTCTGTTGCGAAGGCAAGATAGGCGCATTCGAATAATTCATAAAGTATTTAAGAAATAAGTCTCTGCAAACGAACGAGAATTGCTTCTTATATTAATTAATTTAAACAATTTCAATTGTTTTTTATAAGTTCATCAATATTTAAATGTATTAAGAACTCGGCATAAATTTCAGTAAACATTTTAACTTCATTTTAGGAAAAAAAATTTTAAGTTAAAATTTCCTAAATGGAATTTTTTCCATACAAAAACTTTAGATTTTTTTCTCACTTAAAACCTTGAAAATATTCTTCCACATAAGTTTGAATTTATTCAATTGTAAGAATTTTTTATTAGATCCACAGAAATGTTTTTAAGTAAATCTACTACACTTTTTCTAGTAAATTAACTATTTACTATGGCTTTGAAAGAAGGAAACTTTACTCATACTTAGTTAATTTTCCAACTTTTTAGGAAATTTTACTGGAGCGTTTGGAAACCACTCATATGTTATTGCCAGGATCTTCGAGAAATATTTTCATACATTCGTCCGACAGACATTGTCGGCAAAATTGCATTTCAGTAATCCATCTATCAGTACACTCAAAGGAATATGTCAGTAAAAGAAAGCAGAAAGTCTACTGAAAGAGCAGATTTTCTGCGGTTAAGAAAGAGACAGCAGATTTGTATCTGCTGAGATGGTAAACAGCTGTTTGCTGTTTTTAGCAATGTATATGATACGCATATTGTCCCAAGCTAATATAAAAGGATATTCGATCTAAACTCGCTTATGAACGCTTATCTATTTTTATATTTTAATTAAAAACAGCCAATTTTAGCAGACTGCAAACTCTTTAGCAGTGTGAATGGTGATGTAAGATTGCAGAAAACTGATGTTATGCCAAAAAACAGCTGTAATAGCAGAAAAGTATCTGCTGATAGGCAGCATACAGTCGCTGCGTTTATTAACAGACTTGTTCTCTAAGTGTAGAACTTTTGTTTAAATATTTGCTTGAAATTACATACATAGGGTTTATATTCATAAGTGGCTATGAAAAAAAACTTAACTTTTCAGGAGAGCGATAAAACTGATTTTCTCCTTAATTTGAAGAGAAAGTATTAATCATTATTCTACAGTTTAATCTAAAAAGGATTACTAATTGCTACGATTAAAAAGTTTTCGAAATTTCCTATTATTCGCGGTTTCATGGTTCATAGCCACGTTTGTATGTTTAAAATTGGGCACTATGAATGTTGAAATAAGCACATAGCCATTTATGCCCAAATATATAAATAAGATTTATTGTCTCCATAAGCTTTCCATAACTTTTTTCATGAAATATTGGCAGTGTTGTATAGAAAACGCACTTTCTGTGATGTAAACAGCGAATTTAAAGATTCCAGCTTCATCCGCCAGATTTGTCGCTTGTAACATTATGTAGTCAGTCGCGAAAATCGCGAAAATCGCTGCAATTGATGAAAAATCCAAAATTCGCCGTTGCAATTCCTTATAATTTACATTCATAATTCTGAAACTTTTCATACACAAATAGTCAGCAATCACATGCCAAAGAAATATTTTGGTATTCTCATAATAATAAAAAGTTACGCCGGTTTTTTTCTAAATATACTTTTCACAATTTTTGACTTTACAGCCACCATTTTTCCTATTTTTTTTTCCTGGGGAATCAAAATGCTATTAACGCGAAATGATGGAATTTGATAGTACGATATGCCCTAAATCTAGAATCGTGATTAAAACAAACTCGTTGTAGCGAATTATAACCTACGGTTTTATGCTGCTCCATTGTTGAACTATTTTATTTCTATTATTTTTATGTTCATAGCCACAGCATCAAAACCTCATTTTCGAGAAAATGGTTCATAGCCACATTTGAATATAAGCCCTCGATATATATTTTGAATAAATATTACACCAAAAAACGATCAAATTCCTCGGCGATAAACCCTTCAGTCCCGCATTTTTTCTATGATAAATGCAGAAAATTGGATATGCTTTTTGACAAAGTATGTATCTAAATAGGATGTCTAAAGAGTTTTAGGGTTTTTAATTTATACTGGAGTTACATGAGTAACAGGATGTTTACTCAAAATCATTATACGCATATTCCGATTAAATAAAAAATATTTGGAAATGTTCATTTTTATAATCTTAAATATGTATTAATTCGAATAACAAATACAGTATTTTTTGTATTCGATGAAATGCAAGAAGAAACAACTAGATATTTTAATTCCAAAAAACCAAATAATTGGTATTTTAAAGTTTCGCTTTCCTACGTAGATCCAAGTTACTGAATTTGTTGTTTCTCTTTTGAATAATACTTGTTACATATGTACAAAAAATACTAACTCTTAAACATATTTGACATAAGTGATAAAAATAATAACAATTTTAGTAAATTAAAACTCATTTCTTATTGTTTCGGAACTTTAAAATAGAGACCTACACGCAGAAAAAAATGCATTTCGTAGAAACGAAATTTTAGACACGTGCACATCGTTTTTGAGTTTCTTTTGTGGGAAAAATTAGTTTGTTTCCGGTAAACATGGCATCACTTGTTGTAAATGAACAAAGAGAAATATGTTTATATCAAACAGTTTTCTTCGTTTGTCGAAATGGATTTGTATTATAATTGCAAACTCCCAAAACATATTAAGTAACAGAAACCGTTGTTGTTGCATCTGTGATGAAAATAGGACACATCGGTTCAGATTTAGATACAGCTCCATAAAAATGTCCAATCGCAAATGTTACATCTTAGCGCTCTACAAGCATCAAGCTAATTATTTGCTTTTATTAAGAATATTTTACATTTCATTATGATATCATAGTGATTCTTATCAACACTTTTTTCAAATTACTAAACGAGTTTGTTATTAAATTTCCAAACTTTTATTGCAGTACACAATTAAAAGTTCATAAGATATAGCTCTAGTCGAATGTCAAGAAGCGGTATCGGTTAATAAAAATGAAAATTTTCCGAACAAGTTGGTGTCCATTAGCGAAATTACTACTACACAATCTTGAAATTGGCACAATTCGTTTAGTTTGTTTGTATTTTTCATAACCTTTGTCCGAAATTCAAGAAAGTGTCCACGATTTTTTATTTGTTCATGATTTTACTGCAAAATTACCATTTCAGACGAGTTATTTAAAAAGAAGGTTTTAAAAAGTATATGTTCGAAACCTCTCTGGGGTGGTTTGAAACCCCCCTGCGCACGGACCTGGGTACATATTAAGCGACAACAGCTAGAAACGCGAAATTCGGTGTGTACATTCCTCTAATTGAGTAGATACATAATACAAAAGTATTTTTTTCCAAATTAGTACTTTTAAGGGGTAAAATGGGAATAGAGGGATAAAAATAGTACCAACCAAACGGCTGCCCCTAGAATAATCAATCGGCCGAACCGAACTTAACGCCGTTTTTACTTGTTTTTTATATTTTTCATCAAAATACCCCCATATATTCTTTTGGAATCTCTATAACACGAACCAATGGTTACTGTGATTAATGAGGATGCTTAACAAATTAACAATTCGGTTTACCTTCTCCAGGCCCCCTTTCGGCTCTGGCAGGATTTCTTTAAGAAAACTAACACCTGGAAAACACACAATAACGAGACATTAATACTTCATCAAACGGCTCATAGTCAACATTGATTTTTTAACGACAATTGACAAATCGGCAGCTATATCGAATCAATTTCAGCTACGCCCACAAAACAAAAACGCGTTCCCAATAATTCGCTATGCTCACCAAACTTAAAACAACGCAAACTACTGATCACCAGAACATTCAATAACACATCAATTCAATTCAAGTCAAATTCGCAATGCACATCTGTGCAACTGAACGTTCAGTGGAAGAAAAAGACAAATTTTATTCGAACGAATTTAAAAACAATTAGCGGAACCTTGAGTCCTGGGTATATACTACGGCCTTTTGTGTGAATATTTGTTTTTTTTTTTCTTTTGGCCAGACAATGAAAACACTTAACACAAAGTGATAATGAGGACAATGAAATCGCCAGGACAATAGTGACCGCCAACCTAAAACAAAAGGACAATTGAAAACGAATATCGTGGCAACAATGGCCACAGCTAAATTGATTTGTTATGCTCGACATAGTTTTGAGAGAGAGAGGGAGGAGAACAAAGCGGAATCAATTTCAAATTGCAATTGTATGGCAAATGTATTGAATGCGTTTGGGAATTCCTTGGAATTTGCCAAATTTTCTAGGTTGAGCTAGGCGGTGGAAATGCGCATGCGCGTGTCACCTAGTGTTCCTTATTTTAACGCAGACAAGAAGGCGACAAAAATGTTGAATTCTATGGGGTACTTTCCTGGAAGTTGTAAAAGAATAATCATAATTTATAAAAAAAAACTATCATTTTGCCGCTTTAAATTTCTAAAGAAAATTAATTTATTTCAAGAAATTTTTTCCGAAATTCAGTGGTGTTCTCATGGTGATGCCGAGTATTTCCCACTCGCATGAACGTTTCCTTCTCAATGGAATTTAAAGCGGTATACACGTGTTGTAAATTCCATTCAATAAATTACCCTCAAAGGGCGATTTCCCGCACCTCTTACATTTATTACCCCGTACAATTAAGTTGTGATTGCAAGTACTACATTTTCCATTTGCAGCAGAAGCAGCAGCTCCCCTTCGCAATTGTAATTAAATTCACAGCTCCAGCCAGCCATAATTTCGCCCTTGGAACAACAACCACAACAGCAACAAGTGAACAACAAATTACTACAAAACTGTGACTAAAAGAGGCAACACAAACAGCGTCAATGACTGTGGCAGGCAGGCACCCCAATGCAAACAACAGCGCAAGTATCCATCCAAATGGAGGAATGGAAGGACGGATGGACGAACGTACCTGCGATGAAGTCGCTCATTCACACGTGGGCGTGTGACAATTAAATATTGCATCGATGTTTTCGCACCCAAAACAAATAAGCCCCAGAGACTGCATCGCAGCGCTTCCTCTCCGCTGTAGCACTTGGCCGAACGAGCGGGCGACCAGACCTTACCCACTGCTGTGATAAGTTGTTGTAATATTTAACATTGGACTAATTATTTCAAAAGAATAAAATTGTAATAAAAAACACATCGAATGAAAACAAACCAATCCAATCGAATGCCCAACGGAATACAACGACGACGACGACATCGCAGCATTTTGTTTTGAATGAGCGACTTTAATCGCTTAAAAGCACGCATTTACGCAGGCGTACTTCGAGTGGAATTAAAATCGTTGCTTGGTTGGTTGTTTGTCTTTCGAAGGATTTCGCGGTCAGGCCATAGAGCTGCACAGCACGAATCAATGTTCTGAAATGAAAACAACGATTGACCATCAGCGTTGTTACTTAATTGTATTTAAACACGAACATTTTAAATTGTCCCGGCCGGGCTTTTGTTTGTTTCATTTGGCAGAAGTTGGCGGAAAATCTTAATGAAAGACGGACAGCGAAGACAGACAGACGAAGACGTAAGTCTACATGATCGTGCCGATTATTGAATAAATCCGGAGGGTGCAACATTTTGGGAATTGTAAAATTCCGACAGCCCCTTTAAGAACAAACTAAAATGCAATATAATTTATGAACTTTCGTTGAAAAAAAATATATTTGTACAAGCCACGTAGTAGTTTAGATATAAATAAATTACGACAAAGTATATATTTTTTAAAATTCTACATTCGATGATAGGTAGTTTGAAGAAATGATGAGAGGAAATCCTATTTATTATCATTAGTTTTATATTTGTGAATGTTCTAATAATAAAATATCAAACGTCTATTTTGATTCACCTTCAAACAACCCTTAAATCCCTTGAACGCCCACTAAAAAAAAAAACATATTTTGCCTCGAGCTTGAAAATATCAGCTGGAAGTCGATTCAACATACAGTTTGCTAAGAAATACACTTTATATCATAGTACGGTAGTTTTAAAAAAGTCTTTATACTTGAACTGTATAATATACGTCTGAAACTATGGGCAAAATTGAGTTAATTGTTATTTTGCATTTCCTCATCATGTTGCCCATAATTTAATAATTATTTTGAATACATTTGCGCACCCTACGATACCGATACAAAGGTCAAATTAAAGAGGAGAATATCTCTACGATATAGTTAAAACCTCATTATTCTATCTGCATTGTTTGAGTATTAACAACTATTTAAAATTTTCATATTTAGTTTTTTTTTTTCAAATTTTACTTTTTAAGGGGAAATACTTCTTGTTATTGCTAAACTAATACAGATAGAAGTATGGCATTTGAAGTATACTTAGTAGATATTCTCATATTTAATTTGGCACATAAATGTTATCGTAGGGTGTGAAAAAGTATTGAAATTAATTATTTAAAAATGTTATCCTTTTATGACATGAAAAACTGATAACGCCAATTAACTCCATTTTGCCTATAATTTCAGAAATATATAAACATCTCCAAGTGTAATATGGACTGTCGGACGCTGTAGTGTGAAGTACGATTGGCTGTCCAATCTATGTGGTGCAGGTTTGCCATTTGAATTACTTCCTTGTCCTCAAAATAGCCACTTAAATATCCAATGAACCCCCAATACAAAAAATGTTTTAATTCCAAAGAACTCAAAAATGAAAGATTGGCTGATTCATCAACAATCAGTGAATATTTTGATTATTCGATGTCTTGAACAAGCACTTATATATTGATGGATTAATTTTAAAATTTATGTATATTTCGTTCTAGTACATTTAATACTTTCAACTAGATTGAATATTAATGAAATTCAATCAAATTCCAGTTTTTGTGTGTTTGGGTATGAATAGTGTAATTTTTGTATCCTATATTTTCGTATCATTGGAAATAGCAACAATTCCTAGAAAACAAAATAAGAACAAAAATTAAGTTGTTTATCGGTTGTACCGCAATCAAAAAGGAATGTATTATGTATTTGATATGATGGATGAAAGCAAGTGTTTATAGTAATTTGGAGCATGGTTATTGCCAACTCATAAAAAGGTTCTTAAATAATTGATTTGAACTGGGATATTCTCCTGGCTCAAGACCTTCTATCTATATTTTATAGAATGCAAATTTATTTAGAAATTGCATGGTGCCATTTATTACTTCGCTGCACACTACCTACTATCATGATTTCCACCCAGTGAATGGTTTCGTCAGGTGGCTTCGCAGCGACTTTTCAACAATATACTCGGCCTCTTTAAGTAAATGAATGAATGAATAAATAATGTTCTTAAATATGTGTTGTCATTTATTTTGGTTTAAGACCAAAGGTTGTGCTGAAGTCTTCAGCAGAACCCAAAATTAGCAAAAAGGCAAAGAGAGACCTTTATTGTTGCAGCTAAAAGTTGACTGTGCAGTTTCGATGGGCGCTACCCCATCTGGTCAGAACTTTCGCAACGAATGTATGTCTTTGACTTAAATCAGGGTTCATATTAGTACCAGCGGTCACATATGACAAATGAGAAGCGCTGATAAACAAAATATTCCACCGAACTAAGTCGACACACTAAAAATCTCACTTTGCCAATTCAATGTTATGCATGTGCTCGCATCGCTCGCAACAATGCAAAGGCTGTTGTTGTACGGTATGTCCCGTCTTCACTGTACCTCGTGTGTATTGTTGTTGTTATACCCTCCACCTCTAGGATGGGGGTATACTAACTTTGTCATTCCGTTTGTAACACCTTGAAATATCGACCTGAGACCCTATAAAGTATATATATTCTTGATCGTCATAAAATTCTAAGACGATCTAGCCATGTACGTCCGTCCTTCTGTCCGTCCGTCCGTCTGTCCGTCTGTTGAAAGCACGCTAGCATCTAAACGAAAGGAGCTAGAACGTTCAAATTTTCCATAAATGCGTCTTATAGTCGTAGATCGGTTGGGATTGAAATGGGGCGAAATCGGCCCAAAGGGAAAAATTTTTCCCTCACAAGGACTAAAAATACCCATAATAATCCCAAATATTTTAGCGTATTTAAGCATGTTTTTTTAATATATCTGTTTATATTTGCTTGATATTTGGTATGCGCATTCCCCTTATAGCAAAAACGTGCACCATAAAGTGATTATTATTTGTAGGGGGTGAAATGGGGCAAAAAAGGGATAAAAATGGTACATATTAAACGACAACAACTAGAAACACGAAATTCGGTGTGTACATTCTTCTTATTGAGTAGATACATAATATAAAAGTACTTTTTCCAAATTCGTACTTTTAAGGGGTAAAATAGGAATAGAGGGATAAAAATGGTACCAACCAAACGGCTGTACCTAGAATAATGAAATTCGGTGTATACATTCCTCTGATTGCATAGATAAGTAAAATACACCGATTTTTCAAAATTCGTACTTTTTGGGGTTAAAATAAAAAAAGGGGATAAAAATAGTACCAATCTAATGACCGCAACTAGAGTCATGAAATTCGGAGTATACATTCCTCTGAGTGTGTAGACACGGAAAATAAACTGATTTTTCGAAATTCGTACTTTTTGGGGTTTAAAATGAAAAAAGGGGATAAAAATAGTACCAATCAAATGACCGCAGCTAGAGTCATGAAATTCGGAATATACATTCCTCTGAGTGTGTAGACACGGAAAATAAACAGATTTTTCGAAATTCGTACTTTTTGGGGTTAAAATGAAAAAAAGGAGATAAAAATAGTACCAATCAAATGACCGCAGCTAGACTCATGAAATTCGGAATATACATTCCTCTGAGTGTGTAGACACGGAAAATAAACTGATTTTTCGAAATTAGTACTTTCAAGGGATACAATGGTACAGAGGGATCAAAATAGTACCAACTAAACTACCACAGATAGAATGATAAAATTCTAATTGCGTAGAAACGTCAAGGGGGTAAAAATGGTACCAACCAAATGGGCGCAGCTGGAATCATGGAACTCGGTGTATACATTCCTCTGACTGCATAGACACACAAAATAAAAATTTTTTTTTCCAAATTCGTACTTTTTCTTTTACGGCAAAAATTGGTTGAATCATTGAGGTTATTTTGCACTATGTACGTCTGATAATGGATTTTCAAAATTTGCACTTTTGGAATTCTAATAGAATGGAAATACAACCAACTGTAGCACCCACTATCTACCAATATTTATGGCTTTGAAAATATTTTTGAAAATAAATATATAAGAATATTTATTTTTTGAATTAACGTATTGGTTGCCTTGCCTTATAAGCGTGGTTTGAAATAATTAAAATATTATATTTATTTATAAAATTAATTTTTCAATATTTGTATTTGTTTTGGTTTGGCTATATTAAAAAAATTATATTTTCCTGTAATATTACTGCACTTCTACGAAAACCGACAACCTCTGTGGAATGCAATCCATGGTGGAGGGTATATAAAGTTCGGCCCGGCCGAACTTGACGCCGTTTTTACTTGTTTGTTTGTTCTTAAATATTATTAATTTTTATTGTTATATTAAATACTTCATTATAATCTACTTTCAATGCTCCTTTTTGTCGATTACATTTCCAATCTTTATTATAATTTCTTTTCAGTATTTCTGACTTAAATAATTCGGGTGTTTTTTGTTGAAACCAAAAGTCGTCATAAAGGCATTGAGCAGCGAAGTAATAAATGTCATCACAACAGTTGTAAATAAATTTGCCAGGAGAATATCCGATTTCAAATCTTTCTCTAATCCGGACGCCATTTGTCAGGATTACTGAATTGCCCGGACTACAGTTCAAAATGCTAAAATTCGAAAGAGGGTCTTTATTAAAAACTAAAGTTAAATATGACTGGAAATTTAGTTAAATTTAAATTATATATTTACGGCATTTAGCAGAAGAAAAACAAAATAACTCAATTTATTTGAATTGACTACACCAAAAGTAGGTCAGTTTCTAAATGATTTTTTGTTGAACTCATAAACTATTGACACTTTATATCCAATTCAATATTGTAAAAATTAACAGAAAGATTGAGCATATTTAGAAATGCCATTCATATACTGACATGCCGGATCTGTCATTCTTGATTAAACAAGTTGCGTCAGCAACTTTTACTCCTTTAGCAATATTGTTTTTGGTTACATCTAGACAAATAGATTTCAAATGCAAAGTGGCTTTGCTTAAATTTAACGTTTTCAGAAATCCAGCGACATTTCATTCAGTTTCTTGAATGAAAGTGGTTTAAAAAATATATGTTCTGAATTAAATTCAGATACATTGCCGTACAGTCCGAAGCAAAAAAGTATAGATCGAAAGCAAGTATCAGTATAGATTTCATTTCTTTTGGATGTGGTGGTTCAATATCCAATATCAAAAGTGCCTCCTTTGTGCCTTGTTTTGTTTTGGTAAGAAATTCCTTTACATGTTTTATAAAAACTTCTAATAAAGGTTAAGCGGAAATCTAGACTTTTTAGTTGGCTTATTTCAATATGTGATTATTCCTTTTTAGCTTTGACATTGTGGATTTTGAAATACATAAATTTGTTCCCTCTTGTCTTATAGATTTTGCACTTTCACTTGCATCAAATAGTCCACAAAAAAGTTATTCAACAAATTGATGTCCGGACTAAAAGTAATATTTCTAAACTGTCCGAAACATTGAGTTGGCCGGACTATTGGCTAGTCCGGATTAGAGATTATCGGGATTACAGATAGGTTATACTGTACTAAATATTTTTGAAAGTACCTCGAATACCCCCACAAAATCCCCGAAATAGTTTAAGAAATCCCCACGAATGTCCCATTTCATTTGTATTGAAATTTGATTGGTCATTACGAATATCGAAAGTAATACGGAAGTTAATACGGTCAAGTTTTTTGGAATTTCATCTTCAGCCTGATAATGATAGATAGTGTATATGTTGAGAACAGCAGAAGGAGTGAAGTATATCTTGTAGTACTTTAAAAAGCCTTGTAGGCATTGTATCTTCATGCCCAGAACATCAAGAACAAATGGATGTTTTTGGAATTAATTCTCAAACTTTCTTACGATAAATTATTTTCTGACGAAATATCGCACGCTTTTACTAGAGGTGTTTTTATGGTTTGCATCCCGGGATTTCCTACGGGAAAATTCCCACATTTTTCATTTCCCGTATCCCGAGAAATTCGTACGGGAATCCCGCGGGAATTCAGTAGAAAATTTTACATATTTCTTCGCATATCTTTCCATCATTTCTAGAATAAAATTAAAAATGCTATATAAAAATTTAGATCACATAGCTTTTAATCAGGTATGTCAAATATTGCTGTTGGATGACAAAATATTTTTAAGCTGCGTTCGGATGTAGACTCAAAATCCACTTTTTCTGATTTTTCCTGTCAATCTCCATATGAAACAAATTAAAATCGGGGAAAAATAGATTTTGGGCGTGTATCCGAACGCCAAAAATAAAGAATTTAAAGTTTTCGAAGCGACAGGACAAAGAACAAACATTTCATTTAATGCTCTACTCAGTTTTAATGTGAACGATCGTCCACATTTTCCAATATAATAAGAAATATCTGATCTTTAATTAATTTTGAAACTTGAAAAGATGTTTGAATTGATCTCACATTGCGCTTTATTATATGAATTCTTTAACAGGTTCGTTGTGAAATATATATCTATTTTACTTTAATAAAATGTGAATGTTTCATTGGAAAAAATAAGCTTAACTCATGGTAAATAGTATGTTGACGATTTCCCGTGCTGTCCCGGGAAATTGAAAAAATAATTTTCGTTTCCCGCGAAATAAAAAATACTGTACGTGCAAACCCTAGGTGTTTTCCAAATTCCAAAAGTTGGCAAAATCGGTTACGTCAATATTTGAAATGATTACCAAAAATAAAAACAAACAACCTCAGTTTTATGTGGACGTTACAATATTTTTGTTGTGCTTTTATTTGTACTTACATTTTCATCCCCAGAAGATAAATTAAAAAAACTTAGACATTGAGCTCGAGCATTTAATCAGGTCCTGCCCTAATGGCTGGTTTTCTGTAAGACTCCATAACTAAACTGGAATAACAAAAACCTAAATAAAATATTAAAATTTAACTCAAAATACAAAATTCTTTTTTTAAATTTTGGCCAACAGCGATGTGTGTATGAAAACAAATTTTTGAACAAATAATTTTATGTTGAAAATGTTGGATTAGCGTTATCGAGGCTAAGTCAACGGAGACCCGATAAAGTATATATATTCTGTATCCTGATAGAATTCTAAGACGATTTAGCAATGTCCATCTGTCTGTTCCGCACGAATGTGTCTAATGGTGGCAGATCGGTTGGGATTGAAAATGGGCGAAATCGGTCCAGAGGAAAACAATTTTCCCTAACAAGGACTGAAAATACCCCAAATATTTATATTATTTAAATTTTTTTTTTGAAAATTTCTGAATTTTGTACACTTGAAAAACATAAAAATACTACCAATGATACGACCACAGCTAGAAACATGAAATTCGGTGTATACATCCGAGTAAAATAGAGAGATTTTTCGAAATTTGTACATTAAAGGGATACAATTGGAAAACAGGGATAAAAATGGTACCAACCAAGCCGCTGAAGATAGAATCATAAAACTCGTCGTATGCATTTACTTGACTGTGAAGACGCGAAAAAAAGGATTTTTTTTTATCGAAATTTGTACTTTTAGGCGGAAAATGGGGCAAAAGGAATAAAAATGGTAACAACCAAACGGTTGAATTTAGAATAGAGAAATTCGGTGTCTACATTGCTCTGACTGTGTTGATGCGAAAAATAAAGATATCTTTCGATATTCGTACCTTTAGGATCAAAACGGGATAAAATTGGTACAAAGAAAATGGCTGTAGCTAGAATCATGAAAATCAGTGGTTACACTCGTCTGTCTTCGTAGACACGCAAAATATGCATTTTTCTCCAAAATCGCACTTTTACGGTAAAAATAATAAATAAAAAAATAATAATAAAACCGCTACTAAGCATACATTTATGGCTAGAATCATGAAATTAGACGTGTTCATTCCAATATGAAACGCCATTTCGATTAATGATGAGCGCTACAGGGGCATGGTAACCCATATTTTGTGGTCGCAGACTGAAATTATGGACTTGGATTACCTTCAGTTTAAGCAGAACACAGCGCCATGCCACACAACTCAGTCCACAATCGATATTTTCTGCGCCTAATCGTGATATCATCTGTCTCGGCGATGTCCATTGGTCTGCGATTTGATGCCGTTATGCAAAAAATCTATCTATTCAGAGACTTAAGGCGAACTTTTCTGACTTAGTGTCAGTAACCGTTACCAAGGATTTGCAAAATTGACAGGATGCGATATTTATAATTTATCCGATTTTCTACAGCTAAGTAACCAGGCGCCAAAGGTTTGTCATCTCACACATGAATGTGTGTATTTGCGCTGATTTGCAATTGCAAAATGCTGCATAAACGCAAAATATACTTTAATTTTGGTCGATCATTCCCCCAACGAACGAACAAACGCACAGCACTGCAATCAAGAATAGGTCTCCGAAACATTTACGATATGTTGTGTGTGAGTTGACTTTGAACAAAGATCACGTGGCATTTAATAGGCGTCAGTCACAATGTTCAACATATCGAGGAGATCAAACCGACAACAACAACAACAACAGAAAACATCGAAATGGAATCCCAACAAGTCCGCATCACAAGTGGAAGACGACAGACAAGTCCAGACCACATCTCGCACTCGCACATCATCCTCGTTAGATTGCGTGGCTAGTGAGCATTCATCAATTGAATTCACATTTGCTGTGTTGTGGCTGTTCTGTGCTGACAATGAATGAAATGCGTTAAGGTTCTCTCTTACACATAAGCTTAAGCATAAGCATTTACTCCACATGGACATGGTCAACTAGTCAGTTGCAGTGCATCAGGAACAGATAGACAGACAGAATGCATACAGAAGCTCCAAATGAAAGCAAATTAAAAATTTCAGACTTTGTGGTGGTTGGTATGGTGTGGTTTTTATTGCTTAAGGACACAAATGCAGGAGCATCAACGCCATCATCAGCAAATACTCGTAAAGAAAATGTGGCATAATTAAAACAAGTGTGTTTTTCGGTTGCTCGCCATGCCACTCTAACAAGTTTGTCTGGCATCATTTTAATAAAGTGGTGACAAGATTTTTATTCATTCAGTCGCTTCTCGTCTCGTCGTCGTTGTTCGACCGTTTTCCCTGCCACATAATGAAGCCAAAAGATCTTTGTGGAGTGGTTTCCTGGTGTGTTCGTTTTACAACACTTTTACTTCGTTTCCTTGTCGCATTAGGGTTGTCGAGATGGAAAGTTTTCAGAAAACCGGATTGCGGGTACTCCATGGCTGGAAAATTTGCATTTGGAACATGGACTACAAAAGCTCTACCAGGACATTGTGTTTTTGTGCTTTTTTCGTAACAACCAAAAGGAAACGAAATCGAAACTCGTTTAATATAGTATATAGAATTACATTCTTTGCCGATTTAGCTATATTCTTCTGTCGTCTCTTTGTTTGTACATATATTCTTGTAATCAAAGTACAAATCCCAATATTGTCCAATCCTATTGAAACCTTATGTAGGAGTCTTTTGGCCGCTATTGAGGACACCCTAGGAACCAAATATTTTACCGATTTTTGAAACATTCACCAAGAATCATTATCGTAGGAAGAGAGGTTCAGGAGGGAGACTACATAAATTGTAGCACATCCCAGAATTTTAACCCATCACTAGTTTAAAGCCATATAAATTACCTTAAATTTCCATTTGGGCGTTAATGGGATAAATTAATTTAATACAATTTGACTTTGAACCGTGCTTTAGTTTTACATCATAAATTTCAAATCTTTGTAACATTCGCTTATAGTAATGATTTAATTAAATGTATTATTTTCATAAACTACTTAAAAGGTTATCACTGTATTCCACAGTTTCTCATTTTAAACAATTAATCCATTTGATTACCACGAACTATGTACGAATTAATGTAATTATGTAAGCTATTTAGCTAGTAATGATGAAGAGAATTCACTTGTTACACTTTATTGAAAAACTTTATGAAAATACAAAGTCAATTGTATGGGCAGGAAATGCATTTTCAGACGAATTCAGCACGAACTCAGGTTTCAAGCAAGGCTTCTTAATGTCTCCTTTAATATTCGCACTATATCTAAATGATCTACACGATTGCTTGGGAGGAGGACTATATCTGGGCGAACTAAACATTAGACTCCTTCTATATGCAGACGATATTGTAATAGTATCAGTACTGTTACCTAGGGGTCTTGCTAACACCAAAACTGAGCTTTAGAAAACCTTTAGAAACCAGAAACAATGCAGCAAAAAATAGTATTATGGCGACATGGAATGAGTACTTAAGTAAAAATCATATATCTCAGGCTGTTTGCAGAGCTATTCAAAGCTATGCTGCACAAGTATGGGGTGGATCACTTTTTAAAGAAGTTGATAAATTGCTGTTATATTTTATCAAAAAAAATTAAGCCGCCAGACTACACAACCACATACTGCATAATGTTAGAGATTGGTATTGCCAATAGTCATCTGTACACGCTTAACTTACATCTAAGATATATACACAATACGTTTTTTGAATATAAAACAAATAGGCTACCAAACAAATTGTCTTGGAAAGTATTGGAAAAGAAGGTGTACTGGGCTTAAGACCTAAATGAACTAAGCAGAACATATGGGTTAGAGAGAACTAAAACAAACCTGAACAAAAATGATTGGTCTAATGCGGCTATCGGACTACTGGAGCATATAAAACTCAACAACATGTAAAATATGTGGATAAAGTCACTACAAAGTAACACAAGGACATACAAGTCACTCGATCACAACATTGGCAAAACATATTTCAAAGAAACCTATGTAAGTAACAAAATATCATTAATATTAAAAGCTAGATGTGGTCTTATAATTTTAAACAACAACAATTTTCATCAAAATTATACAAATTACATCTGTTCCCTGTGTAATCTGAATGAGGAGGAAGATATGAAACATTTCTTGGGAAAATGCCCCATCCTAAAAAAAAAATAGGCTACTATATTTTGGTAAACCCGTTCTATTTGGAAATAATAAATGCCTTAAATGGCGTAGAGGACGAAAATTGGTGTAATTTATTTAACTATATTATAAATGCCTTATCATATAGAAAACTAATAATAAATGAATTTCGTTAATTGAATATATATAAAGAAAATATTAAAATCAAATCTCCGACAGACGACATAATGTCATTGTCGTAAGTTCTTACGTTTCAATGTTATCACTCATAGAATAGCAATCCATAGAAAATTATTATAAATTACAGACTTAAAAACAGATCAACATCAATATTTCGTTGACGGGTAAAATACACAGTTTTACTCAAATTTTTATGAGAGATAGAATACGGAGAGATTCGGTACACAAAATTCTCGAGAATATAATGAGAACTCATACATGATAATTGTATGAAGTTAGGAAAAGCTCTAGAAATACGTGATCGATCGCTATGTGACTGCCAATGTGACCAAGCGTATAGTATCCCAGCAAAAAGATAGCATCTGAAGAAGTGAATAAGATGTTCATCTTGTGATTCGGATGTAGTAAAAATTGTTAATGAATTTAACATGTAGTTGTCATAGGAGGGATGTCCTTTACTTTGAAAGACTTAAAAGTTATTTTTAGTAGTGGCAAAGATCTACTTTTTCACTAGTTTCCGTTAAAGATACGCCGGTGAATGACTAAAGCAAACCTTTTTGTTCGGTAGAACTGACAACAGGAAACTTAGCAAAATATTTATTTATTATAAACTAATATAATTCAATAAATATTAAATTAAATTAGTATTTCATAAATTAGCATTACCTTATTTTACTGATATTATTTAGTATTCATAATTAATGAAAAACAAGTAAGGAAAGGCTAAAGTCGGTCGGGGCCGACTCTTTGATACACTCCACTTTCTATCCGATTACAATTCAATTTGGTAAAAAGGAGAAAACGGGAATGAAATTTTAAATCGGAAATGACATTTGTATGGGGGTATATTGAAACCTGGAAAGAAATATGTGAAATATAATATGTATAATTTGGCCAAAATCGGTTAAACATTTGGGGGTAACACTTGTATTTGGGCTGTATCTAAATCTGAACCGATCTTACCCACTTTCACCATAGGTTTCTTTAGTTGGATTTTAAGATGTTGTGCCAATTTTAAAGAAAATCGGGTACAATATGTCGTTTCTGCAGCGGAAAATGTCAAATCGGGAGCGACATTTGTATGGGGACTATATATAAATCTGAACCGATCTTACTCAATTTCTGCATAGGTGTTTCTAGGTGGATTATAAGATGTTGTGCCAAATTTGAAGAAAATCGAATACAATACGTGGTTTATAGAGCGGAAAATGTCAAATCGGGAGCGACATTTGTATGGGGGCTATATCTAAATCTGAACCGATTTGCCTCAAATTAAATAGCTTTCGTCCTTGATCCACAAAACTTACTTGTGCCAATTTTTGTTAAGATCGGACTTTAATTGCGACCTGGAATTTGATTACAACAATAGATGGACAGACGGGCATTGCTAAATCGACTCAGAAAGTGATTCTGAGCCGGTCTGTATACTAAACAATGGGTCTAACTCGTTTCCATTTGGGTGTTACAAACAAAGATATAATACTCTCGTGGAGTGTATAAAAATGAATCTGTGTTTGTGTGTTTGTTTGATCTTCCTGAAATTTTTACAGAATGTTCATGCTGAACCGGTGGTACAAATAGACTATATAATATTTTGATATTTTCAGTTGGCGTGGCACCTCCCACACAAATTGGGGTTTTATTCGTTTTTTTTAAAATTAGCATATTCGGAGTACTGTTGCAGCTAGAGCCTTGCATTTTTGTGAAAGTTCACTAATCGTTAGTCTGCATAGTTGTGCCAAAAATGGGCGCCATTGGAAAAGTGGACGTGGCACCTCACATACGAAGTTAAAACCCAATTTTGAATATTGTCAGTTCTATTACACCTACATACTGAAATTTCGTGTAAGTTCATCTACAATCAATGTGGGTAGTTGTGCAAAAAAAGGCGGCATTAGAAAAGTGGGCGTGGCACCTCCCATACCCAATTTTGAATATTGTCAGTTCTAGGACACCTAGAGAGCTGATATTTTGTGTAAGTGAATCTACCATCAATGTGTGTAGTTGTGCCTAAAATGGGCGATATTGGAAAAGTGGGCGTGGCACCTCCCATACGAAGTTAAAACCCATTATTGAATATTGGGAGTGGCACCTCCCATTCGAAGTTATAACTCATTTTCGAATACATTCAGTTCTATGACACCTACAGTGCTGAATTTTTGTGTAAGGACATGGGTGAAATGGCGGAAATATTCGGCACCGGGATTCCTATATTGTTGTATATTGTGTGAGTTAATTTAGTTGTAACTTGCTTAGACAATATACAAATGGGCGTGATTTGAAAGATGGGGCATTTTTGATTTGAATTTTGTTACACGTTTTCTTTGGAGTTTCTTAGCACAAAAGTAAAGAAAGGTTACAAAAAGAGAAATATTCATTCGTCAACAGCCGATTTAAGTCAATAAAACGGAAATTATATTATTTTTTAGTTTTTGTGTTGTTTGATAAGTGAACAATTTGATTGAATTTCTATGTGTTTTGAATGTAATGTAATGTAATTTCTTCTTACGTAGGAAGTTTTTTGTTTAGGTAATGGAAAGGAGGAGAATCGCACTTAACAAAAAATCAACTTGATTTTTGACATTTCATCCATTATTCGACGTAAGCTAACGTTGTCCATGGAACATATCCATTTCTTTAGTATCTCAGGGAAGTACCTTGATTATAAGTGGTACATAAATTACCGGAACAGGAGAAAAAGCAATATGAAAGCTGATTTTTGTTTTAACGTTTGTTTTTTTTTTGCCTGGCGAAGCGGGCGGGGGTTCAGCTAGTAAAATATAAACCGACCTTGTAATTGTACTTTTACTTCAGAATTTTTCTGTTTCAGTTACTTGGAAATTCCAATTTCCATTGCAATAGTCAATCGACTGTGCTAACCCAGAAAAATATCCTTGTTACGACTATAGCTAGATATATCTATAGCGAAAATAATGAGATCGAGTGTGAAGATTTCATATAATCGCCTCTGTTGTCTTTAGCATGTCCATATTTGATTTGAATTGCGTTTTTGGTTCTAAACTGAAAAGGGGCATTCATATATTTTTAACTAACTTTGTCATTCCGTTTGTAATATCAACCTGAGATCCTATAAAGTAGTATATACACTTTGATCGTCATACAATTCTAAAGCGATCTAGCCATGTCCGTCAGTCCGTCTGTTGAAAGCACGCTAGCATCTAAACGAATGGAGCTAGGGGTCCAAATTTTGTACAAATACGTCTTATAGTCGTAGATCGGTTGGGATTGCAACTGGGCGAAATCGGCCCAAAGGCAAACCGAAAATAACCTCTAAAAAACCGATAATAACCTCTAACATCTTAGAATATTTAAGCATGTTTATTAAATATATCTGTATATATTTGCTTGCTATTGGGTATACGCATTCCCCCTATAACAAAAACGTGCACCATAAAGTGATTTTTATTCGTAGGGGGGGGGGGGGTGTTTTGGGGCAAAAGGGGATAAAAATGGTACATATTTAATGACAACAGTTAGAAACACGAAATTCGGTATGTACATTCCTCTAACTGAGTAGATACATAATAAACAATATTTTTTTCCAAATTCGTACTTTTAAGGGGTAAAATGGGAATAGAGGGATACAAATGTGAATATACATTCCTCTGACTGCGTAGACACAAAAAATAAAAGTTTTTGTCCAAATTCGTACTTTTGAGGGATATAATGAGTACAGAGGGATGAAAATAGTACCAATTCCGGAGTACACATTCCTCTGACTGCTAGACACGCAAAATAAAACAGATTTTTCAAAATTCGTTCTTTTTACTTTTACGCCAAAAATTGGTTGAGTTAGGTTATCTTGCATTATGTACGTGAGATAATGGATTCTCAAAATTTGTAAATGGCGTAGAAGGATAAAATAAGAGGATTTTTCGAAATTCGTACTTTTTGGGGTTCAAATGGAAAAAGGGGATAAAAATAGTACCAACCAAATGACCGCATCTAGAGTCGTGATATTCGGGGGATGTATCCCCAAACTGCGTACACAAAAAAAAGCTTTTTTCCAAATTCGTACTTTCAAGGGTACAGAGGGATAAAAATAGTACCAACTAAACGACTACAGCTAGAATGATTAAATTCGGTGTGTACATCCCTCTAATTGCGTAGACACGTAAAATAAAGAGATTTTAGAAAGTCGTACTTTTAAGGGGGTAAAATAGGAAGAAGGAGATAAAAATGGTACCAACTAAAGGGTCGTAGCTAGAATCATGGTATTCGGTTTATACATATAGACACGCAAAATAAAAACATTTTTCCATTTTTTTTTTTTAATTTTTAACTTTTAATTTTTACTTTTACGGCAAAAAATGGTTGAATCATGAAGTTATTTTGAAATAATGGATTTGCAAAATTTTTACTTTTTGAATTAAAGTAGAATGGAAATGCAACCAACTGTTACACCCACTATCTACCAATATTTATGGTATTTAAGCTTTTTGAAAATATAAATATAAGAATATTTATTTTTTTGTATTGACTTGAAGTATTATTTGTATATGTAAATGTATTGGTAACCTTGTCTTATAAGCGTGGTTTGAAATAATAAAAATATTATATTTATTTATAAAATTATTTTTTCAATATTTGTGTTTGTTTTGGTTTGGCTTTATTAAAAAAATATATTTTCCTGTAATATTACTGCACTTCTACGAAAATCGAGGTATATAAAGTTCCGCCCGGCCGAATTTATCGCCGTTTTTGCTTGTTTTCTAATAATAATCTCTTGCGTCTACAAAGATGACCATAACTTCTACATTTTCACATAGATATCTTACAAATATAAATTGTTTTCTTTGTTAGAATACTTGTTATTTTAAAGCTAAACAAACTTTTTTCTATTTGTTTTTTCGTGCCGACCAAAAACAATGTTTTTAATTATTTTTTCTCGATTTTTTGGCGACACAGAAAGTGAAATGCATCCATGTTTGTAGCCATCATTATTACATTTAATTTAATATATAATCGTGGTCGTGGTGGTCGGACTTCGACGAAAATTGGAATTTTTAGTGGAAAAAATAAAAACATGTATTCAAAAAATTCTATTCAAGTTTAGAAAGCCAAAATACACTAGAAAATTTTATACACAGCCCTTCGACAAGATGTTTGTGAACTAGCGTAATTGCTTGATCTTGATCCCATACATTTAATGCTTCCACTTCCCATTTAATCCTGAGAAAGCAACCGACTATTAGGTTTTGGTTTTGCCATCTCTAATAAATTATTCTCCAACACACTTGTTGTGATTTTGTTGTGAATGATGTTCTTTTTGTTGTTATTTTAAAATGATTATTCATAATTATTTGTTATTAATGTGTGATGATGAGTGGCATCATCTTCATCATCATAACTGCCCGGTTGGTTTTTAGAGTGTAACTCTCAAATTATGTTCGTAAAATGGTTATTAGGCATTTTCAAGGAATCATATCGGTGGTGTTTTGTTTTTCTCCAACCAGCCAACGAATTATTCGTTATTTATTCAGATGACGGACAACTTTGAAATTTATTTTGATGGTGGGCTGTTGCTACACCGTTTCTTAAGGAGATTTTGCTGTAGTTCCTCGTGTTGTTCTTTGGTCTTAATTGCATGTTGTTTGTTGGCAGGAGTTCATAAACCTTTCCTTAGTAGGTACGGATTACGTAAGAACTCTTGCTGATGGATTTCTTATGTAACAAAAACTTTGTTTTGCGCTGGATTTGAAACATTTCCGGTATAGTTATAATGGTGAGAACTTGTAGAATGTGTTATTAATAATGAATTGAGCGTGATTACACACTGGTGGTCCCTCAACAGAATGATATTGAAAGTAGTTGTAAAGAACAATAACCCGACAAAATAAGAAGTATGTACTTCCATACTAAGCAAATTATAGTCGTATGCCAAAATCCCAATGCAGATATTTCCTGGTTGTATGAAGTTATTTTAAAGAAATTCCGGTTTATATCTAGAAGTTCTCGAATTGAATCGTCGGTCTTCGAATGTACTGGAATTCGAATGTATAACATTCAAAACACACATATAGACAATATGTTTTCATTACTTTTTGAAATAACAATGTTTCATTTTTTATAATTTTATTGTATATTGCAATAACTACAAATGATGGGAATCTGACTTACACGAATAATCTGTGGTCTAGGAACTGTCGTTTTTTCTGACACAAAAAAATATATTTTTATTAATTTTTAAATAGCTAGCATTCTAGCGGATGAAACAGTACATAAATCCGTGGTTTTCACAAGTAACGACTTAAGACCAGTTTTTGTGGGTTTTGAGTTATTCATGCCAAAGTGCTACATAATCCGTGGGTTTTTCATTAATGTAATTTTTTCCTGGAAACTATTTACCGTTTCTTTCTGCAAAAAATGCCGTAACATAAATGTTTAGTAAAATAGTTTGCAGCCCTAACGACATTTGTCGACATATGTATTGTATTGTATTTAAACATAATTATTAATAAACATATAAGGGACTTATATTTTTATTCAGGCAAAGAATGTTGAAACGTTTTTTTTTTTTCAATTTTTCATTTAATAAACATTTTTAACAACTTGTTCGCTCACTGTGGCCTTCTTCACATTTAGATTCACAAAAATAGCTGATGTGGAGATGTTCTGTTACTTTGCACACACTTTTCTTCCTCCGTAACACATGTTTTTCCCTTTCACAAAATTTGATCCAGTAATTATATATAAGTAATATTTAATAAATCTTCTACCGAAGTCGCAAAATAATTTATTTTTTTTTCACTGAACCAACACTCAGGGGATGTCCCCTATAAATGCAGCGCATTGCGTTGGCGGAAGGAAAATACGGTATTGGAAGGAGGAAAGAGGGAGTAGTGTTTGTTGACTTTTGTTTTAAACTTCTGAACATCATAATAAGCTGGGAAGATATCTGCCGGAAGTCGATTCACATACGTATAGTGCGGGCGAAGAACGAATTCATTCTGTAATGTATGGTGCGGTCGGTTGTCACATTTATAACAAATGGGTGAGAATTCCTGGAAAGTCGCGTATCTCTACCGAACGTTCTCACGGGCGGTATAAGATCACGAATTTCGGAGGAACAAACGCCATGAAAGTAACGATAGAACAAGGACACACAACCCACACTACGACGATGTTCAAGGGAGACAATAGAATTGGATATCCTACCATCACCTATCAACACCATCGCCCTCCTCTGGACACGGTCAAGTAGCTCCAGTGATGAAGCTGGAGCACCCGACCATATATGGGAGTTGTATTCCATCTTTGGTCTGATGTAAGTAGTGTAGATATTGAGAAGATCAGGGGGAGTGAAGTATTTCTTACACCGTTTTAAGAAGCCTAGACACTTGAATGCTTCTTTCGAAATTTCAAATATATGTTTTGTCCAACGAACATCAGATTGAATTTTCATGCCTAGAACATCAAGAGTATCTGATTGCTCAATATCTACACCGTTCATTAAAATCGACGACACCGTTGGATCAGCGAATCGCTTGTGAGACAACAAGGAGCACTGGGTCTTAAGTGCATTAAAATCTAAAGATCGAAAAATTCACTTCTCGAAAAACTCCACGTAAATTTCTTACAATTATCGTTAATTGGAAGTAAGTTTTTAATATTTCCCAATTTTGTTCGAGCGTATAGTGTCCCATTTTGCCAATTTCAAACATAAACCTGAAAATAAAAATAGAAATGAACGTTATTCTACTTTTCAAAGTCAAAGTAATCGATAGTTCAAATTTAAAATTTTAATTGGCCCAACCTATATTTGTATGAGGGCTATATATAAATCAGATTCGATTTCCTTCATTCTTATCATCCCTGGCAGGAAAAAATACTCGAGCAAAATTTCACGGCGATTGGACCTGTATTTTGACCAAAAGCTTTCGGTGGACATCAGAAGGGTGAAACGGGGCAAAAAGGGATAAAAATGGTACCTATAAAACGACAACAACTAGAAACACGAAAATCGGTGTGCAATTGAAATTTGGTACTCTAATTGAGTAAATACATAATGTAAAAGTATTTTTTATAATTTCATACTTTTAAGCCACAGCAGCATGCTCCAGCAATCTCCCAAACAGGAGAGTTCCTTGAACGCATCATCATTATGAGCGTGGATCACAGGCATAAAGAGCCATAAAAACGGCTGAATGATGAAATTCGGGGTGTACATCCCTCTAATTACTTAGAGACGTAATATAATTAATATATAACAAGTAAAAAAGGCGATAAGTTCGGCCGGGCCGAACTTTATATACCCTCTCCACCATGGATTGCATTCCACAGAGGCTGTCGGCTAGAGCTAGAATCATGAAATTTGGTGTGTACATTTCTCTTACAGCGTAAATATCAGATCAGATATTTACAGCGTAAATATCGTAAATATAGAATATTGAAATTTGGTATAGATATTCCTCTAGCTGCATGAAGACTTACCAAAAAGTGACATTTTAAAAATTCGTACTTTTGGGGGGTAAATGGGACAAAAATTGTACTAACAACATGGCTGAAGGTATCATGATCATGAAATTTGGTATGTACATTTCTCTTACAGCGAAGAAATCAGATTTGAAGGGACTTTTTCGTAATTCGTACTTTTAAGGGGTAAAATGGGTTAAAGAGGGATAAAAATTGTACCACCGCAATGACCAAACGGCTGGGACTAGAATTTTGAAATTTGGTAAAAAATTCCTCTTATAGCTTTCACGCGCCCAAGAAAATATTTTTCAAAATTCGTAGTTTTTGGGGGTGAAATCGGGTAAAAAGTGATAACATAGTACCAATAAAATGGATGGAGCTGAAACAATAAAATTCGGTGCGTAAATCGCTCAAAATGTTTAGAATCGCAAAATGACCGAATTTTTTGAAATTCGTACTTTTAATAGGTAAACGGAGAAAATGGGATAAAAAAGGTGCCAACGACATGGATGACGCTACAATAATAAAATTCCGTGCGCATATTCGTCTTACAGTGTAGATGAGTAATAACAAGGAATTTTCCGATATTTGTACTTTTAAGGGATTAAATGGGTTACAAATTGTACCACTAAAATTGTACCAGAAGACTGGGCATAGAATCTTGAAATTTGGAACGCATATTACTCTTATAACACGAATACGACCACGAAAATATTCTTCATAAATTGAAACTTTTAGGTGTGAAATTGGGTAAATACGGATAACAGCGGTACCAATCATGAAATTCGGTTTGTAAAGAGTGATTTTTTTGAGGTTAGGATTTTCATGCATTAGTATTTGACAGATCACGTGGGATTTCAGACATGGTGTCAAAGAGAAAGATGCTCAGTATGCTTTGACATTTCATCATGAATAGACTTACTAACGAGCAACGCTTGCAAATCATTGAATTTTATTACCAAAATCAGTGTTCGGTTCGAAATGTGTTTCGCGCTTTACGTCCGATTTATGGTCTACATAATCGACCAAGTGAGCAAACAATTAATGCGATTGTGACCAAGTTTCGCACTCAGTTTACTTTATTGGACATTAAACCAACCACACGAATGCGTACAGTGCGTACAGAAGAGAATATTGCGTCTGTTTCTGAGAGTGTTGCTGAAGACCGTGAAATGTCGATTCGTCGCCGTTCGCAGCAATTGGGTTTGTGTTATTCGACCACATGGAAGATTTTACGCAAAGATCTTGGTGTAAAACCGTATAAAATACAGCTCGTGCAAGAACTGAAGCCAAACGATCTGCCACAACGTCGAATTTTCAGTGAATGGGCCCTAGAAAAGTTGGCAGAAAATCCGCTTTTTTATCGACAAATTTTGTTCAGCGATGAGGCTCATTTCTGGTTGAATGGCTACGTAAATAAACAAAATTGCCGCATTTGGAGTGAAGAGCAACCAGAAGCCGTTCAAGAACTGCCCATGCATCCCGAAAAATGCACTGTTTGGTGTGGTTTGTACGCTGGTGGAATCATTGGACCGTATTTTTTCAAAGATGCTGTTGGACGCAACGTTACGGTGAATGGCGATCGCTATCGTTCGATGCTAACAAACTTTTTGTTGCCAAAAATGGAAGAACTGAACTTGGTTGACATGTGGTTTCAACAAGATGGCGCTACATGCCACACAGCTCGCGATTCTATGGCCATTTTGAGGGAAAACTTCGGAGAACAATTCATCTCAAGAAATGGACCGGTAAGTTGGCCACCAAGATCATGCGATTTGACGCCTTTAGACTATTTTTTGTGGGGCTACGTCAAGTCTAAAGTCTACAGAAATAAGCCAGCAACTATTCCAGCTTTGGAAGACAACATTTCCGAAGAAATTCGGGCTATTCCGGCCGAAATGCTCGAAAAAGTTGCCCAAAATTGGACTTTCCGAATGGACCACCTAAGACGCAGCCGCGGTCAACATTTAAATGAAATTATCTTCAAAAAGTAAATGTCATGGACCAATCTAACGTTTCAAATAAAGAACCGATGAGATTTTGCAAATTTTATGCGTTTTTTTTAAAAAAAAAAGTTATCAAGCTCTTAAAAAATCACCCTTTACATGCATAGAAACACAAAACTAATATATTTTTCGAAATTCGCACTTTTTTATATCCCTATGGTACCAACAACATGGCTGAAACTAGAATCGTGAAATTTGGTGTGTATATTCATCTGACAGTGTAGTCGCGAAACATTAACTGATTTTCAATATTTATACTTTTAAGTTGAATTTGAAAAAAAACGATTAAAATGGATACTACAATACAATTGGATTATATCAAATGTGTACTTTAAAGGGAGAAGCGGATCAAAAGTGGCGAAAATGGTACCAACCAAATTTGGGGATCCAACCAGATTTGGGGATTTGGGATAAAGATAGTACCAACCAAAGTTTTCAGTTAGAATATGAAAAGAAATTCGGTGTGTACATTTCTCCGAGTACATAAATTAATTTTTCGAAATTTGCATGTTTAAGGGCACAAGCGGCACAGAAAGAGTTCTGTGTGAACATTATAGTCATTATCCCCGGCAAAATGAAAGATAGATACAAAATGTTTGTTCCATTTATAAGTTCAGATTTCAAGTCACGCACCGGTATAGAAGTTATGGTTTTAATTTTCACTTGGATAGGGACTACAAAGGACACGGAAAAGCATACATATTTTGTAGGTTTAACGTGATAATAAAAACATTTTAAAATCTCGAATAGCAACTAATTTCAACCATACGTATGGAAGTTATATCAGTTTTTGACCAAAGCTTATGTCAATTTGCGTGGAAAGTATAGAAGTTATATTAGGTTTAATTTTACGTACGGAATATGAAATATACATGTGTGTGGGTACCATAAGATGTATATCAATTTCCCCCATTTCCGAATTTAAACTAAGTTTGGGATAATAGTACTATGTGCAGAGTTTGAATAACTTCTTTAAGTCCCTTCCACTTGGACGGACGTGAAAGGGACTTGGGACATACTTATGGTTTTAAATCTCTCCTTCAATGCGTTACACTTTTTTTCTATCCCTTATGATATATACGATCCTACTCTGCAGTGAGGGTATAATTTTCACAGCTTAAGAAAGAAACGTGCAAATAATTTTCTACTTTATATGATTTTTTGTAGAAAAATTGTTTCCATTTTGTGCCTATAAATTAATTCATTCATTCTAGTAAGTCGTTTAGTTGGTACTATTTTTATCCCTCTGTGCCCATTGCAACGCTTGGAAGTACGAATTTTTAAAAAACCTTTTATTTTTCGTATCTACACAGTCATAGGAATGTATATTCCGAATTTCATGACTCTAGCTGCGGTCATTTGGTTGGTACTATTTTCCCCCTTTTTTCCATTTTAATCCCAAAGAGTACGAGTTTCGAAAAATTTACGTATCTACACAATCAGAGGAATGTATACACCGAATTTCATTATTCTAGGTGCAGTCGTTTGGTTTGTACCATTAATTAGATGAATGTACACACCGAATTTCGTGTTTCTAGCCGTTGTCGTTTGATAGTTACCATTTTGCCCAATTTCACCCCTCATATATTGAAAAAAATTTGCTTAAATAGTCTAAAATATTAGGGAATATTATGGGTATTTTTAGTCCTTGTGAGAGAAAACATTTCCCTTTGTGCCGATTTCGCCCAATTTCAATCCCAAGCGACCTACGACTATAAAAAGTATCTATGGAAAATTTGGACGTCCTAGCTCCTAACGTTTAGATGCTAGCATGCTTTCAACAGACGGACGGGCATGACTAGATCGTCTTATAATTTATTGACAAGAATATATATACTTTATAGGGTCTCAGGTCGATATTTCAAGGTGTTACAAACGTAATGACAAAATTAGTATACCCCCATCCTGGTGGTGAGGGTGTAAAAAGGAGGTAAACATTTTACCTACCAAATGGCTGTAGCTAGAATCATGGAATGCGGTGTATACATTCCACTGACTACGTAGACATGCAAAATAAATGGATTTTTCCAAATTCATATTTTATTTTTTTTATTTTTACGGCAGAAATGGGAAATGTGATAAAATTGGCTAGAATTTTGAGGTTATGTTATCTTGAAATGAAAATGAATTTTCAAAATTTGTACTTAAGAAATTAAAATAGGATAGAAAAACAACAAACGAAACGGCTGTAGCTGACAATGCACCAACTATCCCCCAATATTTAGGGTATTTATTTGTTTGGAGATTACTGCCTTATATTTACTTTTTGAATTGACTTGAAGTATTATTTCGATCAACACATTATTAAGTGCAAAGAAATATTTTACAACGCAATTTAAAACTTTACACCAAAGCTGATTACAACTTTAGCACATTCACAGCAAAGTCCAGTTTTCACTTCCAATGAAAATTACACAGAAGTACGAAAACAATATTAATACATTTATCGAAATCTCACAAAACACTTATTACGGGTGCATGCGCATGCGTATCTGCAACAAATGTAACGTTTCTTGGGCAATGTGAAGCATAATCTTGCTTAACATTTTTCAATTATCACACGTTCGTCCGTATTATTTATACAAAATAAAAATGCGAAAAATGCTGAAATATTTTTGTTTTTGAAAAACAAACAAAAGATCAAATCAAAGTTTTTAATTTGATAATTTTAATGAAATTAAAACGGTACATTTCTGGATAGCATTGCGGCCACAGTCGCAGCCGCATGCCTCCAATCTCCAGCCACTGCAAACGGGAGAGTTCCTTGAACGCATCATCATTATGCGCGTGGATCACAGGCCTAAAGAGCCATTAAGCAGATTGGCCAACCACAAGCCGTGCAGCCAACCAGCCAGCCAGTGCAGTGCAGCAGAGCACAGAGCGTGGTTAAACTCAATAAAATTGGTGATTTTTCAAATGATATCAAACACATATAAACTGCTGAAGTTATAGTGGTAAGAATGACTGACTGGCTGAATGAAAGGAATTATGATTGTGAAAATGAGCGCAGTAGAAAGGCTGAAATATAATGCGAGTAACAACTAATAAGAGACTTACAGACGTTATAGGTCGACCTTTAAAGGCATTACGTACGATGCTCCTTAGAAAAATTAAATCATTTTTATAGCCTCACCATTGGACGAATGTAGGTGGATTAATTTGGCATTACTTTTAAAATGCTTAGATTGGACCAATCGGTACTGTGTCGACCACACCTAACGCACATATATAGGGTGGATTATTATGTTCAAATTTCTGGGTTTATTGGAAAGGTTGAATTTTTGTGACTATTACGACTGGCTCGGCAGTATCTCATCCGACTTTTTCAAAACATAGCCAAATTATGCCGCCATTCCAAAATCCACACCAAACAGTGGCTCGTTGTGGATGCACTGGCTTCTCAATAGTCACGTGTGAGTTCTCTGTAAACCCATATGCGGCAATTTTGCTCATTGACATAGCCACCGCGATGAAAATGAGCTTCATCTGAAACACGAAAATTTATTAATAGCATTTTCACAACTGAATGGGAACTACTTTTTAGTATGGGGTCACAAAGGTAAGGTGTCCGCTTTGCACCCAGATGGTCTCGGGTTCGAATCGTGGCTCAGGAAAAAAAAAAACTTTTTTTTATATTTTTTCTTACTTTTATAAGTAAACAATGTTTAATTTTGTATAATTTTAACAATTTGAACATTTTTGCAAATACAAATTTATAGTTTTTTAATGTACTTAAAATATTTCATATTTTTATTAATTATTAATACTACATAATATCAGTAAAATTAAGTAGTGTAAATTTATTTAATACTAAATTTAATTAGTATTTATTATATTTATTTGAATCATATATTATATCATATTAGATAAATATTTTGTTAAGTTTCCTATCGTCAGTTCTATGGAACTAAATGATTTGGTTTAGTTATTCACCACTCACAACAGAGGATAGCTGAGATAGTTAGAGTGCCGTAGTAACAACTAGAAGGTCCGCTGTTCTACCCCCCGGTAGCGGCGGATTTTTTAAAATACAAATGGAAAGTAGTGCAAAAGTGCTTCCTTTGAAATAACTTTTAAGTCTTGTAAATGTCAAACATAAACCTGAAAATAAAAATTAATGTTATTCTACGTTTCAAAGTCAAAGTAATCGGTAGTTCATATTTAAAATGTTAAATGGCCTACCCATAGTAACCTACAGGGTGATTTTTTAAGAGCTTGATAACTTTTTTTAAAAAAAAAACGCATAAAATTTGCAAAATGTCATCGGTTCTTTATTTGAAACGTTAGATTGGTCCATGACATTTACTTTTTGAAGATAATTTCATTTAAATGTTGACCGCGGCTGCGTCTTAGGTGGTCCATCCGCTTAGTCCAATTTTGGCATTTCCACGTTTTTGAGTAACAGAGACCCAATTGGTGCGAACGGCGACGAATCGAAAATTGGTGGTCATCATTAACACTGGCCGATACAGCTGCGATATTTTCTTCAGTTCGCACTCTACGTAAGCGTGTTGGTGGTTTAATGTCCAACAATGTAAATTTGGTGCGAAATTTAGTCACAATAGCCCGAATAGCCGCTTCAGTGGGTCGATTAAACTGACCATAAAATGGAAGCGCGCAATGAACTTTCTTAACAGAGCACGCATTTTGATAATAAAATTCAATAATTTGCAAGCGTTGTTCGTTTCTAAGACGATTCATGATGAAATGTCAAAGCATACTGAGCATCTTTCTCTTTGACACCATGTCTGAAATCCCACGTGATCTGTCAAATACTAATGCATGAAAATCCTAACCTCAAAAAATCACTCTTTATTTTAGTTTGGAGGAATTAAAAGTTAAATCTGAGTGCCCCGGTAGTCGAGTTGTAGCGTGTTCGGCTATCAGCGTGGGTGTTGTGGGTTCGATTCCCATCAGAGGCTCTGGTCTGTCGCTGCAATAACTAGCTACAATGGTATTAGTCACCCCGGCTCAATCCCTGGACTCTTTAATTAGAATATAAATCTACTTTGTATTGCAAAATAAATGTTAAACTAACGAAATTCTTGAAGGTCATCCGATTTTGATGATTTGTATTGCAATACGAAATACTTTTAAAACTGTGTCAACCCTGAAAGATGCATATTTTCAGCAATACGATTCTATATATCATATTCTATAGTCATATTTTAGTACGATTATATTACAGGAGAATTCCATATGAAGATTCCATATGTAAATGTCAAACATAAACCTGAAAATAAAAATGAATGTTATTCTACGTTTGAAAGTCAAAGTAATCGGTAGTTCATATTTAAAATGTTAAATTGCCCGCCCTATATATTCATTTATTTCTCATATGTTTATTACAATGGTATTAGTCACCCCGGCTCAATCCCTGGATTCAAAATTAGAGTATAAATTTACTTTGTATTGCAATTCATAATAAATAAATAAATAAATGTTAAACAAACGAAATTCTCGAAAGTCATCCGATTTTGATGATTTGTATTGCAATACGAAAATCCTTTCAATATTTTCAGCAAAAGGATTCTATGATCCAGTCATATTTTAGTACGATTATATTACAGGAGAATTCAATATGAAGATAATACACAAAATATGGCTCTACTCTCCAATTTTGATGTAATTTTCAAAAAAAAAAAAAAATCCTGAAACATATTTGGAAAAAAATCTATATAATCTTAAAAAATATATAACGGTGTATGAGTAATTCCATGTGAGTCAAATTTTGGACTTTGATGATAATTTTGAAAAACACTGAAATTTCGCTGTACTTTGATGTCAGTTAACACGTGCTGATAATTTTTCTCCCAAAAATATACCGTTACATCTCTCTATTGTGATTCAGATTTTGTGTCTGAAATTTATAAATCCGTGAACTGTGGCATCATTGGACCGTTTTTTCGAAAATATTGTTGGAAACACAGTACTAACAGCAATCGATCTATTGAACGACAAGTTTGGTAATCATGTTATCAGTCGTCTCGGCGATGTCAACTGGGGTACCATGAGGATCGATATTTTGTCAACAATTCTGAAGTCTTTTAAGGCGAATATCGTCAAGGTTTTGGAAAATAGGGTTGACAGGCTATGCTAAAACGAGGCAGTCACATGATTTATGTCTTGTTTCATAAATAATGACCGAAAAAATAATTTGTGTCTATTGTGTTTTAATTTTTAAAAAGAAACATGGATTTGGGCCACTCTTTAGCAGAATGTAGTAGTAGTATTAGGAAGATACATTAAAAATGGGTGATTCCACGTAAAGTGACCATTTTTTCGGCAAAATTTCAAAATCAATTTATGATTTAAACCAGTAAGGAAAAGCTTAAGTCGGGCGGGGCCGACTATATGATACACTCCACTTTCAATCAGAATACAATTCAATTCGGAAAAAAGTGAAAACGGGAAGAATTTTTGTATGGTTCAATTTGCCAAATCGAAAAGAATATTTGTATCACGGCTATATCCAAACATGGAATGAAGTGACCCATTTCACAACAGGTTCTTCCAGTTCTCAATTTTAAGTAATTCGATGAAAATACGTGGTTACTGGGGCGGAAAAATCATGTCGGGAGCGAAATTTGTATAGGAGCTATATATAAATCTTAACCGATCTGACTCATTTTCATCCTGGGTGTTTCTCATCCAAATTTGAAGAAAATCTGTTAAAATATGTGGTTTCTGGAGCGGAAAACTCAAATCGGGAGTGAAATTCGTATGTGGGCTATATCTAAAACTGAACCGATCTGGCTCATTTGGTCTGTTTCATGAGTGTTTCTAGTTTAAATAGAAGATGCTTTTCCAATTTTGAAGAAGATATTTTAAAATATGTGGTATCTACAGCAGAAAAAGTCAATCGGGGGCTATATCTAAATCTGAACCGATCTGGCTAATTTTCACCGTGGGTGTTTCTAGTTGAAATATAAGATGTTTTGCCAATTTTGAAGAACATCTGTTAAAACATGTGGTTTCTACAGCAGAAAAAGTCAAATCGGGAGTGAAATTCGTATGGGGGCTATATCTAAATCTGAACCGATCTGACTAGTTTTCACCATAGGTGTTTCTAGTTGAAATGTAAGATGTTTTGCCAAGTTTGAGGAAAATCTGTCGTAATATGTGGTATCTAGAGTGAAAAGGGTCAAATCGGGAGTGAAATTCGTATGGGGGCTATATCTAAATCTGAACCGATCTGGCTCATTTTCACCGTGGGTGTTTCTAGTTGAAATATAAGATGTTTTGCCAATTTTGAAGCACATCTGTTAAAATATGTGGTTTCTACAGCAGAAAAAGTCAAATCGGGAGTAAAATTCGTATGGGGGCTATATCTAAATCTGAACCGATCTGGATAATTTTCACCGTGGGTGTTTCTAGTTGAAATATAAGATGTTTTGCCAATTTTGAAGAACATCTGTTAAAACATGTGGTTTCTACAGCAGAAAAAGTCAAATCGGGAGTGAAATTCGTATGGGGGATATATCTAAATCTGAACCGATATGACCAATTTTCGCCATAGGTGTTTCTAGTTGAAATGTAAGATGTTTTGCCAAGTTTGAGGAAAATATGTCTTAATATGTGGTATCTAGCGTGAAAAGAGTCAAATCGGGAGTGAAATTCGTATGGGGGCTATATCCAAATCTGAACCGATTTTCTTCAAATTAAATAGCGTTCGTCCATATCCCGAAAAACTTTGTTGCGCAAAGTTTCATTTGGTTCTGGCTACAATTGCGACCTGTACTTTGATTACAAGAATAGATGGACAGACGGACGGACGGACGGACGGACGGACGGACGGACGGACGGACGGACGGACATCGTTAAATCGATTCAAAAAGTGATTCTAAGTCGATCGGTATAATTAACAATGGGTCTATCACGCTTCCTTTTGGGTGTTACAAACAAATGCACAAAGACATAATACTCTCGTGGAGTGTATAAAAATACCGACAAACATTCGTAATGTTTATACTTTCATAATACATATTTTTGATTATATTTCAAAAAAAAAAAAAAAATAATGACAACAATAGATCTGATCATTTCCTTTTCCCTTTTTGTCCCATTTCGCCCGCTACAACTTTTATTTTCTTTGTGGTGTTTCCAAGCTACAAGAGGAATGTCCGCAACTGTATGAAAATAAGAAAAATAATTAATAAGCCAATATATATATATATATAATGGAAATAATACTTCAATTCATAAAGTAAATATAATGGAGCAATCATAAATACCCTAAATATTGGGGGATAGAGAGTGTACTTTCAGCTACAGTCGTTTGGTTGGTTGTATTTCCATCCTATTTTAATTTCAAAAGTATAAATTTTAAAAATACCTTATTTCTCATGTACGCCGTATAAGACAACTTCATGATTCTACCATTTTTTGCCGTAAAAGCAACAAAGCAAAGTACGAACTTGGAAAAAAATTGTACGCGGCTATGCAGTCAGATGAATGTATACACCGAATTCCATGATTCTATCAGCAGCCATTTTGTTGTTACCATTTTTATCCCCTTTTTCCAATTTTGCCCCCTCAAGAGTACGATTATCTAAAATCTCTTTATTTTACGTGTCTACACAATTAGAGGGACGTACTCACTGAATTTCATCATTCTAGCTGTATTCGTTTAGTTGGTACTATTTTTATCCCCTGTAGCCATTGTATCCATTGAAAGTACGAATTTGGAGAAAACGTTTTATTTTTCGTGTCTACGCAGTCAGAGGAATGTATACTCCGAATTTCATGATTCTAGCTGCTGTCATTTGGTAGGTACTATTTTTATCCATCCATCTGAACCCCAAAAAGTACGAATTTTGGAAAGTTCTTTTATTTTACGTGTCTACGCAATCAGAGGAATGTATATATCGAATTTCATTATTCTAGGTGCAGCCGTTAGGTTGGTACTATTTTTATCCCTCTATCCCCATTTAACCCCTTAAAAGTACGAATTTAGAAAAAATACTTTTATATTATGTATCTACTCTATTAGAGGAATGTACACGCCATATTTCGTGTTTCTATCTGTTGTCGTTTGATAGGTACCATTTTTATCCCTTTTTGTCCCATTTCGCCCCCTACAAATAAAAATCACTCTATGGTGCCCTTTTATGCTATAGAGGGAATGCGCATTGCAAATATCAACTAAATACAAGCTAATATGTTCAAAAAACATGCTGAAATACTCTAAATAAAATTTTCCCTATGGGCCGATTTCGTCCACTTTCAATCCCAACCGATCTAAAACCATAAGACACATTTAGGAAAAATTTGAACCTCCTAGCTCATTTCGTTCGGCAGCTATCGTGCTTTCAACAGACAGACAGACAGACAGACAGACGGACATGGCTATATCGTCTTAGAATTTTACCACGACCCAGAATATATATACTTTATGGGGTCTCCGATGAATATTTCAAGGTGTTACAAACGGAATGACAAAGTGAATATACCCCCATCCTGGAGGTGGAGGGTATAAAAAATGATTTTTAGTAAAATTACAACGTACCTTCATTTCTATCAGTCGGTTTTTGAAAATTTATGAAAACCAATGGATGGTTTTTTCGTTTTCGCAAAAAACTGTGACGGTTTATTCTGGCAATAAAACCGGTGGCACTAGTTTTTCTTCGTAATTAAAGTAATATGAAAAATGTCAATACTCAGAGTCATTTTCAAAATAAAAAATCTTTTTGGTGAGTACTTTAACAGCAAATTTTTGTAATGTGAATGCCTCACTCGTTTCGTCAAAATGACATACGAAAATTACAGATGTATTCAATTTCCACACTCTGCGCATATTCTAGAAATATAAGTGCAACATTTTGTTATGTTGCACTTATGTCTATGTTTGATACACTTTTTAGTGTCATTTCTTGCAACAATGTTTGTAGATATGTAGGAGTAAGTTAGTCCCTAAACGTCAAACTGGCATTGCAAAGTCTTCTGTCTCTAATTCATAATAGCCTTTTAAATATCCAAGCAAATTTTGGGCCACAAATCTCAAAATTTCGAAACGGTAAATTCATTCGATCAGGATTTGCGAGTAATTCGATGTATCTTGGTTTCAATCAATATACATTTTTGACCGCATAATTTCAGGAAAATTTAAATGTATTTTTATTTTATTTTTAAATAATGTTAATAGTTATTTTTAAGTGGTTAGTGATTAGTCTCTAAATTTCGTTCGCAGATCTGTCAAAATCTGGTTCCGAGGTAAATCCCATCAAAAATGTTCCAACTTTCATAACTAAATTTGATATATCAAATAAACATTAAGGGCCTCTTTCTGTAAGTTGTTATGGTGCAAAATTAAATTAATATACCCGAAAGCTCTTTTAATATTATTATATATTCTTGTCTTAGAATAACTTATTACTGGACATTTAATCATTTCGAATGATACCTAAATGATGAACATCGGAAGGAATTTGGATATTCATATTTAATTTTTGTAACACCTTTTACAAAATTAAATATGAGTTTTTTTATCAATTTGAAAAACCATAAAAATGATACAAAAGAGAATAAAAATTAATATTTAAAGTGCTTTCGTATGTAGAAAAACTGTAAACTCAATTTTTAATTTGGCGATCCTCTTTGCAGGACTTTTAATTTCCAAAGGGTATAGATGTTTAAATATTTTATTTTCATACTTGAAAGAGACATACAAAGGCGATATGGATATCAAATGAAAGAGAATAACATATTTTAAAAATACTTTATTAATGCTTCTACACTTAAAGAAAAACGTACGTAACCGGAACGAAATTGTACGTTGTTGCTATGAATTTGGTCATTGAAAGTCAACCAACATCGGCAACGAACAAAGTTTCGTTGATGCAACGAATCTTGATTTAATGGAAATTATAGTTCCCCAACGAATATGTTCGATGTTGCAACAACTGTTCGTTGCTGCAACAATGTTCTTTCGTTACTGCAACAACTCTAATTCATTGGTGCAAGAACTTTGATTCGTTGCTGCAACAATGTTCTTTCGTTACTGCAACAACTCTAATTCATTGGTGCAACAACTTTGATTCGTTGCTGCAACAACTCTGTTTCGTTGCTACAACAACTCTGTTTCGTTGCTACAACAACTCAGTTTCATTGCTGAAACAATGTGGTTTTGAAAATATTCGTGGCATTAAATTAAAGATTTCCGTTGCAGTAACGAACGCCGACGTTAGTTGATTTTCAAAAACAAAATTCGTCCCGGCCTCGAACATTTTTCTTTCTGTATAGATAAGTTAGTTCCATGATGACCACCGGCAGTGGACTTCGAAGTGATTATTCGCAATAGCAGCTCAACTACTTAAGGTAGAACTCCAACAACGTGAATGAGAATTACTATCGAATACATCGCAAAAATACACACACACTAGAAAAACACATAATTTGTGTGTCTCCGATTGTTGCACGAACGAATAAATTGTTGCTGCAACGATATCAGTTTCGTTGCTGTAAAAACAATGATTATAATCAGAAATTCATAGATTTTTTGTATTAATTAAAGTTTTCCCATGTAAAAATGAAAGAGAGTATTTTCGTTGCATCAACGAATATTGAATTGTTGCAGGAACGAAACTACGAAAAGTACAAAAAATCGGTTTCATACCATAAACGTCCACAACGTGTCGGATTGTTGTGGGAACGTAATATTTCGATGCTGCAACGAAATGGCAATAACGAATCTAATTCATTGATGCAACGAACGGTTTTTCTTTCAGTGTATATGTATTAGTTTAGTTTTAACAACAATTTCATATTTTCCCCCTTATTTATTTAGTTTATTTATCTCTTACTATTTAAGGGAGAAAACTAGAAATGGTTGTTGATGCTAAACTAATACAGATAGAGGCATGCACTTTTTAGTATTTTTAACAAACATTCTTCTCGAAAGTATGGAACTAAATTGTTAAAACAAATATATCCTTTGGAAATTAAAAATTCTGTAAAAAGGAGAAAGATCACCAAATGAAAAACTCTCTCTTACATATTACCTCTAGTTACAATGCTACAACCAATTAATAGTAATTCAACAATTTTCAATGAATGTTTAGAAATGTGTTATTGAAAAGGACATATGTCATTTTTAGACTATTAATAATATTTACAACAGCTTTAATTAAATAGTATTAGTATTTAATTAATAGTATTGGTTAAGAGGAAAGTACTTTGCGTGGGAGGCATACAAAGAGATAAAGTGAGGTCATACACAAATTATTAATATTATTTTATTTTTAAGCGCATCCACAGGGAGGTGAACCTGGAATGCAGACTCCAAATTAATAGTGAGGAAGCCTGCAAAATACTCTGCGGTAGTTAGCATAAATCGATTGACACCTCAGCAAAGTCCATTAATATAATTCCACTGATACTTTTTGAAGAGGACATACTAGTATATAATTTATGGACTAGTAGTAACACCCACGAAATTTGTACTTTCTTTTGACTAATTCATACAATTAAATATACAGATTTTAGAAAAAAATATCTTTCCGTTACAAACGCAACGGCGAACCAAAATACAACCCCTACATTCGCGGATAAGAATTAGGACAGGAGGTAAGAACAGACTTTTTCTTAACTTACAAAGCATCACTTAAATGAACACTTGGCTTATCGGGTGTGTATTTTAGGCATCTTCCTCCACTGAGCCGGAGCCGACGGGAGGAAAGCCGGAAAGTCGAACACTTGCAGCTCATCTTTGTTGTGTGCGGAGCTTCTCAGAGCGTTTGCAAAGCAAATGTGACCAAATTAAAGAAAGGCGAGTGCAAACAAACAACAAGACAAACAGAGAAGATGACGGTGGGGGCAGTAGATGGCAGGTCCAAAACGAAAATCCCTAGTGTTGATGACCAGTGAATGTGCAAGAATTGCTGCTGTTGCCGGTGTTGCATTGCGAACGCATCTTCCGACAGGAACAGCAACAACAACATCAAGAACAACAGCAACAGCGCTGACATTGATAATAATATGGCGCGTTAAATTTAATCTTCTTAAGAACTCAACTCAACTCCACTCAAATCATCTACCATCCTTAGTGCTGTTGCCGGTTGCAGCCAAAGAACCCAACCGCATAAAAACAGCTAAAGAAGTTGTTTTTAAGCTTAGCTCAACAGCAACATATCATCAGAGTATTAAAAGCAGACCAAGTTCATGTCCACGGCCAAAGCCATAGCCACGCAAATAAGTATGCAGTAGTCTTTGGCATCACTACGCATCATTATCAACGAAATTCCCCGCCCGTTTGTGAGCTGCTATTGTGGTCGGCTGGCATTGGTGTTTCTCAAAACACACAAGCTCAGAGCTCAGTCAACAAAAGCTGAGCTATGTTCGGCCGGTTGGACTCTAATATATACCCTTCTCGGTAGTAATATTGTCGCAACGACATACCCTTCTAGACTTTAAAGAAAACCAACCTATGTATAGTATACATTGTATACCCTACACCACTTGGTGAAATAGGGTATTATAAGTTAGTTACACTCCAAATAATCTTTTATTAGTGGAATCACCAGCTGAGTCGATTTAACGAGGTCTGTCCGTCCGTCCGTTTATCTGACCGACTGTTGTCCAGGTTTCAGATCAAAATACAGGTTGCATTTGTTGTCCGATCACCATGAAAATTAGTAAAGCAAGTTTTGGACGGTGTTGAATGGGTTCAGATTTAGGAATAGCATCTATACAAATATCCCTGCGAATTATACAGTTACCGTTCTAGATACCACAAATTACGTCTAATTTACCATGTTATATTTTTACTACAAATGCCTATCGTTAAAGTGGTTCATCCATTATAAATCTGGTGGTAAGGATATATAGCAAATTACAGTCCCATATCCAAATAAAGTAATATTCCTCATGTTTTTGAGCTGAACTATATTTTACTGTCAACTCTTTAATTAACTAATCTAGCAGTCTTTTCTCATTATAATATTTCTAACTTTGAAAATGGATGTCAACTTGACACAGATCTCACCAAAAACGTTGATAAATTTTTGCCCTGTTCTATTAATACGTTTTTTATACCCTCCACCTCCAGGATGGGGGTATATTCACTTTGTCATTCCGTTTGTAAGACCTTGAAATATTCATCGGAGACCCCATAAAGTATATATATTCTGGGTCGTGGTAAAATTCTAAGACGATATAGCCATGTCCGTCTGTCTGTATGTTGAAAGCACGATAGCGGCCGAACGAAATGAGCTAGGAGGTTCAAATTTTTCCTAAATGTGTCTTATGGTTGTAGATCGGTTGGGATTGGAAGTGGTCGAACTCGGCCCAGAGGGAAACATTTTACCCTCACAAGGACTGAAAATACCCCTAATATTTAGAGTATTTCAGCATGTTTTTTGAATATATTAGCTTGTATTTACTTGATATTTTCAATGCGCATTCCCTTTATAGCATAAAAGGGCACCATAGAGTGATTGCTATTTGTAGGGGGCGAAATGGGACAAAAAGGGATAAAAATGGTACCTATCAAACGACAACAGATAGAAACACGAAATTTGGCGTGTACATTCCTCTAATAGAGTAGATACATAATATAAGAGTATTTTTTATAAATTCGTACTTTTAAGATGTTAAATGGTGATAGAGGGATAAAAATAGTACTAACTTAACGGCTGCACCTAGAATAATGAAATTCGATGTATACATACCTCTGATTGCGTAGACACGTAAAATAAAAGAACTTTCCAAAATTCGTACTTTTTGGGGTTCAAATGGCAAAAGGGGATAAAAATAGTACCTACCAAATGAGCGCAGCTAGAATCATGAAATTCGGAGTATACATTCTTCTGACTGCGTAGACACGAAAAATAAAACGTTTTTTTCCAAATTTGTACTTTCAATGGATACAATGGCTACAGGGGATAAAAATAGTACCAACTAAACGAATACTGCTACAATGATGAAATTCAGTGAGTACGTCCCTCTAATTGTGTAGATACGTAAAATAAAGAGATTTAGATAGTCGTACTCTTGAGGGGGCAAAATTGGAAAAAGGGGATAAAAATGGTACCAATAAAATGGCCGCTAATAGAATCGTGGAATTCGTGTATACATTCCTTTGACTGCATAGCCATGTAAAATATTTTTTTTTTCAAATTCGTACTTTTTTTTGTTGCTTTTACGACAAAAAATGGTAGAATCATGAAGTTGTCTTATACAGCGTACGTGAGAGATAAGGTATTTTCAAAATTTATACATTTGAAATTAAAATAGGATGGAAATACAACCAACCAAAGGACTATAGCTGAAAATACACTCTGTCCCCCAATATTTAGGGTATTTATGATTTCTGCCTTATATTTACTTTATGAATTGAAGTATTATTTCCATTATATATACATTATATAAAAATATTGGTAGCCTTGGTTTATTAATTACATTTCTGATTTTCATACATTTGAAATTTGTGGCAGACATTCCTCTTGTAGCTTGGAAGCAACACAAAGAAAATAAATGGGACAAAAACGGATAAAATATGGTACCAATGTACATCCCTCTAATTGCATAGACACGTCAAATAGAGGGATTTTTCGATATTCGTACTTTTAAGGGATATAATTAAAAAAGGGATAAAAATGGGACCTACCAAACCGCTGAAGTTGAAATCATGAAATTCGGTCTACACATTCTGACTATGAAGACTCGAAAAATGTTTTTTTCGAAATTTGTACATTTGGTCGGGGAATGGGCCGAATCTGGGGATATCTTTAAAATTTATACTTTTCTTATCACTTTGTCTGTATCTGGAAATGCTTCTTTCTAATGGCGACTGACAATCGCCTAATATTCAGGCATGTTCACTTTCACAATTTCAGCATTTTATTTATATGTAGTAGTCGATTTTAAACAGTGCGCATAAGTATACATTATAGTTTGAAATAGTAAACAAATATAGTAATGTGCATAAAAATATCACAATTTTCGTAATATGATACTGTGCTTCTATTTAAAGTCGACATCCTTTAATCTGTGGAATGTACTCCGTGGTGGAGGGTATATAAGATTCGGCCCGGCCGAACTTAACGCCTTCTTACTAGTTTTTTTCTCATTTCGTGTGAGATGTCATGATTTTTTTTTTGGAATTGAAAATAATTGTAGTGGTCCAATTATTTTCAATTCCAAAAAATAAAATCATGACATCTCACACGAAATGAGAAAAAAATAATTAAAATCGAATTATAAAAAATTAAATATATTTTTTTGTCATAGAAAAAAAAGAGTGAAAAAATGAAGTGTGACTTAAGACCCTAAATATGTTGAGACCAAGAGAGCCATGAGAGCCATGGCCGAACAGTTGAACGAAGTTAAGAAATCCATTCAAACTTTGTAGTAATATTTTTCCCAAAATTAGTTTAAGGCCGAGAATGGGCAAAATTGCCACTACACTTCTGTACGGTCCACACAAATGGTTCATATTGCGTTGGAGTAGTTATTTATCAACTATGTAAGCGTAAAAATGATTAGAAACAAATCTCTACATTTTTGTGTAAACGTTCGCTTGCAATGGTGACGTTGTTAATCATACAAAATTTTAAATATAATGAAGTTGAAGTTGTTAGAAATGTTTTGCTGTGTGTGTTCAAACCCCTCATCGTGAATCACATCAACGTCAATCAACATACTTACCAACCAGCACTTATTTATTAAATTTTTGTAGTTATTTTTCAACTTTTTGTAGGCGTGCGTAAAAGTACTTATTCTTCAACTTTTTGTAAGCGTGCTTGGATGTACTTATTTCTTTTCAATTCCTTTATAAAAATAATTAGAAACGGATCCGAAAAATAAGTAGTGTAGACTTTTGGTATAGGCTAGGTATTAGGTATTGTGATTTTTATAACTTCCCATTATTCAAAATGATGACTTATGGCTCTTCTTGACGCTCCCGCGATTTTTTTCTAAATTATTGGTCTGAAAATCTTTAATTTGGAGTAAAATCTTAAAGATGGGACAACCTTTATCGAACATACATCCTACTTAAGGTTTGTATTTTCCCGGGCAACGGTAATTATTTTTTCAATTTCCCTGGACATCACCGGAAATCGTCAACATATTGTCTACCATGAGTTAATCTTATTTTTTCCAATGAAATATTCACATTTTATTAAAGTAAAATAAATATTTATTTCACAATAAACCTGTTACAGAAATCTTATAATAAGGTGCAATATGAGATCAATTCAAACATATTTTCAAGATTCAAAATTAATTAAATGTATGTACATTTGAATTAAACCTGATAAGATATTTCTTATTTTATTGGAAAATGTGGACGCTACGGAGAGCGATCGTTCACATTTAACAGATGTAGGCTGAATAGTCAGTAGAGCATTAAATAAAATGTTTAAATCATATTTTCTTCGTCCTGTCGGTTCGGAAACTTTAGTTTTTAGACAGCTATTTTGACTTTTTAATACAATATTGTTGCATGCGTTTTCTATAGCATTGATTAAAATATTATATATATATTCAAACGATTGACTTCATTTATTTTTGCCGCCTTAAATCTACGTTTTCCGGATTTTAAATTTTGTGTTGTCATTTATTTTGGTTTAAGACCAAAGGTTGTGCTGAAGTCTTCAGAAGAACCCAAAATTAGCAAAAAGGCAAAGTGAGACCCTTATTGTTGCTGTTAAAAGTTGACTGCGCAGTTTCGATGGGCGCTATCCCATCTCGTCAGAACTTTCGCAACGAATGTATGTCTTTGACTAAAATCAGGGTTCATATTAGTACCAGCGGTCAGATACGACAAATGAAAAGCGCTGATAAACAAAATATTCCACCGAACTAAGTCGACACACTAAAAATCTCACTTTTCCAAATCCGAAAAAGTGTTTTTTGGGTGCATGTCCGAATGCAGCTTAAACATTTTTTGTCATATAACTGCTATATTTGTCATACCTAACTAGAAGCGATACGAGCTAAATTATTCTACATATTTAATTTTTTTGTGGAAATGGTGAAAAAATATGTAAAAGTTACTACTGAATTCCCGTAGGAATTTCCCGGCGAAAAGTGGCAACATCACCCAGTATAAAGGGTAGGATTTTTATGATTATAATGCTATTTTGATCCACTTTTATAAAATTGGCAATAACTTCCAATAGCATTGCTATCATTGGTGATAAAATTCTTTTGGCCAATGTGGATGTGGTTTTAAGCAGTTGAGGCCACAACTGATCTTCTGCACGAGTGAGTAAATGAAATAAACTCATGCGACTCGAACTCGCTTATAATAGGCCACAGCTGAATATTTCTAAGCAGTTACAAATGCAGTAACAAAATTAATATGATCTCCATTATCTGGAGGGGAGTAAAAAAAATTATTTCGAAATCATATTTTCCTGATGTTGGTTGGCGCTGTTTGCATTCATTTGCCAAAGTGGAACTCTTCACTGCGGGAGCAGATCATAAAATAAGAAACGGCTTCTTTTACAGCAGCCATACGGTGGTAAGTGAGAGCACGTTAACAGACCAGACCAGGACATACCAGAGACCCATGCATTAAGACCACAAGTATACGCCGAATAAACAAACGTACAAAACAGCAATAACAACATCAAAATAAAACAGTTTACAGTGATGATGGTAGCCAGCTTTTTATATGACGGGCCATATATACTCATATAACATTGTGGCAATTCTATGATATTTGTTGATGTTGGACGTTGGGGTGACCATCAATGATTAGGTTTTATATATTGAGTTCGAGCTGAGTTGGAGAGAAGGAGAATTAATACTAATGAATGTATTTTGTTTATGGATGTCCTTCAGAAGGATAGTCGACTTTTTAATTATTTTTATACAGAAGAGATTCTCTAGATTTTTTATATAAAAATTTGGGGAGATGGGACTATATTATATCAAATTTGATCGGATCTGTATCTGAATACCACTTATTGCTGTGAAATATACGAAAACGGAGGACGTTTCTTAGGCTCTGAATCAAAACATTGTTTAAGAACATTTATAATGTGTGCTTGAAATTCATCGCATCTATTATTCGAGCCGAAAAAAGATATGGGCGTGGCTACAAGTGGGCACTCAAAATACCATTTTTGTCCTCTCTTTGCTTCCCTCCTACAACAATACCGTTGTATACTTCAAACCACTGGTCAGCTGGTCACCTTAGCGTAGCAGAGATTTCTTCTTTAATTATACTCAAGCGAATTGGTTTCTTGGTCCAGAACACAACGGGCTATGTTGTGCGGTGTTGTGCATCTCTGTTACAAACCCAACCATGGATGAAAAAAATCATAATCGTCAACATCATCCGTAGTCATATGCCAACTTATTTAGGACTTACTTGCGGATGCGGCGATGGACGGTGTCGGTCGGCGTCGCTGATGGTGCCGGTGGGATTATTATTTGAAAGAGCACTCCACCAAATCCACACAGAACAACTGAAGCCAAGCGATCAGCCATTCAGCCAGCCAGCCAGCCATCAAGCCCGTCAATGGGCCAGTGTGTTGATGATTTTGGCATTAATTTATGAGTGCGTTTGTGTGGGGCTCAATTGATGAGAGGAGGATGAGAACGAATACCCTGTGAATACTGTGGCATTAAGGAACCGAAACTGAAAAAAAAACAACACAATGGTTGGGACCAACCACACTTGCACAAAGCTCCGGCGAACAATGAAATGAAAGAAATACGCGCAGGCGCACTTAGTCGCCACCGTCATCGGCATCGCCATCACCAGCATCATCATCATCATCATCTTGAACAACTCGAGGCTCGTCAATTCGACTCAATGTCTTTGATTCTATCTTAATATGACGTTGAACTGTCTTGTATCATTTGATGATTTGCTTGTTTATTTCTGTTAAATTTCCTTTAGCCGCAGCAGCAGCAGCACCAGCAGCGCCAAATCAAACGTCCATTTCATATGAATGTTTACGACATTTATGCCACATTTAATTGTTGGCGTTGGCATCTTCTCATGCTCAGTTTGTATTTTTTTGTCTTTATGGAAAAAGATTTGTTTTGTCAGCCAACTCTTTACAGGATATTTGGCATTACAAAGTCTTATGGAGACTCTCTGGCCAGATTAGTGGATGTGGTCATGCGAGAAACTCTTTTAGAAACAAGTGCATTTTAGCCGCATGGCTCTGAATCAGAGTCAGAGTCTGAGTGTGTTTGTGTTGTGTTTGATGACCGATAATTAGCATATGTTTTGACGTTAAGAATTAAGGCTTTAAGTGTTGATTTTATTATGTTTGTTTCAACAGTTTCTTTGACAGGCGATATACAAGCATGAACATACATATTTCTTTGCCGTTGCTCTGATCATCATCGCCAATGGCAACGCAATCGGCTCTAGAAAAAAATAAACTGTTAAATTGCATTAATCCAATTTTTATGCAATTTCCGGGCGTAATGATTTAATGAGATCTATGAATAGCCATAAACTTCTGTTGATGACAGTTTAGTTTGGAATATATCGCATTAGTCATAATCTAAAGTCGGACAGTGCTGACTATAAATGTAGTTCTTATAGATTATAATCTATAAGAACCAATCATTGAATGTCTTTATAAATTTCGGAAACATTCGAATTATGGATGCGATAAATTCATTTGTAATTAATATTAAGACTATTCATACAAATATTCTTGCAGACTCCTTACCAGGCCTATCATTTACAATGGTTTGACAGAATATTTGTAGTTTTTTGGAGTACCAATACCGAGGGAAGTACCCTACGAGATGTGGGGACCAATATCATAGACAATACAATTTATTATTGACTGTTCAAGTGTTTGAATTTATGATCCATTGCTTGGGCTTTTGATAGATAACTTTGAGCGATATGTGATCATTATACCCTCACTCTATAGAATAGGAGGGTATATATCATTTGGGACAGAAAAAAGTGCAACACATTGAAGGAGTGACTAAAGACCCCAAGTATGTTTGGACCAAATCCGTTTCTGAACTTTTTAAGGTGTTTAAGACATATCCGTCCGTCCGTCCGTCTGGCTGGCTGGCTGGTGTACACGATAACTCTCGAAAGGAGTTAAGGAATCGATTCAAACATTGCGCATCGTAATATTTTTCCAAACTTGGGCGAAATTGTCACGCCCCTTGTGGTACCTCCCACACAAATAGCCCATATTCCAATGTTTAATTAAAGCCCATATAACTTCCACATGGATAATCGGAATCAGCTATATTTTGTTATTTGATAATGTTTTCATAATCACTTTAAGTGTACTAAACATCACGGGTTTTGCTACGCCCCTTCCAGTACCTCCCACACAAAACTACGTAAAATTAAAACTGTTATAACTTTTATACTGATGATCGGAATACTGTGAAATTTGATATTTAGCAATGTTTTTTTAGTCGTTACATTCGCATGGAATATGGGCGAACTTGTCACACCTCCTCTGGTTCCTCCCACACAAAGTGGCATAAACTTTCGTTACAATAAAACCTATATAACATCCATACGGGTAGTTAAAATCATTTGAAACTAGATATTTAAGTATGCTTTTATAGTCACTTTAAACCTAAAAAATATTTACGCTTTAGCCACGCCCCTTCTTGTACCTCCCACACAATTGTCGCTATCCTAGGTAATATTAATATTAATATTACTTCTATACTGGTGCATGGAATGCACTATGACTTGACATTTGATCATGTTTTTATAATTGTTTTATGAATGTGGGAACTTATACCATGTTATACGAACCTCCTAGTACCTTCCACACAAATTTTCCTGCCCTACATAAAATTTTATTCCTTATAACTTCCGCATATATGTTCTCTGAGAGTGAGGATATATATAAGTCGGTTTAGCCGACTGAAGATTATTTACTTTATTCCAAATTTCTGATTTTATTGGAAAGGTTGAACTTTGTCATTCAATAATGGAACACAATATCATTCATGTGACTACCAGGACTGGCTGTGAAGTACTTCATCCGATCAAACCAATTATTTAGTACAGCCCAAAATCCACAACAAACAGTGCCTCGTTTTGGATGCATTGTCTTCTCAAAATTGCTGTATGCGGCAATTTTGCTTATGGACATAGCCACCGAGATGAAAATGAGCTTCATGAAGGCTGCACTGAAGAACGATCTCTGCTCTCTTTCATACAGTACAGTACAGTGGCCCACCCTATACAATGGTTTGATTTTTTCCACCACACCCACCTCGAGCATATTCGAAACAATTGCATATTTTAAATTTTTTGACATACCAAGATTAACAAGCAATATAAATTGATTAAGTTCTAGGGAAGAATCCTTAGATAAGTTGGGCCTTTAGACCGATATAAAATTTCGTTCTCAAAGATGGATTCCCATCTTGAGGGAAATACCCTTTGATATATGGGGCTATATACCAATATCACAGACAATACAATTTAATGTAGACGTCTCAAGAATTTCCAAATTTCTCCCAAAAGGTGGCGAGTGGCGTGAAATCATTATATGCGATTGCGAAGATTTGCTAACGTCATCTACAGAGAGCTTTCATTTTATTGTCTTAACAGGTTTTGCTGAGGATAGTCCGGGCTTTCTTTTCGTTAGTGATATTCCACACAAGCCTTAAGTAGACTGTTCTTGATATATAGTGATGACAACCTCATCATTTTGGCAGAAGTACCTACGAACTCCATGAAAAACAATTACCTTGAGGGGCTGTCGAGATTTTCCGAGAATCAGAAAAAGCTACTGTACGTCGATATGTGCGAGAGAAATTTAATTCATACTTTCTGGGAATATCTGGGAGTTATCTTCTAGAGTATATAAAAACGGTGCCTTAATGCATTACTATCTTATATAATAGATTTGAATTAATCAGGCACATTGGCCTGTTGTGGAATATATTCATTTTGTTATTCCGTTTGTAATAACTTGAAGTATACAACGGAGACCCGATAAGGAGCGTTTCAGTCATGTCCGTCTGTCTGTTGAAAGCACGCCCACCTCCTCCAAATTCACACCAAACTGTGACTCGTTAGTCACGTTCTCAATAATCACTTGTGGGTTCTCTGAACCCCATATGCAGCAATTTTGCTTATTGACAAAATGAAAATTAGCTTCATCTGAAAACATGAAAATTTTCCACGTAAATGTCTTACAGTTTGCATTAAAGACTCACTACTTTGGGAATAAGTTTTTAATATTTCCCAATTTGGTTGGACCATATAACGTCCGTTTTTGCAAATGTCAAACATAGACCAGAATAAACAAGTAAGAAGGCGTTAAGTTCGGCCGGGCCGAATCTTATATACCCTCCACCACGGAGTGCATTCCACAGTATTACCAGCAGATTAAAGGATGTCGACTTTACATAGAAGCACAGTACCATATTACGAAAATTGTGATATGTTTATGCACATTACTATATTTGATTACTATTTCAAACTATAATGTATACTTATGCGCACTGTTTAAAATCGACTACTATATATACATAAAATGCTGTAATTGTGAAAGTGAACATGGCTAAATATTAGGCGATTGTCAGTCGCCATTAGAAAGAAGCATTTTCAGATAAAGACAAAGTGATCAGAGTGATCAGAAAGTATAAATTTTAAAGATATCCCCATTCCCCATATCCCCAGATTCGTCCCATTCCCCGACCAAATGTACAAATTTCGAAAAACCCCTTTTTTCGAGTCTTCATAGTCAGAATGTATACACCGAATTTCATGATTTCAACTTCAACCGTTTGGTAGGTCCCACTTTTATCCCTCTTTTTAATTATATCCCTTAAAAGTACGAATTTCGAAAAATCTCTCAATTTTACGTGTCTACGAATTATTGGGACGTACACACCGAATTTCATGACTTAAACTTTTATTCCATGCTTTATTTTCTTTGTGCTGTTCCCAAGCTACAAGAGGAATGTCCGCAACAAATTTTAACTGTATGAAAATCAGAAATTTAATTAATAAGCCAAGGCTACCAATATTTGTATACTATGTATATATATAACGGAAATAATACTTCAATTCATAAAGTAAATATAAGGGAGCAGTAATAAATATTGGGGGATAGCGAGCGTACAGTCGTTTGGTTGGTTGTATTTCCATACTATTTTAATTTCAAAGTATAAATTTTGAAAATACCTTATCTCTCACGTAGGCAGTATAAGACAACTTCATGATTCTACCATTTTTTGTCGTAAAAGCAACAAAATAAAGTACGAATTTGGAAAAAAAATATTTTACGTGGCTATGCAGTCAGAGGAATGTATACACCGAATTCCATGATTCTATCAGCGGCCATTTTGTTGGTACCATTTTTATCCCCTTTTTCCAATTTTGCCCCATCAAGAGTACGACTATCTAAACTCTGTTTATTTTACGTATCTACATAATTAGAGGGATGTACACACCGAATTTCATCATTCTTGCCGTATTCGTTTAGTTGGTACTATTCTTATCCCCTGTAGCCATTGTATCCCTTGAAAGTACGAATTTGGAAAAAAACGTTTTATTTTGCGTGTCTACGCAGTCAGAGGAATGTATACTCCGAATTTTATGATTTTAGCTGAGGTCATTTGGTAGGTACTATTTTTATCCCCTTTTTCCATTTGAACCCCAAAAAGTACGAATTTTGGAAAGTTCTTTTATTTTATATGTCTACGCAATCAGAGGAATGTATACATCGAATTTCATTATTCTAGGTGCAGTCGTTAGGTTGGTACTATTTTTATCCCTCTATTCCCATTTAACCCCTTAAATGTACGAATTTAGAAAAAATACTTTTGTATTATGTATCTACTCTGTTAGAGGAATGTACACGCCAAATTTCGTGTTTCTATCTCTTGTCGTTTGATAGGTACCATTTTATCCCTTTTTGTCCCATTGCGCCCCCTACAAATAAAAAACACTCTATGGTGCCCTTGTATGCTATATCAAGTAAATCAAGTTGCAAATATCAAGTAAATACAAGCTAATATGTTCAAAAAACATGCTGAAATACTCTAAATATTAGGGGTATTTTCAGTTCTTGTGAGGGAAAAATTTTTCCCTCTGGGCCGATTTCGCCCACTTTCAATTCCAACCGATCTACAACCATAAGACACATTTAGGAAAAATTTGAACCTCCTAGCTCATTTCGTTCGTCCGCTATCGTGCTTTCAACAGACAGACAGACGGACATGGCTATATCGTCTTAGAATTTTACCACGACCCAGAATATATATACTTTATGGGGTCTCCGATGAATATTTCAAGGTGTTACAAACGGAATGACAAAGTGAATATACCCCCATCCTGGAGGTGGAGGAGAACTGACAATATTCAATAATAGGTTTTAACTTCGTATGAGAGGTGCCACGCCCACTTTTCCTATACCGCCCATTTTTGGTACAACTATGCACATTGATGCTAGATGCACTTACACAAAATTTCAGCACTCTAGGTGTCATAGAACTGACAATATTCAATAATAGGTTTTAATTTCGTATGGGAGGTGCCACTTTTCCAATACCGCCCCTTTTTGACACAACTGTACAGACTAATAATTAGTGAACTTTCACAAAAATTCAAGACTCTAGCTACAACAGTATTCCGAATATGCTAATTTATAAAAAACGAATAAATCCTCAAATTGTGTGGGAGGTGCCACGCCCACTGAAAATATCAACCACCACAAAATATCCACCGGTTCAGCATGAACATACTGTGAAAATTTCAAGAAGATCGGTTCAGTAGTTTAGGCTGCTATAAAGAACAAACAAACAAACAAACATACAAACACAGATTCATTTTTATATATATAGATTGTAAAAACTTCGCACATTCCATTTCCCGTATCCCGGGAAATTCGTACGGGAATCCCGCGGGAATTCATTAGAAAATTTTTCATATTTCTCGCATATTTTTATACCCTCCACCTCCAGGATGGGGGTATATTCACTTTGTCATTCCGTTTGTAACACCTTAAAATATTCATCGGAGACCCCATAAAGTATATATATTCTGGGTCGTGGTAAAATTCTAAGACGATATAGCCATGTCCGTCTGTCCGTCTGTCTGTTGAAAGCACGATAGCGGCCGAACGAAATGAGCTAGGAGGTTAAAATTTTTCCTAAATGTGTCTTATGGTTGCAGATCGGTTGGGATTGAAAGTGGGCGAAATCGGCCCAGAGGGAAAAATTTTTCCCTCAAAGGACTGAAAATACCCCTAATATTTAGAGTATTTCAGCATGTTTTTTGAACATAATAGCTTGTATTTACTTGATATTTGCAATTCGCATTCCCTTTATAGCATAAAAGGGCACCATAGAGTGATTTTTATTTGTAGGGTGCGAAATGGGACGAAAAAGGGATAAAAATAGTACCTATCAAACGACAACAGATAGAAACACGAAATTTGGCGTGTACATTCCTCTAATAGAGTAAATACATAATATAAAAGTATTTTTTCTAAATTCGTACTTTTAAGGGATTAAATGGGGATAGAGGGATAAAAATAGTACCAACTTAACGGCTGCACCCAGAATAATGAAATTCGATATATACATTCCTCTGATTGCGTAGACACGTAAAATAAAAGAACTTTCTAAAATTCGTACTTTTTGGGGTTCAAATCGAAAAAGGGGATAAAAATAGTACCTACCAAATGACAGCAGCTGAAATCATGAAATTCGGAATATACATTCCTCTGACTGCGTAGACACGCAAAATAAAACGTTTTTTTCCAAAATTCGTACTTTCAAGGGATACAATGGTTACAGGGGATAAAAATAGTACCAACTAAACGAATACAGCTGGAATGATGAAATTCAGTGTGTACATCCCTCTAATTGTGTAGATACGTAAAATAAAGTGATTTTAGATAGTCGTACTCTTGAGGGGGCAAATTGGAAAAAGGGGATAAAAATGGTACCAACAAAATGGCCGCTGATAGAATCACGGAATTCGGTGTATACATAGCATAGCCACGTAAAATATTTTTTCTTCCAAATTCGTACTTTATTTTGTTGTTTTTACGACAAAAAATGGTAGAATCAGGAAGTTTAAAAAATTATACTTTTGAAATTAAAATAGGATGGAAATACAACCAACCAAACGACTGTAGCTGAAAATTTACTTTATGAATTGAAGTATTATATCCATTACATATATATAATACAAATATTGGTAGCCTTGGCTTATTAATTAAATTTCTTATTTTCATACAGTTTATTTCCTCTTGTAGCTTGGAAGCACCACAAAGAAAATAAATTGGACAAAAAGGGATAAAATATGGTGCCAATGATACGACAACAGCTAGAATCATAAAATTCGGTGTGTACATCCATTTAATTGCATAGACACGTAAAATAGAGGGATTTTTCGAAATACGTATGGGGCGAATGGGGATATCATTAAAATTTATACTTTTCTTATCACTTTGTCTGTATCTGAAAATGCTTCTCCCTAATGACGACTGACTATCGCCTAATATTTAGGCATGTTCACTTTTACAATTTCAGCATTTTATTTATATATAGTAGTCGATTTCAAATAGTGTGCATTATAGTTTGAAATAGTAAACAAATATAGTAATGTGCATAAAAATATCACAACTTTCGCAATATGGTACTGTGCTTCTATGTAAAGTCGACTTCCTTTAATCTGCTGGTAATACTATGGAATGCACTCCGTGGTGGAGGGTATATAAGATTCGGCCCGGCCGAACTTAACGCCTTTTTACTTGTTTCCCATCAATTCCACAAAAAAAATTTTAAATGTTGTATAAAAATTTAGATAACATAGCTTTTAATCAGATATGTCAAATATTGCAGTTGGGTGACAAAATATTTTAAAGCTGCGTTCGGATATAGACTCAAAATCCACTTTTTCGGAGTTTTCCTGTCAAGCTATGAAAAAAATAAAATCCGGGAAAAATAGATTTTGGGTGTGTATCCGAACGCCAAAAATAAAGAATTTAAAGTTTTTGATGCGACAGGACAAAGAACAAACATTTCTTAATGTTATACTCACTATAAATGTGAACGATCATTCTCCATCGCGTCCACATTTTCCAATAAAATAAGAAATATCTAATCTTTAATTAATTACATTGCATTGCGCTTTATTATATGAATTCTGTAACAGTTTCGTTGTGAAATATATATTTATTTTACTTTAATAAAATGTGAATGTTTCATTGGAAAAAATAAGCTTAACTCATGGTAAACAGTATGTTGACGATTTCCCGTGTTGTACCGGGATCCCGGGAAATTGAAAAAATAATTCCCGTTTCCCGGGAAATAAAAAGTACGGGAAAATGCAAACCCTAGTGGTGAGGTACCAGAAGGGGCGAGACTAAAGCGTAAATATTTTTTTGGGTTTAAAGTGACTATAAAAACATTTTCAAATATCAAATTACAAATGATTTTGTCTACCGGTATGGATGTTATGTCGGTTTTTTTGTAACAAAAGTTTTTGCCACTTTGTGTGGGAGGTATCACAAGGGGTGTGGCAATATTCCATGCGAATGTAACTTCTATTAAAGCATTGCCAAACATCAAATTTCTTATTATTCCGTTCATCAGTATAGAAGTTATAACAGCTTTAATTTTACGAAGTTTAGGGTGATTTGTCTGGGAGATACTGGAAGGGGCGTAGCAAAACCAACGTAGTAGACTTAAAGTGATTATTTTAAAACATTATCAAATATCAAAATATGGCTGATTCCGACTATTTGTGTTGAGGTTATATTTGTTTTAATTTAGCATAGGAATATGGGTCATTTGTGTGGGAGGTACCTGAAGGGGCGTGGAAATTTCGCCCATCTTCGAACTTAAACTAAGTTTGGAAAAATATTACCATGTGCAAATTTTGAATTGATTCCTTAACTCCTTTCGTGAGTTATCGTGTACACCAGTCAGCCAGACGGACGGACGGACATGGCTCAAACAGCTTAAAAAGTCGTGAAACGGATTTGGTCCAAACATACTTGGGGTCTTAAGTCACTCCTTCGACGCGTTACACTTTTTTTCTGTCCCAAATGATATATACCCTCTTACTCTGTAGAGTGAGGGTATAATTAATGTTAATTTGTTGCTAGTTTTTAAAATATCATAGTAAATACTTGGTGACAATATTTGCAAAAATAGTTATATATAATAGTTTCTTCAGTTCCTATATTTTTCATGCGGGAAACACCGGAATGCAAATACTAATTATGAACGCATTCAACCTAAACTTCTTCTTATTATTAAGTTTAATGTGCCAATTTGGCTTCATAAATTGAAAAAAATCGTACTTTCCCGGAATGAATTGTGCCATTGTAAGTCTATATTGAACTTTGCTGCCACATCGACATTTGTCCAAGGCCATTATATTGGATGATATGGCAGGTTAATTCGGATCATCAAACCAAAATGTCAGCGAATATTTAATTTTCTTAACCGGAAATAACGAGTGAAAAAATCCATCTTCATATAATTTTTAACAAAACCTGCTTAGTTAAACAACCATAATCCAAAAGACACAAATACATACTTATGCTTTCCTCCTGATTTTCACATAAACTTGAAAATCGTCCACAATCTATGATTATGTTGAAAATCGCCGCCAGGCTTTCACTTGTAGCTTAAGTGAATGTGTGTAAGAGTTTCTGAAGAGCATTCCACAAAACAGTAGCCTTACAAGTGATCCGGCCACTGAGGTTCTTGTCGTTGTTCACAAACCCTCTTTAACTGTTGGCCAATATCATATTTTTTATATATAATTTGCAATTGTAAACATACAGAAAGAGACAAATGAATGTAGGTAGGATGGTTGTAGGTTGGTTGGTAGACGGTGTATGGCACTGGAGAAAACACACCAAAAGAAGGCGTTGAGTGGGCTTACTTATCAATGCACTGTTGGAGAGAAAAAGCCCAATGGCCATTTAAGCGTTAATCATGTCACAAACGGGGTACAACAGATGAAATGGTACGCGTGCGCTTTAAACGTTGCAACTGATAAAGTATTTAGACGGGTAGTAACCGACAATGCAAAATAACCTATAACACTGTGAAACTTGTTCGAAAATAACATGGTTCTGACAAAGGATTCTGATAGAAAAGGTAAAAAACGTATGGTGATCAAATTTGAAGATGTAGTCAATATTACGAGGAATATTTGTGTGTAACATTTTAACCCTATATCTCCTCAATACAGGGGTCTTTTTGGTCCCTTTTGTGCTAAAGAGTAAAAAACACCCCTAAATCAAGGGTTTAGCGGGTAAAAAGGTTCTACAAAAATATTTCCCATATAATTCTACTATAAGTCTCTGAATACACCAAAACATAAAACTCAAGTAAATGCCAGAAATAAATCAAAACTTATAAATCATTTTAAAGTTAATTTTGCACTTTTTCCCAAATGGTGCTAAATTCTCCCACAAAAGTGTGTTTTAAGGCGGTGGTGTGAATGGAAAAAATATTCTACATCAAATTTCATTATAAGTCACCGAACAAAAGAAATAGATTTACATTTTTGTATATAAATATGCATACTTCAATATTTCACCCTTTTGCATATTGTTATGATCAATCTTCATAGGAAACCTTGTGAGCCTTACATTTTAAGTATATGATGTGTTCAGGAATATTACTTAAACCACCACGAGGAACATTTTTGTGGAACATTTAAACCCTCTAACTCCACACTATAGGGGTCTTTTTGGTCCCATTTGGGCAAATGGGAATAAACACCCCTAAAATAGAGGTTTAACGGGTCAAAATATGCTACAAAAATGATTGCCATAAAATTCTACTATAAGCCTTGAATACATCAAAACTCAACTTAAATGCCAGAAATTATACAAAACTTACAATTCATTTTAGGGTTAATTTCGAGCTTTTTCGAATTGCCACTTAAATGTCCCACAAATGTGAATTTTAGGGGGAAGGTGTGAATGGAAAAAATAATCTACGTCAAATTTCACTATAAGTCAACGAACAAAAGAAAGCTATAGATATAATAGATATAAACAAAATTGCAGTTCCATTTTGGGCACTTAATCATGAATATTTAAATATTCCCCCTTTTGCGCATTCTTATGATGGATCTGCACGGGAAACCTTGTGATCATTCAATTTTAAGTCTAGGATGTGTTCCCTAATATTACTTAAAACACTTCGAGGAAGATTATTATGCAGCATTTTAACCCTCTAGCTCCTCAATGTAGGGGTCTTTTTGGTCCCTTTTGTGCAAAGGAGTAAAAACCCCCCTAAAATAGAGGTTTAACGGGTTGAAATATTATTCAAAAATATTTGCCATATAATTCTACAATGAATACACCTAAACTCAACTTCAATGCAGAAAAAACTAAAAACTTAAAATTCATTTTTAGGGTAATCTCGTACTTTTTCCCAAGTAGCACTAAATTGTCCCACAAAGGTGATTTTTAGGGGGGTGGTGTGAATGGAAAAAATATTTTACGTCATATTTCAGTATAAGACACCGAACAAAAGAAATCTGTATATATAATATATATAAACAAAATTTCAGTTCCAACTTGGGTATTTAAAAAATAATATTTCAATGTCCCCCCTTTCTGTAAATTCTTATAATGAATCTTCACAGGAAACCTTGTGATCCTTACATTTTAGGTATAGGATGTGTTCCCCAATATTACTTAAAACACTACAAGGAAAAATTTTGTGGAGCATTTTAACCCTACAGCTCCTCAACGTGGGGGTCATTTTGATCCCTTTTGTTTTGATAATTTTGTTTAACCCCTAAATCAAGGGTTTAGCGGTTAAAATGTTCTACAAAAATATTCTACCATGAGTCTGAATAAACCAAAATTCAAAAGTCAAGTTAAATGCCAGAAATCAGTCAAAAATAAGAAATCGTTTTTAGGGTTAATTTTGTTCTTTTTCCGAATTGGTGCTCAACTGTCCCACAAAATTGTATTTTGATGGGGTGGTTTGAATGGAAAAAATATTTTACATGAAATTTCACTATAAGTCACCGAACACAAGGAATATATAGATATAATATATATATATATATATATAATTCAGTTCAAATTTAGGTATTTCAACAAGAAATTATTTATTAATTTTTTAGCTCTTGGTAATTCTGTCGCCGCTTTTATAACTTTCTTGGCTGGGTTATGTGAGTTTTATGATTGGATAAAATTGTGAGCTTTTATAACTTTCTTGGCTGGGTTATGTGAGTTTTATGATTGGATAAAATTGTGAGCTATACGGTTGACATGTATGTCAACCGTATGACAATCTGTCCAATATTCTTGGATGGTTGAGGACTTTTTCTTTAACCACTTTCCTCCTGGCGATTCTTCTTTTTGAACACCTTAACTAAACTATCTCCTGACATAGTACCTCACTCTGAGGTAGGGCACGCCATACGACACAATGGTAATTAGCGGAGGATGTTCTCTTAAAAAGGCCCCGCCAAAAAACGCGAATTGATAAATTTCGGTGGGAAGAGAAAATGATTTTTAACAAATATTTTGGCGCCATTGCTCACAGGGACTCACATTCGAAAATTTCAAAAACCATGATATTTTTCAGTTAGCATTTCGAAATGAAATTGAAAAACGACAACGCCAAATCTCAAACCCCCTCGGGGTCTTTAATGCATATTTAAAGAGCTCATTCGAACCCATTCATTCATAATGAAACGCAGAAACAGCATAAACCACAGGAGTCGGTATTATTATTGCCAAGAAGCTCATGCATGCGTGTGAGTGTCTGAATGTGCAGAGGAGAACTGCCAATACTTGACTAATTCAAGTGGAAACCTTGAAAGTGTTTTTTGTGCCCACTCCACAGAAATGTGTCCGTGCCTCCACTGACAGTGGCAACAAGTAGCGAAATGTTGAATGTTGTAAAGAGCTGCTGCACTGGTGGTGGTGGTTACCCCCTTCTGCGATATCAAAAGAATTTTTGGTTTATTAATAATATGAAAAATATGACGTCTTACGACAGCAGCATTAACAGCCCTCTGTACTCTCATCAACAATGTTACAAGTGTGATTATTATGAAAACGACGACGACGACGACGAAAACTCAATGTAGGCGCGCACGCGCAGCAAGTCCTAAACACTTGAACTTATGCCTTGATATGTGTCGACAAACGAAACTGGGCACATTGAAAGTTGAAGTTTTTTGAACTCTTTTGATGGCAGTGTCCAACAATGGCCAAGAAACAGGAGCAGATTCGCTTGCGTGGACGCGTAGTTTCAATAACTCGCCGACAAAGTAATTCCTGAAATTCTAAAATGTCCGCTACAAATTATTGATCTGTCGTCGTGCGCTGCGTAAAGAGAACAAAGCAAAATTTAATTTTTTGAAATTGTTTTTCAGAGACGTATGCAGTGCTTCTGTAATTTGAGCCATATGACAGACTACTTAAATGTCATATTCTTCAATTTGTTATTATTATTCTTACAATTTTGTGAATGAAGAATATCAAGTAGTGCTATTGAATTTAAATAACTTAAAAGTTTTGCGACAACAGCGCAAAAACAACACGGAGTTATGTATACATATAATACTAGCAATTTAATATAGAATAACATAGTACCCAGATATAAAAAACTTTGCCAAATTTCCTATCCTGGTATGAAGTAGTTTTGCTTCGCCATGATTAAAATGCGATTCATCAGAAAAGATGATATTCCGAAACAAATCGTTGATGTTAGCGGCATTTATGGGTTAAAAAACCAACATCCTCAAGAGTTGTCTGGAGGCAGGTATAAAGAGCAGGTCACTAAGTTTAACATTATATTGCATACAGTAAATTGGTTTAGATAAATTTCCCTTTGTCGTTCGGGAATGTTAGTGGTTTAATTAGTTGATGTGTTTTAGAAGTGTCAGATAAATGTCTAATCGGTAGAGAAATTTACTATTTGTAAACAGGGACTTCAGTAGACCACGTGAGGTGCGAAATGTTGCCACAATCGATTGAAAATGTATGACTTCTAGAGAGCTATGAAAATTAAACACATAATTTGTATTAGGGGGTACATTTGATTTTGAACCGGTTTTTGTCCCTTCATGACCCAAAAAATCAAATTTCATTGACATTCGACTACAATGCCGATATATACTATGTGTGCAAAAATAGATGTTACAAGCTAAATATACACTCAGAAAAATATAATTCTTAAAATTCAGTAAAATCCACAATAAAATTTGCAAAGTTTTAAGATAGAAAATATTAAGAAATTTGTTTGTATAAAAAAAATTTAACTAAAAAAATATTTGTTCTTAAAATTATGTTAATGTGTTTACTGAAATTTATGCCGAGTTCTACATACATTTAAGTATTAATGAACTTGTAAAAAATCATTTGAACCAAATGAAACTTTTGCACAACGGTTTTGCAGTTTTTCGGGACAAGGACGAACGCTATTTAATTTGAGGAAAACGGTTCATATTTAGATATAGCTCCCATACGAATTTCACTCCCGATTTGACTCTTTTCACTCTGGATACCACATATTTTAACAGATTTTCTTCAAAATTGGCAAAAACATCTTATAGTTCAACTAGAAACACTTATGGTGAAAATAGATCACATCGGTTCAGATTTACATATAGCTCTCATACAAATTTCGCTCCCGGATTGACCTTTTCCGCCCCAGAAACCTCGTATTTTCACCGAATTTCTTCAAATTGAGCATAACACGTTATACTTGAACTGGAAGAACTTATTGTGAAAGTTAGTCACTTCATTCCATGTTTGGATATAGCCCCGATACAAATATTCTTCTCGATTTGACAAACTTCATACTATCCGTATGTGGAATCGACTTCCGGCAAATAGCTTCCCTCCAAATGCGACATTCAGAGTTTCAAAACAAATGTCAACAGACACTACTCCCTCTTTCCTCCTTCCAATACCTGATCTTCTTTCCGCCAAAGCAATGCACTGTATTAATAGGGAAATAGGAAACATAGAAAAATTCTTCCCGTTTTCACTTTTTTACCGAATTGAAAGTGGAGTGTATCATATAGTCGGACCCGCCCCGACTTTAGCCTTTCCTTACTTGTTTTTACTTTCCTTTTTGGAGAACGTTGTTTCTCTATATATACATGTAAATGATAACGCTTGTTCGTAGATTTTTTAATTATGAGAATTACCTCTTAGATTTTTTAATTAGATACATCACGAATACAGACGCTACAAATTTTTCCAAGTGTAGTAAAATGCAGTTCTAATTTTCGTTATAACTCTTCAACTTTTAATGAATATAAAACAGAAGAAGATTACTTCAAGTTTCATAATAAGGGTCCGCCAAATAACTTTTTTTTTGAAAATGCTATAAAAAAGCTACTGAATATTTTCTCAAATTTCTTTTTTTATTTCAAAGTACAATCCTTCCGGTTAATAATGGAAAATAATTTCATTCAAATGGCTGCCTCTGCTGGATATGCAGTAGCCTACACGATCGGTCTAATTTTTAAGCACATTATCGATTGTGTACAGCTGTATTTCACCAATGGCTTCACGAATATTGTCCTTTAAAGCGTCAATTGTCTCTGGCTTGTCGGTCGGTGTAACACTTATCTTTGAGAGCACCCCACAAATAATCGTCCAACGGTTGAATAGTTGAAAAAAAAAACGTTAGATGGCGGACCCTATAGTAACAGTAATCGAAATAAGGAAAAAATAAAGTTAAAAGCTATTAGTGGATTTGATTTAATTTTTTGATGGACCTTTGTTGTTTGTTTTATTAAAGAAATAAAAAAAATGTATTAATTAATACTAAAATTTTAGTTCAATTCCATCAAAAGTATTCGCATAAAGAAGTTTATGTAAAATATGAGATTCGTTTCTCAATGGACAAAACAAAACTATCCAAAACAATTCTCTAAGGAATAGAGTTTTGTATCTATATATGAAAAACTAAAAACTTAAAATTAGTTTTTAGAGTAATCTCGTACTTTTTCCCAAGTAGTACTACATTGACCCACAAAGGTGATTTTTAGGGGGTGGCGTGAAAAAATATTTTACGTCATATTTCAGTATAAGACACCGAACAAAAGAAAGCTGTATATATAATATATATAAACCAAATTTCAGTTCCAACTTGTGTATTTAAAAATGAATATTTCAATGTCCCCCCTTTTTGCACATTCTTATAATGAATCTTCACAGGAAACCTTCTGATCCTTACATTTTAGGTATAGGATGTGTTCCCCAATATTACTTAAAACACTACAAGGAAGATTTTTGTGGGACATTTTCTAGCTCCTCAACGTGGGTGTCATTTTGATCCCTTTTGTTTTTATAATTTTGTTTAACCCCTAAATCAAGAGTTTAACTGTTAAAATGGTCTACAAAAATATTCTACCATGAGTCTGAATAAACCAAAATTCAAAACTCAAGTTAAATGCCAGAAATCAGTCAAAAATAAAAATTCGTTTTAGGGTTAATTTCGTACTTTTTCCGAATTGGTGTTCAACTGTCCCACAAAATTGTATTTTGATGGGGTGGTGTGAATGGAAAAAATATTTAAACTATCTCCTGACACCTCACTCTACCTCACTCTGAGGTCGGGTACGCCAAACGACACAATGGTAATTAGCGGAGGATGTTCTCTTAAAAAGGCCCCGCCAAAAAGCGTCAATTGTCTCTGGCTTGTCGGCGTAACACTTATCTTTGAGAGCATCCCACAAATAATCGTCCAACGGTTGAATAGTTGAGAAAAAAACGTTAGAAGTTAAAAGCTATTATTTGTAATTTTTTGATGGACCTTTGTTGTTTGTTTTGTTAAAAAAATAAAAAAAATGTATTTATTAATACTAAAATTTTAGTTCAATTCCATCAAAAGTATTCGCATAAAGTAGTTTATGTAAAATATGAGATTCGTTTCTCAATAGACAAAACAAAACTATCCAAAACAATTCTCTAGGAAATAGAATTTTGTATGCATATATGACTCGTCTCGGTAATATACATGTAGCAGTTTTTAACTATAACTCTTTGACCACTCTTCCTCACAAATTGAAAATCCGAAATCCGGATATAAATTATCATGATAAGTTGCCATCAGGCCATAAAACAGAAAATCAAAATTTGCCTCCAAACTGTTTCTTTCTTTGTACGTTTTTTAAGCAATCTAGACAAACAAAACACATTTCCAAAACCGGTCATAAGATATTAATAGGCATAAGAGAGCTCACTTCTAGGCAATACCCCACCAACAAATCACAACCTATTCCAAAGCGACGTCTCTGCCACCAAATTCTCCAAATGCAAGTTATGACATGTGTTATAAAGAGTTCAATGATGACTTAACTTATCTTACCACAGACTACAAATTGTTTAATCAGCAAACAATAATCATTACATTTCTTGTTTGTGTTGTTGTTCCTTCTTAAATTTGAGCACTTTTTTGGCCAGATGACAAGACAAGGTAAGAACAATCATCTTGGCTCAATCTTTGTCAGATACTAACTACTACGGCCGCCATGTCCAACCAAGTGCTGACACTGACATGAATTGCACCCAAGGGAATTGCGTTATTTTTTTGAAAAAAGTGATTACTACAAGAATTCGCGACAAAAAACCGAAATGTGATGGAGGAAACAAACGAAAGCAACGAACGCATAATGAAAGATAAATAACAACAGATTTTTTGATTTTAACGATATTTTCGGACATACACTCGGCTCGGCGTACACTTTGTAATTACACAACAAAGTTTGTGTCTTAAGTCTTTTGTTTTGGGGGCCATAAACGATGTTACGTGTAGTTCGCGACATGTTATCACAGATTAAAGTCTAAGTAATAATTAGAGCAGCATTGGATAAAGGATAATCAAAATTTGTCTTAAGGTTTCGTTAAAAATCTTATTTTTACTGATCATTTTACGGATTTTGTTCAAAATGTATTCGCGAACATATCTTTGCAGTCTGTAGGGTACAATCGCTTCAGTGCAACCTACTCTAATTTGTTAGTCTGGTCTTACTTCAATGTTTGATATTTGTCACACAAGTTCTTAAGATGCTTTACAAAAATAATTAGCCTGCAGTTATTGTCAATATATATTGTTACCAGCATTCATGTATCAATCAATTATGCTTGCCTTGCTGTTGCTGTTGGTGCTGGTCTTCGCTCATAGCCCATGCGCTGGCAAAGGACGATGGTGGTAGTGATTAAAGTTTGTCTTGCGACAACATATAAAGCTACGGGCATTTGCTGTAAAGAGTCATTAAATTAAATGTTATCAAAGTTAAATGCTACCGCAAAGCAGAGCCAGAGAAACATTTTGTGAGGGTACCACGTATTGCAGATTTCATATTGCATTACATATTTACGCGGTAGTACAACAGGTTGAGTATGATGTGAAGTTTTAAAAGAAAAAAAAAAAACAAAGAAATTCAAAGTTTTTAAATTTGTTACTGGCTCATTTTAGGTTCTTACTAATATAATCACAAATACTGCTGCTCTTTAATTTAAATGAGTTTTCGATTATTGTTGCAAACGAACGATAAATTAATTGCATTTCCTTCCATGATATATCCGTCATGATGCCAAATTATGAACAGAAGAATAATAATCAATTAGAAATCATACAATTTCCAAACAGCATAAAAGAATCATTTTTATTTATAGCTCACAATGAAATCGATTTTGTTGAGAACAAAAATCTATTCAATTACAACGACTCAAGAGTATGCTACATCCTAACACCAGTAATACAAATAAAAAACATTACTTGTTCGGTTTGTTTAATGGCAAATTACAATTAATTTGTGAAAAGAAAGATATCCTGGTAGAAAAAAAATGTGATCAAAGATCAAAATAAACGGGACGATAGCTCTTAATACACAGGGCCGTGCGCTGGATTTTCCCCTGGGTGGAGTTCATCTAGTTTAAAAAAAATAAATCAATTTTCAATAAATGTTCAATTTTTCTCGTGAAGTCTAGTCAGTCTATGGCGCAACGATAAATTACGTTAATTTGATTATGTGTGACTAGCAGTACCCGCTGCTTCGCACGCGAAAAAGCAAGTTATTCGTTAATTTTATCCGTCTCTGTTTTTGGATAGTATTTATTTAATTTTCTTTTGGTGGATATAGATAAATCTAAAATAGTAATTTGGAAACCTCCTATTAGCTAGCACTCACACACAGTCAAAGGAATGTGCTTGTCGATATGCACTATTTTAGCTTTCTATGTATAGTTTTCTATCAAGTTTTGAACAAAAAATTACAACCATTTATATCCTCGATCTCATGTTTCTAGATTCAGCCAGCCAGTTTGTAACTTTTTGCACCTCTTTCCCAAAAAGTACACATTTTGAAAAATCACTATAGGTAACATGTGTTTTTGCTTCCCCTAAAAATATGTACTTTATTTGGTAACACATTCATTCTCCTTTACAGGATTGTACAGCATTTTTATCCCTTTTCGTCCCGCGCACCCCTTAGAAGTACAAATTTCGTAAAATCAAACTACTGCGCTGCTATATGGTCAGAGGAATTTACATACTATATTTCACGATTCTAGCTGTAATAATTAAGTTGGTACCATTTTTATCCCTTTTTGTCCCGCTCGTCCCTTAAAAGTACAATTTTCGAAAAATCCTATTTTACTTCGTTTCCATATGGTCAGAGGAATTTACATACCAAATTTCACGTTTCTAGCTGTAATACTTTAGTTGGTACCATTTTTATCCCTTTTTGTCCCGCTCGTCACTTAAAAGTACAAATTTCGAAAATCCAATTTTACTTCGTTTCTATATGATCAGAGGAATTTACATACCAAATTTCACGTTTCTAGCTGTAATAATTTAGTTGGTACCATTTTTATCCCTTTTTGTCCCGCTCGTCCCTTAAAAGAACAAATTTCGAAAAATCCAATTTTCATTCGTTTCTATATGGTCAGAGGAATTTACATAACAAATTTCACGTTTCTAGCTGTAATACTTTAGTTGGTACCATTTTTATCCCTTTTGGTCCCGCTCGCCCCCTTAAAAGTACATATTTCGAAAAATCCAATTTTACTTCGTTCCTAATGGTCAGAGGAATTTACATACCAAATTTCACGTTTCTAGCTTTAATACTTTAGTTGGTACCATTTTTATCCCTTTTTGTCCCGCTCGTCCCTTAAAAGTACAAATTTCGAAAAATCCAATGTTACTTCGTTTCTATATGGTCAGAGGAATTTACATACCAAAATTCACGTTTCTAGCTGTAATACTTTAGTTGGTACCATTTTTATCCCTTTTTATCCCTTTTTGTATAAATTTCGAAAAATCCAATTTTACTTCGTTCCTAATGGTCAGAGGAATTTACATACGAATTTCACGATTCTAGCTGTAATACTTTAGTTGGTACCATTTTTATCCCTTTTTGTCCCGCTCGCCCCCTAAAAATACAAATTTTGAAAAAATCCAATTTTACTTCGTTCCTTATGGTCAGAGGAATTTACATACAAAATTTCACGTTTCTATCTGTAATACTTTAGTTGGTACCATTTTTATCCCTTTTTGTCCCGCTCGTCCCTTAAAAGTTCAAATTTCGAAAAATCCAATTTTACTTCGTTCCTAATGGTCAGAGGAATTTACATACCAAATTTCACGATTCTAGCTGTAATACTTGAGTTGGTACCATTTTTATCCCTTTTTGTCCCGCTCGCCCCCTTAAAAGTACAAATTTCGAAAAATCCAATTTTACTTCGTTCCTTATGGTCAGAGGAATTTACATACAAAATTTCACGTTTCTATCTGTAATACTTTAGTTGGTACCATTTGTATCCCTTTTTGTCCCGCTCGTCCCTTAAAAGTTCAAATTTCGAAAAATCCAATTTTACTTCGTTTCTATATGGTCAGAGGAATTTACATACCAAATTTCACGTTTCTAGCTGTAATACCTTAGTTGGTACCATTTTTATCCCTTTTTGTCCCGCTCGTCCCTTAAAAGTACAAATTTCGAAAAATTCCTATTTGTAGCTCGTCTGCATGGTCATTGCAAGGAACTCACCGAATTTCATGTTTATAGCTACTGCCGTTTAGTCAGGACGAAGGTTCGATGTTTATCCCTTTTTGGGGAATTTTATCCCCTAAAAGTACGAATTTCGTAAAACCCTTTCTTAGTCGACGTCTACGTCATATTTGGGAACTACCCTGAAAATTTCATGACCCTGGCTTCAGCCGTTTGGTCTGGGGGCTGGTCAATGATAAGTCAGTCAGTCAGTCAGTCAGTCAGTCAGTCAGTAACGCAACTCTTTTATATATATAGATTACGTGAGCGTTTGGACACCATTCATATTTTATTATCAGGTTCTTTGAGAAATATTTTGATACATTCATCGGCAAAATTGCATGTCAGTAATCCACCTAACAGTACACTCAAAGGAATTTATCAGTAAAAGAAAGCAGAAAGTCTACTGAAAGTTCAGATTTTCTGCTGAAAAAGAGACAGCAGATTTGCTGATCTGCTAAGATGGTAACAGCTGTTTGCTATTTATAGCAATATAGAAAAAACTTTAAGTACATGTACAGAAAAGTATGACCACTTAAATATACATGTTAACAAAACTTTTTTGAATAGAAGTTATTATAAAGTAATTTATTACCACGGAAAGATATTGCGATTTTCTTTTTAATGATACGCATATTGTCCCAAGCTAATAGAAAAAAGGAATTCTTATCTATTTTTATATTTTAATTACCAGCAGTCAATTTTAGCAGTGTGAATGGTGATGTAAGATAGCAGAATAACTGCGGTTATGCCAAAAAACTGTTGCAATAGCAGAAAAGTGTCTGCTGATAGGCAGCAGATAATCGCTGTTTTTTTATTAACCGACTTTTTCTCTAAGTGTAGAACTTCTTTTTTTTAAATAGTAGCTTGAAATTACATACATACATATATATTTTGAAGAAATATTACACAAAAAAATCGAACTCCTCGGCGCTTGAGCCCTCTTCATTTTATTTAGTTTTCTATGATAAATGCAGAAAATTGGATATGCTTCTTAAAAAAGTATGGACCTAAATATGATGTCTAATGAGTTTTTAATTTATGCAAAAGTTACATGAGTAACAGGATGTTTACTCAAAATCTTTATACGCATATTGCGATTAAATTAAAATATTTGGAAATGTTTCTTCATTTTTTTAATCTTTAATAAGTATAAATTCGAATAACAAATACAGCTTTTTTTGTACTCTATGAAATGCAAGACGAAAAACATGACAAAAAAATCAGTAAGTTAAAACTCATTTCTTATTGTTTCGCAACTTTAGAGTAGATTTTAAAATAGAGACATACACGCAGAGGAAAAATGCATTACGTAGAAACTAAATTTTTGACACGCGAACATCGTTTTTGAGTTTCTTTTGTGAGAAAAATTTGTTTGTTTGCGGTAAACATGTCATCAGTTGTTGTAAATGAACAAAGAGAAATATGTTTACATATCGAGGGCCTATATTCATATTCGTATTCTTTGATGCCAAACTATTCTCAGCTTTGGACGTCATCTGTCATATAAATTTGGAGAAGAAATTTTGTTCTAAAGCCTATTTTAAAATATTTCTGATTTGGCTAAAATGGAGCAGCATATAACCGAAGGTTGTAATTCGCTACAACGCATTTGTCTGAAGCACTTTTCTAGATTTATGGCATATCGCATTATCAAATTCTATCATTACGCGGTTAATAGTATTTTAGTTCCCAAGTTATCCGGTTAAAATAGGATAAATAGTGGCTGTAAAGTCACATCATTGCAGCAAAGTGTCTGATTGTTGTGGGAACGTAATATTTCGATTGCAACGAAATGGCAATAACGAATCTGATTCGTTGATGCAACGAACAATTTTTCTTTCAGTTCCTTTAAGGAACTTTCAAGTTGGCAATCCCCATACATTTTCAATAACGTAGATATACGGCCACAGTTATTGAACTCGAAAGCATTATTAATGGCCGGAAAGGGCGAATTATGGATATAAATTAAATTGGTGTAATGTCCTCTTTTAATTTCTCAGTATGTTTTTATAACCTCAAACGTTACACCATTAAGTTTCCTTTTCTGTTACTATGTCGAAATATAGTCGTACCCATCTGTAATTAAATCTATCTTCATCAAATCGATGTCAAATCCAAGACATGTCCCTTGCGAACTGAAATCATTGCGCAGTCCGTTTTAGTAAAAAAATTAATTTCCATCCGATATAGAGTAGAATAATCCTTTCCATTCAGTCCTACATCATTTCATCAAAGCTTAATGATTTTCTCCTCTTTATTTTTATTATGAAAAATCACACAAATTACATACATGACATATTACTCACTAATTATGACTATGGATCGATGCAGTCAATCAAAATCAACTTTATCACATTATGTAGTTTTTAATTAATATAATAAAATTAAAAAGAACATTGCGGATATGGCAAATATTTAATAAATATAGCCTCACTAATCTAACACTATATTAGTAGTATTTATGAATTTCCATAGATATTAAGACAAAATTTTTAAAACTTATAAACTAACTTTTGAGTAGTTAGAGTAGTTTTTTTTTGTATTTAATGTCTCGTAATTTGAATGTGTTTCGTTGATAATTTTCCGGGAACGATTTTTTTGTCTCATTAAATTTTTGTTAATATGAGCTTTGATAATTTTGATGATGTATTCAGTGATAATTCTTTTTTAGCATCCCAACTTGGCAATTTACAGAGTAATATTAATATTGGTCACTTTAACTGCCAAAGTTTTAAATTGAACGATAATTCTTCAAAAATTAGTGAAGTTAGAAATATTTTAGATGGTCGCTACTTAAATGTAGTTGGCGTCAGTGAGACTTGGTTGAAGCCTTATGTTTCAAAAAGTGTTATTGAAATTCCAGGATATGTTTGTCTGCGAAATGATCGTCCTGATGTGAGGGGTGGGGGTGTAGCCTTGTATATTGTTAAGGAACTAAAGCATAAAGTCGTATTTGTTGGTAAATGTTATGGTGTTGCTGAGTGTTTGTTTGTTGAAATAAGTGTAAATAACGCAAAGCTTTTGGTTGGAGTTGTTTATCTTCCGCATGGGGATTTCAGAGCGCTTGAACAACAAATATCGGATTTGGTTGTTAAATATTCAAATGTTGTTGTTATGGGTGATTTCAATAATAATTTATTTGATTTGCGCAAATCTGTTTCTGTCCGTAATATTTGTAGCAATCTGAATCTTTACATAAACCATAATTTGCGTCCGACGTACTTCGACGTTGCTCACAACTCAACATCCTTAATTGATTTTTTTCTTGTATCTTCTCCTGAGCTTGTTTATATGTCTAGTCAATTTAAGAGTGTAGGTATTTCGCATCATTCGTTCATATTTATTTCAGTTGCGATGTCCCAAATGCCAGTGCAAAAATTTTATGAATATTTAGATTATGGTGCTATTAATCATAATATACTGTTAGACACCTTGTCTACGTGCAATCTTGAGGGCATCCATATGACTGGTAATGTTGATGACCAGCTGGTCATCTTGAACAGTAGTCTGGAACTTGCCCATAGTGTTGTTCCAGTAAGAAGGCGTATTTGTGTGTATTCAGTAGCAGATGATTGGTATAAGACCCCAGAAATTAGGTATCGGTTATCTTTAAGAGACCTTTCGTACCGGGCATATTTGATTGATAGGAGTGTAGAGAATTGGCGGGTATATTGCAAGTGCCGGAATAAGGTGAAAAGTGTTATTAGGAAAATCAAGCGTTCTACACATAGTAAGCTGTTTTTGAATAAATCTAGCAAGGAAATATGGTCACTATTAAACAACAAAGGAGTAAGTAATAGTAAGCACGAATTTGATGATGTTAATGTAGATAGCGTTAATAGTAGTTTTATATCTAATCAGAATCAGTCTCTTGGGAGGGTTCCTTTAATTCCTAGTGATACAGTAGATGGGTTCTCTTTCCGTGCAGTTGATTATTGTGAAATGATTAATGCGTTCCGCAAAATTAAATCAAAAGCAGTTGGCAGTGATGGATTTACTCTTAAATTTTTGACCATTGTGTTCCCTTACGTTGGATATCATATTTTACATCTTATCAACTCTATTATTACCACTTCGAAGTTCCCTGCACTGTGGAAGATAGCAAAAGTTGTTCCAATTCGGAAAAAAGAATCCTGCCTGCTTGAGAATTATAGACCGATATCTATTATGCCAATATTATCCAAAATGGTTGAGCATGTCATTAAGGCGCAAATTTTTTGTGGAATGGATGAGCGGTCAATGCTACATGATTGCCAGTCAGGATTTAGATGCAATAGGAGCACAACTTCATCACTGATCGGTCTTACTGACAATATTAGACAAATGTCTAGTGATCATGGTCGCTGTGTTCTTGTGTCTCTTGATTTGGAAAAGGCGTTTGACAGGTTAGACCATGCTCTGTTAATAGAAAAATTATATTTTATGTATGGTTTTTCAAGTTCTGCTTGTAGATTATTGCAATCATATCTTAGTGATAGAAGTCAGTATGTTTGTTTGAATGGTGTTTCTTCAAGTATTCTGCCTGTGCGTAGTGGTGTTCCGCAAGGTTCTGTACTTGGACCCCTCTTGTTTGTTATGTTCATTAATGATTTGTTCAGTAGTATTGTCAGCAGTAATTGTATCACCTTTGCATATGCTGATGACGTGCAATTACTTTTTAAGGGAGAAGTTGATTTTTTGGATGTACTACATAGTGCTATAGACTTTACAATGGCAAAGTTAGTTGGTTGGATGTCAAGCAATGGGCTGTCAATCAATGTCAACAAGACCAAGGCAATGCTGTTTGGGAACTGTTTATATGATGATCTTTCTGTTTCATTATATGGAACTAACATAGACTTTGTTGATCATATTCAATGTCTTGGTGTGATTATTGACAATAAGTTGACATTTGCTCCTCATATCGACTCACTAGTCTCCAGAGTTAATTTCACTCTACGTAAGCTGTATAATTTAAACTTGTTTCTTCCTTTGCAAATAAAAATTAGAGTGGTTCATGCAATAATTATGCCGATTTTTCTTTACTGCATAGAGGTATATTCGGGAACTTCGGGTTTTCTAATGAGGAAGGTGCGAATCGTGTTCAATCGCGTAATGCGGTATGTATATTCCGTTAAAATGCATCAACATGTATCGGCATATATTAAGAGTTTTTTGGGTTGTAGTTTTTCTGATTTTGTAAACATTAGAAACCTGCTCCACTTTTACAAGATATATAAAATGCAAACCCTCTGTATTTGGTTAAATTTTTCAGATTTGGAAGATCTACAAGAAACCCTCAGCTTATATTCCCCCGTTTAGCTGCAACTTTAGGACAATCATTTCATGTTAGAGTTATTCGAATATATACTAGATTGTCAGTCTCGCTGAAATCATTTAATTATTCCTGTCATACGTACAAGAAAAAACTTTACCATCTAAGTAATTTTTAATTTTCATATTATAAGTACTGCTATGAATAGTAGTGTCTTTTGAGTAGTTATTCGTGCTATCATTTCACAATATCCAGATTAAGCTGGTATTTTGTTCATTATCTTCGATTATTTTATATAGACTGTGCAATTCACTTATAAGAGCAGTCTTATCTTGAGTAGAGACTTAATATTGATGTCATTTTGTTTATTGCTTATTGGGATGTGTAGGGTATTATTAGTTCTTTTTATAAATTTTAATATTGTTTCTAAGTTAATTTTATTATTCATAATTTAAGATGGAAGTATTTTATAACCACATACGGCCTATCTGGCTCGGTTATTTTTTTGGATTAATAAATATAAATATAAATATAAATATAAATAATATCTACGAAATCATTTCCTATATATTTCAGTATAAATGATAAATTTTCTGCTCTGGACATATATGATGTAGGCACTTGCGCAATGTCATCTTCGATATACGTCTTCGACTAATATCACTATGTACTGTGGTGTAGAGTACACAAAGATTACACGATGAACTTTACTTTTCAGCGGTAATTTTAACGAAGAACAGAAATCATCAATTGGGTAATTCAAGCCATTATATGCATGAGCCAAGCACAACCAAGCGCACCACTGATTTCAAAGCTACTTACCATCCATACATTCATCCAGGCATCCATCCTTCGAAGTTGACGATGACGGTAGAGATTGTGATTGTGGTGGTGCTTTGAAATCTTAACACATGTTTTCACCAACTAACTCACTGACGTAATGACGCAATAGCTGACTACCGGACTGACTGACATGTGATGAGTGTTGGGTAGTCATTGGCCAACAGGTTCTTATGTTTCCTGACACAGGCCAGGCTGGCTGACTGCCTGGCCACATAAGACTCGCTGTTATAATAAGCACGCTTATTCACAAGAATGGCGTGCGACCATATGCACACTCAAACACACACACACCCCATTTATTCAAATACTCGTTCGTACTACAAGTACTTCATACTTACTTACGTACTTATATAATGATATAATAATGATGACAACGTTCAATCGCTTTAGTCCAACAAAGTGCTTAACGTTTAATTTTTTATTCTTCTTTTTTGATGTCGTTGCTGTTGTGATTGCGATCTACAAAGTCGATCGATTGTGATACTGCTGGTGCTGGTGCTGTTCCCGTTGTCATATTGTAAGCAAATACTTTGACGTGATACCCATCCCGTGTACCACACACACCACCAGTGCTACCAGGCATCCCTGTCGTGGCCCGACGATAAAAACCCGCATCTGTTGCTTGACATCACTTGGCTTCTCATTTGCTTTGATTTCGGTTCATTTAGACCTCTCATATTACTTCAATATCAACGATAGACTGTTGTTGTTGTTGCTCCTTCAGTTTTGCGGTATTATTGACTCGAAGCCTTTGACTTGTCAGTGCCAGTCATATTTACACAGATCATTTGTATACATACACCTGAGAGAGACAAAATCTTATGAAGAAGAAGTAAAAATTATTTATGTAGGTAGTTTTATGGATGGCGACAGTGTTGGCAATATCGAAAGAGTTCAAATTAATTGTGGCATTGGAAAAATCGCTGAAATTTGAAAATATATTGATGTACGCTCAGAGGATCTTCTTCTTGTCTTCTTAGACAATCAATACTATTCCCTTTTTGCCATTTTCGAGAGTTGTCATCTTTGTCAATATCGGACAAGTCAGAAAAAACGCACACACAAATAATATTATATGTTTGCTTGCAAATATTTATAAAGGGTGATTTTTTAGCTATTATCTTTTTGGCAACACTGGTTTAAACAGCTGACGCACGTTTCGTGTTTTGTTTCACTGTCAAACATCTTCAGTTTGGTCTATAATTTAACCATGAATTGTCTTACAAACGAACAATCGTAACGTAACTGTGAATGGTGAGTACTACCGTGAGATGATATCCAACTTTTTTTTTGCCCAAAATGCAACAGCTTGACTTGCATGATATGTGGTTTCAACAAGACGGTGCCACATGCCACACAGCACGCACAACAATGGACTTATTGAGAGGCGAGTTCGGTGAACATTTTATTTCACGTTCGGGACCGGTCAATTGACCGCCTAGATCGTTCGATTTAACGCCTTTAGACTATTTTTTGTGGGGCTATGTTGAAGCTCATGCCTATACAGACAAGCCCGCTTCAATTGACGCATTGGAAGACAACATTGAAGCATTTATTCGTGAGATACCGGCCGAAATGTTGGAAAGAGTATGCCAAAATTGGACTAAGCGGATGGACCATTTGAGGCGCAGTCAAGGTCAGCATTTGCATGAAATAATCTTCAAACATTAAATTAAAATATCTTAACTATGTCAAGAGTTATGGAATTTAGAAAACGGTAGCATGTAATTTGTAGAAAAAAATAGGAAGAACATTTTGGTAATGATAATGTTTTTATAACCACTTTAAGTGTACTAAATATGACGGGTTTTGTCGCGCCCTTTCCAGTACCTCCCACACAAATCACCCAAAGCTATGTAAAATTAAAGCTGTTATAACTTCTATACTGATGATCGGAATACTGTGAAATTTGATAATTAGCAATGCTTTTTTATTTCCATTCCATTCGCATGGAATATGGGCGAAATTGCCACACCACTTCTGGTACCTCCCACACAAAGTGGCATAAACTTTGGTTACAATAAAACCGATTAATATCCATACGGGTAACCAAAATCATTTGCGATTTGATACTTAATTTTTTTTAGATGCTTGTAAAATGGCATGTGTACTTTATTACTTGGTGCGATTTTTTAAACGCAAATTCGGCAAGTGAGTTGTGATTCTCGTTCGTTTGTGAGAATCATCTCCTTATAGAGGCCGGGTTTGATGTTGAAAAGTCGCTGCGAAGCCACCTGAATGAAACCTTTAGACAGGGTGGAAATCATGATAGTGGTAATAAATGTCACCATGCCATTTATAAATAAATTTGCATTCTATTAAATATAGATGCAAAATGGTCTTGAGCCAGGACAATATCCCAGTTCAAATCATTTAAAATTTTTTTTTATATTCACTTTAAGCCACGCCCCTTCAATAACCTCCCACACAATTGCCTCTATCCTAGGTAAAATTAAGTCTTTCATAACTTCTGTACTGGTGCATGGAATCCACTATGTTTTGATATTTGATCATGCTTTTACAATTGTTTTATAAATGTATGATATGTATATCCAATTAAAAGAGAGTAGTAGTAGTAGTGGTTAGTATTTCCATAGCAAATTGTAATGTTTAAGATGTGTTCCAATTGAGTGTGAATGTTGTGTAGAGTAAATTGGTGGACACCAGGGGAGCCGAAAAGATAAGAGGGAATTAACCTTGTGGGATTATGCAATTTCTCATGGAATAGAGAAATTGGCATAAATTGAGATTATGTGAATAAACAAGAACAAGGGATAAATTTTCGGTTAATACAATGGTTGGGTTTTATTTGCAGAGATGCTCACCTTTAGAGATAGGAAATCCAAGTGACACATTTCTGATCTTTTCAAAGACACATTGGTGCTTAAATCTACATTTTATAATTTTGTAGCTGGAAAGTTGCAGCATCGAAAATGCATATTTGCATGCAACTTTGTATTTGGCTTTAAAGTTAATAATTCACAATAGTTTGTAACTGAAAATTCATTTGAATATTAATTGAATAATATACAATAGATTAATAATACACAATAGATTATTAATATAGATTTTAAAACTAATAATAAAAATAATTTATGTAGTGTCTAAAATGGTTTTTAGACAATGTGGAAGCTGGGATCATATGATACGAACCTCCTAGCACCTTCCACACAAATTAGCCTGCCCTACATAAAATTGTGTTCCTTATAACTTTCCTATATATGTTCGGTTTATTAAAAGCTTACTTACTTGTTATAATTGTCGCACAATAAAAATTCATTTTTATTAATAAGAAGGGCAAGCTAAGTTTGAACTTCAGTAATCAATATTTTCCTTAGGGTGAATACATATTTATTTGGTTTGAGAAATATTTACTAAAACTCGTCTCAGTTAGAATAACTATTTATTAGATTTTAAAGAAACTTGATCTAGTTCAAAACATGTGCAAATATCAAGGAAATAAGGTAAAATTGCCTTAGCGCTAAGTGAAGTTCATTTTTTTACAATTTAGTCCGCATTAACTAATTGAAAGGTTATTGTATTTTTTGAGTGCACCTAAATACAAAAACCTTACTTTTAAAACAAATATGTTATACGTCATTTTTTGTGTACATACCTTTTTCTAAAAAAAGAACAAACATTTTTTCTAATTTACGGTCAATGAGACTTTAGTATTTGGACTTATACGTTACATTTAAGCTAATAATGAGTGCTACAAATGCTGTAAATACCTCTTTCTCTTAAAACCAGTGAGTAGATTTTAAGTTGTTACTCTTTTGTGATATGTAAACGGATATGTAAATGGGCAAAATCGAACCATCCAATTTTAACGCCACTTTTTTCGTTATTGATTACTAGCAGCACCCGCTGTTTCTCACGCGCAAAAACCAAGTATTTGTTATTACTTTTATCCGTCTCTGTTTTAGGATAGTATTTATTTGATTTTCTTTTCTAAAATAGTAAATTGGAAACATAGAACTCATATACAGTCAAATGAATGTGCTTGTCGATATGCACTGTTCATCATCATTTTCTACCCAGTTTTTAACAAAAAATTACAACCGCAGAGCCGTTTATTCGAAAAAATCCATTTTGATGGCGCTTCTACATGGTCAGAGGAATTTACATACTAAATTTCATGATTCTAGCTGTAATCGTAAAGTTGGTACCATTTTTATCCCGCTCTCCCCTTAAAAGTAAAAATTTCGAAAAATCAATTTGGATTTGTTCTTCTACGTTGTTAGAGGAATTGACACACCAAATTTCACGACTATAGTTGCAATGCTTAAATTAGTACCATCATTATTCCTTCTTGTCCCTCGTAACCCTTAAAAGTACAAATTTTGAAAAATCTAATTTTAATGCGCTTATACATGGTCAGAGGAATTAACATACCAAATTTCACGATTCTTGCTATAATAATTTAGTTGGTACTATTTTTATCCCTTTTTGTCCTGCCCACCTCTTATAAGTACAAATTTCGAAAAATTCAATTTTACTGCGCTTCTACATGGTCAGAAGAATATATGTATCAAATTTCAAGATTCTAGCTGCAATACTTTAGTTGGTACCATTTGTATCCCGCGCAATCATTAAAAGTACAAAATGAATTTATATTCCGCTTCTACGTGGTGAGAGCAATTTACATGCCAAATTTCACGACTATAGCTGGAATACTTAAATTAGTACCATTTTCATCCCTTTTAGTCCCTCGCAACCCTTGAGAGTACAAATTATGTAAAATCCAATTTTTCTGCGCTTCTACATGGGCAGAATAACATACATATCAAATTTCACGACTATAGCTGCAATACTTTAGTTGCTACCATTTATATCCCTTTTTGTCCCGCGCAACCCTTAAAAGTACAAAATGCATTTATATTGCGCTTCTATGTGGTGAGAGGAATTTACATACCAAATTTCACGATTCTAGCTACAATACTTTAGTTGGTACCATTTTTATCCCTTTTTGTCCCGCTCACCCATTATAGGTACAAATTTCGAAAAATCAATTTATATTGCAAGTCTACGTTGTCAGAGGAATGTAAATACCGATTTTCACGATTCTAGCTGCAATTCTTAAATTGGTACCATTTTTATCCCTTTTTGTCTCTTTCCTCCATTAAAAGTACAAATTTCGAAAAATCCCTATTTGTAGCTCTTCTGCATTCTGTTTCTAGCTACTGCCGTTTAGTCAGTACGAAGGTTCGATGTTTATCCCTTTTTGTCCCATTTTACCCCCTAAAAGTACTAATTTCGTAAAACCCTTTCTTAGTCGACTACCCTGAAAATTTCATGAGCCTGTCTTCAGCCGTTTGGTCTGTGGGCTGGTCAATGATAAGTCAATCAGTAACTCTTTTATACATATAGATTTAAAAGCTTCTTCTACATGAGAGATAAAAGTAAAAAAAGAAAATCACTAAAATGTTAACACTGAACTGACATTAACTTTTGGTCGGCTATCATTCATATTATTCCAAATCAATTTCCACATTTTCCCACTTCCCACAAGGAGATATTAAAATTTTTCCTCGGAATTTTTTTGCGGCTCTTATTTATGGCATTAAAACCTACTGGTTTCTTGGAGCATTGTTGCCTCAACATACAACCCACATTGGTCAGTCAACACACGATGATGATCTTTGCATCGGCAAAAAGGTATCAAATTGTTCATGTTTGGCCACCACGTAATGTAAGAAGATGATTCCTCCAGTGGGCAACTAGTGATGTGCTGCTCCCGTGTTTATGCTGGTCTTTGACTTTCAGGAGAAATGAATAGTCGCCTGTTGAATCTCTCCACCGTCAATTTGCTGTTGTACGTTTTATTAAAATTAAACGTAAATTAAGTGAAGGCATACCCTTATTTGTAACAACGACCGTTGTCATCTCGATCGATATGAGATGAGATGTTTTAACATCTCTCTAGGTATCATTAACTCAAAGGAAACAGAACGATGCTCCGCCAAATGTGACAACCTCCTTTGCCTTTGAGGCGTATGCCAATATGTGGTGGCTGTTGTTGGCATCCGCGCTATCCTTACCCTGTAACGGCATTGCTAAGTGGTTTGTGCGGCTGTCACAACGGACGTGGAGTTCATTATGTCTCATGTTGTGGGTATTTGATTTTTGTGCAAAATACTAATTTTACTTTAACGAATTTCTTGTATGTCTCCTGTCACCATTGCCGCTGTCCTTACGTGTGGCTGTTTTTATTTATTTTCATATACGAACATAATTTACGGAGAAGAATATTTGATAATTTATCCCTTTTCCTACTTCATTACATTGTTATATGCGAAGGGTTTGATTACGGCTTAATTTGTATTCTTTAATAAAGTCAATGTTTTAATTAGTATGCTAATGAAGTATGTGGTATGGGTATATATAAATTGACTGAGGACTTAATTTGGCAACTAACCGCTTTGATAAAAGGCAGCAGCGGCAAACATCTGATGTTTCCATATAGAAAGGCAAGTGTATCTGACCCACATACACTTGCTTTTCTAATATAGTTTGCAAACAGGCACTCGTGATTTTTTACGGGGATTGATATTGTGTTTCCACAGTTTGTTATTATTTATGAACCAAAATTGGAAACTTTATATTTCCTTGTGATCTACCAAACGACATGCAACAAGAATGTTGTGTGGAAATAGAAATTTAGCTGCTGTTCTGCGATTTAATTGAAATTTTGATTAGAAAAACCAAAAAAAATCAATCGAGTTTAAATTCACTGTGTCACCATTTCATTCGGTAGAACATACAATAGGATTCTTAACAAAATGTTTCTTTAATATGAACCAACATATAATGCAAATAAATGTTAAATTAAAATAGTATTAAATAAACACACACTATTTAATATTATTTATATTATGTAGTTTTAATAACACTGTCCAACAGCATTTTTGGAACAGAGTAGCAATCCTATAACTCTGAAAGGACATGTTGAGTAGATCAGTTTTGTTATAGTCCAGCTGGTCATTTTTTGGTCGAAGGGAGCATTTCTCTATGTATTGTAAGTTAATGTATGAGAGAATTCTTATTGTCAGAACTATATTGTGGAATTTTATGAGGATCATTTTTGTGGAAGATCTTCACCCTCTAGCTCTTTATGAGTCAATTTGACACTTTTTTCGAGAAAATCAAAATAGTCCTTTCAAAAAGGACATTTAAGGATTAAAATGTTCTACGAAAAATTCAGTAGGGGTCACACATACACACAACGTTGTAAATAAAGCTCTGCACGCTTAAATAGCAAAATTACACGCCAACTTGTCAACAATATTACTAGGGTTAAAACCCATCCATGTTTTTTTGGAAGATCGGTCATAGGGGGAAAGACAAGATTAGCAAGACATGGTCTTGTTGCGGCAAAGTTGTACCTGTTCATGATTAATTGAAAATTCTTTATTGGAAATTGAGTTTATAAAAAAAATTAATTAAAGAGTTTTCCTAAAAAAATAACTCACGAATAAAGTTCAATCAGCATTGTAGTTTTACATTAAGCTTTATTTTTCATTTATTTAAGGTTTTAGAATAAATGTCATTTAGTGACATCTGAAGAATTTCCCTCGTACTACACGAGAGTTTTTTGAAATCTATGTTAGTCCATGATCATCTTTGCAAAACTGTTGATAACAATAGGCCTGTTCGATTTCGCTTAATATAGGGTGGGCTATTTAAACTTTTAAATTAGAATCGGCTATAAAATAGAAGGAACTAATTATTTTTTCAAATTTCTGGTTTTATTGAAAAAGTTGAACTTTGTCATTTAATAGTGGAACACAACATCATTTATATGACTACCACGATTAGCTCGGCAGTACCAGCCAATTTTTCAGTACATTTTCGATTGTTACGGCTCGAATCTCTTCCATGGCAACTTCGATTTCATGTTTTAACGCTTCAACTGGCTTTGGATGGTTTGCATAATATTTATCCTTAAGCTCCGATGAGGCCAATTGACATTTCGGCTGATTATTCGATTTTCTAAAACAGTGCGTAATATATCGATCTTTGTGCGAAATCTCATTGAAACCAAATAAGATGTAAAACTCTTGAATTTTTGGAAACTAAAATTCGTTGAGCATGGCACGGTAACGCTTACCGGTGACGGTAAAGGCGGCTCCTTGCACATTTTCGAAGAAAAATGCCCAATGGTGCCGCCAGCTAAAAATCGACACCAAACAGTGACTCGTTGTGGATGCATTGGCTTCTCAATAATCACGTGTGGGTTCTCTGAACCCCATATGCGGTAATTTTGCTTATTGACATAGCTACCGAGATGAAACTGAGCTTCATCTGAAAAAACGATTTTTTTAACTTCTTACAGTTTGCGTTAAAGACTCACTACGTTTTAAGAAATTCTTTAATATTTCCGTATTTTGTTTGAGCGTATATCGTCCCATTTTGCAAATGTCTAACATAAACCTGAAAATAAAAATAAGTAAAAACGGCGTTAAGTTCGGCCGGGCCGAACTTTATATACCCTCCACCATGGATTGCATTTCACAGTGGCTGTCGATTTTCGTAGAAGTGCAGTAAAATTACAAGAAAATATAATTTTCTTAATATAGCCAAAACCAAAACAAATACAAATATTAAAAAATAATTTTATAAATAAATATAATATTTTAATTATTTCAAACCATTATTTATTACAAATCAAAAAATAAATATTCTTATATTTATATTTTCCAAAAGCTTTAATACCACAAATATTGGTAGATAGTGGGTGCTACAGTTGGTTGTATTTCCATTCTAGTTTAATTCCAAAAGTTCAAATTTTGAAAATCCATTATTTGACGTACGTAGTGCAAAATAACCTAACTTCATAATTCAACCAATTTTTGCCGTAAAAGAAAAATTAAGAATTTGGAAAAAACTTTTTATTTTGCGTGTCTACGCAATCAGTGGAATGTATACACCGAATTTCATGATTCCAGCTGCGGCCATTTGGTTGGTACCATTTTTACCCCCTTTAGAGTACGACTATCTAAGATCTATTTATTTGACGTTTCTACGCAATTAGAATTTCATCATTCTAGCTGTAGTCGTTTAGTTGGTACTATTTTTATCCCTCTGTACCATTGTATCCCTTGAAAGTACGAATTTCGAAAAACCAGTTCATTTTCCGTGTCTACACAGTCAGAGGAATGTATACTCCGAATTTCATGACTCTAGCTGCGGTCATTTGGTTGGTACTATTTGTATCCCCTTTTTCCATTTTAACTCCAAAAAGTACGAATTTCGAAAAATTCGCAGCTAGACTCATGAAATTCGGAGTATTTTATCCCCTTTTTTCATTTTAACCCCAAAAAGTACGAATTTCGAAAAATCTGTTTATTTTAAGTGTATACGCAATCAGAGGAATGTATACACCGAATTTCATTATTCCAGGTGTAGCCGTTTGGTTGGTACCATTTTTATCCCCCTGTACCCATTGTATCCCTTGAAAGTACGAATTTGGAAAAAACCTTTTATTTTTCACGTCTAAGTAGTCAAAGGAATGTATACTCCGAATTTCATGACTCTAGCTTCGGTCATTTGGTTGGTACTATTTTTATCCCCTTTTTCCATTTTGACCCCAAAAAGTACGAATTTCGAAAAATCATTTCATGTTCCGTGTCTACGCAGTCAGATGAATGTATACCTCGAATTTTACTTGTCTATGCAATCATAGGAATGTATGCACCGACTTTCATTATTCTAGGTACAGCCGTTTGGTTGGTACCATTTTTATCCCTCTATTCCCATTTTACCCCTTAAAAGTACGAATTTGAAAAAAAGCACTTTTATATTATGTATCTACTCAATTAGAGGAATGTACACACCGAATTTCGTGTTTCTGGCTGTTGTCGTTTAATATGTACCATTTTTATCCCTTTTTTGTCCCATTTCATCCCCTACAAATAAGAATCACTTTATGGTGCACGTTTTTGCTATAAGGGGAATGCGCATACCAAATATCAAGCAAATATAAACAGACATATTCAAAAAACATGCATAAATACGCTAAAATATTAGGGATTATTATGGGTATTTTTAGTCCTTATGAGGGAAAAAATTTTCCCTTTTGGCCGATTTCGCCTCGTTACAATCCCAACCGATCTACGACTACAAGACACATTTATGGAAATGCTTTCAACAGACGGACATATGGACGGACGGACATGGCTAGATCGTCTTAGAATTTTATGACGATCAAAAATTTATATAAAGAGTGATTTTTTTGAGGTTAGGATTTTCATGCATTAGTATTTGACAGATCACGTGGGATTTCAGACATGGTGTCAAAGAGAAAGATGCTCAGTATGCTTTGACATTTCATCATGAATAGACTTACTAACGAGCAACACTTGCAAATCATTGAATTTTATTATCAAAATGCGTGCTCTGTTAAGAAAGTTCAGAAAGAAAGAAATTGTGTTCAGCGACGAAGCTCATTTTTGGCTCAATGGGTACGCAAATAGGCAGAATTGTCGATTTTGGAGTGAATATCAGCCAGAAGCATTGCAAGAGCTACCAATGCATCCAGAAAAAGTCACAGTTTGGTGCGGTTTATGGGCTGGTGGCATCATTGGACCGTACTTCTTCAAAGATGATGCGAATCGTAACGTAACTGTGAATGGTGAGCGCTACCGTGAGATGATATCCAACTTTTTTTTGCCCAAAATGGAAGAACTGAACTTGGTTGACATGTGGTTTCAACAAGATGGCGCTACATGCCACACAGCTCGCGATTCTATGGCCATTTTGAGGGAAAACTTCGGAGAACAATTCATCTCAAGAAATGGACCGGTAAGTTGGCCACCAAGATCATGCGATTTGACGCCTTTAGACTATTTTTTGTGGGGCTACGTCAAGTCTAAAGTCTACAGAAATAAGCCAGCAACTATTCCAGCTTTGGAAGACAACATTTCCGAAGAAATTCGGGCTATTCCGGCCGAAATGCTCGAAAAAGTTGCCCAAAATTGGACTTTCCGAATGGACCACCTAAGACGCAGCCGCGGTCAACATTTAAATGAAATTATCTTCAAAAAGTAAATGTCATGGACCAATCTAACGTTTCAAATAAAGAACCGATGAGATTTTGCAAATTTTATGCGTTTTTTTTTTTAAAGTTATCAAGCTCTTAAAAAATCACCCTTTACTTTATGGGGTCTCAGGTCGATATTTCAAGGTGTTACAAACGAAATGACAAAGTTAGTATACCCCCATCCTGGAAGTGGAGGGTATAATTAATGTTATTCTACCTTTCAAAGTCAAAGTAATCGGTAGTTCAAATTTAAAATTTTAAATGGCCCACCCTGTTAATACTTGTAAGAAATTTGGTTTTACACTGCTTACAAAATCTAGATAATTCATCATAATTGGAAGTTAGTAAGCCCAATGGAACAGGTCTACGAACTCAAAAAGCGACATTCTGACTAGTAAATGGTAGAGCCGCCATCGTACAAAATTTATTTTCCTGACTAAATGATTAGTAGCGTTGGCAGATCTATCAAATCATTGACTGTTTAATCGTTATCGGAAAATAGAACCTCTAAAAACCCATACATATCACCACTAGGTCAAAAATAATCAAATCGTACTGTACTTTGTTCTGACATCCTATAGTTGTTGTTTGGTTATAAATATAACTGGAGTCTTTCATTCATGATTTGAATTTCATTGAAGTGTATTAAATTTACAAAAAATTCACACATTCAATAGAATAATGAATTTTATGTGTGTTTTGAATATGAAATCGTGCGATAGTACTGCTGAGCTGAACAAGACTACATACACGTGAAACTAGACATCGTATATAGGAGAACTCTTTACTCAGTTTTCTGTTTGGTGATTGTTTCTCCTTTGTATACCCTCCACCTCCAGGATGGGGGTATATTCACTTTGTCATTCCGTTTGTAACACCTTAAAATATTCATCGGAGACCCCATAAAGTATATATATTCTGGGTCGTGGTAAAATTCTAAGACGATATAGCCATGTCCGTCTGTCTGTTGATAGCACGATACGAACGAAATGAGCTAGGAGGTTCAAATTTTTCCTAAATGTATCTTATGGTTGCAGATCGGTTGGGATTGAAAGTGGGCGGAATCGGCCCAGAGGGAAACATTTTTCCCTCACAAGGACTGAAAATACCCCTAATATTTAGAGTATTTTAGCATGTTTTTTGAATACATTAGCTTGTATTTACTTGATATTTGCAATTCGCATTCCCTTTATAGCATAAAAGAGTGATTTTTATTTGTAGGGGACGAAAAGGGATAAAAATAGTACTTATCAAACGACAACAGATAGAAACACGAAATTTGGCGTGCACATACCTCTAATAGAGTAGATACATAATATACAAGTATTTTTTCTAAATTTGTACTTTTAGGGGGTTAAATGGGGATAGAGGGATACAAATAGTACCAACCAAATGGCTGCATTTGGAATAATGAAATTCGGTGTGTATATTCCTCTGATTGCGTACACACATAAAATAAAGGAAATTTTCGATATTCGTACTTTTAGGGAGTAAAATGGAAAAAGGGGATAACAATTGTACCAAACAAATGGATGCAGCTAGAACCATTAAATTCGCGGTATACATTCCTCTGACTGAGTGACACGAAAAAAAAACGTTTTTCCAAATTCGTACATTCAAGGATACAATGGTTATAGGGGATACAAATTTTACCAACTAAACGAATACAGCTAGAATGATGAAATTCAGTGTATACGTAAAATAAAGAGATTTTAGATAGTCGTACTATTGAGGGGATAAAATTGAAAAAAAGGGGACAAAAATGGTACCAAGAAAATGGCCGCTGATAGAATCATGGAATTCGGTGTATACATTCCTCTGACTGCATAGCCACGTAAAATATTTTTTTCCAAATTCGTACTTTATTATGTTGCTTTTACAACAAAAAAATGGTAGAATCATGAAGTTGTCTTATACTGCGTACGTGAGAGATAAGGTATTTTCAAAATGTATACTTTTGAATTTAAAATAGATGGAAATACAACCAACCAAAGGACTGCAGCTGAAAATACACTCTCTATCCCCCAATATTTAGGGTATGTATGATTGCTGCCTTATATTTACTTTACGACTTGAGGTATTATTTCCATTATATATATACATAGTATACAAATATTGGTAGCCTTGTCTTATTAATTAAATTTCTTATTTTCATACATTTGAACATTCCTCTTGTAGCTTGGAAGCACCAAAGAAAATAAATGTTTTAGCGGGCGAAATGGGACAAAAATTGATAAAATATGGTACAAATGATACGACAACAGCTAGAATCGTGAAATTCGGTGTGTACATCCCTTTAATTGCATAAACGCGTAAAATAGAGGGATTTTTCGAAATTCGTACTTTTAAGGGATATAATTGAAAAAGAGGGATAAAAATGGGACCTTCCAAACCGCTAAAGTTGATATCATGAAATTCGGTGTATATATTCGGTTTGTATTCGGCGCTCTGACTATGAAGACTCGAAACAAAAAGGTTTTTTTTCCAAATTTGTTCATTTGGACGGTGAATGGGGCGAATGGGAATATCTTTAAAATTTGTACTTTTCTTATCAAAATAATGCAGTCACTTTGTCTGTATCTGAAAATGCTTCTCCCTAATGGCGACTGACATTCGCCTAATATTTTCGGCATGTTCACTTTCACCATTTTAGCATTTTATTTATATATAGTAGTCGATTTTAAACAGTGCGCATAAGTATACATTATAGTTTGAAATAGTAAACAAATATAGTAATGTGCATAAACATATCACAATTTTCGTAATATGGTTCTGTACTTCTATGTCGACATCCTTTAATCTGCTGGTAATACTGTGGAATGCACTCCGTGGTGGAGGGTATATAAGATTCGGCCCGGCCGAACTTAACGCCTTCTTACATGTTTAATTTCCAAACGATATAGATGCTTTTAAAATGTATTTTCTTTTCTTTTCCAAGCCATATATAAGATATGTATATCATTGACAACCATTTACAGTTTCCCCTTAAAAATAAATATAGATAAACATTAACTTTTTACGGGGGAATGATTGAGTTTCATGAATCACTCACTATCACTGCCTAAGTAAATGTCCTAATACTTATGACAAATAAATATTGTGCGATTCCAATCAATCCTTTCGACTTATCTCATGGGTAACATGTCCCTTGGTTAACATAGAATATTACTCGTCGTTTTTATTAGTTATAATTTTGTATTAACTTTTTATATTAAAAATAAATTTCGCCTTTTACGTTATTTGAATATTTTCTATTTGATAAAAACATTTGTACTTACTTAAATTCGTGACATTTTTTTCTGGTTTAGGTATGTTCGTGTTTTCTATATTCGATTAAATTCAGAGAAAGTAAAAACCATTTGCCTTAAAATCATACTTTTGAATGTTACACATGTTAATAGACTCCATGGTGTTGAATTTTAGATAAGTATACTATTAAACGTTCGCACAATAATAGTCAGATACTTGGTGAAGCTTTTTGCGTTGCGTGCCACTCTTTCTATCATCAAAGTTCTACTCATATGTAAACTTTGAGTCGATGACTAAAGTTGATCAACACTACAGCAAAATCACCGTATGATTTAAGATCCTTTTATTTTTTGATTATTTAATTATTATGAAGATTCCTGCACTTTATTTAATTGTTATATTTCACAAACAAATTTAGGAATTATTTTTTGCGCAACAGTATACCAAATTTTATTTTTTATTTCAAATAATTTATGTATTGTTTATTTCCGGCATAAGGAGATTTTTTTGGTTCTTTTAAATTACTTTTTCCCATATGATATGGAATTTTCGAAATAGGCCCAATTTAAATATATTGATTCGCAAGACTATGACACGACATTTTTTCCTAAGAAAATTAAACGCTTGCGGACAATTGATACAACTGTCATCTGATCTTTTGCTGCCACGGTTTGACTTTGTTCATCATCCACATTGAATATCACCTTCAACCACATCAAAAAGCTTAAGCTAATTTAACGGGCGTCTCCGTCCCCATTCACATGGAATAACCCATATACAAATACTTTATCAGCAGATTGCTGCAGTCTCTGGTGCATAGTTAGGTCACTGCTCACAATACACAATATACAGGTGTAGTTTGCATGTTTCAATTAACATTTGACATTTTAACAACTAAAAATTCCCTTTTCGTTGATCATTTACCACACCAGCGCCATAAAACTGTCGTTTTAATTTTCTTGACATTATCATCACCTCAAGATCTTGTCTGTGATCTTTAAACTGTAACACATTTATTAAGAACCAGTCGCATAAATTAAGCCATGCCCAATCACAAAGCCAAAGTTGTTTTGTTTTGCTGGGCTGAATTTAAACAGAACATGCAATAAACAAATTAATCTTCATCATATGTACATTTGTATGTACATAAATACATATACATATATTCATGTCGAAGTGTGGCTGCAATCGATCGGAACATAGAATTTAAATACAGGGTGGATTTGAGGTCGTCTTGGCCAAGGTGTGTTGGCTGGTGAAGAGGCCGGTAAGGAGGTTTCTCCAATTCCATCATATCTGTAAACAAAAAAGTAGCGATTTTTTCTGTTATTTTAAACTTCCAAAAGTTGCAGATTTATTTTTATGAGAACAGAAAATGTTACTGTCTCTGGCATACATTTCATAGTTTCGAAATCCATTAACAATTAAATAAAAAAAAAATTATTAAATTTTATGCCAAAATGTCACAAAATCCTACTACCAAAATGTCGTTAACGGTTTTTTGCAGACTCTATGTTTGTCAATACGACCCTACCTTCTTCCTTTTTTGGTTTGTTTTTTCTTCTTTGAAAATTGTCCATTAGATTTCCAATTGCAATTGGTCGATAAGGCTATCGGAATGAATCCATCTCAAATAAGAGGGCGAAAGAGAGATGGAAAAAAGGCCTACTATGATCAGAGTAATGACATTTGTACATAAGAAACCCTGACAAGGTGCGAGCGTCTGCGTAGGTTAGAGACCAGACCGGTGGCTAAAGATGAAGGAGAGTGCCAGTAATTTTTGGCATTGGATTTTATGTTATCACAACATTAGGAAGGGAGCAGATGCGCGCAGCTGCAACAAATGCAATTCAAGACGCAGGCGCGCGCGCACTCGCTCGCTCTCTTACATGCACATGCTCGCATACACGCACGCGCAGACACATCTACACATCTCCAGGCAGAGATATACATACACACACGACCAAATCTTGAATAACAGAACCTCGGGTCATATTATTTTATATCAAAGACTTTGTTTTGTTTAAGGATTTCTGTTTAAGAATGAAATATTATAAGAAAACATCAACAACAGCCTCCGGCCATAGAATTGAGATCGATAGTAGAGTATATTTGTCAGCATATCCTTGCTAAATAAATGTGAATTCTTAAACTGTAGAAGCAAAAAGTCTTCAAATGGTTGAGAAATGTAATGTAGTACTTTAAATTAAAGTTACATATTTTAAATATTTAATAATTTTTGAATTTCTTAGAAATAATTAATTGATTTATTTAATTATCGATACATATTTAAATTTAACAAGTAAGGAAAGGCTAAAGTCGGGCGGGCCGACTATATGATACACTCCACTTTCTATCGGAATACAATTAAATTCAGTAAAAAAGTGAAACGGGAAAATTTTTTGTATGTTTCCTAATCACAGCCTAATAAGACCTGGTCCAATTTGTTAAATCGAGAATAATATTTGTATCGGGGCTATATCCAAACAAGTGACTAAGTTTCACAATAAGTTCTTCTAGTTGAAGTATAACGTGTTATGCTCAATTTTAAGAAATTCTCTGAAATTACGCGGTTTCTGGGGGAACTAAATTTGTATGAGAGCTATATGTAAATCTGAACCGATGTGACCCAGTTTCACCATTGGTGTTCCTAGTTTAAATATAAGATATTTTGCAAGATTTTAGGAAAATCTGTTAAAATATGTGGTTTCTGGAGCGGAAAATTCAAATTGGGAGCGAAATTTGTATGGGAGCTATATATAAATCTGAACCGATCGAACACATTTTTACCACAGGGGTTTCCAGTTGAAATATAACGTTTTGTGCGAACGTAGAAGAACATCTGTTAAAATATGTGGATTCTAAAGCGGAAAAATTCAAAGTGGGAACGAAATTTGTATGGGAGCTATATATAAATCTGAACCGATCTAAAACATTTTTACCACAGGTGTTTCCAGTTGAAATATATCGTTTTGTGCGAATTTAGAAGAAAATCTGTTAAAATATGTGGATTCTAAAGCGGAAGAATTCAAATTGGGAACGAAATTTGTATGGGAGCTTTATATAAATCTGAACCGATCTAACACATTTTTATCACAGGTGTTTCTAGTTGCACTATAAGATGTTTTGCCAATTTTGAATAAAATCGGTTGAAATATGTGGTATCTAGAGTGAAAAGGGTCATATCGGGAGTGAAATTCGTATGGGGGCTATATCTAAATCTGAACCGATTTTCTGCAAATTAAATAGCGTTCGTCCTTGTCCCGAAAAACTTCGTTGTGCAAAGTTTCGTTTGGTTCTGGCTACAATTGCGACCTGTATCGTGATTACAAGAATAGATGGACAGAAAGACAGACCGACATTGTTAAATCGACTCAGAAAGTGATTCTAGTGATTCCGATCGGTATAATTAACAATGGGTCCATATCCCTTGCTTTTAGGTGTTACAAACAAATGAACAAAGACATAATGCTCTCGTGGAGTGTATACAAATCCATTTTACTTGGGAATATTTATTATCATGGAAAACAGCAGTTCATTATTCTTATTTTTCAACGATTTTTATTCATTGTCCATTCGGAGGTTCTAATTTTTAATAGGTTAATATTTTTTGAAAAGTTTAAATAAAGTGATAAAAAGTTTAAAGAATCTGAAGGGTTTATACTATACAATATAGCGGATTAAAAATACAAATGTATTGCATTCTCTACAATATAGATGCAAAATGGTCTTGAGCCAGGACAACTATTGATTACAGACCAAAAAGAAAAACAAATGAAATCGAAAAGTGAATATTAGGCAGCAATTTTCAAAAATGTGCCCTAAACATTATTAGGATGAAACAAATTTCCTCAATCCAGAATTTGTCCATTTGCAAACTATTGTTTCCATTTTGTCTGTACCATTTTAATAAGAAAAGTTCTAATATTGAAGATCCAATATATTTCAGATTTTTGATACTGCCGTTTGCTTGGTACCACATTCACTCTTGTTTTCATTTTGACCGTAAAAGTACGAATTTAGAATAATTCGTTCCCTTTATTTTTCGCGTATACGCAGTCCGACGAGTGCAAAAATTGAATACAGCCACTTGATTGGTGCCAAATTTCCCAATCCATTTAGATCACGAAGGCACAAATATCGAAAGATCTCTTTATTTTTCGAGTCTACGCAGTCAAAGAAATGTGCACACAGAATTTCATTATTATAAAGGGTGATTTTTTAAAAGCTATAGGAAAGTTTTTCAAAAAAACACATAAAATTCAGAAAAATGCATGAAATCTTTATTTGAATCGATAGTACGGTCCATATAATTTAATGTTTGAAGATTATTTCATGCAAATGTTGACCTTGACTGCGCCTCAAATGGTCCATCCGCTTATTCCAATTTTGGCATTTCCACGTTTTTGAGTAACAGAGGCCCAATTGGTGCGAACGGCGACGAATCGATAATTGATGGTCATCATTAACACTGGCCGATACAGCTGCGATATTTTCTTCAGTTCGCACTCTACGTAAGCGTGTTGGTGGTTTAATGTCCAACAATGTAAATTTGTTGCGAAATTTAGTCACAATGGCCCGAATAGCCGCTTCAGTGGGTTGATTAAACTGACCATAAAATGGAAGCGCGCGATGAACTTTCTTAACAGAGCACGCATTTTGATAATAAAATGCAATAATTTGCAAGCGTTGTTCCTTTGTAAGACGATTCATGGTTAAATTATAGACCAAACTGAAGATGTTTGACAGTGAAACAAAACACGAAACGTGCGCCAGCTGTTTAAACCAGTGTTGCCAAAAAGATAATAGCTAAAAATCACCCTTTATCTGCAGCCGTTTGGTTGATACCATTTTTATCCCCATTCGCCCCATTTTCCGTCTAAAAGTACACATTTTATTTCACATCTTCACAGTCCGATGAATGTATACACCGAATTTCATGATTTCAACTTTAGCGATTTGGTTGGTACCATTTCCATGCCTCTTTTCCAATTGTATCCCTTAAAAGTACGAATTTTGTAAAAATTCCTCTATTTTACGTATCTACACAATTAGAGGGATGTACATACCAAATTTCATGTTTCTAGCTATTGTCGTATCATTGGTACCATTTGTATCCCTTTTTGTGCCATTTCGCCCGCTAAAACTTTCATTTACTTTTTGCTGCTGTAGACTACAAGAGGATTGTACGCATCAAATTTCAAATGTATATAAAACAGAGATTTAATTCAATTGCTTAAATAGTCTAAATATTAGGCGGTATTTTTAGTCCTTGTTAAGGAAAATGTTTCCCTTTGGGCCGATTTCGCCCACTCTTAATCCTCACCGATCAGCAACCATAAGACGTAAATAGAGCAAAGCATGCTTTCAACAGATAGACAGACGGGCATGGCTAGATCGAATTAGAATTTTAGCACGACCCAGAATATATATACAAACGGAATGTCAAAGTGAGGATATAAAAGAGACACATTAAAAAAAGCACTCAAATCGTAAATAATCGTAATAAAATTGGCTATCACATCAATGAATAGTGTTAGAGTCGAAATATTTTAGGACACCGCATTAAACAAATCAAACATTAATTTTAGTCGTAAACATCCACAACTTTTTTGAAGCCAGAATAAAGTAAGTAAATAATAAAAAGTAATAAAGTTAGTTGTTTTAATTATTTTTAACAGAACAATACACAACAGTACACAAATGTACGAAGTAATATTTTGAAAAAAAAAAAAAAAAAAAACCAACAATTACATTTCATAGAGAAAACTTTTTGCAAAACTTTAACGTTTAACGTTTTCTTCAAGCCAGCTGCATAAAAGTTAAATGTGACTCAAATGATGTAGTATTTTAGTGCTGTTTATTTTCTACCACGAAGCTTGGTTAAATATGTTGATTATGAAAACTTCTCTGGCCGATTAGGACCAAAATTCATCGTTGGAGGCGATTTCAATGCCAAACATCCGTGGTACCCCAACCAGAATATCTAATCCAAAAGGAAAGCAACTCTACGAATGCATAACCAACAGAAATTACTCAGTTTTATCAACTGGAAAGCCAACATACTGGCCAACCAATCCAAGAAACATTCCGGATATGCTGGATTTTGCAGTGTATTGCGGAATTCCAACTCAATTTTTGGACATTACGGATAGTGATGAACTTAGTTCTGATCATATCCCAATTTTAATCAACTTCAATACCTTTCTAACCGTAACGAATCAAAAATATAAAATAATTACTTCTAAGACAGATCTAAAATCGTTTCGTTTGTGGATAGAGAGAAATATTGACCTGAATACCTCAATAACTTCTGATTTTGAGCTTGACAATATTGTAGAATCTTTCAACAACCTTATTCATGAAGCTGGCCATCGATCGACTCCAATTACGAATAACATCTGTAGAAATAATAAAATCAACTTTGTAATTACATCCGAAATTAGTGAGATGATACAAAATAAAAGAAGACTGAGGTAGAGGTGGCAGATAAGTAGAAATTCCAATGACAAACGAGCATTCAACAGAGCTGTAAAGATCTAAAAGCCCGCCTATTTGAACTACAAAATGAACAAGTAGGCAATTTTCTTCGAAATCTCAACGGTGCTAAACCTGGCGACCATTGTTTGTGGCAAGCAACAAAGTACATAAAACGACCTACCAAGAGAAATGTACCTATAAAAACTTAAAAAGGGTTAATGGAGTAGAACAGATAAAAGTAAAGCAGAATCATTTGCATCATATTTGCAGCAAACCTTCAAACCACACGAAATTTGTAGCGTTTCACACAGCAGCGATGTTTACAACTTCTTAGAAAGTCCATGTCAAATGGATTTGCCTATTAAGCACATTTCACCAAAGGAAGTAGAGGAAGAAATTAAATATTTCAATAAGAAAAAACTCCTAGATATGATTGTGTTGATGGGAAGGTTATTAAAAACTTACCAGCCAAAGCCGTCAAGTTTTTAGCATTAATTTACAATTTTATACTGAGGCTAAATTATTACCCATCTCAATGGAAGTGTGCTGAGAGTGTTATGATACAAAAACCCAATAAACCAGATCACATCGCACCGGCCAATAAGTCTGCTGGTTTCATTCTCCAAAATATTTGAAAGGCTATTCCTGAGAAGATTGTTACCAGTTTTAGAGAGAAGCAACATCATACCTGAGCATCAATTTGGTTTCAGGCATAAGCACGGCACGCCTGAACAATGTCATAGAGTCACATCGTACATTAGAGATACATTGGAAATGAAAATGTGTTGTGTATTTTTGGATATTCAAAAAGCATTTGACAAAGTTTGGCATACTGGCTTACACTATAAACTTAAGAAATTACTTCCTATGTCTTTTTATTATCTATTAAGGTCATTTTTAAGCGATAGAAAATTGTATGTTAATGTGAACCAGCAATCTTCACAAATTTACGATATTGAAGCTGGAGTGTCACAAGGTAGTGTACTTGGTCCGGTACTGTATACCATTTTTACCTAGCAACTTATGCTGATGACACTGCGGTATTAGCCTCAAATCTTTGCCCAACCACTGCTTCCAATTATGTTCAAAGTCATCTAAATAAAATAGAAGCATGGCTCACTAAATGGAATGTGATAGTTAATACTGAAAAGTCTGTTCATTTTACTTTTTCCCTTGGACGAAAAGAATGTCCAAGTCTTATTCTAAACAATGAAATTATACCACAAACCAGACAGTGAAGTATTTGGGCTTACGATTGACATGGAAACAGCATATCATTGTAAAAAAGGAGCACCTAAAATTAAAAACCAACAAATTGTATTGGCTGCTGGGTCGTAAATCACAATTAAATCTTCAAAATAAATTATTGATTTACAAAACTATATTAAAACCCGTGTGGACGAATGGCATACAATTGTGGGGTACCGCTTGTAACTCAAATATAGAAATATTACAGAGATACCAATCAAAGACACTACGAATGATTCTTGATGCTCCATAGTTTGTAAATATAATAATAAATCGATACAACGCCAATTATTTAGAAAGATTAAGCAATCACGTCAACCCTCTGGCTATATCTCTACTGGATGATACACACGAAATACGAAGACGACGAAGCGACATCGTGTGCTAGATCTACCCTATAGGAGATAATAATTAAGTAAAATTATCATAAAATTTTCATTTTATAGGAATTTATATGTAAATATTATTAACTGTAAATAAAAAAGATTCATTCAAACCAAATTTGTTGTACTTCGTTCGCAAATCTGAAACGAAAATTGAAAAGATGGCATACGATTTTTTTAAATGCCCTTACTATAGGAATGGTCAAAACTTCCACATTTATCCATGGATTTTCTTCAAATATGTCTTCTATTTTCGTTAAGATACAAGCTATTAAAAGTATTATGTTATTTATTTTTAAGTGATTTGCGCTATTTAAATAAGAAACATTATTTTTTTAAATTCTTTTGCGTCGGCAAAGATCATTAGGTAATAATTTTTACATTTATCCAAAGATCAATTATTACCGAGAAATTCTATTTCGGTTTTGTCGGTTAGGCCACTCTTGTCTTAAGTACGCCATATATAGTTGGAACTTTATGTAGCCTAAATGAAAAAAAATCCATAGGTGACATCTAGACAGTTAATTCACCGGTCAGAAGGGTGAAATTATGTGTTCGCCGAAATTTTCTCGCAATAATAACATAGTTTCCTGGGATGTGTCATACAGCTTGATCGAACCAAATATCGTCCAATAAACTGTTAAGGCAATTACTCTCTATGCAGAATATCTTTGGTTGCAATTGTAGCACTTCGATAATTCCTCAATTTCTTATTTAAGAATATCGACCCCTTAGCGCGGAATGATCGTAAGCGACATTTTCTGAAAACATTTTTTATTGTTGAATTTAAAATTTTATGGGCTGATACATAAATAAAAATTGTCAAAATGTCAAAATTGTTAACGTTTATATAAAAAAATTGGGCTAAGATTTTATCGTAAGTCGCTACTCACATTTTCAAAGAAAGCAATTTTATCGTAAGCGACAGTTTATGAATTTAGGCAAAAAACTGTCAGATAATGTAAGAGATATTTATAAATGTTTTAGATAGGTCCATCAATATATTGATGCAATAATACAAGTATTTTTATACCCTCGGCCATAGAATGAAGTGTTGGTTGAAAGTACGATAGGTTGCGAAGTTCCAAGATACTTGTTTTATATATATTTTATCGATCTAGCAGAAATATTTTACCCACAAGAACTGAAAGTAGCTCTAAATTATTGTCTTTTTGGAGAACACAAAGCCTTTTTGTGCGATTTGTGCCTTATATACAATAACTATCATTTCCCTATTATTGATGGTAAACGTTAACATTTATTTAATTCAAATAGTGGCAAATTTGACAAAGAAACATAATATTTAGCTCAAAATAGTGATGAAAATGGGCACATTGCCCACAATTCTATAGATTTAAAAAGTAAACAAGTAAAAATGGCGTTATATATCCTCCATCATGGATTGCATTCCACAGAGGCTTTCGATTTTCGTAGAAGTGCAGTAATATTACAGGAAAATATAATTTTTTAATAAAACCAAACAAATAAAAATATAGAAAAAAATAATTTTATAAATAAATATAATATTTTTATTATTTCAAACCACGCGGCAAGGCTAACGATACGTTTACACTATATATAACGAAATAATACTTCAAGTCAATTTAAAAAATAAATATTCTTATATTTATATTTTCCAAAAGCTTACAGACCATAAATATTGATAGTGGATGCTACAGTTGGTTGTATTTCCATTATATTTTAATTCCAAATGTACAAATTATGAAAATCCCCTTTACGAATTTTACCCCCTACAATCTCTTTATTTTACGTGTCTACGCGATTTTTTCCCTCAGTACCCATTATATCCCTTGAAAGTATGAATTTGGAAAAACTGTTTATTTTTTGTGTCTACGTAGCCACATGACTGTATACGCAAAATTTCAATACTCCAGTTGCGGTCATTTGGTTGGTACTATTTTTATCCCCTTTTCCCATTTTAACCCCAAAAAAAATCCCTTTATTTTACGTTTGTACGCAACCAGATAAATGTATACACCGAATTTCATTATTCTAGATGCAGCGGTTGGTACCATTTGTATCCCTCTATTTCCATTTTACCCTTAAAAGTACGAATTTAGAAAAATAACTTTTATATTATGTATCTACTCAATAAAAGGAATGTACAAACCGAATTTCGGGTTTATAGCTGTTGTCGTTTGATAGGTACCAATTTTCTCCCGTTTTGCCCCAATTCACCCCCTACGGATAATAATCACTTTATGGTGCACTTTTTGTTATAGGTGGAATGCACATACTCAATATCAAGTAAGTACAAGCAGACATATTGAAAAAATGTGCTTAAATACTCTAAAATATTAGGGGTTATTATGGGAATTTTTAGTCCTTGGGAGGGCAAATATTTTCCCTTTGTTCCGATTTCGGCCAGTTTCAATCCCAACCGATCTACGACTATAAGACGCATTTATGGAAAACTTGGACGTCCTAACTCCTTTCGTTATGATGCTAGCGTGCTTTCAACAGACGGACGGGAATGGCCAGATCGTCTTAGAATTTTATGACGATCAAGAATATATATACTTTATAGGGTCTCAGGTCGATATTTCAAGGTGTTACAAACGGAATGACAAAGTTAGTATACCCCCATCCTGGAGGTGGAGGGTATAAAAACATCAGTTTTTGTAGCATAACATTTTTACTTCCCGGGCATACAATGATGCCAGTTGATTCTATACACTCTACAATTGAATCATTTTGTAAAGGAAGAATAATTTGGGCCCCTTCTGAGTGGCTGGCCATAATTTCAAATTCCCACACGATACCGAAGTGCTTTGAAAGTATTTTACTAAATCATTCAGATAGTAGGATGGATGCAATGGATAATAACTTAATTATTCGTTCAAAGAAAAATACAATACAATACAAAATTTAACTATTAATCATAAGAATTCAAATGTGTCTAAAATAGTTTTTTATTAACGATTTGAACTACTTTACTGTTCATTTTCCCTTTATAAAAGTAGTGTTATCTATTTTATTATGTTGTTTTAATAAATTTTTTATAATAAAAAGTGTGTTTTTACTAAAATTTCGAGGTTTATTCGAAAAAAAACTTATATCGTAAGCGCCATAGTTTTTTCAGTATTTGTAGCCGCAAGTACAATATTTGTATCGCAAGCGCCAAAAGTACCGTATGATGTAAACAAATGATCAATTTTTAATAATAATTCGTCGGGTACGGCGGAATTAAAACATTTTGCATTAAAACATATTTAATTTTATGCAAATATTTCAAAATAATCAATAAAAACCTTCTCCTGTAAAATGTGTGTTTTGGCGCTTGCGATCATTCCGCGCTAAGGGCTCGATATTATTTTTCCTTTTGTCTGTTTGTTTGTTAGGGTGATTTGAAAATTCCCCTTATGCCTAAGCATCATACAATGCTAAAATCCATACTGGTCGTAATTCAACGACCAGCCATCGTCTACATCGATTGCAACAAAGTCGTCGTACTTTCTTAGCCAAAATAACAAAACAAAAATAATAATAAAAAAGGCCCGGTGTTTCCTGAAGACGAAGTTGAGGATGTGTGCATCGACGTTTGGTTGTTGTAGTGTTTTATGTTGTTTTTACACTTTTTTGGTTATAACAAAAAAACTATTGCCCCGGCTTAGTTTTACATAATAGCAATACTCGTATGTGGTGGCTGACGGTGATGGTGCTGGTTGGTGGTGGCGGCGGTGCCTACCTACCTCCATCCATAGCATAACTTATTGGGACCCTTATTTTCCGAATGTGTGTGCTCTGAGTGTGTATTGGTTCATTAAAGGACTGATGTTTCCTTTTTCTCCGTATTAAGGATACCGTTTTTTATTCTTTAAATTGTTATGCTTTAAAAAAGGGGGAGCCGTATGCAGCACTGCAACGAGCTGAGGTAGGTCGTCGAAAGTGGCAGGCATACAAACGCGTGCCACCATTAACGTTGTTAAAAGTTAACATGAGCCAAGGGTTAGTTTTAAGTCGAAAGTTAATGATGGATTTCTTTGTTGGGTGTTTAGAAGGGAACACGTGCACCACGATCCTGCCTTCATTCCATTTAATGCCGTCAATTGATTTTGTAGAACATAAAAAAAATAAAATATTACATAGCATTTTGTATTAAATTCGTAGAGTCATTGTGATCACTTAACTGACCTCGCCATGGGGGAGAATTTACTTTTTGTTGTGTGTATAGTTAATATATATAAATCAGCATTTAGCGTATATGGAACACCATTACATCCAAAAAAGTTCAATCAGTGTATGTAAGTTTTCTTTAGCTGACACATGTAATTTTATGTTTCCATATATATCCCAAGTTCCGTTTTCATTAGAAAATAGCTTAAGACTTAGTATGGGGGGTCCGCCATCTAACGTTTTTTTTCAACTATTCAACCGTTGGACTATTATTTGTGGGGTGCCCGAGACAGCCATTTGAATAAAAAAGAAATTTGAGAAAATATTCAGTAGTTTTTTTATAGCATTTTCAAAAAAAAGTTATTTGACGGACCCTATAGATGTCCAATATCCCGTTTTTGGTGGCAGCTACTCTTAGATGAAAATCTGATATTAAAAACAAATACTGTTTTCTGATTTTCAGCAGACACTTTTCTGTTATTAAATCACATTGCTAAAGTCTTTGCACTTAGCAAATAATGTTTGGTGGTAATTAAAACTGGGACTGGGAGCGATAACGAGTTAAGCTCTGACTTCCACATGTTTAGATCAAGATAACAGATATAGCAATTTTTCTATAAAGCATTGCTGGTTCTCAGTGGATTATTGGATCTTGAATATTTGTGTGTATCACGCGATTCTTTTCGTTAATGTCCATATTGAATCGATACGAAATCGAAAACCCCAAAAATATACTCCGGCCCTTTTACAATGAAGCCAAATAATAATTAGTCGCTTTAGAACAGTTTTGGTCTGTGGCCAAAAACTCTGTTTCGAAAAAATAAACAAAAAGAAAATTTATATTCATTTCATCCAACCTTACTTGGATAAAACGTTATAATCTTATTGTTAAACCTAGTTTAACTTTATTTTGTGTACGAATTCAAAATAATGTTTTCCAAGCCCTTACATTTATAAATTTGGCATTATTGTTAAGTTTAAATTCGCTGCATTATTATACACAAACCGAGGTTTCTTTTAATAAATAAATCAAATATCGGCATCTTTTATTCAGTCAGTTTATATTCTACTCTATAAAAATCTCTTTTATCTCTAGCAAAGGCAATCAAATTTCTACGCTCGGAAAACTACACTCATTTCCAACATTATACACAAAGTCCTACTCAACTTTGTTCACTTATTTTTTAGTTCAGGTTCGGATTTACTATTTCTGCTTCATTTCACGTAAAACTAAAAAAATTATAGAAAAATAACTTTATTAATCACCTACAGGAAGTTAGCTATCACGGAGCTATGTAGGAAAAATATCCCACAAAAATGGATAACAAATTCTTAATTTTTTTCAATAAAATCCAAATAGAAAAAATTGGGAAAATCTGTGATTTTTTGTTACCAAAATAGTGATCATGCCTTTGTTTGCCTCAGGTATATGGAACTACCCTTTGAGCAAGAATTTAAAATATGGGCATATTTACTAATCGGTGCTTTGCGATTTAATTATTTTATTAGTTATTATTTAAGAAAATTATTTCAGTAATTGGTTGCCTTACATGTTTTACCGTTATGCAATTAACAAAGTTAAAAAAATTAAAAATTCACATTTTGCGAAAGACATTACAAATAGCACCGATGTCCAAAACTTTTTTGGGTGGGTATTTAACTCTTTTATAATATATTATTTAAAAAACAAAAATAATTTTGCATCTGCAAAAAGCAGCAAATTTTACAAGCGAAATAATGTTTTCGCCTTTTTCGAAAAAAGAAAATAAAGATTTTATAAAAATATAAAAACTTAGGAATAATGAGATGACAACGTAACAAATACGCCAATATCGCCAAAAATATCCAATTTTTTTGTAAATATTTCTTGAAATAATTGAAAAACGTCTTTCATTATTGTACTGTTGGCAATCATTTCAAAATTTGACATGACTGAGGTGAACAACGTTTGAGGCTCGCTAAGTAGTCTCCATACCAAAAGTCATCTGGGACACGCGTATCCCCTAAGTATTTAAAATTTCGTCAAGACATTTTTATCCGTACAAAATATACAGATTTAGCTCCTCGTGAGTATAATGAAAAGTTGAAATACCATTAAGGCAGACAAGTAATGAACAGTTTAGCTGATTTAAAACGAGTAAAAACGGAGTTCGGCCGGCCCGATTTTAATATACCCTCCACCATTCCAAAGATTTTCGTAGAAGTGCAGTAACATTACAGGAAAATGTTATTTTTTTAATAAAAGAAAAATATTTAAAAATAATTTTATAAATAAATATAAAGTTTCAATTATTTTAAACCACGCTTATAAGTCAAGGATACGACATATATTATATAATATACATATAATACATAAATAATACAAATAAAGGGTGATTTTTTAAAAGCTATAGGAAAGTTTTTCAAAAAAAAAAACACATAAAATTCAGAAAAATGCATTAAAAATTTATTTGAATCGATAATGGTCCATATAATTTAATGTTTGAAGATTATTTCATGCAAATGTTGACTTTGACTGCGCCTCAAATGGTCCATCCGCTTAGTCCAATTTTGGCATTTCCACGTTTTTGAGTAACAGAGGCCCAATTGCCAGTGTTTAAACCAGTGTTGCCAAAAAGATAATAGCTAAAAAATCACCCTTTATTAATATAATACTGCAAGTCAATTCAAAAAGAAAAATAGAGGGTGCATTTTCAGCTACAGCCGTTGGGTTGATTGTATTTCCATGCTATTTTATTCCAAAAATAAAACTTTTAAAATCGTTTTTCTTTCACGTCACGTACCTAACTTCATGATTCTAACCATTTTTGCTGTAAAATTAAAAGCTACGAATTTGGAAAAATCTTTTTATTTTGAGTGGCTATGCAGTCAGAGGAATGTATACACCGAAATACACGATTCTAGCTGCTGCCATTTGGTTGGAACAATTTTTATCCCATGTTTCCATTTTACTCACCTAAAAGTAAGAATTAAAAAAAAAATCCCTATATTTTACTTGTCTACGCAATTAGAGCAATATATACACCGAATTTCATTATTCTAGGTGCAGCCGTTTGGTTGGAACCATTTGTATCCCTCTATTCCCATTTCTACCCCTTATAAGTAAGAAAATGGAAAACATTATTTTAAATTACGTGTCTACTCAATTAGACCAATGTACACACCAATTTTCGTGTTTCTAGCTGTTGTTGTTTGATAGGTACCATTGTTATACCTTTTTGCCACATTTCACTCCCAACGAATAAAAATCACTTTATGGTGCACGTTTTTGTTATAGAGGAACGCGTACACTCAATATAAATTCAGACATGCGATCTACGCATTTTTGGAAAATTTGGACCTTCTAGCTCATTTCGTTTAGATCTATTGCTTTCAACAGGCGTACGGTCGGACAAGCCTAGATCGTCTTAGAATTTTTTGACGATCAGGAATACATTTTAGGGTCTCAGATCGATATTTCAAGGCGTTAAAAAGGTTTTACCCTCCACCCATCCTGGCGGTTATACGCAAATTTGTATATTTTTTATTGTAAATTTCAATCACTTGAAAAATTTGAAATTGTGAATCAAGGGTCAATGGATTAAAAGACAATGCCAATTACAAAATATTCCATTAAAATGTTCAAACCATCAGAAATGAGCCCTTTTCACTCCTTCAACTGTTACATTTCCTTTGATGATTCCCTTAAAACAAAAGACTTAAGCAACAAACTTCGCCCTCTGCGCTTACAACTTTACCCAACGATGCCATAATTCAAACCAACACTTTCTCTTAAGACTTTAGGCCAAAAAATTTCAAACAAATTATACAATTTCCTTTAAAGAAATCAAAGTAAACATTGATGGCTATAAATTTCCTTTTTACCACACACATATATACCTACATTACTACGAGCACCCAGGAAACAAAAGCATGGCAGCAGCGAATACCAACAAGAATTGACTTTGCCCAAGTAATCAGCCGGAAATCAAAATACAAAATTAATGCTTTTTCCGGTGTAACATTTACAACAACATATAACAATAACAACAATGCGTCATTGTGTACAAACATACATGTAAAACGAGCAAAAGAAGAAAACGAAGATGGAGAGGAAGGCAAACATTTTGATCGACATTGAATCAAGATTAAATGTTAAAACAACTTAACATATAAAATTTACACTTGGCTATACACAAAGACAACTCTTTTATAAAAATTGTGATGGAATTGGGAGTGTATAGTCAGTTCTTCGATTAATTTGTAACTCTTGAAAATATTCATGCAAATAATTTAGCCCTTGGATTGGGATAGTCTACCCAATCCACGGGATCCTTAATATACAAATATCCATAATGGTTCAAGATTATTAATAGAGATCTCATTCTATTTTAAAGACGTTTGTTAAAGATCATATGATCCACATTTTTATATATTTTTTGTAATGTTTTGGGGGGCTTGAAATGGTTTTTAAGAAAAACTAGCTGCCATGAATTGCCCGATCTTTACGAAATTTATTTTATATGATAGAGAATAAAAGGATAGATATGTTATATTTTTATACCCTCCACCTCCAGGATGGGCGTATACTAATTTTGTCGTTCCGTTTGTAACACCATGAAATATCGACCTGAGACCCTATAAAGTATATATATTCTTGATCGTCAAGAAAATCTAAGACGATCTAGCCATGTCCGTCCATATGTACGTCTGTTAAAAGTACGCTAGCATCTAAACGAAAGGAGCTAGAACGTTCAAATTTTCCATAAATGCATCTTATAGTCGTAGATCGGTTGGGATTGAAACGGGGCGAAATCGACCCAAACGGAAACATTTTTCCCTCACAAGGACTAAAAATACCCATAATAATCCGTAATATTTTATAATATTTAATATAAAATTATTTTTCCCAAATTCGTACTTTCAAGGGGTAAAATGGGAATAGAGGGATAAAAATGGTCCCAACCAAACGGTTGTATCTAGAATAATGAAATTCGGTGTATACATTCCTCTGATTGCATAGACAAGCAAAATACACGGATATTTTTAAATTCGTACTTTTTGGGGTTAAACTGAAAAAGGGGGATAATAATAGTACCAATCAAATGACCGTAGCTAGAGTCATGAAATTCGGAGTATACAATCCTCTGACTGTGTAGACACGGAAAATAAACTGATTTTTCGAAATTCGTACTTTTTGGGGTCAAAATAGAAAAAAGGAAATAATAATAGTACCAATCAAATGACCACAGCTAGAGTCATGAAATTCGGAGTATACATTCCTCTGACTGTGTAGACACGGAAAATAAACGGATTTTTTAAGGGATACAATGGTACAGAGGGATAAAAATAGTACCAACTAAACGCCTACAGCTAGAATGATGAAATTCTAATTGCGTAGAAATGTCAAGGGGGTAAAAATGGTACCAACCAAATGGGCGCAGCTGGAATCATGGAATTCGGTGTATACATTCCTCTGACTGCATATACACGCAAAATATATTTTTCTCCAAATTCGTAATTTTTCTTTTGCGGCAAAAATTGATTGAATCATGAAGTTAGGTTATTTTGCACTATGTACGTCTGATAATGGATTTGTACTTTTGGAACTAAAATAGAATGGAAATACAACCAACTGTAGCACCCACTATCTACCAATATTTATGGTATTTAAGATTTTTGAAAATATAAATATAAGAATATTTTTTTTGATTTGAAATAAATAATGGTTTGAAATAATTAAAATATTATATTTATATATAAAATTATTTTTTTCAAAAATTTTTTCGGTTTGGCAATATAAAAAAAAATTATATTTTGCTGTAATATTACTGCACTTCTACGAAAACCGACAACATCTGTGGAATGCAAGCCATGGTGGAGGGTATATAAAGTTCGGCCCGGCCGAACTTAACCCTCTAGTTCCCAAGACCGCCTCTAGGCGGTCTAAGTTCAGTACACGGTCAATCATGGTTCTAATTAGGTTTTGCTAAAAAGCTCACAAACACGTTCCTTTTATAATTAAATGACTTTTTGTTAAATAAAGATATGCAGCAACACACAGATAATTTTTTTTCACCTACGTTTATTAATAATATTTATTTTAATTATTTGATTTTCGCACTCCGCGCAAAATAATTATTTTTGGTGATTTTCTTTTAGTTTTGTTCGGCTGTAGGCTTTATTTGAAAAACAGGTGTTGTTGTTTTTGATAATTTATTTATTTAATCCCAATATTTCGATTGAAATCTTCAATCATCTTCAGGGGTGACTATACACAAAAAAGAATTACACATTTACATTACAATTTTTTTTTCCAAAAAGTTTAACAAATTTATGGATAATTACATTTTTATATGTATAATATTATCTGCAGTCCGAGCGGTTTTGCGTGCTTTCGTCTACTGATGACAGTTTTGATCGTCTGTATTTGTCTACTGTGTAACGATAGATTTTGGCGCATTTATCTGTGTCAGTTTTGTAGTTAAGTCTTTTGTAGGTAGGAACGTCAATAATATGTAACATCTCAAGAGTGTATCTTCTATTGTAATTTCTCTCCTCTGTCAGTATCTCTACATTGTCAAAATTTGGTGTATGGCCTGTGATGGTACTGTGCGCTGCAAGAGCTGTCTTCTGCTCTAATGGTCTGTTAATAACTTTATGGTCAGATTTGTGAGATGATATTCTAGTCTTTAATTTTGTCTTAGTAGTACCAACATATACCTTCTGGCATACGTTGGTTTTGTCCCCATTACATTTGATTTTGTAGACCACATTTGATTTTTCCCCATTTTCTAATCTAAATAAAGCCTACAGCCGAACAAAACTAAAAGAAAATTAAAAACAACATAGGCACACAATACACACACACAACATTTGGTGACAACTGAATTTCGTACTAGCGCAAGCTGCAAAAGCACCAATATGAAAATTTGGGATTCCCCAAAACAGATGAAACGAAAAAAAAGCAAAACCATGATTGACCGTGTACTGAACTTAGACCGCCTAGAGGCGGTCTTGGGAACTAGAGGGTTAACCCCGTTTTTACTTGTTAAGCTAAGATGAGTATTTTGAGCATATTTTATGATATTAAAAATTCTGAAAAAATAAAATTTAGGAGCCATGTCCCTCTTGCTGTTGGTCACAGTTAATTTAAAGTAATTTTTAATATTCCCCAAATTTCTTTATTCGTGATTCAAACTGGCTGATGAACCAAAGATACCTTCCTCAAAATGGTGGCACGATGAAGAAAAAGACCAACAACCCAAACAGATCACAACATATCGACTGTTTACAATTTAAAGCATTCGTATGGATGTAATGCCCTGCCACAGAAGAAAGAAGAGGAGTAGGAGGAGGCGGAGGTAGTATGGACACCGATGATGATGACGGCGACAACAGCGGACGAAGGAACAACAAGTACTTTATAGCCAGGTATGTTTGTAAGTACTCATATGTTAAATACGCTGACAGACATAAATACTACGCACAACATCACCAAGCAAAAAACAAAAACAGCTCAAACCAAAACAATGATATGTCCAACAACAACAGCAACAACAGAAAAGAGCTGCTGCAAAACATCCATTCCGTCCATACGTGTGGCAAGTAGATGATACGCCAGCCAGCGAACAATCCAACCATCCATCCCAAGCAACCAAGCTAACAAACCAACCGCCAACGTCCAAGAAATCCAACAACACCAGCCAGGAAACACTTCAATATTGATGTCCCACCGCAGTGTTTAAATGTAATGCATATGTTTCCCGTTAACATCAATCTTTGGAGGATTTAATGTTAAGTCTATTCTCCACAAAATGCTCCTCCAACCAGACATGAGAATCCCAGTCAGACGTCGAGTATATGTAGGCACATACATCTGTATGTCTGTACATCCGATCGTTCGAATGAATGAATGCAAAACTTCAACCTTATTCAACAGCAGAAAACAACACGCTGATCTTAAAGCCTTAGCTTTTGTTTTCGTGTGTATGCCTGCTTCTTGCCCAACCAAGGGATCCAATATGATAAACGGCAAACCAAATATTATGACCTAAGGACAATTATGATATTTCATTGTTAAAAATGTATCCGACACTTGTACTCGAGCGAGTACGAAGCTGGTCGTCGTACAGCCTGTTGCTGCCTCTGTTGTCTGTGGTGTTCCAGACAATTGGAGTTGTCCCCTTTCCTTGCTTCAAATGGCCAAGCTATATGTGAAGTTTTTTTTTTTTTGCTTAGCTCCACTAAACGGACAGTTATGTTGAGAGTAAAAGACAGTTAAAGTGTAGTGTTATTAGCCGCCACATTGGGCAAAGGGTCAAGACTTTGTTTTCTGCTTCGTGGCTTTGTCATGTTGTGGTGGATTTTTTCTCTACCACCGCTGCCTGAGTATTAACTTCAAATTAAACTTTATGGGATGAAGGTGTAAGAGTTAGTTATTGGTATGGTGGGGTTTTTGTTCTGTGCAGCATCTCATACGGCATAAAATTTGGAAATGAAAATATTGGATTTAAATGCGATTTCTTCAATTTTTTCTGAAAATTTTCGACTAATCCGGCCGCGGTTTATTAGACTGCCAGCAAATGCAGGACAATTAGATTCATTCCTAGACATAAATGATGTAACTTGTAATCGAACAATTTGATTAAAACAACTGTTTGAATAATGAAAAATAATGATTTTTGATTCGAGGACTTTTGTATATACATTAGAGCAATTTAGGAAAAAAAATTAAAAGTTACTCCTCTGAAAATGAAGATTTAAATAGAATATATATTTCGGCTCTAGCAATATGCGTTGGTGAACTAAACCATTTCCAAAATACCTCAATATTGAATTCCAAAAAAATACTCAAATGTTGAAAGACCTTTAGACTTCCATTATACAATTTTGAAAAACTTCACGTAGATTTAAAGTGTTCGTCATTTTTGATAGTTTTCAATGGTATTTTTCTTCATATTCTTATGAATTTGAAAATTTTACATTCATACTTAAAAACTAAAATTAAAGCGGACGCCCTCACCAAATATCTTTTATTCATTAAACTTGCCAAGTAATAAATGTCACCATGCCATTTGTAAATAAATTTGCATTCTATTAAATATAGATGCAAAATGGTCTTGAGCCAGGACAATATCCCAATTCATTTTAAAATTTATTTATGTACGTACAAGACTAGCAGAAGTGATTTATAAAATATATTTGTTTTAAACTTTTCATTATAACATCAATTAAAGACCAGATGACTATATTGTATTTAGGCCCGTTTACACCTATGCATATCCTCATTAGAGTGGCTTCTTTTGTGTGGCAGGAAAAAATGTTGTTGATGTTCCCGACTAAAATGAAAGATTGGTTTGTTTTATGTGTTCTCCCAAAATATTTCGCTTTTATCATTATCCGTTCGTGAGCTGGACGCGTTCAAAATAACCTCTATAAATCAGGCTCTTCTTGAATAAAATTCACGATGTAAATGGTATTGAGAATAAAACCGCTAGAAATTAAAATCCGACCCGAGCTTTATCAACCATATTAAAAACTTGCAATATGACCCAGTATAAAGGACAGATTTATACTACTTTAGTGCAATTCTTGATGCATTTTTTTCATAAAAACCGCAATAACTTCCACATTTTTAGTTCGATTTATGTTTTGAGGTACCCGTTGGTCAAGTATTGATAACCAATTGTAATTTTAAGGATTTTCTAACCCATTAAGGGCCGCAAAATTTTTCATACTGTTAATACTCGGTGGGTTAAATGTAAAAAAAACTGAAATATGGGATTATTTGCATCGTAAACACATTCTAGTTTTATTTAAAGCTAATTTTTGGAAATAAATTCAACAATTTCAAATTTTCCCCCTTAACAATTAAGACATGAATAATCTACATAAACTTTTTAAAGGGGAAAAATTGAAATGGTTGTTAATATTTAATTAACATAGCTAGACGCATGAAATTAAAAGTATATTCAGAAGATGTTCTTCTCTTTCATTTGATACCCATATCTTCATTGTATTGCACGCAAAAGTATGAAACTAAATTATTAAAACATTTGCATCCTTTGGAAATTAAAAGTCCTGTAAAAAAGACAAAAGACCACGAAATAAAAAACTGAGTATGAGTTTTCCTATTAGTCACCTATAGTTTCACTTCTATAAAATCACGTTCTTGGGAGACAAATCATGTCGCACGGTTTTATTGTAACATCTTATGTGAAGTTTTCCTCTGAATTTATCCATTGAAAGGACAAAATTTCAGATGTTTTTTTTTTCAAAAATTAGCTTTTTGTAAGACTAGAATGTGTTTACGATGCAAATAACCCCATGTTTCAGTTTTAACATCACATTTAACCCACTCAGAACCAACAGTAAGAAAAAATTGTCGGCTCTTTATGGGTTAGGAAGTTCTAAAAATTGCAATTGGTGATCAATACCACTCCAACGAGCCCATGAAAACATAAATCGAACTAAAAATGTGGAAGTTATTGCGGTTTTTATAAAAAATGCAACAAAATTGCACAACTCTATTCTGGGTTAAAATGCAAGTTTTTGATATCGTTTGATAAGGCTCGGACCAGATTTTAATTTATATCAGGTTTTTTCTAAATACCATTCTCACCGTGAATCACCGTTATTCAAGAAAACCCTGATTTATAGAGGTTATTTTGAACGCGTCCATCTCTCGAATGGACAATGATAAAAGCGAAATATTTTGGGAGAACACATAAAACAAACAAATCTTTCATTTTAGTCGGGAACATCCACTACTTTTATTTTGAAGCCACTCTAATAAACATACATGGTTAAAGCGGTTCACATCGTTCCATGTTTCAATATACCCCCATACAAATGTCTTTCCGATTTAGCATTTTTTGTCAAGCACATACATTTACAGGATACAAAGATCCTTCGCAATTTCACTTTTTTACCGAATTGAATTGTAATAGAAAGTGGAGGGTATCATATAGTCGGTCCCGTCCGACTTTAGCCTTTTCTTACTTGTTTTATTTAGTTAATGCGTTAAGTATTTTCAATAAACGGCTTTCAAATTTCTTTAGTGATTCTTTGAATTATCACACTATTTTTGAATAATATTTTAGTTGAATTCGTGCATTCAAATATTCCCAAATACGAAATTTCTTAGCAGGGATATTGAAGCCACTACAACGGAGCAGCAAAGGACAGTATATTTTTCTGGAAGTTCATTTAATAGGTTAGGCCACTCTAGCATTTTCGAATAATCAACTTTTTCCTTTTATTGGAAATCACTCATTAGGATCTCAAAAATTATATTCCAAAGTAATATGACGAGGAAATAATTTTAAATGCCCCATTTCTAATTTAACTTCGATTCAGTTTAAATTTTGCATACATCTTTAAAAATACATTATCTGGAGAAGTACGTAGTTTTTTAATATTGCATAGATTTTTTATTAACAATTTTCGAACTTTTTTAGGTCAAATTTTACCCGTCATCTTGTAAAAAATTTATATATATCGACGAAATCATACGTACGTAAAGCGTTCAATGTCTCCCTAGAGTGATATGGAATTGTGTCAGCACCAAAACTACAAAATTTATTATGTATCATTAAAAAATAAAAAAACAATAAGCAAGGACTTATTGTTTTACTAACTGAGTTTTACTAATCAGAGGTAGCCACATAAAAATCAGAGTTGCAATTATCAATTGAACTAAATATAGGTAAAAAGTATCAACTTGTAAACAACAATGTTGCGCTTCAACTTAAACAATTTGTGATATACAATATGTTTAAATAAATTGAAAACATTAGTTAACTTCGAAATCGGTTTGTTATTTCGGACATTATTTCTACTACCGACTTCAAAAAGCCACCTTCCAAACATCCAGAGCCACCTAGCTTCAAAATATTGAACATAATTTTTTTTTTATTTTTTTTTGAGAATTGTTGTTTGTATGTATAGTTGGCCTGTTATGTTGTATGTGTTTGTCATTTATCTTGGTTCAAGACCAAAGGTTGTGCTGAAGTCTTCAGCAGAACCCAAAATGAGCAAAAAGGCAAAGTGAGACCTTTATTGTTGCAGCTAAAAGTTGACTGCGCAGTTTCGATGCGCCAGAACTTTCGCAACGAATGTATGTCTTTGACTTCAGATTCAGATTTATTAAATTCCAAAAACTTAAACAATTGGGTATAATCTTACGACTAACATTTGTACTTAATTTCTAGCGTATATACTAATACATTTCTAGAACTATGTAACTAATACTTATACTATGTTGCAGCGTACTGCAACATTTCCATAATACATTCTTATCGCTATACATTTATATTCTCCCAAAAAAAAAAACATTTTTGTTTTTTACTTACGAACTAATACTTATTTCTAAAAATACTATTTACAATACTTAAAATCTAGAAAGTTATTGATTGGTGTTGTACACCAAATCAGCCATATCCAAGGAACCTAACCTCCTGTGATAAAACAGGAGCCTATCATCCCTAAACAGAAGACCTTCCCTATCTAAGGCCAGAATACTGACCGGCGGTCTGTAGTTGTCCGTCGATAGTCTCTGCAGACTGTTGTCATACAGAAGACTGTCATTAACCAGTCCGTTTTCTAGAAAGGAAGCCTTTTCTAGAAACTTGATTGCACTCCTCCCGTCTTCACTGTACCTCGTTTGCATTGTTGTTGTTTGTATGTATAGTTGGTCTGTTATGTTGTATGTGTTGTCATTTATTTTGATTTAAGACCAAAGGTTGTGCTGAAGTCTTCTTTTTTGAGAATTTTTAACTGAGACGAAAGTAGGGACGGGTGTGGTTTGTGGTTTACACTGCCAGCAAATGAAGGATCTTTGCAACATACCTAATCATTCCACCATATCTACGCTGTGTGATTCTAACATTTTTAAATGGCGTATAATTCGAAATGCTTGTCTTATATATTAGATTAATTCGAGTCATAAGTTTTTACGTAAATTTTGTCGGTGTTCTGAAAATAACGAAGAAAGAAAATTTTATCGAAATAGCTTGTATAAGTTCGTTCATTAACTTAACTGATGACGTTGGTGGATTAAATCATAAATATGGGTCACAAAAGAAAATGATTGAGGAATAAAATTTGGCTTGCTTAATGACGTTTTGCAAAACATTTTGTCATTGTGTTACAAGCTCATCTGTGAGCTAAACTCTCATGAGAAAAGCCCCTCTTAATCATGTTTTTCCCGTGTATTTTTTTATGTTTAATTTAAGTCAATTTTTTCTGAATTAATATAACCTTGAAAACACTTTAAATATAAAATTTTATACTTGTCATACATATTCCATGTTCATTCTATCATTGGTCGTGTTACTGGAAGTTTAGGGAATTTTGGTGGTGTTTCAAAATGACAACTTTTTATGTTTTAAGTAACTAGTTCAAAAGTTAGAGGTTATTGATCGTCTTCTCTCACTAGTATATGTAGAAAGAACAGCTCTTAATTTGATATGGAAGGTTCCGTCATCTGTCTAATTTTCCCAAACTATGAGTAGGGGATATATTTATCGTGACAATCGCTGTTTGGGCAAAAAGCGGGATATACATATGAATTAAAAAAGCGGGATCGTGAAAATCTAACCAAAAATGTAAAAATAAAAAGATTCTGATATTTTAATGTATTATGTATTTAATTTAGAATATTTATTTAATTTTTCTTTCTTTTTACTGTATGGGTACTTCCTGAAGAAATTTAAAATTTTCACATTTCAAAGTGTCCAGATCTTGACCGCTGTTTTTGTCATATTTGGTAGGCCATATTTATTAACACATATCTTGTAACAAAGTATTTTAAACTGTATTTCAAGTACGGTGATCTAGAAATCTACATCATAGTTTTATATTCAAAGAACTTTAGGTGGATTTAAGTAATTTCTATATGTGCATCTAAAGTAGCTGCAGTGATTGTTACTTCTACGTAATACTGTGATGTGCACTCAAAATTCACTTTGAATGGATTGAACGGGGTTTGTTCCGAAACGCTAATTTCATCTATGCGATATGTTTTAAAAACTATTATTTTCCGAGATAATTAAAATTCGTCAACTTACAGTTTAATTAATATTAATAATCTTGACTCTTTCCTTAAAAAATAAAGCAGAGTTTGGAAAATTCTGTAGATTAAGTTTTTTATATGGTTACTATACCATAGACATGTGTGACCCACTTTCACCATAGATGCTTCTGGCTGAAATATAAATGAAGAAGATATAATTTGAGAAAATCTTTTAACATATCTCCCAAAAAGGGTTATCCAAAAAAATTAAATTAGCTTTTCACTTTATTTTCTCCTTATTTCGATAACTTTTACAATTATGAAACTTGAATTTTATTTGTTCTCTTTTAATTTCAATAAAAGTTGAAGTGATATAAGGAAAATTGCTACTTTTTTATTACACGTGGAAATATTTGTAATATTTGTTTTGTCGCGTTCGTATTCCTGCTTCACCTACTAAAAAACAAGTAAGAAAAAGCTAAATTCGGGCCGACTATATGATACCCTTCACTTTATACGCCATTGCAATTAAATTCGATGAGGGTTTTGGAAAGTGTCTTATATCACGGACCGATGATACCTTCATTCACAATGTATGTTTCCAGTTCTGTTCTTATCAAAATCTGTTTAAATTGTGCTTTTTCTAGAGCAGAAAATGTAAAATCGGTAATGTTTGTATAGAACCTCTATATAAATCTGAACCGATTTAACTCATTTACACCAGAGATGTTTCAAGTACGAATATAAGGTGATGTGCCAAATTTGAAGAAAATCGGTTGAATTATGTAGATTCTTATGTAGAGCAGAAAAAGTCAAATTGTACGGGAGCTATATATAAATCTGAACCGATTTGCTGCAAATTAAATCACCCTTATCGCGAATAAAAGAGGCGTAGGATGGTATATGAATATAAATCGGGAGTAGATTTCTCTATTTGGCGTTGTTTTAGATATAATGCGATCAAGCAAGAAAGCGAAGAAACATCAAAAGATCACAATAAATAGCGATTGGAAATTTAAGGGAACAACTCATTCCCGGGGTGAATATCAATAGATGGAGAGACGGACATTGCTACATCGACTCAGAAAGTTATTCCAAGCCGATCTGTATAATATATGATGGGATCTCGATCACGTTTTCTTTTGGGTGTTACAAACAAATGCACAAAGATATAATACCCTAGTGAAGGGTTAAAAAACTAAGAGATAATTCTTATATTTCCCAAATCTACGAACAAAAGTTATCCTCTGACCTTCATTTACATGTGTGTATTGAAAAACAAAGTCCTCAAAAAATCGCTGAACTTTGTATATTTCTATAAGAGCTTCTGTTTTTGGTATAATTCAATGTATAATTGTTTACATCGGTACGATCGGTAAAATAAACGATGGGTCTATTTCGCTTCCTTTTGGGTGTTACAAGCAAACGCACAAAGCCATAGCACCCTAGTGGAGGATATAAGAAGCGTTAAAAGCGGGACTTTTATTTAGAAAGCGATTATGATAACTAGGAATCAAAACAGCGGGATAATCAATCGAAAAGTAGGTTTGATGGTCACCTTAAATATATTACTAAGTTCCTTAACTTCCTTTATCGTTAGTGACCCTCGTGATCGAAATAAATGCAAATACACTTGTCTAAGTAATATTAATGAATAGTTCTTGTAACTTTTAATTCCAATGCTTTTCGGATACTTCAAAGAAAGTACATTTAAATTTCTCTTTAATACATTCCCCTGTCATCCCCATATCTAATTTTGTCGGCAAAGAAAACATGCTCCCAACTTCCTAAAATTCGTTTGCTATCTCTCTCCAAGAAGTACGACAAAAGCATGCTACGCACACTCATAACTAATTTAATTTTAGTTTCGTTTAGTTAATGCATAAATATAATATCTTTCATCTGCTGCACATTAATAACTAAATTTGAACATATTTTTCGGGTCGAATTTTTTGTAGTCTTCCCCCTCCCCACAAAAAAAACCGAACTATGTCCTGCCGGGTATTCATAATGAATTAACAAAATACATATCCACTGCGATGAGTCCTTAATTAACTCTTGGAAGGGAATAACTAGAAGTGAAAGAGAAACATTTCAACTAATTTGTTACACAACATTAACGGCGAAAATGAAAATTTTTTTATGAATATGAATACATACGCACATGTATCCCTTTCAGATGTTATTGATACGGATACAAAGCCACAATGGGATACATGAAGTAGGATGTTTAGGCAGGGAAAGAATTCCCTATTGACAAGATGTAAATCATTGTGGAGGACAAGTGCGTGTGTGCGTGCGCACAACTCAAGTGTCTGCGATCCTTAAGCCTTTTGTCTGAGGATACTCCTCTTCAGGAACAAAACACAAGAACACATACAAAGAATAGAAACGAATCCTTTCAGTTCGACAGAAAGTATTTAATAAATTTCCCTTCAACATTTATGAGTGAGTTGAGGAGCACTTGAGCTCTGAAAGGACGAAAAGAAAGAAACTGAAACAAAATGATGACAACGATAACAACGATAACAACCATCAATCGCTGGAATCCTTTTATGATCACACAATATATACGATGTATGCTGCAACTCCCTCCTTCGCAAAGGGAATTCTTTGAATTTAGCGTTGAATAACACAACAGGTATTCCTCCCCCTTTTTCCTTCTCGCACAGCTCAATCGATCGTTCGATTCTTGTCGTGTAATGTTGGCCCGGGGATTACAACAAGTTGCAGTTCAATAAATGCTACGTCGCACTTGGTAATAAATTTTGTTTGGAAAGACGAGAAACGCAAAAGTCAAATGCGCAGGAATTTGTAGTCGTTTGTTTTATGGATCCCCCCTCCTTCTCCTCCTGCGCTACTCTTTTCAAATCGGTAGTCTTAATAGGGCGTTATTTGTTCAGGCCTCCTTTGTTATAGTTTTCCTCAGGTCTACTCATTTTGATTTGATATTTATAACCCTATAGGGTTATACAGCGTCGCGTCGTGTCGTCATCGTAATAGATACGTAAAATATTGTCATTGGCATTGTCTCGCAATGGGCGTTTTATTGTATAATCAGAGCATCTTGCCATCTTTGTGTCGTGGCTGGGCTATCTGTGCCGTCGAGTTTCTGTTTGTCTGTCACCAAGTTGTCAACAACATTGTAAAACTGTTTTCACAATAGCCCTCCACCTTCAAAGAGATCTTTAACAAATTCACGTGAAAATCGAATCAATATTTTGATCGAATACAATGTTGATCTTCTTGGCCAGATATGGCGACATGATAAAGGACAATAATGTCTATTTAAAACTGATTTATGCAGAAAATTTATTGAAATTGGGACAGGACGTTTATATTATTACAGTTTTCGTAGAATATTTTTTTCAAGAGCAGACAGGTTTTATGATAATGATATCGATAATGATGCTTACGGGTCAATTAGTTGTAATTTAGCCAAATAAAATTGGTGTACATACAACACCTGGAATTTAAGAACTTCTAGGAATAAAAATAAATTAAGATACATTAGGCTCCAAAGGAATGCTTAATGTGGCATGAAGTATTATGAAATATTATTTGGACATATTGATGCTAATCACGTCTTAATAAAATGCGGATTTAAACTTGCCACTTAAATTCCGATAATATTCATACTGGACTTATTATAAATAAGAAACATCACAGTAAAATATAAAGTAAATCAATATGTAGAAGAGTTGCGTTACTGACGTTACGGCTGAAGCCAGTGTCATGAAATTTTCAGGGTAGTTCACAAATATGACGTAGACGTCGACTAAGAAAGGGTTTTACGAAATTCGAACTTTTAGGGGGTAAAATGGCCCAAAAAGAGATAAACATCGAATCTTCGTCGTGACTAAACGGCAGTAGCTATAAACATGAAATTCGGTGAGTTCCTTGAGGCCATGCAGACGAGCCACAAATAGGGATTTTGCGAAACTTGTACTTTTAAGGGAGGAAATAGACAAAAAGGGATAAAAATGCTACCAATTTAAGAATTGCAGCTAGAATCGTGAAAATCGGTGTTTACATTCCTCTGATTTAGGGATAAAAATGGTACCAACTAAAGTATTGCAGCTAGAATCTTGAAATTTAAAAATTTTAAAATTGGATTTTTCGAAATTTGTACTTACAAGAAATGAGCGGGACAAAAAGGGATAAAAATGGCACCAACTAAAGTATTGCAGCTATAGTCGTGGAATTTGGTATGTAAGTTATTCTGCCCATGTAGAAGCGCAGAAAAATTTGATCTTTCAAAATTTGTACTTATAAGAGATGGGCGGGACAAAAAGGGATAAAAATGGTATCAACTAAAGTATTGCAGCTAGAATCTTGAAAGTTGATATGTAAGTTCTTCTGACAATGTAGATGCGCAGTAAAATTGGATTTTTCGAAATTTGTACTTATAAGAGGTTAGAGGGACAAAAAGGGATATAAATGGTACCATCTAAATTATTGCAGCTCTAGTCGCGAAATTTGGTGTGTAAATTCATCTCACCACATAGAAGCGGAATATAAATGCATTTTGTACTTTTAAGGGTTGCGCGGGACAAAAAGGGATAAAAATGGTACCAACTAAAGTATTGCAGCTAGAATCTTGAAATTTTATATGTAAGTTTTTCTAACCATGTAGAAGCGCAGTAAAATTGGATTTTTCGAAATTTGTATTTACAAGAAATGAGCGGGACAAAAAGGGATAACAATGGCACCAACTAAAGTATTGCTGCTATATTAGGATTACAAGTAGAATCATGATATTTAGTATGTAAATTCTTCTGACCATGTAGAAGCGCCATCAAAATGGATTTTTTCGAATAAAAGGCTCTGCGGTTGTAATTTTTTGTTAAAAACTGGTTAGAAAATGATAATACCTGGCTTTTTGGCGTGCGAAGCAGCGGGTACTGTTCTTGTTACATAAAATATTATGGGAGTCTCTTCGATTACACCATGCGACAATTAAAAAGACGTTGCATTTCAGTCAGATTATATACAATAATATTATATACAACTACAAGCTGCAAAGGGTAAATTTTTTTCAAAAAAATTCGTACAATTCTTATTCGCACTCTTTAATGCCAACGTAAGTGTCATATTAAAGAGGAGAATATGTGTTAAAAATACTTTAACTGTCATACTTCTATATGTATTAGAATATCTTTAACAACTACTTCAAGTTTTCTGTCCTATTTTATTTAGTTTATTCATATTTTTCTTTTTAATTGGGAAACTTAAAATGTTTGTTACTTCTAAAGTAATACAGACAGAAGAATGCAATTTAAAGTATTTTTTTACATATAAATATTTAAAACATTTTTGTGATAATTGTAAATTTGAAAGAGGAAATGAAAAACAGAACTCGCCAATTAACTCCATTTTGCGTGTAGTTTTAAGTGTATAGCATTAGGTTTAAGTATTATATGGATTGTCGGACGGTGTATCAAACCTGAATAAATGACATGCCAATTGCCAATGGATGATTTATCAGATGTTTTAACGCTTGTTCTTGGAAACGTCCATGGCTCAATATAAAAACTGAGCTAGATTTCGAAAATAATTTGGTTTGAACTAGTAGCCAGGAAAAGTGGCTCAAGTCCTTTATTATTGTTATATTTTATGGAATGCAAATCTATATACAAATGGCATGGTCATTATATAATTTATATTTTTGTAATTTGCATACCCACTACCATTAGCACGATTTCTGGACCATGACTTACATTATAGTTGTGGATAATTTCGTTTTGTTTGGGAGATCTTTTATTTTTAAGCCACAGTTATAATAGCAAAAATCTTATTTTTACCGTGTAGTTATATTTATGATTTCATGATTTCATTCATGTATTATTATTGGACCTATAGGGTGACTTTTTTAAAGTGACCCAGCCTAATATATATCAAGGTGAACTACATCGTAACCTAAAATACAATACGGGGAACATCACACACATAATTGCCAAAAATGGCGGCTTTATTATGCCGTTCGCCCCAATGTTGCTTATAAGCAATATTACTAGTTTGTCCTATAAAATCGTTAAAATGAAATATTTTTCAGAGTTAATATTTTATATTTTTGTGTACATATGTAACAAATATTATTCAAATGAGAAACAACAAGTTAAGTAACTTGGATCTGCATAGGAAGACGAAAATCAATGCGATGTCTAAAATATTAATTATTAAAATTTAATTTGTAGGTATATTTTTTTGCATTTCACAGAGTACAGAAAACTGTATATGTTATTCGAATAATACATATTCGTGATTGCAAAAATGCAGAAACATATAATATTATTTTTACTGTGCGATTTTTTGTTTCTCGTTCGTTTGTTAAAATCATCTCATTATAGAGGCCGGGTTTGATGTTGAGAAGTCGCTGCGAAGTCACTTAAAAAGACTTTTGACATGGTCGAAATCATGATCGTGGTAGTCTGCAGCCAAGTAATAAATGTCACCAAGTCATTTGTAAATAAATTTGCATTCTATTAAATATAGATGCAAAATGGTCATGAGCCAGGACAATATTCCAGTTCAAATCAAATATTGATTACAGACCAAAAAAAAAAAAAACAAACGAAACAAGTAAGGAAAGGCTAAAATCGGGCGGGGCTGACTATATGATACACTCCACTTTCCACTTACCAACTAAAAAAATGAGAACGGGAAGAATTTTTGTATGTTTCCTAATCATAGGCTAATATGAGTTGGTCCGATTTGTCAAATCGATAAGAATATTTGTATCGGGGCTATATCCAAACATGGAAAAATGTGACTAACTTTCACTTTCTTCCAGTTCAAATATAACGTGTTATGCTCGCTCTGAAGAAATTCGGTGAAAATTCGTGGTTTCTGGGGCGGAAAAAGTCAAATCGAAAAATGTAGTCCTAAAAAGAAAGTCCTAGAGAAATGTGGGTAGTTTTTACTGAGTATTCCTAATTTTTTCATATTCAATGATTGAACACACAACCTTATACTTTTGTGTGTTAAATTTTTGCATATTATTAAGTTTTTCCTCTTCCTGTAAAATTACTAATGTGATGTTACTCTCTTTTGCATTTCGAGTGTCGATATATAAAAATTTTGCGGTGCCAAAAATGCGAGTTTAATGTGAATTTTATAAAAAAACTTAATAATAGTACTAAACGTAGAAAAACTGAGAACTGGTTACATCCACACACATTTTTGAAACTAGTTCAAAATTCCTATGTAAACTCAATTTGAAAAAATCATAAATATATTCAATAAAAAATTTAGTGACTTTTTTGCTTGAATATCAAAAAATACCCCATCGTGAAATTATCTGCGATTTTAAAACTATCACTTTGCGAGCACTTTCAAAATTCTGCAGTTATTCTAAGACAAAAATAAAAATTGTTGTTTGTATGTATAGTTGGTCTGTTATGTTGTATGTGTTGTCATTTATTTTGGTTTAAGACCAAAGGTTGTGCTGAAGTCTTCAGCAGAACCCAAAATTACCCAAAATGTTTGCTAATTATTATACAGATCGGCTTAGAATCACTTTCTGAGTCGATTTAGCAATGTCCGTCTGGCCATCTATTGTTGTAATCAAATTACAGGTCGCAATTATAGTCCGATCTTTACAAAAATTGGCACAAATAAGATTTGTGGATCAAGGACGAACGCTATTTAATTTGATCGGTTCAGATTTAGATATAGCCCCCACACAAATGTCGCCCCCGATTTGTCTTTTTCCGCTTTAGAAGCCACATATTGTACCCGATTTTATTTAAATTTGGCATAGCATCTTATAATCCAACTAGAAACACCTATACTGAAAGTGGGTAAGATCGGTTCAGATTTAGATATAGACCCCATACAAATGTCGCTTCCGATTAGACTTTTTCCGCTCTATAAAGCACATATAGTACCCGATTTTCTTCAAATTTGCTTAACACCTAAAAATCTAACTAGAAATACCTACGGTGAAAGTGGGTAAGATCGGTTAAGATTTGGATATAAATTTATTTATATATATATGTTGAACCGATTTTGGCCAAACTTTACATATTATAAAGAGTGATTTTTTTGAGGTTAGGATTTTCATGCATTAGTATTTGACAGATCACGTGGGATTTCAGACATGGTGTCAAAGAGAAAGATGCTCAGTATGCTTTGACATTTCATCATGAATAGACTTACTAACGAGCAACGCTTGCAAATCATTGAATTTTATTACCAAAATCAGTGTTCGGTTCGAAATGTGTTTCGCGCTTTACGTCCGATTTATGGTCTACATAATCGACCAAGTGAGCAAACAATTAATGCGATTGTGACCAAGTTTCGCACTCAGTTTACTTTATTGGACATTAAACCAACCACACGAATGCGTACAGTGCGTACAGAAGAGAATATTGCGTCTGTTTCTGAGAGTGTTGCTGAAGACCGTGAAATGTCGATTCGTCGCCGTTCGCAGCAATTGGGTTTGTGTTATTCGACCACATGGAAGATTTTACGCAAAGATCTTGGTGTAAAACCGTATAAAATACAGCTCGTGCAAGAACTGAAGCCAAACGATCTGCCACAACGTCGAATTTTCAGTGAATGGGCCCTAGAAAAGTTGGCAGAAAATCCGCTTTTTTATCGACAAATTTTGTTCAGCGATGAGGCTCATTTCTGGTTGAATGGCTACGTAAATAAACAAAATTGCCGCATTTGGAGTGAAGAGCAACCAGAAGCCGTTCAAGAACTGCCCATGCATCCCGAAAAATGCACTGTTTGGTGTGGTTTGTACGCTGGTGGAATCATTGGACCGTATTTTTTCAAAGATGCTGTTGGACGCAACGTTACGGTGAATGGCGATCGCTATCGTTCGATGCTAACAAACTTTTTGTTGCCAAAAATGGAAGAACTGAACTTGGTTGACATGTGGTTTCAATAAGATGGTGCTACATGCCACACAGCTCGCGATTCTATGGTCATTTTGAGGGAAAACTTCGGAGAACAATTCATCTCAAGAAATGGACCGGTAAGTTGGCCACCAAGATCATGCGATTTGACGCCTTTAGACTATTTTTTGTGGGGCTACGTCAAGTCGAAAGTCTACAGAAATAAGCCAGCAACTATTCCAGCTTTGGAAGACAACATTTCCGAAGAAATTCGGGCTATTCCGGCCGAAATGCTCGAAAAAGTTGCCCAAAATTGGACTTTCCGAATGGACCACCTAAGACGCAGCCGCGGTCAACATTTAAATGAAATTATCTTCAAAAAGTAAATGTCATGGACCAATCTAACGTTTCAAATAAAGAACCGATGAGATTTTGCAAATTTTATGCGTTTTTTTTTAAAAAAAAGTTATCAAGCTCTTAAAAAATCACCCTTTATTTCACCTATAAACATACATAGTGAAAGCGGGTCACATCGTTCCATGTTTCAATATACCCACATACAGATGTCCTTTCCGATATCATATCATATAGTCGGCTCAGTCCGACTTTAGTCTTTCCTTACTTGTTTGATCCGTTAATTAATTCTAATTATCTAATTATAATTAAATAAAATAATTTACTTTTATAAAGTTGGAAAAAAGATAATATATGTTTTATATGTAAAATAATGTTGACGATTTCCTTGCAGTCCCGAGATCCCGGGAAATCGAGAACATAATTCCCATTTCCCAGGAAATAAAAAGTACTGGAAAACGCAAACCCTAATTCTAACACAGAATACAATGTCTAATTGTTAAATATCTACTGATAAATATTAATGTTATGCCTCTATTTGTAGACGCAAAAGATTTAAAAAAAATGATATTTTTATTTTTAGCATGAAAACCCCTTTACAAATTAGATAATAAAGTTTTATGGATTAGTAATTCATAGATTTTTGCTACTAAAATTCCAGACATATCAAAAAAATAAAAAAATTATGTTATCTTTTTAATTCTAAAAAATCATAATTTACAAAAAAATAATTTGCATCTCCACAGACGATCATAATATATACATTGATCCATAGATCTTTTACATATAAACATTGGGCCATCAAAAAATCCAAAAATAATAATTTTCACAATTTTTTTGGAGACTGTTCTATATGAAGGTGTTTCTATATAAAGGTGGAATGCGCAAAGTTTAGTAAAAAAATATTCATACAAATTTTTATGATGATTTTGTGTATCAGTTTGCCTCAAAAAAATATTTCGAACATAAAATTGGAAATTTTTTTCGAAAATGAAAATATGACTGCTGATTTTTTGACTGACAAATCCATAAAGTGGGAAATGAAGCAACATTCATTTTAAAATTTAAACTTGTTACCGGTACTAATTTTTTTTTTTTCAAAATCTACCCAGTGTTTAGCAGTGCATTATTGTGTTTATAATAGAATAATAGAAACTTTGGTTGTGTTCACCGATTTAAATGAAAGAATTTTTCATATGGAGAACAAAGCTCCATTTCCTTTTTTCAAAAAATATAAAATTGGGAGCCGTCGGGTGGTTCGAATGTAAAGAATTTTTTTCATAAGATAATTTTTTGTGGTATTTTTTGACGAATATCAGCATCAAATCTTACAATTTTTTGATATCCATGTAATTTTTCAGTAAACAAAAACGAACCTCTTCGATTTTTTGAAATAAAATAAAAAATTGTTAATAGTATCAATAATAATAAGAAATAATTAATTAATAATTAAAATGCTGCGGTCCTTCCAAATTCAAAATCACAATTAACTATCAGTACCTTTCCAGTGAGCCATTTAAAATACAATTCGGGAATCCTCGTCCCAGCTTCCTTCATTTTTTTTTGTTTTTAACACAATGCATATTCACTCCGTAGGAAGTGAGTTTTATATTCAAATCGTTGCGGCACTGAGGTCTTTTCAATCATTTCTTGCAATAAAGCAAGACGAATTTTCAACGCTTAACTGCTTAGTTTGGAATCATAAATTTAAGGTAAGACCACCCAAGGCATCTTAAACCCATACTTCCGCACAAAACATTACTTGGCATGACTATTAAAAAAATGAGGAAAACAAATTATTACTTCCGTGCAAAAAGATACATAAAATGCACTTGTTCCTTAACTCTCTTTGTCTGCACTTTCCCAATCTTATCACCTGGACAACTAATTGAATTTTCAAATCAATAAAATTCCTAACAAATGATGCTGACAACCGAAACCGACAGTCCAACACGCATGTCCAACAACAACAGTGTGTAATAGCTGTAGTTACAACATTCTTCCGGTTTGAACACACACACGCCGCCGACCATCTAACCTCTGAGCCATGATCTTTCCTTGTTCCGACCTTAACCCTATTTGGCTAACACAAAAATGCGGCAGAAGCGGACGCGCGCGCCGTTAACTAAATATGTTTGCAGGGAAATCTCAAAGATCGCCATAAAGTCCGGAGTTTATGGAGATGTTTACCAAACAGCGACACAGCATCATTAACCGGCCAACCGCCATTGCGAAGATGAAGACGGCGAAGACTAGGAGCAGAAGCAGGAGTAGGAGAAAAGGACATGTCGCATCCTTCCTCTTGTGTAGCTTTGCTTGTTTATCTAAACACACGTCGGCGTTTCTGCTTTTATGATATGACGACATGTTTGCCTGCCAAGAAGCACTTTCAGTTGCACTTGTTCAGTTGTTCGTTCTTCTTATTGTCCACAACGAGGCTAGACAGGCCAAGGATGGGCGGATGGCTGGACTGATGGTGAGTGGTAAGTGCTGAGGCATGTGATTACAAAGTGTCGCATACTTTCGTTTTGTTTGTTTAACTGCACCGGACTGTGCTGTGTCCGTTGCTCCGGTGCTTTGTGCGAGATGCGACTTCTTAGATAAGGACAGTGTTTGTTTGTTGTCTATTTCTGGCCGTTAGTGCGACTGTGCCAGTGTTTGTTGTAAATATTCAATATTTTTATTATTGTTTGTCAACTGCTACAAGTGCTCTTAAGGTCTGAGTACCGTTTTTCCCTTCTTTCATTCGTTTTGTTAGTTTAGCAATTAATAAAAATTTGATATTTGCCGCTTTTATGGCCAGTATATTGTATGACAACAATTAATGGAGTGGAAGATAACACAACTTCATATATCTATAAGTAGATATTCGCTAAAGTACTTCAATGTGGTACAAACGATAATCGAGGATCTGTTATTACTGAGACAATTAATAATGACCCTTGACATACATATATAGCCATTGGATGCTGTATCCGCTGAGGAAGTTATATTCCGCTTCATCCTTAAATGTCAAGCGATTCTATAAGAAGTTATGACAGGTCAGATTTTGATGTCATACAGAATATCATATGAGCCAAACGATCTTGAAAACGGGCCCAAAATTAATGTTTTTCTAGTGTCAATTTTTTAATGTAGCTATTTTAGATAGATGTAGCGCATTTTGAGATAGATATACCTTTCAATGACAACAACTCTATATATTTTTACTAGAAACATCTATAGAAACTACACCTTTTTCAATTGTAATTCAAAAGACATCACTTGAAATTCAAAAGACACCAGTTGAAATTCAAAAATTCCATTTGCAATTCAAAAAATATCACTTGAAATTCAAAAATTTCATTTGAAATTCAAAAGTCGTCATTTGTAATTCAAAAACATCATTTGAAATTCAAAAGACATCATTTGAAATTCAAAAGACATCATTTGAAATTCAAAAGACTTCATTTGAAATTCAAAAGACATCATTTGCAATTCAAAACTAGTCATAAGTAATTCAAAAGACACCATTTGAAATTCAAAAGTTTTCATTTGAAATTCAAAAATTATTCCATTTGTAATTCAAAAATTATTCTATTTGCAATTCAAAAAGGGTAAACAGAATTATTTAAGCAAAATATATATTAGGTTGGGTAGCATTTAATTATGTCTTTATATTTTAATATTCTGCTGTTTAGAAAACAGATTTACCCCATTTAGATTGATAGATAGAAAGTCTGTGGAGTGAGGACATAAAAATAAGAACTTTACCCATTGAGAAATTTGTTTCATAGATGTTATAAAAGGTGGCGCAAAAGTAATCCTCCTATCAGAAAATGCTATAAATTTTGCGATTGGCCCCTAATGTCAGTTCTGTTTTGACATTTGTGTAGTAAACACATGCGAAATACACGTTAATAAACAATGTTACGCTACACTGCTCCAGAACGCGGAATATTGGTGACTATTTATTTGACCAATAATAGGTCGGTGACTTTGGCACAACGTGAATTTCGTCGCAGATTTCCTAGCCGTCCAACGCCTACTGGTGAAACACTGCGACGTTTAGCCGCTCGCCTCGAAGAGACTGGCACAACACGAGATGCTGCCAGGCGTGGCAGACCCCGGAGTAGCCGTTCTGCAGAGAATATTGCTGCTGTAGCCGAGGATGTCATGGAAGCGCCGTCGACATCGACCAGACGACGTGCCACGCAAATGGGTATCAGTCGACGATCTTTACATCGAATTTTTGTACAAGATTTGAAGATGTTTCCGTACAAAGTCCAGACGGTGCATCAGCTGTTAGCTGCTGACCGCCAATCGCGTCAAGCCATCCTTAATCACCACCAACAGGAAGAAGATTTTTCATCAAAAATAATCATGAGTGATAAGGCCCATTTCCATCTTAGCGGGTAAGTAAATAAGCAAAATTTACTCTTCTGGGGCTCTGAAAATCCGCGTGTAACCCACGAAGAGCCATTACACCCGCTCAAAGTCACTATATGGTGTGCTGTTGTCGCTGGAGGAGTCATCGGACCTTTTTTCTTCGAAGACGTCGCGGGCCAAACGGTTACTGTGAATGGTGAGCGCTACAGAGCAATGATCAACGAGTTCTTTTTACCGCAACTTGATGAATTGGGATTGGAAAACATGTGGTTCCAACAGGACGGTGCAGCGACACACATTGCACGTACCACAACCGATATGCTGAAGGATGCATTTCCCGGGCGCCTAATCTCCCGTTTTGGCGATTTGCACTGGCCAGCAAGATCGCCTGATTTGACCACTCCAGACTTCTTTTTGTGGGGCTTTTTGAAGTCGCGGGATTATGCCAACAAGCCTCAGACTTTTGCAGCTCTTAAATACAATATCCGTCAAGAATCGCCGGAAGTTTTGGCCAATTAATGGAAAATGCCATAAAAGGGCTCAAATGACAATCAACTGTGGCGGCGGCCATTTACATGACATCATATTCTCGACTTGATGTAAAAAAAATAAAAGACCAAATAAAAATAATCCACAAGAAGAATCAAAGTTTTTCGTTTTTCTTTTAAATTACAGCCAAAAAACATCGGAAGGTTATTTTTGCGCCACCTTGTATAAACCTGCAATATGATTGATATTGCAATACCTTTCACACAAATTGGCATAAACTTTGGTTAAAATAAAACTGATCAGTAACAATTGAAATGGTTTTACAATCACTTTATACTTTTAAGATAGTTATTATTTGTTGTACCTGCCGCACAAATAATCCGACCCTAAGTAAAATGCAAGTCCTTATAAATTATCGCCCATGTGCTGACAACCGCATGATTTCCAAATCGCATTTTTTTGGCGATTTCGAGTCTCTAAATTTCGCATTTTTACTTTAAACAATTGTTTTCAGTTTTCTTTCTTTACTGGCGGATAAATGAAGAAGATGTTTGGTTAAACATAGCAATTTTAAATAGAAATGTAAAATTTAGAATCTCGAAATCGCCAAAAAAATGCGATTTGGAAATCATGCGGTTGTCAGCACATGGGCGTATATCATTTTATTACATCTGTTTTCAAAACTGCAGAAAATTCAAATTTGCAGAAAGAAATGTTACCCCACCTAATGTATATTTTTCTTAAATTTTGAATTTCAAATGGAATCTTTTGAATTTCAAATGGTGTTTTTTGAATTACAAATGACTAGTTATGAATTTCAAATGGCGAATTTTGAATTACAAATGACGAGTTTTGAATTCCAAACGATGATTTTTGAATTTCAATTGATATTTTTTGAATTTCAAATGGAATTTTTGTAATTTCAAATGGTGTCTTTTGAATTACACTTGAAAATGGTGTAGAAATTTTAACCTTTCATTATCCTTCAAGTCAAACGGTGGAAATTTTCGGAAAAATATATTTTATGAGCATTAATGCTGTCTATACTTATCCAAAATTCATACCTCTATGAATATTAGTTTAATTTTGCTATGAGTTATCCCTACTTTCAGAATTTTATAGACATTTGCAAGACAAAAAAAAACAAAATGACCAAATGTCGAAACAAATTAATTTCTTAATCATTAAACAAATTTTGAATGATGTTGGAATGATTTCTTTCTTCAGCGCTCATTTAATCATTCGCAAAACACTCTAAAGTTTGTGTAGAAATACTTTCAAAACTGCCGAAAATACCAAATTATAAGCGTATATCGGTGTTGAGATTTTGGAGCTCTCAGAGCGCTCATTTAATCATTTGCAAAGCACTTCAAATATATTTTCGAAATCGTTTTCAAAACGTTCTTAAATACCATACTGCGACCTAAATCGATGTTTGGGACCCTCATACTGATTTATTCTTGACATATGTCACCGTCTGCAAACGCTTTGCGATCGCTTTAGGTCCAGGACACAAAATCTCTATTCACTGCATGGCGATATCTGTATACCCCTAAAAGTATGCTATAAAATTTTTTTAATTTTGTGTTATTTGCCACTATTTCTAGCTGATTGAAATTTCTTTAATGAAATTCTCATCCGTTTCATAGTTTCAAACATGTATTTCAAATATCCTCTGAAATTGCCATCTTTGTAACTATTTTAGCATTTAATAACTTTAACGAGTATTTTATAAATCGATACCTTTTGGCATAGAGATACTCGAAATCTACTGCAATTCAATGAAAAAAACTGAAATTAGAGCACTCACAATTTAGCTTATTTTACTGCAACTATCTTAAAGTTGCTCTTCACTAACCCATATTGTAATCCACATTTTTCTTACTTGCAAGTTAAAATTTGAAAAGGAAAGTTAGACAAAATTCGAAGGAACTTCAGGTAAGAGACAAATAAACCAAAGCGTGCTTTGCTAGCTGAAATTCAATACAAATTTTCAATATCAACAGTCGTTTTGTGCAGTTTGACAAAATTCACTGAAATGTTCTTTTGAATTTTCTCGTATGCCTACATACGCCATCCTTGTGATTATAAATACACCTTGACTCTCAGTTGGAATGCACTGTGCAACAAAAATAAAAAGTTGTGCCCGAGACTTAAACGTTTGTTCTTTGTGTGCATTGAATCATATTGATTCGTAAAATCAGCACCAATTTTTATACACTCCGCGAGAGTATTATGTCTTTGTGCATTTGTTTGTAACACCCAAAAGGAAGCGCGATAGACCCATTGTTAAGTATACCGATCGACTTAGAATTTGAGTCGATTTAGCAATGTCCATTTGCCCATCTATTGTTGTAATCAAATTACACGTCGTATAGCCCCCATACAAATGTCGCTCCCAATTTGACATTTTCCGCTCTAGAAACCACATATTGTACCCGATTTTCTTTAAATTTGGCACAACATCTTATAATCTAACTGAAAACACCTATACAGAAAGTGGGTAAGATCGGTTCAGATTTAGTTATAGCCCCCATATAAATGTCGCTCCCGATTTGACTTTTTCTGCTCTAGAAACCACATATTGTACCCGATTTTCTTTAAATTTGACACAACATCTTATAATCTAACTAGAAACACCTATACAGAAAATGGGGGAGATCGGTTCAGATTTAGATACAGCCCCCATATAAATGTCGCTCCCGATTTGACTTTTTTTGCTCTAGAAACCACATATTGTATCCGATTTCCTTTAAATTTGGCACAACATCTTATAATCTAACTGAAAACACCTATACAGAAAGTGGGTAAGATCGGTTCAGATTTAGTTATAGCCCCCATATAAAAGTCGCTCCCGATTTGACTTTTTTTGCTCTAGAAACCACATATTGTATCCGATTTCCTTTAAATTTGGCACAACATCTTATAATCTAACTGAAAACACCTATACAGAAAGTGGGTAAGATCGGTTCAGATTTAGTTATAGCCCCCATATAAAAGTCGCTCCCGATTTGACTTTTTCTGCTCTAGAAACCACATATTGTACCCGATTTTCTTCAAATTTGGCTTATAATTTAACTAGAAACACCTATGTTGAAAGTGGGTTAGATCGGTTCAGATTTAGATATACTTTTACTTATATATATATGCAAATGTTGCTCCCAAATGTTTAACCGATTATGGCCATACTTTACATATTATATTTCACCTATAAACATACACATGAGTCACATCGTTCCATGTTTCAATATATCCCCATACAGATGTCCTTTCCGATTTATCATTTTTGTCAAACACATACATTTACAGGATACAAAAATGCTTCCCGATTTCACTTTTTTGCCGAATTGAATTGTAATAGAAAGTGGAGTGTATCATAGAGTCGGCTCCGCCCGACTTTAGCCTTTCCTTACTTATTTATGGATACTTTTTATACCCTCCACTAGGACATTGTGCACAAAGGATGCAAATGAACCGTGATAGACCAATCGACTTAGAACCTTTTGAATCGATTTAGCAATCTCCGTCCGCTCATCTATTCGTGTAATCAAAGTACAGGTCGAAATTCTTGTCCGATCCTAACAAGTAAGTTTTAGGACACAATGAAAAGAGAAAATCGATTCAGATTAGGTATAGCCTCTACAAATTTTCCTCCAAATTTGTCTTTTTCACTCTTAGATCTTAGAAGAAAATCTCCCGATTTGATTTTTAAGTTCTAGAGACCACACGCATTTCCCGATCTGACTTTTTCTCGTTCGGAAATATTAGTCCGACCTTATATATATTTCTATTATATGTATTTACGATGGCTACAAGTGTTGCGAATATCACTTTCACATAAAAACACTGGTTCGGGAACAGTCTCCACAAATTGAGGAAAATTATAGTTTTTTAAAAAATAAAAAATCCATTAAAAATAGAAGAAGATCGGAAAAACTATTTTCTTTTATCTGCAGATAAATGCGTCATTGTAGGCGCAAGAGAATTTATATCATATTTTATGATATTGTTATTTTTTGTTTAAGTTGCGCGGAAATCCCATTTAAGAATGAGGTAACAGAATATTTTGTTTTATATTTTAATAGCTGGCATCTTAACGAAGAAAAGGACGCATATTTGAAGATAATCTTGGAATAAATATAACTAGAAGCTATGACCCTTCTTCTATTGCAACTTTTTTTATTTTTTTTTTAGATTGTTCCTAAACCACTTTTGCTATGTAAAACTGAATTTCGTAACATTTGTATCCATCATATTTAAGCGGAAACAATTGGACTTATATTTTCAAAATGAAAGTACAAATATTAAAGGTACCTTGAACTAGAATTGGAACTGTAGTAAAAATTATAAACAAAATGTATCCATAATTTATGGACCATAAGTTTGTATATCCTTTTGGAATTTAGAATTCCAAAATAGGCCAGAGAAGGTTGTAAAGGGTGTAAAAGCTATAGGAAAGGTTTTCAAAAAAAAAAACACATAAAATTCAGAAAAATTAATAATATCTTTATTTGAATCGATAGTACGGTCCATATAATTTAATGTTTGAAGATTATTTCATGCAACTGTTGACCTTGACTGCGCCTCAAATGGTCCATCCGCTTAGTCCAATTTTGGCATACTCTTTCCGGTATCTCACGAATAAATGCTTCAATGTTGTCTTCCAATGCGTCAATTGAAGCGGGCTTGTCTGTATAGACATGAGCTTTAACGTAGCCCCACAAAAATAGTCTAAAGGCGTTAAATCGCACGATCTAGGCGGTCAATTAATCGGCCCCGAACGTGAAATAAAATGTTCACCGAACTCGCCTCTCAATAAGTCCATTGTTGGGCGTGCTGTGTGGCATGTGGCACCGTCTTGTTGAAACCACATGTGCAAGTCAAGCTCTTGCATTTTGGGTTGGATAACATCTCACGGTAGCGCTCACCATTCACAGTTCGATTCTTGCAATGCTTCTGGCTGATATTCACTCCAAAATCGACAATTCTGCCTATTTACGTACCCATTGAGCAAAAAATGAGCTTCGTCGCTGAACACAATTTTTCGCTAAAAAAGTGGATCTTCGGGCAACTTTCCAAGAGCCCATTCACCAAAAATTTTACGCTGCGTTAGGCCGTTCGGCTTCAATTCTTGCACCAGCTGTATTTTGAAAGTCATCACACCTAAATCCTTCCGCAAAATTTTCCACGTTGTTGAGTAACAGAGGCCCAATTGTTGCGAACGTCGACGAATCGATAATTGATGGTCATAATTAACACGTAAGACGATTCATGGTTAAATTGTAGACCAAACTGAAGATGTTTGACAGTGAAACAAAACACGAAACATGCGTCAGCTGTTTAAACCAATGTTGCCAAAAAGATAATAGCTAAAAAATCACCCTTTACATTCGGCACAATTTATGTGATATCATTATGTTCCACGAAATGCTCGATATCATTTAAAATCAAACCGGGTTTCGCTCACTAAGTATGGATTTTCAGCTCAACATAGATAAGTCTTGTCATCTATCCGCTATTTGAATATTGTTACACTATGTAATATTTTGATTCGAATTAAAGCCTTTAAAACAATACACACTCGAAGTATTTTTTTTAGAATATGCTGGCAGATACTGCCCTCGATTTTTTTGTCGAAAAACATAATTGAAAATAAAAAAAACGTATTTTCAGCACTCCGTACTGTTTCCTTTGATAGGCTACAAAGAAATGACCAAAAATATAAAAACACCGTTCCCAGTGTAACTTGGTTGTAAGTCGCCTTTCGTACAAAACCCCAACAGATGTGAACTGCTCAACCTAAAAACCTCAATATACAACTTCCGCATAATCTTTGGGTGATCTTTTATTACGGCGCGCGGTGATGATTGTAAAAGTAAAAGTTTATTTCTCAATTTAAAATTCATTTTTCGGCGGATCTCCCGGTCCTATCGCAATGATGGCATTTAAGGCAGCGATAAACATGATTTCCGTATTAACTTGTAATAAAAAATTCGCCAATTCTTTGGGGTCTCCCTGCGCCAAAATCATTATTAAGTTATTACAATACCCCAAAGATTTGGCAAAAATACATTTTTACAATATAAAATTGCAGTCATTCAGTGCAAAGTGTAGCAGTAAAATTCCTCGTTGCGGGAAATCTTAATAGAATTATTTTAAAATAATCAAGAGATTAAGCGTAGAACCGAAAAATGTGGCATACGTAAATGCCAAAAAAGACGTGGAAAGCCATAAATTGCAATGATTATCATATGTACATATAAGGCGAAATATATGTGCGAGTGTGTGTGCGTATGTGGCCTGTATTGCGAGCAGACCCAGACTAAAGGACGCACGAACGAACGTATGGATATTGAGATATTTTTAAGGTATGGAGTTTTAAATAAACATACTTTATGACAGCCCCAGTGCCACAGAGCATCAGTCCCAGTCTCATTTCGTCCCTCTATCCGTCCGTCCGTCTGTCTGCCTGTTCGGGAGTCAATGATACCTGTTGCATATAATCGCACCACCACTCGCGTATCATGTACAACTCGGATCAATTTTTTTTGTTTTGTTTGTTTGTGGTATCTTGGAGCTGTTGTCGTCGTTGCATAGTATACGACTGTGATATAATGACTTAATTATGTTTTGGCTTAACTCCATCCATTCAATGAGCTGGCTGCTATAACGTGTGTGTTTGTTTGATCTTGAGCCATGTAACGCCGCACTAGAGGAGACTTTGTCTAAAGCACTCTACACCAGGTTGTTGCCGTGCACTGCACAGCGGCAGGAATATTGATAAAGTTCAATGCAGGGAGAGCGATGACCTCGACCGGTTTCGTTAAGTACAAAATAGCGTATTGGGTTAATGGCATATATTGCTTTGCATGTACTTACGCACTCTTTTGCTCACATTATCCATGATCGCCTTGCATAAGAGTGGCTGAACTTCGTATATAAAATGCTCGGAATCCATCGTCCAGGGTGGCTTGAACTTCAGACTTCAAAAACTCGAATGAAAAGGTGCGAAACTATAAAAAGAGTAAGTAAAGCCTCACGCTATTGTCCAAGAATCCCCAACCCAAGGGCTATATCTGGAAGAACCTCAGCTATCTTGAAGGGTTTAGTGTTAATGATGAAAGCTAATGCTTAGAAACCTGCAAGGGATATAGGTGCCGCAATAAACGACCATTTACTCAATGGAGCTAAAAAATACAAATTTATTGCTTTATTTAATTTTTTATTAATTATTAATCTATATAAAGGGTGATTTTTTAATTTTTTGGCAACACTGTGAAACAACCGTGTTTTGTTTCACTGTCAAACATCTTCAGTTTGGTCTATAATTTAACCATGAATCGTCTTACAAACGAACAACAATTGCAAATTATTGAATTTTATTATCAAAATGCGTGCTCTGTTAAGAAAGTTCATTTACCGAAAAATTGTGTTAATTTTCTCATTTTTGGCTCGGTGGGTACGCAAATAGGCAGAATTGTCGATTTTGGAGTGAATATCAGTCAGAAGCATTGCAAGAGCTACCAATGCATCCAGAAAAAGTCACAGTTTGGTGCGGTTTGTGGGTTGGTGGCATCATTGGACCGTACTTCTTCAAAGATGATGCGAAATGCAAGAGCTTGATGACATGTGGTTTCAAGAAGACGGTGTCACATGCCACACAGCACGCGCAACAATGGACTTATTGAGAGGCGAGTTCGGTGAACATTTCATTTCACGTTCGGGACCGGTCAATTGGCCACCTAGATCGTGCGATTTAACGCCTTTAGACTATTTAGTCTATACAGACAAGCCCGCTTCAATTGACGCATTGGAAGACAACATTGAAGCATTTATTCGTGAGATACCGGCCGAAATGTTGGAAAGAGTATGCCAAAATTGAACTAAGCGGATGGACCATTTGAGGCGCAGTCAAGGTCAACATTTGCATGAAATAATCATTAAACATTAAATTATATGGACCATTTATCGATTCAAATAAAGATTTCATGCATTTTTCTGAATTTTATGTGTTTTTTATTTGATAAACTTTCCTATAGCTTTTAAAAAATCACCCTTTATATAAAAGAATTGCGTTACTGACTGACTGACTTATCATTGACCAGCCCCCAGACCAAACGGCTGAAGCCAGGGTCATGAAATTTTCAGGGTAGTTCCGAAATATGACGTAGACGTCGACTAAGAAAGGGTTTTACGAAATTCGTACTTCTACCGGGTAAAATGGGAGAAAAAGGGATAAATATCGAACCTTCGTCCTGACTAAACGGCAGTAGCTAGAAACATGAAATTCGGTGTGTTCCTTGCAATGACCATGCAGACGAGCTACAAAAAGGGATTTTTCGAAATTTGTACTTTTAAGGGAGGAAATTTCAAAATGTGTACTTTTAAGAGTTACGAGGGACAAAAAGGAATAATAATGGTACTAATTTAAGTATTGCAGCTATATTCGTGAAATTTGGTGTGTTAATTCCATTGTCAAGCGCAAATCCTAATGGATTTTTTCGAAAATTATACCTATAAGGTGTGAGCGGTACAAAATGGGATAAAAATAGTACCAACTAAAATATTGCTATAGTTGTGCAATTTGGTGCGTAAATTCTTCTGACAACGTAGACTTGCAACATAAATGAATTTTTCAAAATTTGTACTTTTAAGGGGAGAGCGGGACCAAAAAGGATAAAAATGGTACCAACATTAGGATTACAGCTATAATCATGAAATTTAGTATGTAAATTCCTCTGACCATGTAGAAGCGCCATCAAAGTGTATTTTTTTTTCGAATAAAATTTTTTGTTAAAAACTGGGTAGAAAATGGTAAAAATATATATACGAAGGGAGTTCAGCTAAAACAGTGCACATCGACAAGCTCGTTCCTTTGACTGTATGCTGTGTGCTATGTTTCCAATTTACTATTTTAGGAAAGAAAATCAAATAAATACTATCCTAAAACAGAGACGGATAAAACTAATAACAAATACCTGGCTTTTTCGCGTGCGAAGCAGCGGTTACTGCTAGTGCTACAAAATATCAGTAAAATTAAATAGTGTTATTTTATTTAATGCTAATTTAATTTAATATTAATTTGCGTTATATATTAATTCATACTAAATAAATATTTTGTTAAGTTTCATATTGTCAGTTCTAACGAACAGAATGGCTCCAGCACTTACGACAGAGGAGAGCTGAGGTGATTAGAGTGCCGTACCAGAAGGTCTGCAGTTCCATCCCCGGTAGTGGCGGATTTTTTAAAACAGAAATGGAAACTAGTGAAAAAGTGGTTCCTTTGCAACACTTAACTTTTAAGTCTTTCAAAATAAAGGACATCCCTCCTATGACAACTCCATATTAAATTTATGTGTGAAGATCCCAATTTTCACCTCTTCCGAATCACAAGATGAACATCTTTTTCACTTCTTTGGGTGCTCTCTTTTTGCTGGGTAGCCTTTCTCCAGAATGGTTTGGAATAGTGAATCTACATATTAGAGCAAATAGGGATAGATCTGACTTAATCAAAGGACCTCTGCCGAACCTAGGGGTAGATCAGGACATAACTCGATGGATTGACTAGATGGATTGAGAATATGTTTGTCACCTCAGATTTATGAAGGAAACAACCAGAGTCACGTCCCAACGAGGAGAGCTATCACCGATGTTCTTTGGTGGAATAGGAAGGAATGTAGTTGATTTTGCAGATGACGTAGTACTAATGGGTTGTCCTTACGTTTCCTATTGTAAGCCTGGCCTTTTTAACCATAACCTTCCTCAGAACGTTTTGTCATCTGAGCATAATTTGAGTTAGCAGTGATTTGTCTCTGCGGAAAAATATAATTAACTCGTGCGATGTTTTTTCAATTTTCGACGTGAATTCGAATTTTGGCGATGAAGCCCATCCTTGGCGACTGCCAAGCGCTGGTAAACCGAATTTAGTTTTCGTCAAAATTATTTGTCGTGCCAGAAAACAACACAAAATATGCTTAAATGACAAAACATTGTGAAAATTGTTAAGAGTAAAAAAATAAACTTTCAATTACTTACTACAATTACCTGTATTTAATAACTGTCTCTGCTCTGTGGTGTAGTAGGTAGAACGTCCGCTTTGCATTCGTAAGGTTGAATGAATTTTGAATTTTTCAAATTTGTTAAAGGCTTTTAAAAGACTCATAGCGCTAATGGACGTTTTTGAATACAGTTTTCAGAAATTGTTCCTGTTTTTTATTTATTATGCTGTTTTACGTTTTTTTGAATACCACCTTAAATCCGTGGATCATAAATTGTATTTACACTGCGGTCGTCAGACGTGTTTACGTAACCGCACTCGCGGGAGTACTTCATAAAGAACCATTTTAAATTGACGCTTTCTGGCATATGGATATTTAGGGAATGTTACCGTAACGAGATCATAGAGCTTAGAAAAATGATACGCATAAATATGCATTACTGGAGCTGTCAGGAGGGATCGCGACGAATGCAGCAATTGAATTGAATCGAAACTATGAAGACCATCAACCCCGGGCCTGATAATATTCTGACTGCCAACGAGGTAATAGTGTGCACGATCCGCTTCCTAACGGATACGGAGATCCAACTCATCAATTACAATTTCAAAAATTGAACATTTTGAGATATTTGTCTATAAAATTTGCTGGGGCGGGATGGGTTTCACGACTTTTTGCCGATTTCTAATATGTTTATATCAAACAGTTTTCTTTCTTTTTCGAAATCAGATCAAACAGCAAACATTGTTGTTAATTTTGAAAGTATCGGTTCAGATTTAAATATAGCCCTTATAGAAATGTCCTACCCGATTTGGGTGGGACATTTCATGTAGCTCCCTTTGAGCGACTACTAATAAAATACAAACTAACGTATAGCTGTTGATTAGCTCTAACTTTTGTTAACTACTTAAATTTGAAAAGGTGCAATTAATTAAATTCAATATTTTACTATACTTTATTTTAGTGTTGGAATCTCACTCAAGAGAAAAATAAATTATCGATTACTGTTTATTATTGTTGAAAACTATTTCTTAAACGTTTTCCAATTTTCCCTTAACCCTCTATCCCGCAAGAGTGCCTCAGGACACTCTTAGCAAATCTCGAATTTACTTACATATGCAATTCAATGAGATGCTTGTAAGACGGCATGTGTGCTTAATTACTTGGTGCGATTTTTAAACGCAAATTCGGCATGTGAGTTGTGATTCTCGTTCGTTTGTGGGAATCATCTCCTTATAGAGGCCGGGTTTGATGTTGAAAAGTCGCTGCGGAGCCACTTGAAAAGACTTTTGACATGGTCGAAATCATGATCGTGGTAGTCTGCAGCCAAGTAATAAATGTCACCATGCCATTTGTAAATAAATTTACATTTTACTAAATATAGATGCAAAATGGTCTTGAGCCAGGACAATATCCAGTTCTAAAAAAATACTGTTTTCTTGGCTCGGATCAAATTGTGTTATATTTTTTGATAAGTTTCAATATATGTACTTGTGAATGTGAAAAAAATTGTTTTGTGTATAGAGGACGCTAGGCACTCCTCACCTTTTATCACCTGACTCTCGAAATAAATTAGCAAATGACTTTCTGATTCTTTTTCTGAGTTTATTTGAGTAGAATTATCCCAGAAAAAAAATATCTGAAGATATATTTTTATTTTTTAAAAAATTTCCGGTAAGAAGGTTAAATCATTTTCTCCCTTAAAAGAATGTTCTAACGATTTTCGAGTAAATGAAAGATTGTAGTTGAGGAAAATGTTACAACTATTGCAGTAAACGTTTATGATATGTACCAAAAGAAGTTACTTGCACCAAAAGGTCTACAAATGTATTTTTCTTCGCAAACATGACAAACCAGATTTTTAATGGAAAAATATTCTAAATCAAATAAATCAATAATCTAAATCAAACAAGTAAGGAAAGGCTAAAGTCGGTCGAGACCGACTATATGATACCCTACACTTTCTACTCCACTACATTTCAATTCGTTGAAAATGTGAACGACATTTGCATGGGAGCTATATATAAATCTGAACCGATCTCATCCACTTTTACCATAGATGTTTCTACTGTAAATATAAGATGTCCTGCTGAATTTGAAGAAAATCGGTTAAGGTATGCGGTTTCTACAGCGGTTTTCCTCAAATCGAGAGCGATTTTGTATGGGAGCTATATCTAAATCTGAACCGATTTGACACATTTTTGTCGCAGATGTTTCTAGTTAAAATATAATGCGTTGTACCAAATTTGAACGAAATCGGTTAAATTATGTGGTTTCTAGACCAAAAAAAGTCAAATCGGATGCGACATTTGTCTGGGAGCTATATCTAAATCTGGGCCGATTTAACCCATTTTCACAAGACATGTTTCTAGTTGAAATATAAGGTGTTAAGCCAAATTTGAGATAAAATCTGTTTAAATTTACGTTTTCTAGACCGGAAAATGTCAAATAGGGAGCGAAATTTGTATGATGGCTATATCTAAATCTGAATCGATTTGACCCATTTTCACCACAGATGTTTCTAACTTGACTATAAGGTGTTGTGCAAAATTTGATAAAAAAAAACGCTTAAATTATGTGGTTTCTAGAGCAGAAAATGTCAAATCGGGAGCAACATTTGTGTGGGGGCTATATCTAAATCTGAACCGATTGGCTTCAAATTAAATAGCGTCCATCGTCGACGACCGTTTGTGTCACGTTTCGTTAGAATCGGACAATAAGTGCGACCTTTATCGCGATTACAAGAATATATGGACAGACAGACGGACATTGCTAAATCGATTTTAAAATTGATTCTATATTGATCGGTATAATAAACGATGGGTCTATCTCGCTTCGTTTTGGGTGTTACCTGTGGTGGGTACCCTGTGGTGTAATATATATGTATATAATAATATAATATAAGCCCACATACAACTATTTTATAATAAACTTGTAGACGCAATTTGAAGTTACTTTAGTTTTATTAGTAAAATTGATTTAAAGATTTTTATTAATTTTTTTTTAAATTAATTTTGAAATTTGACATAAAATAATTTTTATTTACTTCAAATGAATTTAAACTGAGTATATATTTTAATATGCTCTAGTTTGAGTGCTAGGTTTTCTGCAGATAATGAAAATTGATATTTTATGACCATAGGTTTTGAGATATAGTGAAATCAGATTTCGAAGAAGAACTACTTAACAATATTGGAAGCATATATTTGCGTCAACAGGAAGGATTAAGTTCGCCTAGGTGGGTTAAATTTTTTGGGATAAACTTATGTTTTCTCCTGAGACCACTTTGTCTGTAGTGCATATCAGGGTCCACCATGCTTCTCCAGCTTGTCAGCGTTGTGTATGATTTGCTTAATGTCTTAACTTGTTCAGCAAAAATTCTCACACGAATTTTAGCTTAGTTGCTTGTTTCCGTCTGGCATATCAATGTGGTGGATGAGAGAGGAACATCTACAGGGATTGGATTCGTGGATTGGATTTCTTGGATTTCTGAACTTCTTTTAATGATAATTATTATTTGATTAGTCAAGAGTGCTTTTAAACGTAGAAGCTCCATGACATTACAGCTTGACACAATATTTCACTCAATATTATTGTGTGCTGAGTGCAAAGACCATTGCTTCCAGCGCGCGGACATTGCCACTGCGCCACCACAATCGCCACTTCCACAACACAACTTGCCACACTATCCTTAGATCTGTGAATATTTTGATTTTGATTGCAGTGGCTGGGATGGCGGCTAGCGGCTGGCGGTTGTCGCTCGCTTTAAGCTCATGATCATTTTTAGTGTTTTGTAAATGGAATCTGTAGCAGGAGCAACAAGTTTTCAGTTTTCTGTTTTAGTTTCTGTTTGCTTGTCCAGCTCAAATGCTTGTGGAAGACGACGATGAGTATGAATTTAAATTAATACCAGCATAAATTGGCAAATTTATTTGCGTTTCGATATTGAAGATTGAACATTTCCATGATAATCTGCGTTAGCATATTCTATTACTATCCGGTTATTATTTTGTCTTCTTCTGTCTGATGAGTTTCTTTAGTTGTTCTCCGATTTCGCCGGCCTTCATACTCCAGCAGCGTTTAAATGAATGCGTTCTTGCTAGCGAACTATTTAGGTGATCCTCTTTACGTTTCTTTAGTACGAGTATCTGATATGATGCGGGAAAAATGAAACTCTAATAAAATACAAATTTAAATTAAAATTCCCGTGTTGTGCTCTCGCCAATTACACCATTAACATTTTATGTCGAATTTAATAAATGCGCAAAAGGAGAATTATCTACAAAGTTATCTGTGGTAGACAGAGATTCTAAACATTTGTTAGTTTTAGAGGTAATTATGAATTTAAATTGATAGTTAAATAATAAAAATTAATAGCAATTTCCGATAACTGCGCGATTGTAAAATGCGATCGGAGACTTGTATCAATGCAAAAAGGAAAGATGAGATGACATTCTAACAGTTGAGGAAATGCACATTGAGATAAATTATTGCTTGCACTATGTATTTGCATAAAATATAATAAAAAAGTATTTCTTGTGCGCATACAGATTCGTTGAATTAACACATTTTTAACTGGATAATGTTCAATAAAATGTAATTGTGATGCTTACAAACGTTCAAAAACTAAATGTATTTTTTCCGTAAGGATGGAAAATTACATTTCTATTTTGTAAAGGACCTTTTTTGCGCTATTTAAACAAAATTTAACTTTTTGTTACTGAAAAAAAAAAAACAAAAAAATATTTTCCGAAAAATCGGGGTGGGTTTTTTATGCCAGAAAAAATAAAACTAGTTAAAAGGCGTTAAGTTCGGCCATGCCGAATCTCATATACCCTCCTCCACGGAGAGCATTCCACAGTATTACCGGCAGATTCGAGGTAGAAACAATTTCTGACTTACCACATTTGCAATTTCTTGATTCCATCTACAGCCTAAGTGTCTGCACCATCCCAGCAAAAAAGAGCACCCAAAGAAGTGAAAAATATGATCATCTAGTGATTCGGAAGTAGTGAAAATTGAAATCTTCACCAATGAATTTAACATGGAGTTGTCATAGGAGGGAAGTCCTTTATTGAAAGTTATTTTAAAGTGTTGCAAAAGAAGCACTCTTTCACTAGTATCCATTTCTGTTTTAAAAAAACCGCCGCTACCGGGGCACAGTGGTCAATTTCGCGAGATAGCGGTCAAAACTGTATAACTTTTGGCCGGATTGGTATTTTTTTACGCAATTTGTTTTGTTCAATAGGAGGGACTTTAAGCTTAAATTTGCGTGTTCAAACGTAAAAATCGACTGATGGGAACGTAAGTAATGTGGAGTTAAAAATGTATTTTAATTTTTTGTTGAATTTCCATGTAAAAGTTGAATATTTTGACATTTTAAATTGGTATATTTTTTATAATTTCTTATTTTCTTCAATCGTATTTTACAACCAATACTTATTTATTATTCCTAAACTTAATTTTGGTCAGAAAATGCCAACATTTGGCCCCTGACATTTATCTAGTCTCAATATTCACAGGGGCCAAAGGTTGGTTTTTGTGGAAGAAAGCTAATTCTTGTGAGGATTAAGCTGAAAAATAACACTGAAATTCCCAACAATATCAATACCATTTGGATATATTATATACAGAACACAACAGCGATAAAATTTTAAGTAAACTTTTACTATTGATTTAAATTCTTGCGCTTCTTCTGAGAGATCTCCAATTGGAAGCATATTGTGCTGAATTATTTGTTCCCCATGGAACAAAATTTTGTGAACTGTGGTTGGCATATGTCTCCAAGAATATTTTTGGTTATAAAGGGTTGCTGTCTCATTAGCATACTGACCAAATTTTTTTGCATCTATCTTTTTGCTACATGCTATAACTTCTAATATGATTTGGAATCGTCGTATTAAATCATAATCTACTCCAGTTATAGAAGCTGCAGTTTCTGGATCGGAAAAAATCTCCTTGCTGTGTTTCCATCATTAGAATTTCCTTCTCCTTGCTTTGGCTGGTCAATTATAAGGCCTATCTCACGGTATTTTTCTTGAATATCTTTTTTTTTTTGCTTTCTTTTTTCCAAATTTTCTTTGTTGTTTCTCACTGTTTCGCCTAACGGGCCAAATTCCAAATCGTATCCCAATTTAAGAATATGCTCCATAAAACGAATTCTAGCATGAAGAGGTGACATTCCAAATTAATATGCTTCATTAAAACTATCGTCTTGTGTTGGTGGTTGGCTCAATTGACTTGATGTTTTTTGGCATATGGTGCAGCTTGACGGAGACTTTGTTTCGGTTAAAGCTTGTGCAATTTTTCCATCGATCATTGTAAGTGACATTTTAAAGTTAACTTCGATGCATTGGTCATTAAATTCAAATATCACTGGTTGAAGTTCTTTAATTTCATCTCTTATTTTGCCAACTTCTTTAGTTATGACATCTTTAGTTTCTTTTTGTAAGCAAACTTTATTGGTCTACAAAATTTTGTTGACGAGGGAATTTCATTCTTCCATACATCTATCTCTGCAGCTCTACTAGTTGACGGCTCTGAACCAATATAAGTTTTTGTTAAACGTAATGGAACGAAAGAAATCATGAACAAATTGGCATCTGATGAATTTTCCGCATTACATTGTTTGTATTGTTTCTGGCCAGAGGACCCATCACATCCCCATTTAGAAATTAAAGTCATGCTGCAATTTTTAAACTTCTTTAAATAGTCAGCATCAAATGTCTTTAATAATCGTTCTGCAGTGTGTTCAAGAAGATCCTGCAATTTTATTTCTGCTGAACTTGAAGTTACACTAATAGCAGTTGGTGAAGGTAAGCAATCTTTTTTGGCAGAAACTAAATCTCGATATGATGGAAAAATTCCACAATTTTTTTCATTGGTTCGCTTCCGCAATTCTGTATATTGGTTTTTAGTCATTTTCAAATCCAAAAATAGTGCAAATGCTTCTTCTGGAGTAAATTTATTTTCTTCAGTTGGTGTCGGCATACTTTCTAAAATCCTTTTTGTGCGTCTGGGGCTTGCTTCCACTATTTTTTCAATGATAGCAATTTTACTCTTTTTAGTTTTCGATGGTTGAATTTGATGCAGAAATGAATCCTTTATGATGCTACAAGAAACTTCTTCATTGATACGTTTAAGCTTGCGTCTTCGTGATCTTTCACTACAATTATCAATTGGCTTTGCTGGTCGACCACCTTTTCCAGTTTCCGTGGTAGTTACTGATGGCTTTTCAAAAATAAGTTTATTTCTTAGCCATTCTTGGTTGCGTGAGTAAAACAATTTCTTGTTTCTGGAACATTGATTGTACCGTTTTCTTAAAGTATTTAAAAAGTTTTTTATTTTTAACTTATGAATTTTAATTTCTTGTTTGTCGGATATTTTGAAGAATGGATTATTCATTATATGTAAAATAATGTCGTTTTCATCTTTCCGTTCAAAATATATATCAGATAGAACACTTTAACTGAATTTAGCCATTGTTTAAACAATAATGAATAATAATGACTTTGGATGATATGTACGTCAATCGTTTCGTTTGTTTTCGTGCACTGGATAGCACTAAGTTGTGACAGTGCTGATGTCTCTTTCATTTTTGTGATGTCCATTTTATGTTCTTTCATTCTCGTTTCTAATGTTCTCTTCGTTGTGTTCTGTCGTTAATGTTGGTAAAAATTGAATTTAATGTTCTATTTGGTTTGTAAGCAAAGCGAATGTTGTCAGATTCTATTGTCATTTTTGTCAAAATTTTGATACACCCTTCTATGTGGACTAGGTCCAAATATGGGCCAAATTCTCCTAATTTCAACAGAATTATTTTTTGGGTCAATAAGAACTCTTGTACAAAATTTCATCAAAATATATGCATAATAGCCACTTTCACATACAAATAACTTCTCAAAAAATATGACGTGCATTTGTACCGAATATCTTACCTTGGGTCAGAAAAATTGCTGTAGCTCAAAAAGTGCAGTCCCGATGCATGGACATGTATATATAGGAATGTAGGGGAGGGTTAGGACTACAAAATAGTAAATTTGTGTTTTGACTCAGCTTGACTCACAGGAGTTGTGCTCTATGAAGTAGGAAATTTCCGATAAATTAGACCTTTTTTAAAAAAAATATTTAAATTGTTCTGAAAACAGTAGAGTGATAGGAAATAAGTTAAGTTACAACAAAAAATTTATTTCGTCCAAAAATCTTGAAAAACAAAAAAGTTATGATCATTTCAACTTTAAAAATTAACTAAAAATATCATAATTACTAAATTCTGAAAAAGTCCATTTTTGGACCACCCTGTTCTCAGTGAAATAGTTAAAATAGAGTTCTAATTTTTTGGCACCCGAGGTTTACTACTGTCTACTTTCATATGAGTCTAATAACTTTAAAATCGGAGAACAAAAACCAAAAGGAGTTTTGGCCGCTATCTCAAAATAATGACCACAGTGCGGGGGTAGAACAGTGGACCTTCTGGTTGCTACCACGGCACTCTAACCATCTCAGCTATCCTCTGTGGTGAATGATGAATAACTAAAGCAAACCATTTCGTTTGTTAGAATAGACAATAGGAAACATAACAAAATATTTATTTAGTATGAATTAATATATAACGCAAATTATATTTTATTTAAATAAAATTAACATTAAATAAATTAACACTACTTAATTTTACTGATATTATATAGTATTAGTAATTAACAAAAAAATTAAATATTTGAAGAACATTAATAAAACAATAAATTTGTATTTTTTAGCAAAAATGTTTAAGTTGTTAAAATTTTACAAAATTAAATATTGTTTATTTAAAAAGTAATAAAAAAAAACGAAAAAAAAAACAATTTTTTTCCCGAGCCACGATTCGAACCTGGGACCTTCGGGCGCAAAGCGGACACCTTATCTCTGTGACCCCATAGTAAAAATTCGTTTCCATTCACTTGTGAAAATGCTGTGCGTAAAATGTTACGGGATAATAACATATTATCTACTTTTTTGGAAGTTGACTAGAAAAACTTCCTCAAAAGCGTAAAAAATGCACATTTGGATTTTGAGATGCGAATAAAATGTGCCTCCTGCGGAAGTACTTCCAATATTTTTTGCTGTGATTTTAATAGGAAAAGTACTAATATCGAGGATCCAATAATTTTCAGAGTGTAATTCCATGATCTTAGCTACAGCCGTTTGATTTATACCAGTTTCACTCCATGTTCGCTCCCTAAATTACTTATTATTTTCCTGGGTCTACGTAGACAGGCGAGTGCAAATACTGAACACCATGACTCTAGCTACAGCCGTTTGATTGTTGCCAAATACATTTAGATCCTGAAGGTACGAATGTCGACAAATCCCTTTATTTTTCGCGGTATCATTTTTATCCACATTCGCTCCCTTTTTCGCCTAAAAGTAAAAATTTCAACAAAATCTTTTTTATTTCGCATCTTCACAGTCAGATGAATATACACAACGAATTTCATTATTATTGATGCAGCCGTTTGGTTGGTACCATTTTTATCCCCATTCGCCCCGTTATCCGGCTAAAAGTACAAATTTCGAAAAAATATTCACAGTCAGATGCGAATACACACCGAATTTCATGATTTCAACTTCAGTGGTTTATTAAGTACCATTGTTATCCCTCTTTTCCAATTGTATCCCTGAAAAGTACGAATTTTGAAAAAATCCCTCTATTTCACGTGTCTACGCAATTAGAGGGATATACATTCCAAATTTCATGTTTCTAGCTGTTATAGTATCATTGGTACCATTTTTATCCCTTTTTGTCCCATTTCGCCCGCGAAAACGTGTATTTACTTTCTGGTGTCTTTACGCTACAAGAGGAATGTACGCAACAAATTTCAAGTGCATATAAAGCAGAAATTTTAAAAAATTGCTTAAATATTGTAAATATTTGGGAGAACTTACAGTCCTTGTTAGGGCAAAAATTTTCCCTCTGGACCGATTACGCCCACTTTCAATCCCAACTGATCTGCAACCATAAGACATATTTAGATAAAAGTTGAACCTCCTCGCTAAATTCGTTCGGCCGCTATCGTGCTTTCATAGACAGTCGGACATGGCTACATCGTCTTAGAATTTTGCCACGACCCGGAATATATGTACTCTATGGAATCTACGATGAATATTTTAAAATGTTATAAACGGAATGACAAATTGAATATACCCCCATCCTGAGGTGGAGGGTATAAAAATACGAATTTTGAAAAATCCATCTAAAGGGTGTTTTTTATTGAGGTATAGAACTTCGAATTGAAATAAAACACAAGAAAATCGTTTTAATGTCCATCAATTTGGCTTTATTGGAAGGATAATTTTATGCCATTAATGTTTAAATATGATTTCGGGCATGTGGCCGCCGCGGCTGGCTCGAATATAGCCAATTCTACAGGTCCAATTTTCAACCAACGACACGAATGTTGGCTTCCAAGTCCCCTAACGTTTCTGGTTTGTTGGCGTAGACGAGCGACTTCACATATCCCCAAAGAAAATAATCCAATGGTGTCAAATCACAAGATCTTGGTGGCCAATTGACAGGTCCATTCCGCGAAATTATGCGCTCATCGAATGTTTCCTTCAATAATTCGATTGTGACGTGCGCTAAATGGACGGAGCTTGCGGTGAACTTCGCGAACTGAACCATTACTTTCGAAATAAATTTGCACGATTTGCAAGCGTTGTTCTTTTGTCAACCTGTTCATGATGAAATGGCAAACCAAACTAAATATTAATCACTTGACAGCTGACAAAATGGCCGCCAGTTAAAAAAGTGATGCCAACTTAAAGTTCTATACCCCAATAAAAAACACCCTTTATCTTACGTATCTACGCAATTAGAGGGATGTACATTCCAAATTTCATGTTGTTACCATTTTTATCCCTTTTGTCCCATTTCGCCCGCTAATTACACTTATTTTACTTTCGTTTATTTACTTTTTGGAGCTTTTATGCATATAAAACAGAAGTTTTAAAAAAATAGTACAGGGTGATTTATTAGCTATTATCTTTTTGGCAACACTGGTTTAAACAGCTGACGCACGTTTCGTGTTTTGTTTCACTGTCAAACATCTTCAGTTTGGTCTATAATTTAACCATGAATCGTCTTACAAACGAACAACGCTTGCAAATTATTGAATTTTATTATCAAAATGCGTGCTCTGTTAAGAAAGTTCAAGAAAGCCGAAGATCCACTTTTTTTTACCGAAAAATTGAGTTCAGCGACGAAGCTCATTCTTGGCGTAATAGGCCGAATTGTCGATTTTGGAGTGAATATCAGTCAGAAGCATTGCAAGAGCTACCAATGCATCCAGTTGGTGCGGTTTATGAGCCATCATCATTGGACCGTACTTCTTCAAAGATGATGTGAATCATAGTGATATGATGATATCCAACTTTTTTTTGCCCAAAATGAAGGAGTTTGACTTGCATGACATGTGGTTTCAACAAGACGGTGCCACATGCCACACAGCACGCGCAAAAATGGACTTATTGAGAGGCGAGTTCGGTGAACATTTTATTTCACGTTCGAGACCGGTCAATTGGCCGCCTAGATCGTGCGATTGAACGCCTTTTTGTGGGGCTATGTTAAAGCTCATGCCTATACAGACAAGCCCGCTTCAATAGACGCATTGTAAGACAACATTGAAGCATTTATTCGTGAGATACCGGCCGAAATGTTGGAAAGAGTATTCCAAAATTGGACTAAGCTGATGGACCATTTGAGACGCAGTCAAGGTTAACATTTGCATGAAATAATCTTCAAACATTAAATTATATGGACCGTACTATCAAATAAAGATTTCATTAATTTTTCTGAATTTTATGTGTTTTTATTTTTAAACTTTCCTGTATCTTTTAAAAAATCACCCTTTATATAAAACACGTCAAAGTTGACCAAAATGATATTTTTATTTCATCATATTTACGTATGAACCATAATGTCCGTTAAATACCCACCACAACTACTCAACACACGATTTCGAAAAATGTTGGCGTATCTGTGATCTTACTACACTATCGAAGAAAATATAATTGTTTATATCCATAACAAATTGCTCTACCCCATTTTCTGGGATGGAATTTACAACGTGATTTTAAATTGTGCTCACTTTGGTTTGTCGATTGATCGTGAGTAGACTTATGGCAGAAAAACGCTCGTAAAGAAAAACTTCTGTGGCCCGAAATTGTATCTAGTTAATCTTTAATACTTAATTTACGGGAGCAAGTTTTTCGATTCACACTAGATCACAGTCCATTCTATGGGGACATAAAAGTGAACGAAATTTTCTTCACAATAATTGATCAGTCAATTGAACTTAAAATTATTTTATTTTTTTTAATTTAAGAATAAGTATACTCGTTAATATTGCACAGCAAAAAATCACAAATTTCTCAAAAAAAACTGAAAATATATCTTAACTCGCAGAATTAAGAAAAGACCCCTCAATTACATCCTACCAGTGCACTTGTCTTTCAGCCGCAAACCTTTAATCATGCGCACCTACTTACGGTCCATGATTAATTGAGACACCACATGCCAGTTGCGGTTTAAGGATGTTGCACATGAGCATTACCCGGCCATACTTATAAAACCATAATACTTAATTCGGGTGGTCCTCAAAGCAACTGCCGAAACAAAAAAAAAACACAAAAAACCTCAACAAGGTACTAAAGGCCATAATAATCTAACCAAAAGTCAACAAGCCGCTTTTAAATCAGTCGAGATAGACACGGCGGCCAGTAGCCGCCAATCACCATCCCAAACACACAAAAAAAACTCAAAAACACCGGCAACGGCAACTCTTCCCTTTGGTTGGTTGGACATTTAAGGAAAGGAAGAGTAAATGAAAGTCAATTAGCCTAACAAGGCAGACAGAAGCCGCCGCTACTGACAAACTGACAGCGAGAAAACAACCAAATATAAAACACCAAAGATAGCGCAAATAACAGCCATGCCCAAATGATAATTGTTTTTTTTTTGCTGGGGAGAGCGCGAAAAAAAGGGAGCCACCGAAAAGCCAAGCCAAATTAAGACCATGACTTCCAAATCAGGGATAGCGTTGCAAGCAGCAGCCAAGCGGAGTCGTGTTGAAGGTTAATCAGGCCTAATGTGAAGTAAATGAGGTTAACCCAAATTTGAAAATAAGGATATGCGCTGCGCTGTGCTGATCATGTAAACTTCAAAATGTGAAATGTGTGGTCTTTTGGTAAAAAAAAAAAAAAAAAAACTGGGACAGCATCCTCCAGCAAATGAATATTGCTGGGACACTTAAGAACAGATTGGCGGTTATCTTTTGTCGCAAACAGCAAGAATGTTGCACACATGTCCGGTTGATTTTGTTTGAAAGTAAAACCAAATGCCCCCCAATATTATAATGTTTGTTTTTGTTGTTATTAAGGCACTACTGGTATATGACAAAGCAAATCAATGAGAGAAAAGGAAGACCTTTTGTGCGAACACTTTTTAGTTTTAAATATAAATTAATATTTGGAAGTCCAAGACGTTAAAGTCAAAGTCATTACGGTTCGCATTTGGTAAGCCAACGAAATGAATTATAAATCAGAATGAATGTGACCGAAGTACAGTGGTTCCAAATAGAACAAGAGCTTTAATAAAATATCACAAACATTAATAGCGAATCACTTTTTGTATTTCATTGCACGAAAAACTAAAAAAAATCACAAATCAATAACCTTTTTAGAAAAAAATTGGAAAATTTAGGAATGATGTAAAAACTGTCTCCGAAAATTATAACTAGTAAAGTTTTGCCTTTTTCCCGCAAAGTGCACAAAATCCCAAACATATTTCAAAATTTGAGGTATCTTACTAAAATGTTCATATTTCCTTTAATTTTGAGTACGAATTCAACATATAAGGTAAAACTATATATGTCTACACATTTTCTTTGTGATTTGAGAATTATTACAAATAATTTTTTACAATTTTGTATTGAAAAATTTTACAATTTCGGAAAGGACCTAACAGAAAGGCCCGTCTGCATTTAAACTTTGTATTCTTCACATGAAATTAAAAAATGCATCTGTCAGAAGAAAACAAGTAAAAACGGTGTTTTTATACCTTGCACTATGGATCGCATTCCACAGAGGCTGTCGTTTTTCGTAGAAGTGCAGATTTATTATAGGAAACTATAGCCAAACCAAAACAAATAAAAATATTGGAAACATAATTTTATAAATCAATATAATATTTTCATTATTTCAAACCACGCTTAAAAGGCAAAGCTACCAATACGTTTATCTATATATATAAAAGAGTTGCGTTACTGACTGACTGACTGACTTATCATTGACCAGTCCCCAGACCAAACGGCTGAAGCCAGGGTCATGAAATTTTCAGGGTAGTTCCCAAATATTTATTTTATATTTACGAAATTCGTACTTTTAGAGGATAAAATGGCCCAAAAAGGGATAAACATCGAACCTTCGTCCTGACTAAACGGCAGTAGCTATAAATATGAAATTCGGTGAGTTCCTTGCAATGACCATGCAGACGAGCTACAAATAGGGATTTTTCGAAATTTGTACTTTTAAGGGCCGAGCGGGACAAAAAGGGATACAAATGGTACCAACTAAAGTATTACAGCTAGAAACGTGAAATTTGGTATGTAAATTCCTCTGACCATATAGAAACGAAGGTAAATTGGATTTTTCGAAATTTCTACTTTTAAGGGGAGATCGGGACAAAAAGGGATCAAATTGTACCAACTAAAGTATTACAGTATTATTCCCAATTGCAAAGAACGACGAGGAATAGACAAATTTGGGATTTCTTCAACACTTTGGGCTGCAGCAGCAATATTCTCAGTTGTTCTTGAGCGATTTGCACGTGTTTTATTCTTCACATCACTAACTTGTCCCAACAGCTCGAATTTTTTCACCAATTTCTGTATTGCGGTCCGACAAGGTGCTTCACGACGACCCAAAACCACTTTGTTGAACATGAACATGCGTTGTTGAAGCATGTATCGTTCCATTTTTAGTTATGGCGTACTACTTGTCATATGTCAAAGAATAAAAGCTTCAAAAGTGACAGCTACCGAAATACCGGATGATTTAAAGTAACACCTCTTGTTGGAAAACCCTGTACAAAAAGAGCCATAACATCTATCCACGTACTTTCTTTAAATTAATCCTGTTTATAAAATAAAACGAAATATTCTGTTATCTAATTTATAAAGGAGTTTTATTAAACGAAAAAATTGAAATGTTACTTCTACATTTATTCATAGATATATTACATGTAAGCAGTATTTTCGTCGTCAGAATATTATCTATTAATAAATAAAATAAAACATTTTTTCTTTAATGCCAGAAAAAAAACGTTTTTTAATCAAAAAACTCAACTTTTTAGACCACACCACAGCTTCAATTTTTCTTAAAGGCACCTTCATTCTCTAGTTTAGAAAGCCAAAATACATCAGATAATGTTAAACATTTGTTGTATTGTGATGCCTCATTTCAAAATCATACATTCTCCAAATAACATATGGCACCCGCTATGACTGATTATGATTTGACAAGGCCTCAAGAAATTCTATTCATAAAATTCAATTTCATTTCTTAAGGAAGTGATATATCAAGAAGATCCATGTGATTTATTGCCATGATTCTTAACACTTCCTGAAATTCTGGCGAGTGCGACAATAAATTACATTATAAAACTAATGACAAATCATGACAAATATTTGCTGGCAAAATGATTAATGAATGAAACGAGGAGAATTCCAAGATTTTTTTGCACTAAAGAAATGAATCGGCAAAAAGATTTCAATAGATTCAACAATTGTTAAAAATTTCATGGAATTTTCAAAAAACAATTCAAATTTGACAACAAAAAACTGTGTGACAAAACAATGGCTGCAAGTGTGGACAAGGCGTTAAAATCAAATTGTGTTTTTTTATCACAAGGAAAGGACATGTAATGTTTGTTGATATAGGCGAAAACAAAAGAAAACTCAAAACAATTAAAAGGCGTTTTCATGTAGAAAATATAATTCGATTTTGTCCAACAATGTCCGAGAACGCTGAAACAATAAATTGCATTGCATTTTCATTTTCATTCTCTGCGATTGAAATTCTTGTTAAAGGAAATGTCCTTCTTTTTCAGTGAATGAATGACACAATTTCTGCTGATAAATGTTGTCCGAGGGGTTTGCCGTTCTCACTCCCTTTTTATAAACAGCAACTTGGATTTCTAAGGATTTCTTGTTGGACAACAGGAAAAACAACATTGGGAAGGCTCACAACAAGGCACAACAGAGAATAGAATGTTTGTACAACACGTTCAGTATATTGGCATTGTTCTTCGGGGAAGGCAGAAAAAGAGCATTTCTCGTTGGGTTTTTTGGCACTTGTTTACATTTCTTTCCCTTGCACAAAGGGAGAAGGGCAGTGTGTGTGTATATTTATTCTACTGCTACTGTCGATCATTGTAGATCTGTGTTTCTTCGCACAAAAATATTGGGCAGACAAAACATTTTTCTCAAAATTCAATTAAAAAACTGAATAAGTAGCAAATCTTAAAGATACTCTTGCCTAGGCGAAGGGGATTTTAGCTATTGCCAAATATTGCATACATACTCAGATGAATGAGTCGTACGTCGGGAGAGAGAGAAGCCTCCTGCTGTGTCGAGCTAAACGTTTCTTTGTCCGTTCATTATGATCGAACAATGGGCATTTCCTTCGAAGGCTGCCAATGTTTTGGCAGATGAAAATTAACTTTTTGGGAAATGCAATTTTTAAGCAACAATGCTTATTTGCTTTGGATTAGCAGGAATTTATAAAAAATGAATTGTTCTTTAAATTCAGGATATGGAGAATTTTTCGCAAGACATGAACAAGAAGCAAACGCTAGAGATAATGTCAGCGTCTTAGGGTCTATAGTTTTTGGTATCCAGAATCTATTTGTATTCCTGAATCGCAAATTTTTTAAAATTATCATTGGAAAAATACATCCTGCACTTTTAAAGTATATTATTATGGGCATCTCAAATTTCTTATTTAAAAAAGCTATTAGAAAGTTTCAGTTGTTTTAGCATATCATGCAATAACTTAAACACTTATATGTACATTACAGTGGCTTCTTTTATGAGGAAGGAAAAAATGTTGTTGATGTTCCCGACTAAAATGAAAGATTGGTTTGTTTTATGTGTTCTCCCAAAATATGTCGCTTTTAACATTGTCCGTTCGTGAGCTGAACGCTTTCAAAATAACCTCCATAAATCAGGTTTTTCTTGAAAAGAATTCACGATGAGAATGGTATTGAGATAAAAACCGCCGACACGAGCCTTACCAAACCATATTAAAACCTTGCAATATGTCCCAGTATAAAGAACAGATTTATATAGGGTCCGCCAAATAACTTTTTTTTGAAAATGCTATAAAAACTACTGCATATTTTCTCAAATTTATTTTTTTAGTACAATCCTTCCGGTTAATAATGGAAAATAATTTCATTCAAATGGCTGCTGAGGGCACCCCACAAATAATAGTCCAACGGTTGAATAGTTGAAAAAAAGTTACATGACGGACCCTATACTATTTTAGTGCAAATTTTGATGCATTTTTTACAAAAACCGCAATAACTTCTACACTTTTAATTCGATTTATGTTTTTAGGGGCTCGATGGAGAGGTATTGCAATTTTTAGAAATTTTTTCATACTGTTAATACTCGGTGGGTTAAATGTGATGTAGAAAGTGAAATATGGGGTTATTTGCATCGTAAACACATTCTAGTCTTATATAAAGCTAATTTTTTGAAAGAAATTCAACCATTTCAAATTTCCCCCCCTTAAAAATTAAAACATGAATAATCTACATAAACTTTTTAAAGGAGAAAAATTGAAATGATTGTTAATATTAAATTAACATGGATAGACGCATGACATATAAAGTTTATTTAGCAGATGTGCTTCTCTTTCATTTGATACCCATATCGCCATTGTATGGCATGCAAAAGTAGGAAACTAAATTATTGAAACATTTACATCCTTTGGAAATTAAATGTCCTGTAAAAAGGACAAACGGACACGAAATAAAAAACTGAGTATGAGTTTCCCTATTAGTAACCTATAGTTTCACTTCTATATAATCTAGTTCTTGGGAACATCTTATGTGAAGTTTTCCTCCCAATGTATCCATTGAAAAATCAAAATTTCAGATGATTGTTTTTTTTTTTTTAAATTAGCATTTTGTAAGACTAGAATGTGTTCACGATGTAAATACCCAACAAGCAAAGCAAAACGATTCGAAATCGTATCGTCTAGAAGAAAAATAATATTGCGGCAACTATCATATTCGTATTGCGGAAGTTACCTCAATTGGAGAAGTTTGTGCGGCCAAGGCGATACGCCAAGGCAATACGAAAGCAATACATCCGGATGATAAATCGGCGATATTGCCAGATTATCATCCGCAAGAAATCTGGATGATATCGCCATAATATCACCTGGAAGAAAAAAAATTGGGTATCGCCAGATAACCACCTAGAAGACAAAAACGCAATTTTCCATATTTTTATGTTTTTCATATTTCAAAATTAAAAATTACATAAAGTGGTGAATAAAGAAATGCAATAACCTCATAAATGATAAGTAAACACAAAACAACTAAGAGTTAGAAATTAAATAGATAGAGCAATGATGCTGTTCTTTATTATTTCGGTCTTTCGTATGTTTCTGGTTAATCAAATGGATGTTTTTGCACTTGGCTTTTGAAAAGAACCAAAGCATATGCCTGAATAGAAAACAAATAAAATGCATATAATACAAGCTATATTATTCAAAATTCCGCTTTAATACCTTTAAATGCAGAAAAGTTATAATTTTTAGTCGACGGCTTCTCCTTGGTATATTTGTTGGCCAAGTATATTTGTTGACCAAGCGGTCAGTTAGCGGCAGTTTGAGAGCGTGTCTTATCAAAACTGCATGCCAATCATCTAATTCGTTTTGAAAACATTGCCTCAGTAAAATGCAAAAAAAATCATAATGTCTGATAAAATTTTGTACCCAAAAGATCTGCATCAATAATAAACTTACCAGTTGGCTTTTCATCACTTGCTAATGATTTCATTTAGAACTTCAACTTGTTGCTTCTCTCTTACTTATTGCGTGCTAGTCCATTTTGCAATGTACCAATAAAATATGAATAGAAACACGGATTTCTAATGTAACATATATTTTCTTTTATTATTTCCGAAACATTCATACGAAAAATGACAACAAAATCAATTAACAGAGGAGACGTTGCGGGGGAACTCTGCAATAATTGCTTGGTTCTATCCGCCTTTCCTTTTCTGTTGTCAAGGTGAGATCAGTTGGGAACTTAGGGAACTATAGAGCAAACAGAATTAAAACATTTTGTCTTTCATGCAATTTCTCATTGAGTAGAGAAATTGTCACAAAATAATGATTAAACGAGAAAGATAAAAAACCAAAGACAATTAATTGTTAATTCAAGAGATAGGGTTTATTTCGTAGCTCACCTTCTGAGTGTTGATGGAAAAGTGAGAGTTCATTTCAAAATATATTCTTAGGAAACTTATCAAATTCGCATTTTGTAGTTTGTAGTTTATAATATTTAGTACAATATTCAAATCGATTTTCCTTATAATTCACAGTAAGGACGTACATCGATGTTCAAATATTTTATTTGAAACTATAGTATTCAAAAACTTAAAGAGTTACGTTATGGTAATATTGTCTAAAATACGATCGCCAACATTTCTTCAAAATGATACATGATAATGATACAATGATATTGCCGCAATATCTTCATGGTGATATATCATCCAAATGTTTGCAGGGTAACCACATATTTCAGTTTTTACATCACACTTAAGCCACTGAGAACCAACAGTAAGAACAAATTGTCGGCCCTTAATGGGTTAGGAAGTTCTAAAAATTGCAATTGGTGATCAATACCACGATCAACGATCCAACAAAAACACAAATATGGAAGTTATTGTGGTTTTCTACCTTTCAAAGTCAAAGTAATCGGTGCTTTAAATTTTAAATGGTCCAAATTTATACTTATTTATGAATATTATGAATGCAAAACTTTTTATATATGTTATAGAATTTTGCTGTTTACTGATCGCTATTATTGTCGGTTCAGATTTAGATATTGCTACCATACAAATATCGCTCGCGATTTTAATTTTTCCGCTCCCGCTCCACCATATATTGTAACCTATTTTCTTCAAATTAAACACATCATGTTTTATTTTAACTATAAACATAATCACATAAATCGCTACCCCCTCTTTCCTCCTTCCAATACCGTATCTTCCTTCCGCCAACGCATTGCGCTGCATTTATAGGATACCTCCTCTGAGTGTTGGTTCAGTGAAAAAAATGTATGATGGAAGTGACTCACATCCGTTCAGATTTTAATCTAGCTTCCATGCAAATTTCGCTTCCGATTTGTTTTTTCCGTTCTAGAAACAACATATTCTTAACGATTTTCTAGAAATATCAACAACAAACATCTATGATAAAATTGGGTCACATTGGTTCAGGTTTATATATAGATCTGAAAACTCCTATCATCTAAGTGACACCCTTTTTGAGGACCCCTTGCAGTAAAACAAGAAAATAAAAATAGCCAAAATATTCCCTAGCTGCCTAGGAGTGGCCACTGCAGGATTCAAATGTCAGAACAGGTCCTATTATTTGTTCATCCCCAACATTTATTGTGCACATACCTATCCCCTATCTCCCACCATTTCGGGGTCCCCATACAAAACCCGTAAAATAATTTTTAATTGTATATAATGGAATGATCTCTTTTATTTACTTATACATTTTTGTGAAGGTCTTTAAGTCTTTCAGGTGACGTGAATGAACAAAAATTGTGAACACAAATGATAATTTTTCATTAGTTTATTAAAACAAAGAAACTTCCAAGAAAAAGTAGGTAAGTGACAAATTATGTTCTTCCATTTTTGTATTATGCGATTTCAACTTGAAAAAATATATAAAAAATTTATATATAAATTTCCATTACATAGTTTTAATTTTTTGTATACCTCGTGTTAATAAACTAACGAAAAAATTATCATTTTGGCTATTTCCATTGAAATTATGGCTGAATTGGCAAAAAAATCATAAAAAATATAACCCATCATTACACCACTTCCAAACTCGCACAGCCGCTAAAAAGGCATCAAAGTACACTACTTTAAAATTTTAAAGAAATTACGCGTCTTTACCATAACATGGGTGCAATTTTATGTAGTTCGTATAAGTTATACAGTATACTATAAATTAATCTTTAGTCAAATTTAACGAATATGGTAAATAATTGATCCATTTGATTGATTTCCCGGCAGACAAATACAAATTATACAGTAGTAATAGGATGAATCGGACCGACATTTGAAAGGAGGCCTATAACAACACTGGTTCAAAACATGGGCCTATATATTTCTCATTCACGGTAGTTGAAATGTATCATGATCCGATGTAAGACGTAGTTTCTAGAGTAGAATGGGGTCCCCATTTGGGTTATTCCAAAGTGTGGACTTTGTATTCTTAGTTGAAATATAATATAATCTACAAAATTTAAAAAAAAAAATCCGATGTACAATTTGCGTTCTTGAGGCGTAAAAATTAAAATGGGGCCATTTGTAGGGGCTCTACATTAAAAAGTGGTTCCGTATAGATCACTTTCAAAGTAGGTTCTTAGTTGAAATATGACGTGATATAAAAAATTATATCGAGATCTAATGCACGATGTGGGTTCTAAGATGTAATAGAGTAGAATGGGGACCCAATTTGTGTGGGGGTTATACCAAAATATTGATCCATATATTTGACTTTCATAATATGTCTTCTTAGTTGAAATATAATACAAAATTTTACTTCCGATGTAAATTGTGGGTCCTAGAGGGGTAATAATACAAATAGGGGCCATTTATAAGGGCGCTACATTAAAAAGTGGGCCTATATAAGTAGATATTCTTAGTATGAAATATGAATATAATATAATCTGCAAAATTTGAAAAACTTCCCATGTAAAATGTGGGTCCTAGAGAGGTAATAATTCGAACGGGGCCCACTTGTAAGGGCGCTACATTAAAAAGTGGGTCTTTATAGATAACTTTCAAAATAGGTGTTCTTTATTGAAATATAACATGATCTGCAAAATTGTATCAGGATCCAATGTAAGATGTGGGTTCTAGAACGATAATAATGTAAACTGGGGGCCCATTTGTATGAGGGCTATACCAAAACATTGACCTATATAGCTGGCTATCAAAATACGTGTTTATAGTATAAATGTAACATTGTGTGGAAAATTTGATCAAGATCTGATGTAAAATGTGCATTTTAGAGCAGTAATATTGTAGATCGGATGTACATTTGTATGGGGGCTATATCAAATTTTGGCCATGATCCCATGCAAAATGTGTATTCTAGAGCAGTAATAGTGTAAATTATAGGGATATTTGTATATCTAAATCTGAACCGATTTTCTCCAAACTCAATACCAATCTCCTTGGCCAAAAGAAGTAACTCCTGGCAAATTTCATGGCAATCGGACCGCAATTGCGACCTGTGGAGTGCGAACAAGCTTAGATGGACAGCAGACGGACGGACAGACAGACATAGTTAAATCGATTCAGCTGGTTATTCTAAGCCGATCCGTGGGTGGGTGGGTCTAGCTGAATTATTTCTTGGTGTTACAAAAAATTTGGCGCGAAACTATCTTATAATACCCTAGTCCACGAAGTGGTGTAGGGTATAAGAACTAAATATTTATATTACAATCTAGGAAATAATATTTAGAATCTCAGAAATCTACTAGTATTTTTCTATCCAAAGAACTTTAGGTGGATTTAAATAATTTATATATGTGCATCAAAAGTAGCTGCAGTGATTGTACGCAATGCTGTGATCGGATATGCACTTAAAATCCACTTTGAACGAATTTTGGTCATCAAACCATGCATTTTTTTGGAAGCGTTTTCTTTCGAAACTCTAACTTTATTCATGGGATATGTTTTAAAATCTAATCTTAAATGAAATAAGAAAAAAAAAACAAAATATCTTTTAATCTTCTTTTATTAAGAACGCTTACTTTGATTACATTTCACCAACTTACTGTTTAAACTGCTATTAATATCTTGGGTGTTTCTTTAAAAACTAAAGCCAAATTTTACAAAATTTTACCGACTACCGATTATGATTACACACGAAAAAGCGGGACTTTTTTTTTAAAGGCGGGATGGATGGTCACCTTAGTCATAACTCGTGAAAACACATCTTCTATTTTTTTCCAAAAATACGTACACAATATTCTTATAGGGAGAATACATACACATGACATGGACTGACTTAGGTGTGAATACCGTAAAAAAAACTAACGACTTTTCATTGTACGATATTTGTATATAATATAGATGCGCCTCCATCCTATCAGAAATACTATTCAATACGAATCATGGCTATATTGACGAACATACCGAACATAAAGCTTTTTATTTGTTTAGTCTTTTTACTACAATTATAAATTATTTTATTATTATTTCTTACAAATAAGCCTTTGCTTATTTTTGCTGTGCTATAAAAAATCGGTGGTAAGGAATTGACAATCTATCATCGCTATATAATCGATTTTAAAACATTTCTGATTTCCTATACTTCCTCATCAGCATGGAAATCTGTTTCTCAGGATTATAAACCCAGCAGTAGTATTTCCGCTGCTACTGTTTAAATAGGCTCATGAAGCAACGACGATATCCGCTCCTTATTGTTTTACTTTAAATTAATAAGAAAAACAAAAACGAAAGAACAAGCAAACAGTGTTTGCTTAAACCACAAGAATATGCAATATTTAAACAGGAGCCATTGTTCAATTTATTGCTACTTTTTATTGCAAACATCCTTTAACAAGGATACGAGCAGCAACCCAAAGCAAGAAATGCACTCATACACCAAAACCCACGTTTTTGTTACACAATTCTATGAACAGAACTGCCAGGCTGTCTGTCTGCCAGTGTTTTGCAATTTCCTTGAATAGATCGTGTTCAATTCTTCAAGCGATTAGAGTTTTCCTCCACCTTCTTCTACGTTTTTTCACATGTCTGGGAAATTTTTTGCCTGGGTTTTGTTATTCCATCACATATCTTGTTGGCTTTTGTCTTAGTGTCATCCATAGACAAGACGGCACAAACTCATGGCCGGGCTCTTGGTCTGTTCGCAAACGAATGTGTTCCTGTGTGTGTGTAGTTTTTGCAATATTGAATAAGAAGATTAATAAATATTGATTTTGAAATCGTACTGTTCGTTTGCAATTCTTTGGAATCGTATGTGTTTGGGAATTTATTTCGTTTTTTAGAGCAGCCATAAACAATCCTAAAAAACAATCCTCATGCTACTCTGGGTAAAGGATTAAAGTGGAAATAGAGTTTGGGAAAGGCTTAAAATACTTGCGATGTTTATCTATGTGTGTGTAAGAAAAGTAAAAGACAAAAAACCAAGCAGCAGCACAATTTGATTAATCCTTTTAAGGTGTGAGAAAATTCTGATGTTTTAGGATTGATCAACATTTACGCAAAAAATATTATTTCAGGAATGGGCGAGCGAAAATGCATTCAAGGTGTTTTGCGTAGATGTTATCATTGACAATAAAGGGGGTTTTAAAATTTATTTTGGTAAAGAGTGGGAAATATGTATCTGGAATTATGAAATGCAATTCTTAATCCCCGTATCCCAACTAAGCTATTTATTTTATACAAGATTTTCAACCAGAAAGGGTTGATGTGAATAATGTAAATATTTAATAAAACAGGTGAGTGTGAGATTTTAATGACATTCTTGTTTCATCTGAAACGCCTTTCTATGACATATATGCGGAATATGACATCGTTCAAATGAAAAGCCCTGTATCGCTGAGTGGTCCTCATTCGAAAGGCTCCATATTCGATAACTCTGGCATTTAGATTTAGTATTTAGGATAGTATTTATTTGATTTTTTTTCTAAAATAGTAAATTGGAAACATAGCACTCATGTACAGTCAAAGGAATGTGCTTGTCGATGTGCACTGTTTTAGCTGAACTCCCTTCGTATATATATTTTTATCATTTCTACCCAGTTTTTAACAAAAAAATTACAACCGCAGGGCCTTTTATTCGAAAAATAATACTTTTTGATGGCATCAGAGAAATTTACATACTAAATTTCATGATTCTAGCTGTAATCCTAATGTTGGTACCATTTTTTATCCTTTTTGGTCCCGCTCTCCCCTTAAAAGTACAAATCTCGAAAAATCCATTTATGTTGCAAGTCTACGTTGTCAGAGGAATTTACGCACCAAATTTCACGACTATAGCAGCAATATCTTCTTTGGTACTATTTTTATCCCTTTTTGTCCCGCTCACACCTTATGGGTATAAATTTCGAAAAAATCCATTAGGATTTGCGCTTCTTTCTATCTTGACAGAGGAATTTACACACCAAATTTCACGACTATAGCTGCAATACTTTTGCCCCTCGTAACTCTTAAAAGTACAAATTTTGAAAAATATAATTTTAATGCGCTTATACATGGTCAGAGGAACTTACATACCAAATTTCACGATTCTTGCTATAATAATTTAATTGGTACTAGTTTTATCCCTTTTGTCCCGCTCACCTCTTATAAGTATAAATTTCGAAAAATCCAATTTTACTGCGCTTCTACATGGTCAGAAGAACTTACACATCAAACTTCAAGATTATAGCTGCAATACATTAATTATTACCAGTTTTATCACTTTTTGTCCCGCGCAACCCTTAAAAGTACACAAAAAGGTGAGAGGAATTACGTACCAAACTTCACAACTATAGCTGCAATACTTTAGTTGGTACAATTTTTATCCCGCTCACCTCTTATAAGTACAAATTTTTAAAGATCCAATTTTACTGCGCTCCTACATGGTCAGTAGAACTTACACATCAAATTTTAAGATTCTAGCTGCAATACTTTAGTTGGTACCATTTTTATCCCTTTTTGTCCCGCTCACCTCATATAAGTACAAATTTCGAAAAATCCAATTTTACTGCGCTTCTACATGGTCAGAAGAACTTACATATCAAATTTCAAGATTCTAGCTGCAATACTTTAGTTGGTACCATTTTTATCCCTTTTTGTCTCTTTTCGAAAAATCCCTGTTTGTAGCTCGTCTGCATGGTCATCGCAAGGAACACACCGAATGTCATGTTTTTAGCTTCTGCCGTTTAGTTGGCACATTTTACCCCCTAAAAGTACGAATTTCGTAAAACCCTTTCTTAGTCGACGTCATATTTCGGAACTACCCTGCAAATTTCATGACCCTGGCTTCAGCCGTTTGGTCTGGGGGCTGGTCGATGATAAGTCAGTCAGTAACGCAACTCTTTTATATATAGATTCATATTTCATTCTAAGAATACCTACTTTGAAAGTGATCTATATCGACCCATTTTTAATGTAGCGCCCTTACAAATGGCCCCCGTTTTTATTATTACCACTTTAGGACCCTCAATTTACATAGTAAGTTTATCAAATTTTGCATTTTGTATTATATTTCAACTAAGAAGAAATATTATGAAAGTAAAATATATGGGTCCATATTTTGTTATAACCCCCATACAAATTGGCCCCATTCTACTCTATTACATCTATAGAACCCATATCGTGCATATAGAACCCATCTCGATATAAATTTGCATATCATGTCATATTTCAACTACGAATACCTACTTTGAAAGTGATCTATATGGAATCACTTTTTAATGTAGAGCCCTTACAAATGGCCCCATTTTAATTTTTACGCCTCAAGAACGCAAATTTTACAACGGATACTTTCAAATTTTGCATATTATATTATATTTCAACTCATTTTAAAATATTTCTAAATATTGGGTAGAAATAATGCCAATATGGTTCTCGAATGAAAAGTCAAACTCTAGAAATGAAAAAATGGTATATAATGGGCTTTGGCAATTTTATCGTTTCATATCCTTGAGAATCTCAAATAAGTTTTTTACCACATTCTTCCATTTTAATCCTATAACTTTATTAGTTAAATTTTTACTAAAAGTCATATTATTAGTGTAGTTTAAAAAGTTGTAGATCGATTAGATTAGAAAAATACTGGACAATACATTATGAACTTCACAAGACAAATGAAACAAGAGATAGTATATAGAATAACTGAGTACTTAGTTTTCCTCTTGGAGGTCTCTTCTCCTTTTTAAAGGACTTCAACATTTTAGGGATATAAACATTTATTTAAGTATGTCAACCCACCCGTTTATATCAAAATGAATATAGCATAAAAGAGGACAATCTATAGAAATGGAATCAATTTTTTGTTAAAAATTTTTAGAAAAAACATTTTCACATCAAAATCACTTGGAATTGTGTGCAACTCTTCTGATGTTGCCTTAGGATTTTTGATTCGTCTACCTTATGGTATTCGGATAATACAAAATATGAATATGATATCATGTTAAAATTGTCCTTAAATATCTACCCATTATGATGATTTTGTTTTTATTCAATGCATGTAATTTCTTCAACTGTATTGCTAGAAGCTCCTTCTTTGGAGTAGAACCTGTTATGCGCTTCCTAAATAAAAAATGGAGATTTTAAGTGATATACGGAAACAAGTGAGGTTACAAATGTAGGTAAGTTTCAGTCGGTTATATTTATGCAGGACAGTAGGAGGTGCTAGAAGGTTCGTGATATATGGGCCAGCGTATACATTTATAAAACAATGGTAAAAACATGATCAAATTTTAAGTCATAATGGATTTCAGGCACCGTAGGTAGACTATTGTGCACAATTCACAGTCTCGATTTTCGATAAGGTCGCACATTTTATATATTCATTCGATTCATTTGCATTCGATTTCATTTCTATTGATAATGGATCCAAGACTATTATTCATAATTGATAAATAGAGAAACCCCCAAATCCATGATGTAATTAACATATTAAAGTTCTCCTTAAAATAATATATATATATTGAAAATATTAAAATATTGTTAAAAATTACTACTCACAAAAATGAGACAAAATAGTATTAAGTGAAAGTTCTTATACAAATGCAATTCAATAAATTTCAGTCACTATATAAACACAACCCAAACAGGTCCAATACAATAAAATTAATATAATAACATCAACCCCTTGAGATGAAGCTTGAAAAGTGTAGTCGTCCCCTATATATAAATATAATACCTGTAGTGTAATAAAAAGTGATCATTAGACAGCAACTTTTGAAAAGTGCCCTTTTAGATGTATTGCCAGTCGTTACTAGGTATGTGGAATCATTTTCTCTCAGGACTGATTTTCTTCATTTGTAATTTCTTGATTCCACTACAGCCCAAATTTCTGTACCATTTTGAAATGAAAACTATTAATATGAAGATCTAATATGTTTTGCGTACACAGTGGAATATACACACCTAATGTCATGATTTACAGCCCATTGATTGGTACCAGTATTATTTCTTTTTTATTTTGACCCTAAAAGTTCGTAATTTCCTCTTCTACATAGTCATCTAGTGTAGACACTACATTTCATGATTCTAGCTAAAGTCACTTGGTTGGTACCAAATTTAATTCCATTTAAATCCTGAAGGTACGAATATCGAAAAATCTCTTTATTTTTCGCATCTACGCAGTCAGAGCAATGTACACACCGAATTTCACCATTTTAGCTACAGCCATTTTTATCCCCATTCGCCCCATTTGCGTATAAAAGTACAAATTTCAAATAATTCGCGTCTGCGCAGTCAGATGGATATGTATATTGAATTTCATAATTTCAACTTCAGCGGTTTAGGTACCATTTTTATCCCTCTTTTCCAATTGTATAAGGGATAAGTACGAATTTCGACAAAATCCTCTATTTTGAGGGGCTACGCAGTTAGAGGGATGTACACACCGAATTTCATCCTAGCTGTTGTCGTATCATTGGCATAGGTAAATGTGTTTTCGTTATTATAAATTATAATATATTTCCAGACTGAAAAAAATAATAAATAAAGGCTTTAAAATCTTAAAATATTAGTCTGAGACATGTTCTGGAATGCTTTATAATTGTAAAAATAAAGTAAAGTTAATGTGGTATTCAATTATTGTTGCAATTTTAAAGAGACGTGCCGGCTAAGGAACTATTATAGATCAAGCGTCTCGTTGGGGAAGTACGTATTTAATGCTCAAACATCTAATTGACACCAGGTGGTTTCTACAGGGTATGGAAGGAACTAATATTTAAACTGGAGAAATTTGAAAATGGAATTGCAAACGATATTGCTTCTTCAATGACTAGAAGAGAGACGGAAATAAGGAAGAATTCTATTCTATTGGCGGGAATATGTGTCGATCAATTAAATAGAATTTTATTAAACCATGATCAAGTTTTAGTGGAACAACACAGATTATATGAACTGGGAGAATGAATGCAAAAAACTTTTAGCCCAGATGGTTCTCAATTGTGCGATACATCTCACGAATCAACTCCTTCTGACGACCTCGAAAAGTATTTGGATAGTTTGGAGCAAAATAAGGTTAAAAGGTTAAGAATTGATCCCGTTGAAGTACAAAAATAAAACTTTTATCGGGAATTGGATGAAATAAAAAATTTTGACAGAAAAGACAAAAAGGATTTCTACCAAGTAGTTACCCGAAAATTATTCGCCATGTGGTATTTGTTAGCTGCCACTCAACCTACTCAAGTGATCGTAGGGAGATTATTTTCCGCCCTAAAATTTTTAAAAAGTGATATTCGTGCATCAATGAAAGATGAGTTGGCAAATGTAATTTTGGTTTTAAGAACATTTAAATAAGTATATGACAGATTTTTTTTATCAATTTTATTAGTAGTTATAGAATATCTTTATGTTTTGTTTCCATAGTATTTTGTATAATGAATTAAAATATACTTTACTTTAAAAAATACTTTACAATAACAGTTTTACATAGAAATGTATTTACCTTTCTGTTTTTATAAATTTTGAAATTCAAAACTTGTCATTTGTAATTCAAAAGTTTTCATTTGAAATTCAAAAATTATTCCATTTGAAATTCAAAAGATTCCATTTGAAATTCAAAAATGTAAACAAAATTTTTTTATTTATTTTGTCTGCAAATTTGGATATTCTGACGTTGTGAAAACAGATTTAATAAAATGATAAGCAACTAATAATTATAATGATGTAAAATGTCGGTAATTTCATATATAGTTTATAACCTTCACCAGCTCTGAGAGCATCTGCATATAATTTATAATGACTTGCATTTTACTTAGGGTTGGATTATTTGTTTGGGAGGTACAACAAATCATAACTATTTTACAGGTATAAGCATTTCCAATATTAAAATCTTACTGATCAGTTTTATTTTAACCAAGGTTTATGTCAATTTGTGATAGAGGTCTTGCAATATCGCTCATATCGCAGGTGTATGTATCTATGAAAACATTACCAAAAATCAAATTTCAGAGTATTCCGATCGTCAATAGAAGTTATAAAATCTTTAAATTTAAATAGGTTAGAGCGATTTGCGTGGGAGGTACGTAAATCTGTTTTCTAAACAGCAGAATATTAAAATTTATAGAAATAAATAAATGCTACCCAAACTAATATATATTTTGCTTAAATAATTTTGTTTACCCTTCTTGAATTGCAAATGGAATAATTTTTGAATTTCAAATGAAAACTTTTGAATTTCAAATGGTCTTTTTTGAATTACATATGACGAGCTTCGAATTGCAAATGACGAGTTTTGAATTACAAATGAAGTGTTTTGAATTTCACATGATGTATTTTCAATTTCAAATGATTTCTTTTGAATTTTAAATTATGTCTTTTGAATTACAAATGACGACTTTTGAATTTCAAATGTTGTCTTTTGAATTACAAATGAGTTTGAATATCAATTGACATTTTTTGAATTTCAAGTGACATTTTTTGAATTTCAAATGGAATTTTTGAATTTCAACTGGTGTCTTTTGAATTTCAAGTGATGTCTTTTGAATTACAACTGAAAAAGGTGTAGTGGATATTTTCAGTCCTTGTTAGGGAACATTTTTCCCTCTGGGCCGATTTCGCCCACTTTCAATACCAACCGATCTGCAACCAGTAGACACATTTAGGGCAGATTTAAACCTCCTACATCATTTTGTTAAGCAACTAGCGTGTTTTCAACAGACAGAGGAATATTTTTATACCCCCAATACTTCTCAATGAATCAAAGTACAGAAGTAATTTATTTGAAGTGAAAAAAGTAAAAAGTACAATAGATATTATAATAAAGCGGCAAGCGGAGTTAAATTGTTATTAATGTATAGCCTTGTCTCGATATCAGTATCCAGAATCTGTTTTAGTTGAAGGTTTTTGGTTCTACAATTTTTGACTGCTATTTCGCTTTCTATCCCATTTTGTTCAAAAAGCAAACATTTGGAAAATTCTGTTCATTTTGCACCTCTATACAGTCTGATGGATCTGCATACCAAATTTCACTTTGTCGTTTCGCTGCCACGATTTTTATTTTTCCCCGTTCACGCTATAAACGGAATGAAGTTACCAAAGATGAAGTAAATACGGGAGGAAATCATCAAGAAAGTTTTAATAAACGAAATAGTATGGATTATTGGTGGTATTTCCAGTCCGTGTTAGAGAAAAAAATCGCTCTGGACCGATTTCGACCATTTTCAATTCCAACCGATCTACAACAAGTTGACGTAGTCTTGGATCATTTGGGCGTTCTGGCTCCTTTCGTTCAACGTGACAGATAACAGACAGATAGACATTGAATTCATAAGTACGTAAGGACCGCTTCCCTGTTTTTGTGAAAGATTGATTGAAGTAAATTTGGTCTACCTTCTAAAGTTCTTGGTTCTACCCATTGAATGGATTTACTGTTGTCTGATCCAAAACCCTTCTTCGTTGAATTGATCTGTCCTTGCTAATACTAAATGACAAATGCAACCACTACTTTCTATCATTCTCTTCACTTTCATTTGATTTCGCAAACAAGGCCCGCATCGCACTTCAAAATCAAAAATACGAAATCTTAAATAGCTGATCACCCAATTATCAATCAAACAAATCAAATAATCCTTGAAGATTTCTTCTTTTTGTCCATCACGAAGGTCTTCGGAGATTAGTTAGGTATTAATGAGCAACCCCTTTCATCTGCAAATCTTCCCTTTGGATCTGAATAAACAAAAAGATACCCATTAAATTGTCCATATGTGAGTGTGTGTGTGTCTGTGTTCGGCTGAGTGTGTTGTGTGCCAAAAATATATTTAACGGAATTTACCACAAAACAATAGAGACAAGGACGAAATAATTGATGAACTCATGACAAAAGTAGAACATCAAGGCTACAACAAAAATCAAAGGACAATGTATGTCTCCTCATCTAAGGCCTGATTTACTTCCAACTTTATGTTTCTACTCCGTTTTCTTTCCAAGAGATCTTTGCGGAGAAAAGAAGATTTTCGAGTGTATCATGATTAAGTACTTGAAAAAGTGTGGGAATTTCAATGGAGGACATTAAAGGGTAGCAGCCAGCCAGCCATTTACACTTGATGAAATTCGCATTATTGTGGTTTTATATGGAAACCTTTTCGAGAGGGTAGCGATTTATGGAGAATAGCAATCGCATAGAAAAGTATTTATATAAAGTAGCTATGAATGGCTTACGGTGGCTTTTGTTTTCGCAAAAAAATGCGCCAAGAGTGAATTGATTTTTGGAAATCAATTTGAAATGAATTTAGTTTAAGTGCTCTGCTAAAGACGCTTACAGGAGTAACAAACAATTGGGAATTGTATGAACATCCTTTATTTTTTGCCGATATTCTTGTAAGACATAAGCAAAATGCTTATTTTATGTCTTAAGACAATGAAAGGAATATTTGAAATCATTTACAAAATGAATAGAAAAGAGTTTCTGCCCAATCGGTTAATATCGGATTGAATGGAAATACAGCTTACATTTTAGATGTATTTTTGTATGTATTTAGCCAGCAAACCAAATGTCCCGAAATCGTAAAGATCTCGTTACGAATGTCTGTAAAAGTTTCTGAATTCGGAACCGATTTCTTTCCGAAAAATGTATGGGATGGTTGACACGATGTCTGAAAGATTCGTCGGGGAAAATTCTTCTATTACTGTAGGTAAATCTGTCAGATTTCTGATCGAATTCTGCAGTCAAATCCTTGGGAAATTCTGATATTTTTAAAGACAAAATCTTTACAAAAATCATTTGAAAATCTCATAATTATGCAGAAATACCTTTCCGAAATCTGTACTAAATTCGTCAGAAAATCTATCCTCAAAGATTTATCTTTCAGATTTCTTGCAGAGTTCAGAAATACAATCTTTAAGAATTCTGGTTGTTTTATCGTATAGTATCTAATTAATTTTATAAGCCAAAAAGTTGATTTTTTTTCTGAAATATATATATATATATGTATTTTTTATATAAATACAATAAATAAGGTATACATTATTTCATGAGTAATCTATTACTTGAACTGGATGATATACGTCTGAAACTATAAGCAAACTGTAGTTAATTGGTGTTTTCATTTCCTTATGCTAACGTCCCTTAAAAGGGATACAAACGTTCAAAGGTACCATTTCTCAAAAAATATTTAAATCACCCTAGGATAATGATTAGGGTTTGCATCCCGGGATTTCCCGCATGAAAATTCCCGGGAATTTCCAGTATCCCGGGAAATTTGTAAGGGATACGGGATATTTTTTCCATCATATCCACAATAAAATTAAAAATGTTGTATAAAAATTTAGATAACATAGCTTTTAATCAGGTATGCCAAATATTGCAGTTGGCTGACAAAATATTTTTAAGCTGCTTTCAGATGTAGACTCATAATCAACTTTTTCGGATTTTCCCTGTCAAGCTCCATATGAAAAAATTAAAATCCGGGAAAAATAGTTTTTGGGCGTTTATCCGAACGGCAGAAATAAAAATTTAAAGATTTTTTTTTAGTTTTTTCGTTCGCATTTTTTTGTCTGTAATCAATATTTGATTTGAACTGGGATATTGTCCTGGCTCAAGACCATTTTGCTTCTTTCTATATTTAATAGAATGCAAATTTATTTACAAATGGCATGGTGACATTTATTACTTGGCTGCAGACTACCACGATCATGATTTCGACCATGTCAAAAGTCTTTTCAAGTGGCTTCGCAGCGACTTTTCAACATCAAACCCGGCCTCTATAAGGAGATGATTCTCACAAACGAACGAGAATCACAACTCACTTGCCGAATTTGCGTTTAAAAAATCGCACCAAGTAATAAAGCACACATGCCATCTTACAAGCATCTCATTGAGTTGCATATGTAAGTATGTCATCTTACAAGCATCTCATTGAGTTGCATATGTAAGTATGTGTATATGCAGGTATAGTTACCCAGCAATACTTCTGCCGTGCCAACGCTCATTTGTTTTAGTTTTTTCGTTTGCATTTTTTTTGGTCTGTAATCAATATTTGATTTGAACTGGGATATTGTCCTGGCTCAAGACCATTTTGCTTCTTTCTATATTTAAAGTAATAAAGCCAAGTAATAAATGTCACCGTGCCATTTGTAAATAAATTTGCATTCTATTAAATATAGAAAGAAGCAAAATGGTCTTGAGCCAGGACAATATCCCAGTTTAAAATTTAAAGATTTTGAAGCGACAGGAAAAAACATTTCATTTAATGCTATACTCACTATTAATGTAAACGATCGTTCTCCGTAATGTAAACGATCGTTCTCCGTCGCGTCCACATTTTCCAATAAAATAAGAAATATCTGATCTTTAATAAATTTTGAAGCTTGACAAGATGTTTGAATTGATCTTACATTGCGCTTTATTATATGAATTCTGTAACAGTTTCGTTGTGAAATATATATTTATTTTACTTTAATAAAATGTGAATGTTTCATTGGAAAATATAAGCTTAACTCATGGTAAACAATATGTTGACGATTTCCCGTGCTGTCCCGGGATCCCGGGAAATTGAAAAAATAATTCCCGTTTCCCGGGAAATAAAAAGTACGGGAAAATGAAAACCCTAATACTGATATAAGTGTCAAATTAAAGAGAATAAATTTCAAATATTGGGATTCTGTGTGTATTAGTTTAGCATTAACAGAGATTTGAATGTTTTCTTCAAATAATTTTGGCTCATTTATTTCGAAATACTTGACGCGACATTACTTTTATTATACCCTACACCACTTCGTGGGTATTATAAGTTAGTTTTCCGGCAAATGTTTGTAACACCAATAAATAATCGAGCTAGACCCACCTTTAAGTATACGGATCGGCTTAGAATCACCAGCTGAATCGATTTACCGATGTCTGTCTGTCTGCTGTCCATCTAAGCTTGTTCGCACTCTACAGGTCGCAATTGCTGTCCGATTATCATGAAATTTGACAGAAGTTACTTTTTTGGCCATCGATTTGACTTTTCCCACTCTAGAATCCACATATTGTACCCGATTTTCTTTAAAATTGGCACTACATTTTATAATCGAACTAGAAACGCCTATGCTGAATGTGGGTAAGATCGGTTCAGATTTAGGTATAGCCCCCATACAAATGTCGCTCCCGATTTGACTTTTCCCACTCTAGAATCCACATATTGCACCCGATTTTCTTTAAAATTGGAACAACATTTTATAATCGAACTAGAAACACCTATGGTGAAAGTGGGTAAGATCGGGTCAGATTTAGATATAGCCCCAATACAAATGTTGCTCCCGAATGTTTAACCGATTTTGGCCAAACTTTACATATTATATTTCACCAATAAACATACATGGTGAAAGCGGGTCACATCATTCCAGGTTTCAATTTACACCCATACAAATGTCCTTTCCGATTTAATATTTTTTGTCAAACGCATACATTTACATGCTTCAAAAATCCTTCCCGATTTCACTTTTTTACCGAATTGAATTGTATTCTGATAGAAAGTGGAGTGTATCATATAGTCGGCTCCATCCGTCTTTAACCTTTCCTTACTTGTTTGGGAGATGCCCATATGTCCATACTTTGTTATAACCCAAATGGGGCCCATTCTGCTCTATTACAGCTCTAGAAACTACATCTTACATGGGATCTTCATCAAACTTTGCATATCATTATATGTTTCAACAAAGGAATACCTACCGTGAATGGGAAATATATAGGCGCATGTTTTGGCACAGGCCTCAAGTGTTGTTATAGGCCCCTTCAAATGTCCGTCCGATTCATCCTATTACCGCTGTATAATCTGTATTTGTCATTGGATCTTGATCATTTTTTCCAGTTATATTTACTTTACTCGGAACATCTTGCTTTATTATTTACCATATTCATTAAATTTGGCTAAAGTTGAATTTATAGTATGATGATTTATATGAACTACATAAAATTTCTCCCATGAAATACCTGGGTTTAGTAATCAAAACGAGGTATATACGCAGGGAGTGGTGTAGGGTATTATATAGTCGGCCCCGCCCGACTTTAGCCTTTCCTTACTTGTTTTTAATTGTTTTTTTACCACGTTTTCGCAAATTACAAGAATAACACCGTAGATCAACTTCACGTGTTCGCCCTCTAAATACACTGATTTTATTGTTTTGTTTTAAGAACTTTCGTCGCACTGCTAATAACGGCATCTGAAATTTGGTACACAACAAATGAAGAAAAATACCAAAACATATAATCATCTGTCAGAACATCCCTCTTATGACAACTACATGCTATCTTTCCAGCTTCTTTGGATGTTCTGCTTTTGCTGGTTTTATACAATTTTTTTGACATTTTCTTTGGGTAAAAATCGTTAAGTCGACTCAGGCAGTAATTCATAGATGTAAATTATATTACCGATTTTTGATAAACTTGCATTCCTATATAGGCGACATGAAATATCGACCAAAAAATAAATGATGTCGTAAAAATGTACTTGGTTTGTGGAAAAATTTAAAATATACGAAGTTCAATTTTCCCAAATTTTAGTTCATTTTAACTCATTATAGGGTTCACTTTTTTCTGAGTGTAGTCCATTCATGAGTTAGCCAGTTTTTTACGGTTCTATGGTGTTCAAATGGTGTTGATTTTATAGAAATTTGGAAAATCTGGTTTGAATATGTCCATCCGTTATCTATAAACATAAATGTTAGTGAAATAAAACAAACACTCGAATTGTTACTAAACTCTACTTTAAAACAACAAACATTTAATATAAAATATAGCCTCTTTTAGTCTTTGGCAAATGAAAGAGAACTTAACGCAAGAAGAGAACTTGAGTTTTCCAAAAATTTACTCGATGCAACCAATGCGTCAAATTTTGGATTATTCTTATAAAGGGTGATTTTTTAAGAGCTTGATAACTTTTTTTTTAAAAAAAACGCATAAAATTTGCAAAATCTCATCGGTTCTTTATTTGAAACGTTAGATTGGTCCATGACATTTACTTTTTGAAGATAATTTCATTTAAATGTTGACCGCGGCTGCGTCTTAGGTGGTCCATCCGCTTAGTCCAATTTTGGCATTTCCACGTTTTTGAGTAACAGAGACCCAATTGGTGCGAACGGCGACGAATCGAAAATTGGTGGTCATCATTAACACTGGCCGATACAGCTGCGATACTTTCTTCAGTTCGCACTCTACGTAAGCGTGTTGGTGGTTTAATGTCCAACAATGTAAATTTGGTGCGAAATTTAGTCACAATAGCCCGAATAGCCGCTTCAGTGGGTCGATTAAACTGACCATAAAATGGAAGCGCGCAATGAACTTTCTTAACAGAGCACGCATTTTGATAATAAAATTCAATAATTTGCAAGCGTTGTTCGTTTGTAAGACGATTCATGATGAAATGTCAAAGCATACTGAGCATCTTTCTCTTTGACACCATGTCTGAAATCCCACGTGATCTGTAAAATACTAATGCATGAAAATCCTAACCTCAAAAAAATCACTCTTTATAATCGAACATTTGGGACAGATATTTCGAATTATACGTAATTCTAAAGATCGTGATTTTTCATTATTCGAGGAAATATTTCAGCAAAATTATTCGATTTAACGTATAACCTTTAGTCGGTTGTATTCCCTAATATAAACGCACAAATAATCGATTCCAATTGCAATTTTCAAGACGCTGCAAATATTTAGCAACTAAAGAAAATAAGTACAATATTTCTAGTACATCGCCTGTGGAGTTATTTTGAAAACCTCCTTTATTGCTTCATTTAAAAACATACCGCCTTTTCGAAATTGATAACACGATTCATGTAATCATCATAAAACATGCCGCATGTTAACATTACCTCAACACTTATAACAAGCTGAATGATTTCCTTTGTCGCTGTGCATAAGGACCTGGCATATGTGTATTTTGCAGATGCTTCTTAAGCGACAGTAGCGGCAGCAACAGTTCCTCATTATTTGGCCTTATCAATGTCTCATAAAAATTATCGAACTACACATTCATGCTCGACCCAATACCCAACTGTTTTCTAATCGTAGTGTCACTGCAATTACACGAACAGTCCGTTCTTAATCGTACGCGACACAGGCTCGCTTTGGCATGTGGCACAAGCAATTGCTATACTCTAGCTCTCCAAGCGAAGATAAACTTTGATATAAATACTCTCTCGCATTTTTGAAAGTAATTTTTCTTCGAATTTTTGTTTTTAACAAAGTCGGTTTTACAAATTATGGCCCTATTGATAAGATTACGCCAGAACTAAAAAATATCCTGCTGTTGCTTTCGATCGTGCGTTCGTTCCTCCGCTAGTGCGTCAGTTGAAAATAGAGCAATTGTGTTATCAGCACAATTAAGGGTTCGTTGCTTCTGTAGCCTTAAAGAAAGTCATAAAATTCACAGGACATATGTTTGTTTGTTTGTTCGGGGGCTGTCATTCAGTGCTGCCCTCCTAAGTCGGCGGTGATATTGAGAAACATTTCGGACACCAACCCTTGAAAGGTGCGACATCTGTAATCGTTGTCGGGAATTACAGTCAAAAGGATACAGTAACTAGAACGTTAAGGGATGACTGAAAATATCCCTACTTTATTTTTGACTTTGTCTGTGGCGTTAGAAAGAAAGGACATGTATCAAATTTCCCTGTATTAACAAATTTGAATTCTCATTATAAGGGTTGTCGAGTCAAAACCGAACGTATGTGTTTTGTATTCGGCTGGACGAAGTTATCATGTCTTTAATATCTGGTCATGTCTTTAAAATCTGGTCAATATTAATAACTATATTTGATATGTACTAAACTGTTTAGCCTTTGTATTTTGCTGAAAATTCGCTGCAAATCGTTATGATGAAGTCTCTAAGTAACAAATCACTTTCCATTGGAAATAAGGAACCAAGTAACTCTTAGAATTGTCAACGACGAAATGCTTAATTCAGATGTGTTTCCAAATGATTTGCAAAGTTGTTAATATGAGGCATACTGCTTGACCAAAATTTTTAGAAGATTTTCAAAAGTACATTAAAGTTTCAATTGGAAAGATATGTTGCACAGCTATAGTGCACATAAATGACTACAATGTGTGGTTATCTCAATTATTAGAGTTACAAGAAAAAATCATATTTTTCCGAAAATGGTTTCGTATTTTTAACGTTGCCATCCCATTACTACCTCGATTTTTTCTTACTCCATTTGCAAATTTCTGCAATTTTTTGTGAATTAGACATAATTTCGATGTGTTTAATGCCCTTCCTGAGTCAATGGGTGGGAAAAATTAAAAAGCTTGGTAACCATTATTTTCGAACGCATTTTTTTTTCGATAATTTGAAAATATCGTGATAGCTAAATTCCAGTAGATTTTACGTAATGTTTAGTAAGGAATGGATCTTAAAGCTGTTTTGCTTCTACTTTCCGAGAAAAAATACATAATTTAGATACGTTTAAAACGTATTACTTAAATCTTGGTCCTGACCTACCGGTGACCAATTTTTCAACACAAAAAAATTATTTGCAAAAATTCTGAAATTATAAATCAAAATTTAATTTTAACCCTATCAGACTTTTTACTCAGAAAGAATTGCATCGCCCATGCAGTAAATATAGAAATGGAATTTGGGTATTTCGTTGGAAAAAATGCAAAAACTTGTTAATCATTACTTCACTCCTGTAGATTTTATGTAAGGATTTATTTATGCATTTTATGACATTATATATAAAACGCATTTGAAAGTGAACTTCTTTTATTATTAATTACATTTGAAAATGGCATTTACTATTTGAAAATGATATCATGTAAATGTTGGTCATGACTACGTCTGAGGTGGTCATTCGAAAATTCCAATTTTGGGCTACTTGTTCGAGCGTAGCCACTAGAGATCCCATTCACTTCAAGTCGTCTGGCTTCAATTCTTCTACAAGTTGAATTTTGAACGCTTTAAGGCCGAGATCCTTAAGCAAAATACGCCAAGTTGTCGAACAAGTCGACAAGCCAAGCTGCTGAGAAGGACGAAGAATCGATTCGCCACGGACTTCTTGTTTTTATACCCTCCAACTCCAGGATAGGGGTATACTAACTTTGTCATTCCGTTTGTAACACCTTTAAATATCGACCTGAGACCGAAACTGACTCCAAAATTTCTTGTGGAATATTTGTTAATCTTTAACCCTCTCATGCCCGAATTTTCTTCTTAATAAATATATAAACTTTAATATGCTGTTTGATGATGTATGGGTATAAATATGATTTATATAGAGTTTTGGGGTTATAATTCATACAGGACATGAATAATAGGATTTTTCTTAAAATCATTATACTGCAGATATCGGTTAAATAAAAATCATATTTTGAAGTGTTTCTTCATTTTAAAAATCCTTATTATGTATCACTTCGAATAACAAATAGAGAATTTGCTTGTACTCGAAGAAATCCTATAAAAATAAGAACAAATACTAAACAATTTTAATTACAAGATACTCAAATAATTGAAATTTGAGACTTCACTTTTGTTTTCGTCTTCCCACGCAGACCCAAGTTACCGAATTTGTTGGTTCTCTTTTGAATAATCTTTGTTACCTATGTACACAAAAATAAAATTTATTAATTCAGAAAAATATGTAATTTTAAATATTTTATAGGACTAACTAGAAATGTTGCCTATAGGCAACATTGGGCATGAAAGGGTTAAGTGGCTATCCAAGCCCAGAGTTACTTTTTCCTACATTTTTTTCCGTGAATTCCGCACTACAAGTTTTCTTTGCTGAAATAGAAAATCATTTTTTTTGCAAAACAATTACAATTTCTGAAGCAATTTTCACCCCAATGTGAATTTGTGACATCTTCTAGGGAATAAAATAAAACAATTAAGAAAATTAAATGCATATTTCGAGACATTCAAGGATTAAAATTATTTTTAATTTTTTTGAGTACTATATCATTGCGAACTTTCAGATGATACCAATATCGTTAAAATCGGAAAACGCTTTCAAAATGCATTATATTACAACTAGAAAACATCTATGGTGAAAGTGATCGGTTCAGATTTATATACAGGTTTTTTGCTCCCGATTTGCAGTTTTGCGCTCTCGAAACCATATGTTTTGACAGATTTTCTTCACATTTGGCAAACCACTTTATATTTGAACTCTCTGGTGAAAATTAGTTAATTCGGTTCAGATTTATATATAGCTCCCATACCAATATTACTCCCCATTTGACTTTTTCTGCTCTAAAAACTTATATTTTAGCTAGAACATATATAGTGAAAATTTGATTATATATAGGTTTCATATAAATATCGCCGATTTTACTTTTTCTGCTCTAGACAAAACATATTGTAACAGATTTTGATCAGAACAAGCTATGGAAACATACATTGTTAAAGACGGTATCATCGGTCTATACTCACCTAATTAATTTGCAATGGCGTAGAAAGTGAAGGGTATCATATAGTCGGTCCCGCCCGACTTTAGCCTTTCCTTACGTGTTTTAAATATATAAAATGCTTGTACCAAATATACAATTGCAACATTTTTTCCTCCCTGCAAGAGTACCGAATTGGATCACTGTAAATCTCGAAACACGTACTACTTTCACCTAATGTGAAACTGATATCACACCAGTTCCATAAAAGGCCAAGAACTCAAAACTAAACAATTTTCCGTTTTTATCAAAAGCAGAATACAGTGGTCAGATGTACCCACTGTAAAAGTCGCCCATTGTTTTGCCGCCTTCTTCGCAGAAAAAAAGATTTGTGTTTTCAGAATATCTTATTTAGACTCAACTATAGCGTTATAATTTTAGTCGTTTAATTTAATGTAGAGTTGAGTTGTTACCCTTTTTTGTTTTGTGTTTTTTATTTTAAACACAACCAGTGTAGGATATAGAGTTCATAATTCGTACCAACTTCTGCGATGAACCTGTTTTTTGATTTCTCTAGCAATCTATATTTAGAGATAATAGATATATTAGTAATTTCTGGAAAAGCGTAAATCCAATGAATTTTATGATTACAAAATTTATATTGCGTATTCAAATATTCATGCAGCATATGCTTTTATGATGTCTTGATATGAACATGATGATGCTAATAACAACGATGATATAGCCCATTATAACAATTCTATGATCACTATTATTATTTATCATATCTTAATTATGGGTTATTCCATTTAATTACAATATTTATTTCAGTCGCAGCTATTATTTTATAAATTGTCTGCTTTCAGCTTTTCCGACAACGCACAAGCATATATAGTTTTCATATTTAATATTTTATAGATAATGAAAAAACGCTTGCTTCAATAACTATAATATGAAATAATAATTTCTACCTCAACTTTAATCATTTTATCGAATAAATTACACCGACATGCTAATTGCAAATGCGTTAATGAAAATCTGAATATTTAATGAAACGATCAGAAACAGGTCTCCCTCTCTCTCTCTCTCTTTGCGAAAACCCACAATGTTCAATACGGGTTTGGTTGGTGGCAATATCTAGTTTAATCAATATCTTCATCCCGAACACTGACCCAAATGTAATGAATCTGTGCTACAGTTATAATTATGTCTTCGTTGTCTATCCTATTTTATACGAAGAAGACGAAAAAACATGATTGCAGTTGTTAATCGCCCTGCCGCCCAGGACTAGTTTAGCGCTTGCCACTGCAACAAACATCGCACGAGATATACATGCATATGCGCATGAAGGAACGGAGGACAGAAGAAGCCCTAATGAAGAAAATTAAAACCGTTTTATAAATTTATGGCACTTCGAAGGAACCTCTAGCAAACAGAAGGGATAGCACACAGCGTATAGAGTACCTGCCTGTGCGGAATTTGCTGGAGGGATAAGTTTAATGTAAGTAAAGACAGAAAATTAAGGGCAATCATTGGTGTTTACAGCTATATGGCTTAAAGCGAGTTTAGCGTTTGATCCAAATATAGCAAAAATCCCTTCAGGAGCTGCATTCGTAGGCATGTACATTAGGGTAGAACGGGTGTGCAAAATTCCTGAATTTGTGGTCAGCTCTATGAGGAATTGCTGCCAATAAGGGACCTAGTTCGGAAAGCCGAAATTAGAGCATTATGCGGTATTTCGAAATCCGGGAAGTTAGTGGCACAGTGAACATTGTATATGGAGTACAATCTTCCTTAAATTAAATTTATATATATGTAAAGAGTGATTTTTTTTGAGGTTAGGATTTTCATGCATTAGTATTTGACAGATCACGTGGGATTTCAGACATGGTGTCAAAGAGAAAGATGCTCAGTATGCTTTGACATTTCATCATGAATCGTCTTACAAACGAACAACGCTTGCAAATTATTGAATTTTATTATCAAAATGCGTGCTCTGTTAAGAAAGTTCATTGCGCGCTTCCATTTTATGGTCAGTTTAATCGACCCACTGAAGCGGCTATTCGGGCTATTGTGACTAAATTTCGCACCAAATTTACATTGTTGGACATTAAACCACCAACACGCTTACGTAGAGTGCGAACTGAAGAAAATATCGCAGCTGTATCGGCCAGTGTTAATGATGACCACCAATTTTCGATTCGTCGCCGTTCGCACCAATTGGGTCTCTGTTACTCAAAAACGTGGAAATGCCAAAATTGGACTAAGCGGATGGACCACCTAAGACGCAGCCGCGGTCAACATTTAAATGAAATTATGTTCAAAAAGTAAATGTCATGGACCAATCTAACGTTTCAAATAAAGAACCGATGAGATTTTGCAAATTTTATGCGTTTTTTTTAAAAAAAAAGTTATCAAGCTCTTAAAAAATCACCCTTTACAAAATACTATGGAAACAAAACAAAACTACTAATAAAATTGTATGATAAAAACAGAATTGCATTTGCCAACTCCTCTTTCACTGATGCACGAATTTTCTCAAATTTAAATATTAGTTCCTTCCATTCCCTGTACATTGGTTACAATATAAGGACCCCGTAAAACCTTTTCCAGAACAATGGCTTGATCGCAATATTTTTCTGCTAATGCGAGGTCATTATTGTCCAAATCGTTTAAATAACTTTTTATTTCAATTAGACGTTTCAACATTAAATACGTACTTCACCAACGAGCCGCTTGATCTATAATGTCTCCATTGCCGGCATGTCTCTTTAAAATTGCATCAATAAATGAATACCACATTAACTTTAATTTTACTTTAATTTTTTACAATTATAAAGTATTCTAATTGTGTTCACAGAACATACCTCGGACTAATATTTTAAGATTTTAAAGCCTTTATTTATTCAATTTTTTCAGCCTTGAATTATATTATAATTTCTAATAACGAAAAAAAACATTTACCCGGAGTATGAGTCGACCATTTTTTTTTTCGACTCCGACTCCAGCAAATTTATTCGACTCCACAGCCCTGATTATTTAGGTCTTCACACTCTCGTTTGGTCAATCTGATCCAAGTTCTGCGAGGTCTGCCAGGTCTTCTCTGTACTTGCGGGTTCCACTGTAGAACTGATTTGGTTATGACGTCGTCACTTCCGTTTTTTAATTTCATCTTCAATAATCATGTTCAGAAGATCGACGTTGGATACATATAAGCAGTGAGAGAGATAATATTAGATACAAGTCATTTATGTTACATATAAGATTTTATAATACTTATTTTGCAATCCTTATTTAGTAAATGTTTTGCAAAAACCTCTCCACCCTATTCCACATGCATGCATGTCCTAGAACCTAGCCTGGCCTATGTCCATGCAAAAGTGTGATGTGATGGCATTTGTTAATGAAAATATTTAATGCCTTGCACTCCGGTCGTTTGGTCACACCAAACGGACAATCCCGCTAGCGGCCAACGAAACAATTAATGTATTGTGACATCGTAAATATTAAAAATTATAGTTGAGGCAGTGGAGAGCTGGAAACCTGTCCACTGTCAGTCAGCTACAGAGAAAAAGCACCTGCAACGCACTGCACCGTTGAATGTTATTGCCTATTGGCGGGACGACGGTCATAGCGGTATCCCTTGAACACACTGCCATGGGGATCTGGCGTTCGGGTATTGTTTGTTTGCTTGGCTGGCGTTCTATAATAAATGATGACATACTGTGAGGACAGTTCATCTTTAGGAAAAATGAAAACGAAACAACAAGATAAAAGCACTAAGGATTGCGCGTGCCCACTGGCAGCACACTTCATTAAAATAATGAATACTAGTTTTTTCTTTCTGGGCAGATCACCTTTGCATGTGGGGAAGCGGACTAGTCGACAAGCTCTTGTAAATGTTATATTTACCAAAGGAATATATCACTTTTATTCCAGCACTAAATTGTTATAAAGTGATTCGTGGAAATTCAAAGAATGTGGTGCAGAGACAAGCTGTTGTTGGTAGGATGGTTGGTCGGTGGGACGTTTTAAACGTTCAGCCTGAATTTTTGAGATATTTGATTACTTTCCTATATCCATTTTCCGATATCTCGTGAACTAATTGTTTCTCGAGGGTCCTGTGGTTTTATTAACAGATGAAGTACGCGATCATTCCTTTTCCATATCTATTGCTGCTGGTGAAGCAGTTATCGTTGAAATGTTGCTTCATTCGGCGCATAAGAGTTCAGGTTTTTCTGCTCAAGATAGGTTCGTTTAAGATACTTCCAAAGACCTTATCGGAATTGCGATAGACTTCGTAATGAGAGTAGTTAAATAGATCAAATCATCCGCTCTTTCGTTCCCATGAAAGTCCATATGACTAAGGATTTAAGGATACGTCGCACAGTGGAATATTTCCATACAAACTGCGGCAATGAATAGAAGGATCTTGAAATTTCGCACACATCCTTTATATCATCTAATTAGATCAACAACAATTTTTGCTTAAATCCGCCCACAACCACGCCTACCACACATGTAACATAAAATGAAAAAACTTCATAAAATTCTTATTTTAATAAATATAATGTCTGACCTCGGTTACCGCAACCCTCGACGAACGCAACTCCTCGATTATTGCAACAAGCAAATTATTTACATTGCTGACTCAGTTAACGCAACTTTTCAAAAAAATAAAACCTCAGTTAGCGCAACTCATATTCTAATTTTTTTGATTTAGTTGGCTACTTTTGTTTTTGAAATGCAGCGGTATGGAGCCGGAGTCACAGAAATTTTCTGGAGTCGGAATCGAGTAATTTTGAGTTTGTGGTTTTACCGTTGATTCTAAGAAGAAAAAAATGTATGTGTGAGTGTTTCGCATTCAGTCTAGTTGATTTATTTTCGCGATCGGTTGTTCTTTATTTGGTGCATCCAAATGCCATTAGTTACAAAGTTGATTAAACTTACAATAAAACAAAAGAGCGAAATTCTTGATACACTTGGTAATGGTAGCTCTATGAAATCGAATCGAAAGGCTTTGTATTAGTGGTTTCTGAAACAAAGACAGCAAAACTTGCCTATTTCTATTGAAATTTTGAAATCAAAGGCGCATCAGCTACATAAAAAAATAAAGGACGAACCAGGTAATTTCAACGCCAGCAATGGCTGGTTTGCAAATTTCAAAAAACGTCATGGTATTCGCATGTTAAAAATTTGCGGTGAGAAACTTTCCAATAAGCCAATGCATGTCGATCCGTTTCTGGAAAAGTTTCGAGATAAAGTAGGCGAACTCGATTTAGCACCAGATCAAATCTATATTGCTGATGAATCCGGTTTATTTTATAAACTGATGCCAGACAAAACCCTTGTGAGTTTCAAGGAATCAAATGCCCCTGGTCGCAAACGTATAACATTCCTCACTTGTACGAATGCATCTGGCATACACACAGTTAAACCGTTTGTTATTGGAAAATCATCAAATCCCAGAGCATTCAAGGGATTTGAAAACAAGCCGGTTGTGTACAAGGCTAACAAAAGTGCATTCGTTCCTGAGGTAGAATTTAAAAAATTATCTTTGTTACGAATGTATAGTACGTTCAATTTTCAATTTTTACAGGTCCGGTCATTCCTTTCAGCCAGAGAACTTCCAAGAAAAGCGCTGCTGCTTTTGGATAATGCACCCTGTCATCCCAAAGATGGGGAACTATCAAGTGACGATTGAATGATTACTGTCATGTGTTTTCCAGCAAACTGCACAATGGATCAAAATGTTTTAAAATTAGCAAAACTCTACTACAAAAAAAAAACTTTTAGCTCATTTGACCGGAAATGAAGGCTAAATGTTGAACTCAAAATCAAAACATTTAATTTACGAAATGCAATTTGTCTCTTATCTAATGCATGGGAAAAGTTACCGTCTACCGCTATAAAGAAGTGATGGAATGTGTTGATGTATCCTAAAGATCACTGGACTGATGAAGACAATGTACCATTGAACGTAATTAGAGCTGAACTCGTGAAGGAAAATTCAATCATAGCATCTGTTACCAATTATCTTCATGAAGTTACTGGCGAAAACTCAATTTCAAATGATGAAAACAATGATTGGATATTTGATTGGATATTTTAATTACGAAACTAATTATCCGCCTGAAAGTCAAGTACAAGAAATCAGTAGTGCAGACGAGACCATTGTTGAACTTACTCCGGCATTATCTAACATTACAGCTAAGACTGTCATTAATTCGTTTAACCCTTGCATACAGTGGGCAGAAGAAAATGAAATTCCATTAAAGGACATACTGCTACTTCAAGATATTCGAGAAATAGCAGTGAAAAAATATTACATGTAACAAAACACAGTCAAAAATTTCCGATTTCTTTTAAAAAATAAAAATAAATCAAAATGAAAGATCTCAACATTTCTGCAAATATTTGAATTCCTAATTTAATTTAATTTAATTTAATTTAATTTTATGAAACTTAAAATTTTTGATTTATGTTACCGAAAACAAAACAAATATCGTTTTATATAAATAAATTTGATTTATTTCATAAATCGAGTAGTAGCACTAACCTAATTAATTTTTGACTCGGTTTTCGCAACTATCTCGGTTTCTATTAGTTGCGTTAACCGAGGTCGCACTGTAAAATGGGGGTGGTGGGGTGAGAGTAAGAGGGTGCTCATCGGGGTCAAAGGTGAGGGAAAAGTGGTAAAATACACAAACAGTCCCAAAACTGCCTCGAAATCGTCCCCGGAGGGGTTAAATGTAAGACCGACATCCACTAATTTTCCCTCCCCAACATTTTTTTCGAACACACATACCTCCTATCTCCACTCGTTTGGGGGGCTCCCACTCTAAAATTAATTTTTCATAAAGTTTGTTCCCACCGCTCTTACTGGTCCAAGGAGGCCGCTAGTGGAGTCAAAGGTATGACCGACTCCCAATATTTTTTCAACCCCCGCATTTTCTCCAATCAAACTTAACTCCTATATTCAACCCTTAAGGTGGTCCCCATACGCTTTTTTTTTATTTTTTATAATTTTTGTTATTACAATAAGGCCCACAACTGCACCGGAGTCGCCCCTAGCTGGGTTAAATGTAAGACCGACATCCACTAATTTTCCCTCCCCAACATTTTTTCCTCACAAATAACCCCCTATCTACACTCCTTAATCAGATTCCCATTCAAAAACAATTCAATTTTTTATAAAATTTGCTCCCACGACTCTAACTGCCCCAAGGAGGCCCCTAGTGGAGTCAAATATATGACCAGTCCCCAATATTTTCTTAGGCCCAATATAATCTCAGAAGACCGACATCCACTAATTTTTCCTCCCCAACATTTTTTTCCGCACAAACTAACCCCCTATCCACACTCCTTAATAGGGGTCCCATTCAAAAACTATTTTTTATAAAATTTGTTCCCACGACTCTAACTGCCCCAAGCAGGCCCCTAGTGGAGTCAAATATATGACCAATCCCCAATATTTTTTCAGGCCCAATATTATCTTAGAACGTATCTAAATTAATTATGGTGGACTCCACACATCTTTTTCATTTTGTATAATTTGGTTAATGAAGGAAAGGCTCAAAACTGCCCCCTAGTTACCCCTAGAGGGGAGAAGACTGACCCCCATTAAATTTCCCTCCTCAACATTTTCCCCAAACATACGAAATGAAATTATTTTCCATTATTACCCGGAAGGATTGTACTTTCAAATAAAAAAAGAAATTTGAGAAAATATTCAGTAGTTTTTTTTATAGCATTTTCAAAAAAAAAAAGTTATTTGACGGACCCTATATTACTGGCCCAAGGAGGTCTCAAGTGGAGTCAAATGTATGACTAAACTCTAACATTTTTTCAGAACACACCTACCCTCCAACTGCAACCCTTAAGGTGATCCCTTATATTTGCATATTTTATTATATTTTTGTATGAAAGAAAGGCCCAAACCTGCCCGCAGTAAACCCTGGAGGGGAGAAGTGTAATACTGACCCCCATTAATTTTCCCTCCTCAACAGTTTCCCCAAACATACCTGTCAGCACACCTTAAGGGAAAAGTTGATAGAATTTCTTTAACGCTTAAGGGGACACAAAAGCAAAATTTGTTCCCACCACTCTAGGGTTCTTTCGCGTTGACACGACTTTTTTTAAGATAGCGGCGGCATTGACAACAAAAAACAAGTTAAAATACGTTAAGTTAGGCCGGGCCAAATCGTATCACCACGGAGTGCATTCCACAGTATTACCGGAAGATTAGAGGCTACCGACTTTAGGAAAATTGTAATATTTTTATGCACATCACAATATTTGTGCATTATTATAATATTAATAGTCCTCTACTATATAAATATAAAACTACAAAAGTAATCAAAAAGTGAACATGAGTCAGCAATCTTCAAAAGTATGCCCTATTTATCAGGTGCATTCAGTCGTCATTAAGTAAAGCAATCTCCCTCTTAGTCGATTTTCCAATTCTTGATTCCAGCTACAGCACAAATGTCCATACCATTTGGATATAAATGTATACAATTTTATTTTCACGATTTTATCTACAGCCGTTTGCTTTGTTTAATTTTTACCCTAAAAGTACGGATTTGGAAAATGTCCTCTTACATTCCGCGCCTGCGCAGTCGGACGAATTTCATGATTGGTGCCAAATTTAATCCTACCATACTATTTAATCCCCCTTCGCCGCATTTCACGCCTAAAATTACAAAAAATCCGCCATGTTTTACGTTTATACAGTCAGATGAATGTATATAACGAATTTCATGATTTCAACTTCAGCCGTTTGATTTGTACATTTGTTTTCCATTTTTTTCAATTGTATCCCTTAAAAGTACGAATTTAAACAAGTAAAAACGGCGTTAAGTTCGGCCGGGCCGAACTTTATGTACCCTCCACCATGGATTGCATTCCATAGAAGTGCAGTAATATTACAGGAAAATATAAAATTTTTAATATAGCCAAACCAAAACCAACACAAATATTGAAAAAATAATTTTATAAATAAATATAATATTTTAATTATTTCAAACCATTATTTATTTCAAATCAAAAAATAAATATTCTTATATTTATATTTTCAAAAAAGCTTAAATACCATAAATATTGGTAGATAGTGGTTGCTACAGTTGGTTGTATTTCCATTCTATTTTAGTTCCAAAAGTACAAATTTTGAAAATCAATTTTTTGCGTGTATATGCAGTCAGAGGAATGTATACACCGAATTCCATGATTTGGTTGGTACCATTTTCACCCCCTTGACATTTCTTCGCAATTAGAATTTCATCATTCTAGTTGTACTCGTTTAGTTGGTACTATTTTTATCCCTCCGTACCATTGTATCCCTTAAAAATTCTGTTTATTTTCCATGTCTACGCAGTCAAAGGAATTAGAATTTCATCATTCTAGCTGTACTCGTTTACTTGGTACTATTTTTATCCCTCCGTACCATTGTATCCCTTAAAAATTCTGTTTATTTTCCGTGTCTACGCAATCAAAGGAATGTATACTCCGAATTTCATGACTCTAGCTGCGGTCATTTGGTTGGTACTATTTTTATCACCTTTTTCTATTTTGACCCCAAGAAGTACGAATTTCGAAAAATCAGTTTATTTTCCGTGTCTACATAGTCAGAGGAGTGTATGCTCCGAATTGCATGACTCTAGCTGCGGTCATTTGATTGGTACTATTTATATCCCCTTTTTTCATTTTAACCCCCAAAAAGTACGAATTTATACACCGAATTTCAGCCGTTTGGTTGGTACCATTTTTATCCCTCTATTACCATTTTACCCCTTAAAAGTACGAATTTGGGAAAAATAATTTTATATTATGTATCTACTCTATTAGAGGAATGTACACACCGAATTTCGTGTTTTTAGCTGTTGTACCATTTTTATCCCTTTTTTGCCCCATTTACCCCCTACAAATAAGAATCACTTTATGGTGCACGTTTTTGCTATAAGGCGAATGCGCATACCAAATATCAAACAAATATAAACAGACATATTCAACAAAACTGCTTAAATACACTAAAATATTAGGGATTATTATGGGTATTTTTAGTCCTTGTGAGGGAAAAATGTTTCCCTTTGGGTCGATTTCGCCCCGTTTCAATCCCAACCGATCTACGACTATAAGACGCATTTATGAAAAATTTGAATGGTCTATCTCCTTTCGTTTAGATGCTAGTGTGCTTTCAACAGACGGACGGACGGACATGGCTAGATCGTCTTAGATTTTTATGACGATCAAGAATCAGGTCGATATTTCAAGGTGTTACAAACGGAATGACAAAGTTTGTATACCCCCATCCTGGAGGTGGAGGGTATAAAAATCCTACGCAATTAGGAGGATATACACACCGAATTTCATGATTCTAGCTGAAGTCGTATCATTGGTACCATTTTTATCCATTTTCGTCTCAAAAGTACGAATTTCAAAAAATCCCTCTATTTTACGTATCTAGACAATTTGAGGGATGTACATTCCAAATTTTATGTCGTATCATTGGTACCATTTTCATCCCATTTCGTCCGCTAAAACTTTTATTGGTGTTTTTAGACTACAAGCAAAAATTAAAAAAAAATGATTTACTAGTCTAAATATTAAGTGGTATTTTTAGTCCTTGTTAGAGTTTTTTCTCTCTGGGCCGAATTCGCCCACTTTCAATCCCAACCGAACTGCAACCATAAGACACATTTAGGGAAAAGTTGAACATCCTAGCTCTTTTCGTTCGTCAGCTAGCGTGCTTTCAACAGACAGAGGAACATGACTAGACCCAGAATATATATACTTTATGCAGTCTCCGATGAATATTTCAAGGTGTTACAAACGGAATGACAAAGTGAATATACCCCCATCCTTAGGTGGAGGGCATAAAAACGATCGCCCAGAAAATGTTGTTTGCTTTGAAGGTAAAGGTAAAAAAATTAGATTGACGTCAGAACAAGTGAATCAAGAACTCTTGAATAATAATTTGAGTCATTTCGTCGCACCAGAGACAGGAACATTTTTCGAACGATTCGGATTTTCAACAGATTTAATTTAATCTCAAAAGGAAAGCAAAAACGTAATAACACCGTGCAAAAGAACACCTCAAGAGCTCCTATTTTCTATAAACTAAACGGAATTGCAATACGATACATGATTTCCGAGATACAGTCCAATAAAATAATCTCTATTATGATGACATTTTGAACTATTTTAGCATTTATGAACTTTAAATGCACCACAGCAAAATTTAGTTGCGGTATTGACAAAATCTTTTGCAATATGCTTAATAGGAATGTTTGTTGGAAAATTCAATCAGTAATGTCTAGATTTGGGCTCATGAAATTTTGGAGTTTTTGCCGCTGGTAATACACTGTGCGTCGTCGGACAGACAACTTAGTCTGGACAACACTTGCCTACGAGAGTAGATCTTATGCAGTTAGAACTAAATTGAAAGCCTGTCTTTTGCTGATCTCCAATATAGTCCCATTTTAGTACTTCCCACATAAGAGACCAAATCCTAGATTTAAACCTTCATAAATTTGAAGTGAAATTTGATTTTGGGTCAATAAACTTAACCTCGTTAAACTAGCCAGCAACACCTTCACATCCTTACTTAGAAAGAGCGAGTTATTGGATCGTCAATCATTGAAAAATTTGCATCCATGCAAATATTTCCACTACGAATCCCCTGCTCCTGATTGATTGTTGGCACTGTTCTACATTTTTCATATAAAATGATGGACGTCAATTAAATTGTTAAGAAGAAACCCCAACCGAAAAAGACATCAGCCCAATGATGGGTATCAACAGTTTTGAATGCGTGCGCATATGTCCCGATTTGCATATCCAATTTGCACCACACATTTGCATAATAATGTTGCTGTTCGTCTCTCCGACCATCCGTCTGTCCGTCTTTCTGCCTCCTGTCTGTCTGTCTGTCATTCATATTACTATTGTTATGAGCCTTACTTGCGCACAATTCCCTATCAAGGACATTTGCGCGTGCGCATATTTATTACCATTTCCAATTTGGAATGCCGTTGCTTGTGTACGCAACATTAAACGATTAAAATCCATTCAATTTATGCAAATGCAAAAAGTAAAACGAAAAACAACAATGCGGTCTGGATTAAAAATCACACAGAGGTGGTTGTAAAAAACAGATTGCCTACAAAGGATAAAAAACAGGACATTGCACCCTTATCGGACTTTATCTGTATGTGTCTGTGTAGGGAGCAGAGATAATATTGTGAGTTGTTTTCATTGGAATGTAATTTCACAAACATTATTAAAGAATTGAAATTGCCGCAGTTGGTGGAAATCATCCCTCCATTGTGGCATGCAATGGAAACGGTCACTGTTTGTTGCTATAAAATTATTCTCGTTTTCCATCATTTCAAAGTGTACCCTTTATGGATAGTTGTTACTTTATTTGAAGCGTACCTCGTTTTAATTACAAATGCAAACATTACTGGATGATTAAATATGAAAAAAAAAAACAGATTTCAATAAAGGATTAGTTCAAATGTTGGAACTGAACTGTTTGTAATAACAGATATTAGTGAAGCATTTTTTATGAAGATAAATATTTAAACATTATTTAACATAATTGGTCTTTAATATGGTCTCAATCAGTTTTAGGATTTTTCATCTCGCACATTAAACCACAAATATGACTAAAACAAGATTTTTCTAAATTTTTTAGGATTTGTACAGATAATTTGCAAAATATGTCGTTCCTGTGGGCTAAACGCTCCTGGAAACACCCCTAAAAATCATGTTTTTCCCGTGTAATATGTTTTATGTTGTCATTTTTGTTGATTTAATAGACGCTTGAAAGCAAGTTAAATACGATTGATTCATGTCTTAGAGTAACTTATTGGCCGAATTATTGGACCTTTATAGTATTTTTTGTGTTTTTTCATAGTGACAACTGCAATGTTTTTCGTATTTGGTGTTAGTATAGCTGCAGTCAATACCTTTCGAATGATGCCTGGCTCTGAAAATCCAGCTCCTGTATTAAATTATTTCACAAAAAAGGGTTCAGTGACGTCATTTTTGGTCCGATATTTATCATTTAGGCATCATTCAAAAGGTATGGATTCATTCTATTTATTCTTTATCTTCTACAAGATGTTTCCAAGAAATATGAGTTTTAAGCTTTCACTTAAAAAAACACAAAAAATCGATCTAAGCGACTAATGAGTTTTTCTAAGTAAAGAATAAAAAAAAATATATTTAAAGTGCTTCCAAGTGTCTATTAATTCAGGAAAAAAATTGGACAAAAATGTAAAAATTACACGGGGAAAATATGATTTTTAAGAGCGTTTAGCTCACAGATAGCGATGAAATATTTTACAGATCATCATTTAACAATCCAATCTTCATTTTTTTGGGGTGACCGCAGCAATTTATTTTCGTGGCCCATCCTATTATATGTGTTTTGAGAAGTAGGGGGAAGTATCTTAATTTTTGTTCGAATGCATTGCTTTAAATCATTCAGAATTATTGGATTTGTTTTGCAAACCTCAACTCCTATTTAGCGTCAAAAATATTGATTTACAACCCTGTAAAAAATATAGACAATAAGGACTGTACATTAGAGCGTACCAGGTTACAAGTAAAAAAAAAAGTTCGCCGTACACCTTCGAATATGAAGTATTATTGAAAGGTAGTTTCCAAAAATTTTTTTTTATTTTTTTATGCCGAACGTAGGGGTCGCGCTTTTACATTTTTCTATATAACTTCTGCATTTATAAACGGATTTTAAAGTGTGATACATCGATGTTTTTGTCTCAACGAGGCCGATTTTTTTGTCTTTGAATTCATTGAGCTCAAGCATAATTCATGATTTTATGCGAGCTTTAATTTTCTGATATTAGAGTGGTACATTAGGGTAGTAGCAACTGAGATATGATGGGTAAGTACCAGAAGGGGGTGCTTGAGCTCAATGACTTCAAACACAAAAAATCGGCCTCGTCGAGACAAAAACATCGATGTATCACACTTTAAAATCCGTTTATAAATGCAGAAGTTATATAGAAAAATGTAAAAGCGCGACCCCTACGTTCGGCATAGAAAAATAAAAACAATTTTTTTGAAACTACCTTTCAATAATACTTCATATTCGAAGGTGTACGGCGAACTTTTTTTGAGGTACGCCCTACTGTACATGACAACATTCAAAATTCTCTTATTAACTATTATATTTTTGAAAATGTATTTATTGACCTATTTTCGTTGTTTACATATACTGCACCATTTTTATTTGAAATTGAGAAAATTCAACATCCTATTGAGAAAATATAAATTGAAAAAAAAATTATATTCAGAAATGAAAATTTAAATTGAGAAAATACAAATTGAAATTCAGAAATATAAATTGAAATAAGGATAATAAAAATTGCAATTAAGCACTGAAAATTAAAATTGAGAATATAAAATTTGATATTGAAAAATCAACAATAGAATATGAGCAAAAACAAATTGAAATTGAGAATATACTTATTGGTATTGAGAAATAATATAAATAAATTTAAAGAAAAGTGTAATTGAAATTGAAATAGAGAAATGAATATCACTACGCCATTTGTGAATTTGAGAACACGTTGATGGTTCGTTGATGTGTTTGGACATTTATCCATCACTTATGAATATCATACGCGGATCATGTAAAGCACATGAGACCAGTAATAGGGTAAGGAAAGTACTAAATTGGTGGGAGGAACACGGAAATCACTTAGAGTTCCTATATGTAGTCCCTTTCACAGCCAAATTGAAACCGTTTTAGAAAATAAAACAGCTACACTTCTTCCGTCTGGGTCCATGTAGTCCATGTTAAATCCCATAAAATATATATATGGTCCAAAATGAAGACATATGCAATAACCCATCTCAACATACCAAATGTATCCACCTGGAGTTTGCGAACAACGCCTCGTATACATAGAAAAAAAGCTAAAACAATAATTACTGCCGATGACTGCGCAGGATGGGGGTATACTAACTTTGTCATTCCGTTTGTAACACCTTGACATATCGACCTGAGACCCTATAAAGAATAAGAATATATATACTATATAGGACCGTCATAAAGTTCTAAAACGATCTAGCCATGTCCGTCCGACTGTTGAAAGCACGCAAAGAGCTAGTGCATCCAAATGTTCAAAAAAAGTATCTTATAGTCATAGATCGGTTGGGATTGCAACTGGGCGAAATCCAAAGGGAACATTTTTTCCCTCACAAGGACTGAAAGTACCTTTTTGAAATTCGTATTTGTTGGGGTTAAAATGGAATAAGAGGATAAAAACTGTACCAACCAAATGACAGCACCTGGAGTCATGAAATTCGAAGTATACATTCGATATATATAATATAATAATAAAGAAATGACATGGGAAAACGTAATTTTGAGAGGTGTTTTCATCTAGGAACATATTGTTGTGAATCATCATTAAATAATCCAAACTTTTTTTCCCTGGATTGACTGCAAACTATTTTGGTATTTGCAAGGACAGCGACCCAGCCTATTACAAATATACAATAAACAATATATTTGAATATACTTTTAGCATTATATTGCTGCAGGGTACCTAAGATTCGGCCCAGATAACCTTATATCCATTCTCTCTATACTAATGTGGCGAACGCTTTTAAATATACTTCAGTGCTAAGATGAAGGCTTTCTGAACACCCCTCGTACGTTCCTTTATAACTTCAAATTCATTAAATGTTTAATATTCCAAAGGTTAATTAATGTTCATCTGACAGTGAGTTTCTTTCTAGAATTTATTGCAAATAAATAGAAGTTCATGCTGTTGTCAAATTTGAGAATTCTATGTGGCACCTGTGGTTCCTTTGTTGTAAACACCCAATGTTGCCGTCAAAAAGTGTTTGTTAAAATAAACCTTAGGAAAACAAAAAACGCTATGCTTCTTTCTAATTGAGCAACTATAATTAGAGCTTAAACCACCACTTGCGTTACAGGATCATGGCGAGATCACCATTGAAGTCTACCTTAATGAAGTACAAGGGCAGGGACACCACAACGGAACTAAAAGCTTAACTTGTGTGGCAGGATCACAGGGACATATTCACTGAAGTCGAAGTAAATGATGTAGATGATAAATGATTTCCCTCCATTGCTATTATTCCACCGTATTTCCCTATAAAGCTTTCATATCGAGCAAAAGCTCATTGCTCTATGCTTTTACGGTATATATTTTTTTGATTTTATATCCTCACAAGTATTCAATTCACTTTTTTGTTCCTGTATTAAGTTTCCAAACTTGACTGACTTCATTGTTACGAGTACCTCGCAGTCTATTCATGATCATTTCATGAAATTCAACCCCTTTCGGCTTCGGCGGTTCAATCCATAACTACATAGCAAGTACTTGTCTGCATGTATGCGTGGAATTCGACTCTACATGGTCGTAGATCATGGCCGTGTACGTTTTATGGATTTTAGGATTTTTCACTCCAACAACAACTTGCCATAATTTAAGGTGTATGACGGCCGGAGTTCAACTGTTCCGTTTTATGTTATACGCATATGGTTATTTCCATTGTTATGGGACTTCTTTTTTGTTGTTGTGTTTTTTATGATTAATACTTCATGCAAATAACAACAAGGGCAGCATAAAAAATGCGTATTTGCAATTGTTTAAACTACCCCCTTTTGAGCCGCACTGGAGGTGTGGTGGTGTGTGCTTCCCGGCAGTTGGTGAATATTTGCAAAAATAATTACGATCCCTTTTGGCAATAGTGATTTCTGAAGTGAAATTTACAAAAAAAAGATTAATTTTTGCTGGTGAGCAGGGTAGGTTTGTCCTATATTTCTGCAGTATTCTCCGCTGTTGGCACAAGGTATTGTTTTATTGTGTTTTTGGGCTGATTTTTGCAACACCCAAAAAAACAGTAAAATAAAAAATTGTGTCTTTTTACTCATCCTTTCGCCGTCTGCCTGTATAACGCATAATTCATACATACCTACATATTATAGTTGGAAGAACAGAACATTAGGATGTCCAATCTCAATTTTTATTAATTGCATAATAGTTTTCATAATAATCATGTATTCGGCTCTACATTCTACATTTATCCGTAGATCTTTTACATAATAAATTGTTTTCTTTGTTAGAAATAAATAACCGTATTTTCATAACAGAACTAATACATATTTTTGAAGGCTCAAATAACCTTCATACACTGACAAATAGAAAATAGCTGTTTTAAAAGAATTCAGATATTCATGGTCGGGATCTACGAATTTGTTCACAAATTCGAATACGGGATCAGTATGAAAACTATCATGCAATTAACAAAAATTGAGATTGGACATTGAGCTATTAAAAAGTAAATATTTTTCGATTTTTCCAATTTAAGATGTTTTTCGTGCCTGCGAAAAATTATTTTTTTTTGAGGATGTTTTTGTGTGAAATATGCCTTATTCGTTCTTCGTTAGTTTTTTGCGTCTACAACAAGGGTCATAGCTTATACATTTGTCCATACATCTTTTATAAGAAGATTTTGTTTTCTTCGTTAAGCTATTATAAAATAAACAACTAATATTTCATTGAAAAAAGCTTTTCTCATTTTTTGGAGATTATTTCAAAACCACTGTTTCTAAATTAAATTTGAAAAATGTTTAGCCATTTTTAGTCATTATATTTCCAAATTGAAATACCTTCAACTAGAATTGGAATTTTAGTAAGCCAAATTACATTACAGATCAGACGTGTTTTATTTGACAGAGCTAACTAATTACTTAAGAAATATTTATTTATGAATTAACTCGCGAAATAACTGAAATAACGCGCGAACTCGCTTTTAGTAGTGCACAGTGGTTCAGAATCAAAATCTATGTTCGAGAATCTGTATTAATTTAATTTGTCTGCAAAATCGTTTGTCCATTTGTCCGCAATTGAACTCCGATAAACATAAAAATAAAAAATAAAAAAAGATAAAGGAAATTTGTTCATGCTTTAGCTGCATACCTACTTTTCTAAAGTTAACGAGAAAAAAGAGTAATTCCCGTTTTAGTACTACAAAATTTGACGGGTAACCCTTCAACCTTTCTAAATATGTATTTTATTATTCAAATGCTTTCAAAGGTTTAAAATATTTATTACAAACACAGATTCATAATCTCTAATAAAACAAATTCGAGTGTAAAATCGCTCAAAGTCGAAAAAAGAAATTACGTTTTTTCACTTTTGAAAAAGGCGAAAAACTGTAATACCAATAAATTGAATTTGTTTCTGAGCATTATGAACAAATAAGTAATATAATGTTAAAAAACATAAAACAAAAACTAAAAATTTTATTTTTCTTTAAAATCGAAAAATAGGAAAAGTACTCAACTTTGGGCAAAATTACCAATTGCCCAATTTTAAATGTTAATCCTTGGGTCTTTGTCCAATTTCATTTGTTTGCAGAAAAAATGTTTACTAGAACAAAAGTTATTAAATTTTGACTTGTGGATTTTGATTATAAACCACTGTGCAGCGTAATTTCCCTAAATAAGTATACAATTTATTTGCCACTGCACTATGGTCCCAAATCCATATTTTTTGGCAGAAATTCAAAAAAAATTAAATTAAAAATTGTTAAATGTGTATATATTTTCTTAATGGCAACACTCCAAGCTATCAAGAAAATGTATAGGAGAAAACTAGGTGGCAAAACCGCAAGCCTGAGCGGCATTTAAATTTTGTCGTTGAAAAAAGTGGGATTAATTCGGGTTTAAATCAGTTATACAAAATACTTAAAATTAATGCGTAAAAAGAAAAAAAATTAATTGACTATATTATTGAAATTGAATGCCGGCGTAAGTAGTTGAAAAGTTATATTTGACATTTTGTGATTACTGTAGTGTTGTCAGTTTTCTTAAGTGTTGTAATTTTGTGATTCGTATTGAACATAACCTAACCTGAGTGTGTAGTTTATGGTAGATTTAATATCTCGTCAGCATTTTTCGGCAAACTCCAAAAATTTTTTCATTTTATTTTAGCATAGTTTTTGATTAGACATATATATGATTATATCTCTGTATTAGTTTTGTGTACGAGACCCATCAACATCTCATTTTAAAGGTACTGTAAGTACGTCATTCACTTTTCTGTACATATGTAGTCATTTTATATTATATCCTGAAATAATTATTTAATTGCAGTGTCAAGTAGAATATTTGGATGCTATATTTTGCTTTTGTAATAATGTTCGGAAAAACATTGTTCGTCAAAGCGAAATCTGTTTCATTATTTTAAGCTTTCATAAAATTTTGTTTTTGGCCACCCTGCACTAATACAGGGAGATAATTATGGTGGTTATATATTGAGTTTATATGGGAGGTGATAGTGGGTGTGGTCCTATCGGCCCAATTTTATTTTTTAATAATGTTATGTCTAGCAAATGTGAACAATTACAAGATTGTATCTTTATTGTTCGACTTTATGCCATAAAAAATGGATTTGGGACCAGTGTGCACTAGTGTAATTAGTTAGTACTACAATCAAACCCATATTTGTATAATTCGTTTATCTGTCCAAATACTGTATGAACTATATGATAATGAAATTTAATTTTATGTACACGCTGCGGCGCACAGTGGTTCAGAATCAAAATCCATCGGCCAAAATTCAATAACTTTTGTTCTAGTAGACATTTTTGAGTTCTGCAAATAACCAAAATTAAACATGGACCCTAGGATTATTTTGAGATATTAAGATCAAAAATCGGCATATTTTCGGCAAATGAACTCCGATTGTTATAAAATTTAGCATGAGGCTAAAGGAAATTTGCTCATCTTTTTATCTGCATACCTATTTTTTAGAAGGTAATGAGACGAATATGACTAAATTGAGTTTTTGAAATAAAAAATCTGACTTTTTGCACTAAATGGGTGCAATTTCGTGCTGGCAAAAGTCACCCTGCAAAAGCGGGAAACCCTTCAACCTTGCCAAATATGTATACATTTCGTTAAAGGCTTTTGAAGGAAAAAAGTTGTGTTCGTCCAAATTCAGACATTTGTTCAAAAAGGATATTTTTTTACAAAATTTATTACAACCAAACTATATATTTGGCGTAAACATAGTTTTCGCGTCATAATAAACAATTTCTAATTAAAAAATTTGACCGCAAAATCTTTTAAAATGTGAGAGACAAAGTCAAAAAAGAAATTACGTTTTTTCAATTTTCAAAATCTGAAAAACGTGAAAATCTGTAATACAAAAAGAAATTATTTTTTTTCTTCGCATTATGAACAATACGTAAAAATATTTAAAAAAAAACATAAAAACAAAAAAATAAAAAATTTAATTTTCTTTAAACTTCTTAAACAACTTAGTGCCGATTTCTAAAATATATCCGATTTCCCGATTTTAATCTTACTATCTCAAAATAATCCTTGGGTCCTTGTCTAATTTTGGTTTTTTACAGAACTCAAAAATGTTTACTAGAACAAAAGTTATTGAATTTTGGCCGATGGATTTTGATTCTGAACCACTGTTGGGTGTGTTTTTGGGTTGGACGCAGACTTTTCTAGAAAGATTGAGATTGATATAAGTTGTAAGTCGACAATGAACGTGGGATAATTGATACACGTCGTAAGTTTATAAAAACTGTTTCCAAAAGATGGAAACTGAAATAAATTCTCATTCGTTTGTAAGTAAGTGTGAAGATTTTCTAATGTCATTTAAGCAGATTTTTCATATTACTCTGTTAGCAGACAAACGTACGTTACCTATATTAAATTCTATATACTTTGGCATAGTAAAATATTGAATATAAATTAAATTAGGATAATCATTCGAAACTGCTTTGAAATACCTCATTATTTGAGAAATAATTTCCTCTGCACAGATGTCAGCCAATTTCAATCCTATACGATCTGCAACCATTAGATATAAGTCTAGAAAATTGGAACTCCCTACTTCATTTCATTCACAAATTACATAGTCAAATATGTAGCTCCCACAAAGTCTACCTCCGTTACTCCGATTCCGGATTGATCCTGATTCTTTTACATCGAGTAGAGACAGAACAGATCACACTTCACTATTCGTTAACACAACACTTTTATGGCATAACTAGATAAGTTGCACATAACCTGATTAACATCTGAATGGTAGGGAAAAATTTGTTTTTCAAAACTTTCTCACTTTATGCAACATTTTAATAGAAACTGAACATCTGCATAAGGCAAAACGACATGTGAGTATAAATGCTGCCACGTGCCTTAAGTGTGTTTCCGCAGTTTTCCTCACACACACACACCATTGTTCTTCCCTTCAGAACCTAAATTCCGAAACAAAAGAAACTTCGCGAAAATATCTGATAGCATAACAAATGAAAATTGTGTTTTTGTTCAGCATTTTTCGACGCATTCTATACAATTTCGAAATCAAAAATTAAACTCCCCTCTAACGAGTTTTCCTCAACCCCCGGCACAAGCAACACATGCATACAAAATTTCCACCCCATTCCCAAATAAGCAAATCTCAGACAACGTCTGATCAAGATTAGCATCACATAACTTGTAGAGGTTGGCAATAGCAGTCACCAGGTATAGAGAGCAGCAGAATGTTGGGAAAGTCGCTGCAGCGTTGGGAAAATTTGCCTAAAGCTAATGAAAAATGCCCCGACAGCAGGATATGCACAATTGTTGCTTCGGCCCGTTGCCGTGAGGCAACCAGACAACCACATTCCGGATAAACATCAGACAGACATTCCCGTGTATGCACACGAGGACACCAACAACTACCATCCTTCCATCCCATCCATTTGTCGTCCCTGTCCCAACCTATATCACATCCTATAGCTATCCAGTTATTTCTCCCATTCATGATTGCCGAGCTATAAAGCAATTTTCAACGAACAATAAAAACTGGAATCGATTTTGTTTTTTTAAACCTGAAAATAAATGAAATTTTTTCCATTACCCAACAAAGGAATCATTAAACCAAATAAAGCAACAACTCAACAACAATCGGCTGAGCCTGCGGCATCACTGGGACGAGTATCCCGTGCTGGAGTCGAAAAACATCTGCTCCTGCTGCAAACAACAATGGCCGTGTTGTTGTAGGTTGGCCGTGGTACGAGCGAGTGAGTATTGTTGGTGTACGCCAACCAACTCACCAACTACCGAACAACCCCCGTGAATCCTGTGGAAACGCAATTTCACCACTCGTGGAAAGTGTCCTTTTGGCATAAATTTGCAGATAATAATGCCGTGACATTAATTCCAATATGTGAATTGTTTTGATAGGTTTTTGGGGGAACGAACGCACGAATGTGTAGCTGATATTCATAATTTGCAGATATCCTTGATGCGAGAGTGACAGTTTGTTCTTGGCAAAGATCGGAGATTATCGGAATTCATTCGATTCGGAAATTCGTTCCAGACTACTTTTTTCTTGGCTGGGGGATTACAAAACAATGCAGGAATTTTATATGTGCGCTGGAATTTGAAATAATAAATTTTTCGTTTGAACAATCCAGGGTTTGACAGTTTTAAAGACCTCAACCATATTAGTGTGGTCCAAAAAACACAAAATACTCAAATCTTTTAAAAATATTACTGACTAAAATGGCGAGTTCCCTTCGTAGTCTACATTTTAGCACGCTAATTTGATGATAAGGCGATTTTCCTCGGCTGAAAATTTCTAAAATTTCCCTCAAAAAATACACGAAGCTTAATCATGGAATTCCGCTACATGTGGACCTATATAAAACCTTAATAAAAAAGTTCTTCACATATTGATCACCTTGCTTTCCACAAATGATGTCACATTTCTCCTGCTTTGCTTTATTACCCATCGGAGGGATGAAGCCATGAAGAGATAATGGTTTGAGGGTGAAAAAAAATGAATTCCTATGAATTGCATCATTTTACATAATAATTGTGTGTCGTACGTCTGTAATAATCATAAAATTGCCAAGTCATTTGAAACCTTCAATACTGATCGTAATTCCATGGCTATTATTATTGTTATTTTGACAATGGAAAGTGATAATCATTAAAAATGATGAAACAATAGTTCAGGTCATAGCAGCTGTAGTTTTGTGATGAAGGACATCATTCCCTTCTAAACATCCAAGAACTTTAAGAAATGCCAGACATTTTTAAATTCACGGAATTCCCAATTACATAGAAAACAAAGTTTCTGCGTCAGAAAATGATCAGTAATTTTTGCTGAAATTCAAAAATATATATATTTGGTACAATCATTTTACGCAAAACTAATTGCACCCAAATATAAAAATCCTTACTTGGGAATTAATGATGCCATCACGTAAGCATAAAAATGTGTTTCCAGTAATTATTTTTCAGGGTGTATCTATTGCTCATAAGGAGTTCAACAGAAGCCTCGTCCTATATTAAAGTAATACTTAAGGGGGTAGCCATTGTTCTAGCAAAATAAATGTGTGCATGACAACAACAAATATTTTTAGCATTTGTATATTACGCTGCCCATACAATGAAAGAATAACTTTCAGTCACCTCCAGAAATAAAGTTTGGATCTTTTAATTGTTATTTGCAAAATATTTCGCCCCTACGTTCGGCATAATGTATGTAACATAATGTGATTCAAGTAATTATTTTTTCGGCTGCATACATATGTCTATAATTGAAGCACATGAATACAGAATAGACTTATCCGTGTCCGAGACCTAACAAATTATTTTTTGAGTGCATTGAGGAATAATGATTTATCAAATCAACAAACAAACGCTTTTTTTACTAAAATTTAAATATTTGTTGATGGTACCTTTAATATGTATACACTAGAGCCCCGTTTTGTGTCGATCCTTCGATTTGCGTCGATTTTTAAAATTGGGCTCAATTCGTTTTGCGTCTCTTTGATTCCGATTTGCGTCGCTTTTTAAAATTTGCTTCGATCTGATTTGCGTTGTATTTTTTCGCTGAAGACAATCACATGTGATTTTTTCACTTTGCCTGTTTGAATGCTCACGAAACATGTCTTTTTTAGATAAGGTTACCATCAAGAACTTATATGTCAAAAACTGGATTTAAAACTGCCTACACTCCTTTTGGGAGGAAACGCAGAAGGAGATTTTAAATTTAAGCCTTTTATGATTTACCAATCTGAAAATCCTAGAGCAACGAAAAATGTTAAAAAATTTGATCTTCCTGTACACTGGCGTGCTAATAAAAAAACTTGGATGACTGCAACCTTGTTTAAAGATTGGTTGGACATTTGTGCTGTTCCAGAGTTCAAACATTACTGTTCTACACAAAACATTGACTTTAAAATGTCTTTGTCTGGTCGATAATGCACCAGGACATCCAATTTTTATACCCTCCACCTCCAGGATGGGGGTATATTCACTTTGTCATTCCGTTTGTAACACCTTGAAATATTAATCGGAGACCCCATAAAGTATATGTATTCTGGGTCGTGGTAAAATTCTAAGACGATATGGCCATGTCCGTCTGTCTGTTGAAAGCACGATAGCGGCCGAACGAAATAAGCTAGGAGGTTCAAATTTTTCCTAAATGTGTCTTATGGTTGTAGATCGGTTGGGATTGTGGGCGAAATCGGCCCATAGGGAAAAATTTTTCCTTCACAAGGACTGAAAATACCCCTAATATTTAGAGTATTTCAGCATGTTTTTTGAACATATTAGCTTGCATTTAGTTGATATTTGCAATGCGCTTTCCCTTTATAGCATAAAAGGCACCATAGAGTGATTTTTATTTGTAGGGGGCGAAATGGGACAAAAAGGGATAAAAATGGTACCTATCAAACGACAACATATAGAAATACGAAATTTGGCGTGTACACTGTACATTCCTCTAATAGAGTAGATACATAAAATAAAAGTATTTTTTTAAATTCGTACTTTAAAGGGGTTAAATGGAGATAGAGGGATAAAAATAGTACCAACCAAACGGCTGCACCTAGAATAATGAAATTCGGTGTATATATTCCTCTGATTGCGTAGACACATCAAACAAAAAATATTTTCGAAATTCGTAAAATGGGAAAGTACCAACTAAAAGGCTACAGCTAGAATGATGAAATTCGGTGTGTACATCCCTATAATTAAATACATAGATTTTCGAAAGTCGTACTTTTAAGGGGTAAAATGCAAAAACAGGGGATAAAAATGGTACCAACAAAATGACCGCTGATAGAATCATGGAATTCGGAGTATAAATTCCTCTGACTGCATAGCCACGTAAAATATTTTTTCCTAATTCGTAATTTATTTCATTGCTTTTAGGAAAAAAAATGGTAGAATCATGAAGTTGTCTTATACTTCGTACGTGAGAGATAAGGTATTTTCAAAATTTATACTTTTGTAATTAAAATAGGATGGAAATACAACCAACCAAACGCCTGTAGCTAAAAATACACTCTCTATCCCCCAAATATTTAGGGTATTTATGATTGCTGCCTTATATTTACTTTATTAATTGAAATGTTATTCCCATTATATATATACATAGTATACAAATATAGGTAGCCTTGGCTTATTAATTAAATTTCTGATTTTCATACAGTTAAAATTTGTTGCGGACATTCCTCTTGTAGCTTGGAAGCACAACAAAGAAAATAAAACTTTTAGCGGGCGAAATGGGACATAAATGGATGGTACCAATGATACGACAACAGCTGGAATCATGAAATTCGGTGTGTACATCTAATTGCATAGACACGTAAAATAGAGGGATTTTTCGAAATTCGTACTTTTAAGGGATATAATTTAAAAAAGAGGGATAAAAATGGGACCTACCAAACCGCTGAAGATGAAATCATGAAATTTGGTGTATACAGTCTAACTATGAAGACCCGAAAAAGGGGTTTTTCGAAATTTGTACATTTGGACGGATGATGGGGCGAATGGGGATATCTTTAAAATGTATACTTTTCTTATCACTTTGTCTGTATCTGAAAATGCTTCTTCCTAATGGCGACTGACAATCGCCTAATATTTAGGCATGTTCACTTTCACAATTACAGCATTTTATTTATATAAAGTAGTCAATTTTAAACAGTGCTCATAAGTATACATTATAGTTTGAAATAGTAAACAAATATAGTAATGTGCATAAAAATATCACACTTTTCGTAATATGGTACTGTGCTTCTATGTAAAGTCGACATCCTTTAATCTGCTGGTAATACTGTGGAATGCACTCCGTGGTGGAGGGTATATAAGATTCGGCCCGGCCGAACTTAACGCCTTCGTACTTGTTTCAGATGACTTGTCCGATCATGTAAAAGGATCAAGGCGTCATTTCCAAATTTAAAATGTATTGCCTGAGGCGGACTTCTCGTCAACTTCTTGAATCAACCGACAGAAATGACAAACTATCCATGAAAGACTTTTGGAAAACTCCAGTTTACTTTATTTTCGGAAATATATGTAGGTTCGAACAATTAAACGTTCTTATGATGACTACAAATATTGAAAAGTTTTGTTTGTTCCATGTGAAACTGAACAGAAATTGTCATTAAGTTCTCCGATTTTTTCTTCTGAATAAGTGAAATGGAACTGCATTTCAAAAAATATGAAATTGTAGACACTATGGTGGATCAAAAATCAGGAATTTTGTCATAAGGGAATTTACTAATTTGTTGGATTTTAGTTTAATATAAAATTATGAAATCTGAAAACATAATATTTTTTTAATTGTTCTTAATTCCCTGTAATTTTTAATAGCTTTAGTACCTTTTCGACTTTTTAAAATAATTTGTTATTGTACCACGTACAGTGGTTCAGAATCAAAATCCATCGGCCAAAATTCGATAACTTTTGTTCTAGTAGACATTTTTGAGTTCTGTAAAAAACCAAATTAGACAAGGACCCGAGGATTATTTTGAGGCATTAACAATCGGGCAATCGGATATATTTTAGATATCGGCCCAAAGTTTTCGTATTTTTCGATTTTAAAGAAAAGTAAAATTTTTTAACATATTTTTACGTATTTGTTCATAATGCGAAGAAAACATTTTAATTTTTATACACTCTTTGTGCATTTGTTTGTAACACCCAAAAGGAAACGAGTTAGACCCATCCTTTATTATACAGATCGGCTTAGAATCACTTTCTGAGTCGATTTAGCAATGTTCGTCTGTCTGTCCGTCTGTCTGTCTGTCCATCTATTGTTGTAATCAAATTACAGGTCGCAATTATAGTCCGATCTTAACAAAAATTGGCACAAGTAAGTTTTGTGGATCAAGGACGAACGCTATTTAATTTGATCGGTTCAGATTTAGATATAGCCCCCATACAAATGTTGCTCCCGGTTTGACTTTTTCCGCTTTATAAACCACACATTGCACTCGATTTACTTCAAATTTGGCACAGTATCCTATAATTGAACTGGAAATAGCTATGGTGAAAATCGGTCAGATCGGTTCAGATTTAGATATAGCCCCCATACAAATGTTGCTCCAGAATTGTCTTTTTCAGCTCTAGAAACCACATATTTCACTCGATTTGCTTCAAATTTGGCAAAGGACCATATAATTGAACTGGAAACAGCTGTGGTGAAGATCGGTCAGATCGGTTCAGATTTAGATATAGCCCCCATACAAATGTTGCTCACGATTTGACTTTTTCAGCTCTAGAAACCACATATTTCGTTTTTCAGATTTTAAAAATTGAAAAAAAACGTAATTTCTTTTTCTGACTTAGTCGAACTGTTTCTCACACATTTTAAGAGACTTTTTGCACTAAATGTATTCTATCTTCCAAGGGTGACATTTCGTGTAGGCCAAAGTTACCCAAGAAAAACGTGGTACCCTTCAAACTTTACAAATATGTATTCATTTCTGTAAAGCTTTTGAAGGAAAAAAGTTGTGATGGTCCAAAATCAAGCATTTGTTCAAAAAGGATATTTTTAACAATATTCTTTACAACCAAACTATATTTGGCACAAACATAGTTTTCACGTCATAATAAAGCTAAGAAACCACAATTTCTAATAAAAAAATGTCGGTGCAAAATCTCTTAAAATGTGTGAGAAACTGTTCGACAAAGTCATAAAAAGAAATTACGTTTTTTAAATTTTCAAAATCTGAAAAACGTGAAAATCTGTAATACAAAAAATACAAATTTTTCTTCGCATCATGAAAAAAATGCGTAAAAATATGTAAAAAAAAAAACAAAAAAATAATTTTCTGTTAAATCGAAAAATACGGAAAGTAGTCAACTTTGGACCGTTTTCTAAAATATATTCGATTTTTAATTTCCTTGTCTAATTTTGATTTTTTACAGAACTCAAACATGTCTACTAAAACAGAAGTTGTTGAATTTTGGCCGATGGATTTTGATTATGAACCACTGTGCACCGTAGAGTAAGGAAAGCTTTATTTGATATTCTTGCCTCAATACCAATATACCAACAAGTCCTTTCATAAAAGACATGTAAAACCATTTCTTTCAGTGTACGGCGAAAACATTTTCTTAAGCTCTTGTGTTGATCCAAAAATGCATGAAAGGCGTTCACATACATGGATGATAAAATTAAATCATCACGTGTACGCATGTATCCCACATGTTTTCCTTTCTGAAAATATGAAATATAAATAAAATAAATAAAATAAATATGAAAATATTTTTCTAAAATAATGTAAATGAACTTGTTGTACGATGTCAAAGGATCCAGTGTCAGCCAAATGGAATGTTTTCATTTCGTTCGCTATCCATGATTTATTGATTCCCTTACACATTCCCGTCTGCATTCATTCAAATATTTTATGTATGTATATACAATATGTATGTATGTAAGCATCAAAATAATTTTTATGATCTCCATCGTGTTCCTATTCATATTTTAATATGGATGCCGAAGAACATCCTGTGTGAGGAATATGTTCGAAGATTGTGTTGTTTTCTTTTACGGTGGCATTTAAATGACTACGAAGGAATACCAGGGTGTGGTGAGTGTGTGTGTGTAAGGAGAACACACAAAAAATATATAAATTATGATGGGAAAAATCAACAAAGAAAACAAACAAACAATATTGAAATATGTAATTCTAGTTTACCTTACAGCTTCTGCGGCAGCATTCGAATTGTTTGAAAAGGATGATTTTAATTTCAGTGCCTCTGCGAAATTTATTTACTTTTTATACTGGATTTGGGGGGTCTATGTTTCAAGGACTGAATGAAAAGGACTAACTAAACTTTTCATCATTAAAATCATAATCTATCCCCAGGCAGTCCTTGGAGTGCACTCTCGCTCTCTTGTTCTCACTGAGACGATTCCAATTTGTGAACTGAACTTCTCAGTGGAGTGGATTTCAATGTTGACGGCCATTAAATCAATCAAGCAAAACCATTAACCGGAGATGTGTTCCTTTCTTTCATTCATTCAAGGCAGTGATCCTGCTGGCGGCACACCATACGATCACACTTGTGTTCCATACCATGGATGGCTGTGGATTTGGGATATTCATTCATATACGAAGAAATGAATGAGTGACTGAATGGACAAGTATGTTGCCTTACATGTTGTTTGAAATTAGCTCTGTAATCGGAGATTTTCGAATGGTTTCTGAGACATGAAAAATTACTTGGAGGACGGACATGGGCGCACAAACACTTACAAAACCGTCCTTGAATGCACATTCAAGTGTTTCCCAGTTGGATGCAGTCCTCGCTCGCCTGCATGGATTTCCATGAGCTCTTGCTCTCCGTTCGAATGGGGGATGGTGTTGTGAACATTTGTGAGTTCATAAATTCTCTTAATTTGAACTGAAATGTTTTGAATTGAAATACACTTCCGCACAAGTGGATGGAGTACGTAATAACGTCGTACTTGCTGCAAATGTTGCACAGTTCAATGAGCACTGAGTTTTTGTGACACCATTAATTTATGAAAGAAGAAGAAGACGGCGAAGAAAGAAATCGGAAAAGAAAAATCGCTTTGTGTGTCAAATGTCATGTTGATATTTACACATGATCTCAAGTGATTGACTGACTAGTTCAAGAATTATTTTTGACGTTTCTCACAGTTTGGAGAGTTGGAATGCCTGCACTTAATAGAGTTGTCATCGTTAAAGGCGAAAATCGCACCGAAACTTTCCCATGACATTTCCCATTTTTGTTAAGCAAGGGTTCAATGTGTCATAAACTTAAAGTAGTCGTTGCAATAACAAGAAAATCAAACTTTTTTCAATATGTTAAGGTTCAGCCATGGATTTTGGTTCAGTGGACAAAAAAACGCATATTGGCGTTTTGAATGTGATGCTTTTCTCTAAGCCGAGATACAAGCTGCAATAACAAAAACGTTTATAAAAAATAATTTTTTAATCAAAATAAAAAAATATTTTTTCACAATGTCGCCAATTCAATATAAAAAATATATTGTGTTGACTTATTTGGACTAAGCCTCGATAAACATACACTGAAAAAAATGTTTGATACTGAAACATACTGAAATTGAGTCTGAGAAATGTACTTAGTCTAAGTACATTTGTAGTTAAAATGAGTAAATAAAACTCATTTTTAATAAATTTTACTTGATTCGAGTATGAACGTACTACATTCAAGTAAAAAATAAACTTAAATTGAGTAAAGACATAATGTGTGCCAAACAGATACCAATTTCCTTAATTTTAATACATTTTTACTGGAATTTAGTATACTTTTTTTGCAGTGTAAAATTATTTTTTCAAAGTTTGAGCTTTACTAATTCGTACAAATATTGTTATTATCGAAGTATTATACCCTCACTCTACAGAGTAGGAAGGTATATATCATTTGGGACATAGAAAAGTGTAACGTATTGAAGTAGTGACTTGAGACCCTAATGTTTGGGCAAAATCCGTTTCACGACTTTTTAAGTTGTTTGAGCCATGTCCGTCCGCCTGTCTGTCTGGTGTACACGATAACTCTCGAAAGGAGCTAAGGACACAATTCAATATTTTTCCATCAAATCACTCATTTTTTAGAATATTTCAATTGTATATCAAACTTATATAAAAAATCAGTACTTTTAGATGGTGCAATGACTTAGACTAATTTCATTCTACTCAAAATTTTTAAATATAGAAAACGATTATCTTTATAAAACAAAAAATATTTTATTTTAATTTGAACAAGTAAAATGGCGTTAAGTTCGGCCATGTCGAACTTTATATACCCTCCACCATGGATCGCATTCCACAGAGGATGTCGATTTTCATAGAAGTGTAGTAATATTACAGGAAAATGTAATTTTTTAATATAGCCAAATACAAATATTGAAAAAATATTTTTATAAATAAATATAATATTTATATTATTTCAAACCAAGCTTACAAGATAAGACAACACTACATATATCTAAATAATACTTCAAGTAAATTCAAAAAATAAATATTCGTATATTTATATTTTCAAAAATGCTTAAATACCATAAATAATGGTAGATAGTGGGGTGTATTTCCATTCTATCTTAATTCCAAAAGTTATCTCACGTACATAATTAACTTCATGGTTCAACCAATTTTTGTCGTAAAAGTTAAAAGTACGAATTTGGAAAAATCTTTTTAGTTTGCATGTCTATGTATACAACGAATTTCATTATTCTAGGCGCAACCGTGTGTACCATTTCTGCTTAAATACTCTAAAATATTAGGGAATATTATAGGTATTTTTAGACCTTGTGAGGGAAAAAATTTTTCCCATTGGGCCGATTTTGCCCAACCGGACGGACGTCTAAAATTTGTAAGTCCTAGCTCCTTTCGTTTAGATGCTAGCGTGCTTTCAACGGACGGAATGGCTAGATCGTCGTCGAATTTTATGACGATCAAGAATATATATACTTTATTGGGTCTCAGGTCGATATTTCATGGTGTTACAAACGGAATGACAAAGGAGGTGGAGGGTACAAAAACAACATACAGTGTGACCTCGCAACTAATACAAAGTTTGACAGTTCCATAATCACTATGTCATATGCACTTTATACGAAATTCGAAAATGAAATTAATAAATAAATATTTTCGTGAACTATTATCCCAATGTGACCTAGTTTTGTAAGTAAACACAGTAGAGAATTGATGTTTGAGACTCTAATGTTAAAAACTGGCCTTCTTTGGGAAAACAGGTTTCGGTTTGTTTAAAAATTTACCGGGTTTTGGTTTTTAAAATTTAAAAAACCGGGTTTCGGTTTTTTAAACTTTGAAAAACCGATCAAACCGGTTTTTATAAAAGCTAAAATGGAACATTTTATATTATTTTTATACTTTTTTGAGATTATTGAACACAAAAACATTAAACCATACGAATTCAAACACTATAAACATACTTATTTACAATTTTCGACTTTCATTTTCATATTTTAAATGAAAATCAATGATCGGCGAGATCATGTTTATTTAAATTACCAAATCATTGTGAAGTTTGTTTTGAGTTTTCTTTTGGAAACCATAAAATATACTTTAGAGAATGTTAAACAAATTTTCACAAACAAGTATACAAATATGCATCATTTATATATCAGCGTTGCTGTCAGAATTCAATATAAGACAAATGTGCTTATAAATGTCATTTGCAAAGATGTAGATTCGCAGATTAAGTTTTTGATGGAAATATACAGGAGAAATTTAAAAAATAAATTTTATATTTATTATTAAATACACATTTCGTACCTTTTCTGTCTTTATCAATGTTCTCGAGTCTTTTAATTTTTACTGCCACAGTGATATGTTCCGCTCAATTAAATTTCCGATATTGTTAGATATGAATGTAACCATAAACCATTACAAATAGCAATAGCGTCAATGTTACTCATCAAGCTTCAAACGAAGCTATTTGATATCTTGCGTTGTTTTTTTTTTCAACGTCACACATCAATATTTTGGCAAAAATTTAATCCTGCGGTATTAAGAGGTCAGTTCAGTTCAGACGCAGCTATTAAACAAATCATTACATTATTATAGAATATATCCTCGAAAATATATCCGACATGAAAACACCGGTTTGTCGAAAATGCCGATTTTTAAAAGAATCGGTGGACGGTGTCGGACATCCCTAGTTCCTATACATATCACAACAAAAAGTAATGTATTCATAACTTCTGTAGGGATGTTCTGAATCGTTTATGATTTGGTAAGTTTTAATAATTGCTCACAATAGCAGCACTGTAATTGGTTAAAATAATTCCTATATATAGGGTGGGCCATGTAACATTTTAAATTTGAACTACCGATCCTATGTAACATTTTAATTGAACTACCGATTACTTTGTCTTTGAAAGGTAGAATAACATTAATTTTTATTTTATTTATATTTCACATTTGCAAAATGGGACGTTATACGTTCGAACAAAACTGGGAAATATTAAAATTTACTTCCAAAGTATCGAGTCTTTAACACAAAATGTACGAAATTTACGAGCAAAATTTTCGTGTTTTCAGATGAAGCTCATTTTCATCTCAATGGCTATGTCAATAAGCCAAATTGCCGCATATGAGTTTCAGACTTCAGAGGTTCAGAAAATACAGACTTACGATTTCCTCTATACTTTCGATTCGTGGGCTACTTCTAGTGAAAAAACATTAGTTCTTAAAAAAATACTTCTAATTTGTTATTGTTAAAAAAAAATATTTGCATGATTAAATAATTTTGTATAAATCCACAAGGAAATGTTCGCGTGTCAAAATTTATTAACTATGTCAGAAGTTATGAAATTTAGAAAATATCGCTCACGCCAAACTTATCCCCGCCGTGTGCAGAAACAACACAACCTCTTCAACACAGCATACTTCTCTCTGCATAAGCTTTATGATCAGCAAAAGAAAATATTCCAAAAACAAAACTTTTTTCTTTAGTCCGTTCTGCAGAGAATCTCATGTATTTTCCATGCGGCATTAAATCAAAAATTCCGGAAAAAATCCTCCACAAATAACGTTTTCTATAATATTTCGCATATGCGTCATACTCCGAGTAGGACCTGCAACCTATGGGAAACAAATAACTCAGCTTACAACCCATCCGACCTAATAATATAAAGAGTGATTTTTTTGAGGTTAGGATTTTCATGCATTAGTATTTGACAGATCACGTGGGATTTCAGACATGGTGTCAAAGAGAAAGATGCTCAGTATGCTTTGACATTTCATCATGAATCGTCTTACAAACGAACAACGCTTGCAAATTATTGAATTTTATTATCAAAATGCGTGCTCTGTTAAGAAAGTTCATTGCGCGCTTCCATTTTATGGTCAGTTTAATCGACCCACTGAAGCGGCTATTTTGGGCTATTGTGACTAAATTTCGCACCAAATTTACATTGTTGGACATTAAACCACCAACACGCTTACGTAGAGTGCGAACTGAAGAAAATATCGCAGCTGTATCGGCCAGTGTTAATGATGACCACCAATTTTCGATTCGTCGCCGTTCGCACCAATTGGGTCTCTGTTACTCAAAAACGTGGAAATGCCAAAATTGGACTAAGCGGATGGACCACCTAAGACGCAGCCGCGGTCAACATTTAAATAAAATTATCTTCAAAAAGTAAATGTCATGGACCAATCTAACGTTTCAAATAAAGAACCGATGAGATTTTGCAAATTTTATGCGTTTTTTTTAAAAAAAAAGTTATCAAGCTCTTAAAAAATCACCCTTTACATACAATATGTATGTAAGCATCAAAATAATTTTTATGATCTCCATCGTGTTCCTATTCATATTTTAATATGGATGCCGAAGAACATCCTGTGTGAGGAATATGTTCGAAGATTGTGTTGTTTTCTTTTACGGTGGCATTTAAATGACTACGAAGGAATACCAGGGTGTGGTGAGTGTGTGTGTGTGTAAGGAGAACACACAAAAAATATATAAATTATGATGGGAAAAATCAACAAAGAAAACAAACAAACAATATTGAAATATGTAATTCTAGTTTACCTTACAGCTTCTGCGGCAGCATTCGAATTGTTTGAAAAGGATGATTTTAATTTCAGTGCCTCTGCGAAATTTATTTACTTTTTATACTGGATTTGGGGGGTCTATGTTTCAATGAATGAAAGAAAAGGACTAACTAAACTTTTCATCATTAAAATCATAATCTATCCCCAGGCAGTCCTTGGAGTACACTCTCGCTCTCTTGTTCTCACTGAGACGATCCCAATTTGTGAACTGAACTTCTCAGTGGAGTGGATTTCAATGTTGACGGCCATTAAATCAATCAAGCAAAACCATTAACCGGAGATGTGTTCCTTTCTTTCATTCATTCAAGGCAGTGATCCTGCTGGCGGCACACCATACGATCACACTTGTGTTCCATACCATGGATGGCTGTGGATTTGGGATATTCATTCATACACGAAGAAATGAATGAATGACTGAATGGACAAGTATGTTGCCTTACATGTTGTTTGAAATTAGCTCTGTAATCGGAGATTTTCGAATGGTTTCTGAGACATGAAAAATTACTTGAAGGACGGACATGGGCGCACAAACACTTACAAAACCGTCCTTGAATGCACATTCAAGTGTTTCCCAGTTGGATGCAGTCCTCGCTCGCCTGCATGGATTTCCATGAGCTCTTGCTCTCCGTTCGAATGGGGGATGGTGTTGTGAACATTTGTGAGTTCATAAATTCTCTTAATTTGAACTGAAATGTTTTGAATTGAAATACACTTCCGCACAAGTGGATGGAGTACATAATAACGTCATACTTGCTGTAAATGTTGCACAGTTCAATGAGCACTGAGTTTTTGTGACACCATTAATTTATGAAAGAAGAAGAAGACGGCGAAGAAAGAAATCGGAAAAGAAAAATCGCTTTGTGTGTCAAATGTCATGTTGATATTTACACATGATCTCAAGTGATTGACTGACTAGTTCAAGAATTATTTTTGACGTTTCTCACAGTTTGGAGAATGCCTGCACTTAATAGAGTTGTCATGGTTAAATCCGAAAATTGCATCGAAACTATCCCATGACATTTTCCATTTTTGTTAAGCAAGGGTTCAATGTGTCATAAACTTGAAGTAGTCGTTGCAATAACAAGAAAATCAAACTTTTTTCAATATGTTAAGGTTTTGGCACCAACAAATATACTCATATCGGCGTTTAGAAAGTTTACCCCTGAAACTATGTAAAAGGGGGGCATTTTACTCATATACACTCAGAAAAATGGCATTTTTAAATCTGAGTAAAATCCATACTCCAATTAGTTTCAAAATTGTGTCTTAGACTTTTTTATGCCCAAATGTGTGGGTATACAAATTATGTTTTTTTTATGTTAACAATGAAAATCTTAAAATTTAAAGTTAAAGATTAATGTCAAGGCCACATTCGTTGCCAAAGTTCTGGCGAGATGGGGTAGCGCCCATCGAAACTTTTAGCTGCAACAAATGAAGGTCTCAGTTGTCTTTTTGCTATTTTGGGCCAATCAATAATTTGTATATAATAGTAGTTTGTAAGCATTTAGTGTAAGTGTTAGTATAAGAAACAATATGTAAAAGATCTTTCTTTTTTATATAATTCTATTTTATAAAAAAAACATGTTAATGTAAAAAATGAAAGAATGCCATGTTAGCAGCATTGTAAATTACCACTGTTAGATTTAAGATATTTTATATTTTGTAAGGCTGAAATGAATTTAATAAAACCCAAATCGTTTGCAAAAAAAATCGTTTTGCTATTTTGGGTTCTGTTGAAGATTTCAGCACAAACAACATAACAGACCAAATATGCATACAAACAACAATTTTAAAAATGATTTATTTATTTGTTATGAACTAATGAAAGTGGTTCAAAACAAATTCATGGAATCTCATCCGAAATGAGAAAAAATAATTAAAATCGAATTATAAAAAATTAAATATATTATTTTTAAATTAAATTCATTTTTAAAAATCCATAGTAAAGTACACTCTGAAAAATAGCATTCTTCAATCTGAGTTAAATCTAACTTACAAAATTTACTCCAGTTTAGTTAAAATTTCCCTACAAGAAGGAAAATTAAGTAGTTATGAGTACAGTTTCCTTATTTCAAAGTCATAAGAAATATTACTTTTACTAAAAACAGGGTAGTAAAATTTACCTAAAAATTGTTTTTGGATTTAGTATAAACTTCTTACAATTGAGTATATTCATACTTGTTCGGAAAAAATTTGCTTGCTTTTAAGAAAGAAAATAATGAAGAAATTTTTTGTATGGAAAAATCCCATTTAGGATGTTTTTACTTAAAAATATGTTTATTACTTCAAATAAAGGTAATATATGTATTGAAATTTATGCCATGTTCATCATACATTAATGTATAAGTGAACTTATAAAAAATACTTCACTGTGTTTAGAAAAATACATGAAGAGTAAGTAGTCTACGAAGCAATTCTCGTTCGTTTGCCAAAACTTTCTTCTTAAGTACTTCAAATATTATTCTAAACAATCACTCCGACAGCGCCTACCTAGCCCTTGCAGCAGTCATGATGAAATAGCTCAACTCTTTATGATAGAAGTAACTTGAAAGAGTTGAGAATTATTCCATGTAATCTTTTTTGTTATGCGTTTTGCATACTCTGAGCAAATTTCATTTGAAATTTTATTTGAAATTTGAAATGAAACAAATTTTATTTGAATTATTGATAATAATAAAATCTAAGACGATATAGCCATGTCCGTCTGTCTGTTGAAAGCAAGATAGCGGCCGAACGAAATGAGCTAGGAGGTTCAATTTTTTCCTAAATGTGTCTTATGGTTGTAGATCGGTTGGGATTGAAAGTGGACGAAATCGGCCCAGAGGGAAAAATTTTTTCCTCACAAGGACTGAAAATACCCCTAATATTTAGAGTATTTCAGCATGTTTTTTTTTTGAACATATTAGCTTGTATTTACTTGATATTTGCAATGCACATTCCCTTTATAGCATAAAAGGGCACCATAGAGTGATTTTTATTTGTAGGGGGCGAAATGGGACAAAAAGGGATAAAAATGGTACCTATCAACAGACAACAGATAGATATCTTTAAAATTTATACTTTTCTTATCAATTTGTCTGTATCTGAAAATGCTTCTTTCTAATGGCGACTGATTGTCGATTTTAAACAGTGCGCATAAGTATACAATATAGTTTGAAATAGTAAACAAATATAGTAATGTTCATAAAAAATATCACAATTTTCGTAATATGGTACTGTACTTCTATGTAAAGTCGACATCCTTTAATCTGCTGGTAATACTGTGGAATGCACTCCGTGGTGGAGGGTATATAAGATTCGGCCCGGCCGAACTTAACGCCTTCTAATTGTTAATTTTGTCTTCGTTGTACCGACATATATTTTTGCCCAAAAAATATCCAAATTGAGAAAAATAAGTTCTAAAATTTTGCATTTTTATTAAAATGGTAGCCTTTTTCTTACCGCAGGTAAGCCAGTGGCCTCAATATGTACTAGAAATCTTGAATTTTGCAAACTATCTTTGCTCTAAGCATGTGCAATTTCGTCAATTTGCCTCTTTTCGGTAAAAAGTTATAAAATTATTTCCAAAAGACAATTTAAATCCACTGTGGGCGAAATGAAAAATCGCCCAAAAATAAAAGTGAAAATAGCCCAGTCAAAAATATGCTAAAATGAAATATTACCCCAAATTAAATGTTGCCCAAAAAAAGGCCCCTTGAAAAATCGCCCAAAACTTTTACTAAATATGAAAGATCACCCAAAAATATAACTTAAAGATTTTCTCCTACAACACTTTATTATTTTGTTTAATATTTTATTGTCAATTTCATTGTAATTAAATTAATTTTTACAAATCCAAATAATTTTTACACATTTCAACAGCATCTTCCTGTGTCAAAATATCTCTACTATGTCAGATGTTGTGGAGTTTTGAAAACAGTGGCGCAAAACTTACACACACCTGTCCTTCAACACAGCATTTTGTAGTAACACAAACTTCTAAAGTGAGCAAAAAATCGGGAAAATATTTTTGATGCGTTTTGCAGAGAATCCCACATATATTGGCTTGATATAAATGATTTTGTTATATTTATGAAATAGTTCATAATTAATAAATTGATTTTAGTATGCCGACTTTATTGCTAGTACCAATTCTCATTTCTCACATGATAGTTCTGATAGCAACAAAAACGATAATCCCGGGGTATCCCTCGAGAAGTAACTTTCAACTAGTAGCACATTTAAACCTGCAGCCAATGGGTAACAATTTCATTCGCTTATGTGAAATGTGCACATGTCCTACACTTTACTTGAAATGACGGTTACGACAATAGTCGATTAAAAGCAGTTTAGTAAACTTTTTATTAAATAGACTAATGTAATTTAGTTTCAAATCCTGAGGGTGTACAAATTTCCAAATGAGGAAATGTTTCACAGCACAACACCAGTAATTAGCCTGCATTTCCATGAAAATATCATAAAAACAAAGTTTATATCTCAAATCATTTTCCCACACTTTGAAGCCACGAAGCATAGACACTAACGTATGTTGAAACTATCACCGTCTACTACAGGCACTTACTCCTCGCGGCAACATATGTGCCCGGCAATGCATGTGAATAGTTCACAGCGACCATATGTTATGTGGCACAATACCACCCAACAGTGTCCACCACACACTCGAATCTCATGCACACAACCCTGTAAAAGGCAACAATTCAGGATATTGACAATATAAACACACTCACGTGAGTAAGGACTAAACGAAATATATTCCAACAGCATACACCTATGGAACAAAGTTTTTCTGAGTATTGCAAAATATAAACGAACCATGTAACATTCACTCGCCATTGTATTAAGCAATTCATTTATTGTGTTGCTAGGAAACGGATAAGAAATCTCCGGCATATGGGAACCACCGCTCCGACACTCATAAAAGGGGGCTGCCGCACCGTTAAGGAGGTGCAACAAATCTTTGAGGAAGCAAGCAGCAAAAACAATGCTGCCCAGATTTGGCAATAATTCTTAATCAACCAAGAACACAAATCAAAATTTTCGGGAGGCAGAATGAAACCAATTGATTTTATTTTTTATTTCTTTGTTTTTCGTTCCGGTGCAACGCAACAATGCCAGTTTTCTTTTAATGCAATTAATTAAAGAGGGACATTTTTAATTAAATGTCTTTAGAAAGTGGAAATTTGTTTGAAGTACGGAGAAAATTATTTTTGACAGCATAAGGGTTTGTCGAAGATTTATGTGTGCCACAGACAATATTGGGTTGAGGTTGCGCGAAGATATTTGGAAGATTTTCATTTCATGTTTCTTTGGCCATAAACAAAAACAAATTGGGGTGGGTATGGCCGTGAGTAAAGTACTGCTAGTTAAGAAAGTAAAAACTTAAAAAAATAAAAATATTGTAAACCAAGGACATCGAATTTCAATTCAAATTGACAAATATCTAAAATCGGTCAAGCTAATATGACACTAAATCCTTCTGTGTACCCAGATGTACTAATTACACTATAGCTTACGAAAGTAATATTATCATTTTTGTGTACTACGACCTCCTATAATCAAAAAACGAAAAAATAACTACATCATGAGTGAAAAATTACAAGTAGCCCTTTGCAAGTTAGATATAACGAAAATTATATGGGTTCCATTAGTTTATATATACAGTGGGAAAAAAATATTCCTAGAACAAAAACCGAACGCTTACATAAAATCAATCACACAGATCTCGTATACAACACATGCCAATAACTGGAACAGACAATGGTTCACCCTATATTGTAAATAGTAGTTATAAGTGTTAGTGATAAGTGTTAATTTAAGTTTTATATATAAAAAAATGATGAGTAATTCCCTTTTTAGTAATTCGTATTTTGGGGGAAATTTTTTGATATATTATAGATTTAGTATAAGTGACATGTGTTATACATACATATAAACGTTAGAATATATAGTACTAGAAAAATACTTTAAGTATGTTAGTAATAATGTAAGAATGACTAATGTTAGCTCTTAAGCGCATTTAAATATTGTATTAAGGACATCGAATTCAATAAAGCAAGCAAGCATTACACACAGATGACGAAAACAATTGGCTTTGTAGAAGTACACCACCATAAAAATTGTATCAATGGCACATCAGCTTTCTAGGAAGAAGAACTATGCCAAAATTTTCTAAATTCACATTTTTTAACACAAACTCCTTGTGCTGACTGTTCTGTATAGTCTAAATGGAAATAGATAAATTTCGTAGCCAATAACACGAACATTATTCTAGAGAATATTATTTTTTGAACAATTTTCTTTATATATAAAACTAGCAGCAGCCGCTGCTTCGCACGCGAAAAAGCCTTTTATTTGTTATTAGTTATATTCGTCTCTGTTTTTTGATAGTATTTACTTATTTTCGTTTGATGGATACGTATTATGATTCTAACTATAATACTTTAGTTTGTGACATTTTTATTCCCGCTCACACCTTATAAGAACAAATTTCGAAAAAAAAAAAATCAATTTGATCGCGCTTCTACACGGTCAGAGGAATTTGCACTCCAAATTTCACGACTATAGCTGCAATACTTTAATTTGTACTATTTTTATCCCGCTCACCTCCTATATGTACAAATTTCGAAAAAACCATTTGGAATGCGCTTCTATGTTGTCAGAGGAATTTACACTCCAAATTTCACTGCAATACTTTAGTTTTTTTGTTCTAGCTGTAATACTTTAGTTGGTACCATTTTTATCCCTTTTTGTCCCGCTCACCCCTTAAAAGTAGAAAAGGCATTTATATTGCGCATCTATTTGGTGAGGGTAATGTACCAAATTTCACGATTCTAGCTATAATAATTTATTTGGTACCCTTTTTGTCCCGCTCACCCTTATAAAAAATTAGAAAAATCCATTTTGATTGCGCTTCTACATTATCAGAGTAATTTACATACCGAATTTCACGATATAATACTTAAGTTGGTACCATTTTTATCCCTTTTTGTCCCGCTCGCCCCTTAAAAGTACCAATTTCGAAAAATCAATTTATGTTGTAAGTCTACGTTGTCAGAGGAATTTACACACCAAATTTTACGACTATAGCTGCAATACTTTAGTTGGTACCATTTTTATCCCTTTTTGTCTCTTTTCTCCCTTAAAAAATAATGTCAACCTTATTTTTCCAAAAATGTTCTTCTGCTTGCTTCCCACTACAGTATATATTTAATTACTCTTTAAATGTTGATTCTTTTTAGAAAATCTCCTCTATTAATCATATTCAAAAAGCTTGCAAAGTTATTTGAACACTTAGTCTATGATAAGTTATTCCCTCCTTTTTCCATTTTTATCCAAGTATTTACTAAGTATTGTATTTATAGCTTTAAAACGGACTACCAAATAAATACTACAATTTCCGTAACGCATCTGATAAGGTTCCGCACAGAATACTTCTCTTGAAGTTAGTTAAAATTGTGTTTCCAACTGCTCTGATTAAGTGGTTTAGACCTTACTTAAGCGATAGATGTTGTTTTGTGGATATCGAATACATATGAAGTCGGGTATTCCTCAAGGTAGTATTTTGGGTCTACTTCTTTTCAGTATCTTTATTAACCCATTACAGTCTTCTGTCCCCTAACAACTGAACCACAGTTTTCTTCGGGCGTTAATGGGTTAATGGCATTAGTTCTTTCTTCAAGTTTTTTAATTATCTAATATTTGCGTATGATATTAAGTTGTTTTCTATTAAATTTAAATTAAATTTCTTAATGATATTTTGCTTCTTCGGGAAGATATTAATCGCTTGGTGGCTTGGTGAAAATTAAATCATTGTTCATAAATATTGCGAAATGTTTTCATCTCTCTTAGACGTACTTACAGGCCCGTGCGCAGGATTTTGCCCTGGGGGGCGGGTTTTCATCTACACTCATAAAAAAATTAACCCTATAATGAGTTAAAATTAACAAAAATTTAGGAAACCAAGTACATTTTTATAGTAGAATTTTGCTGAAATTTTCCTAAAACTAAGTAAATTTTTACTAAATCTTAGTAAAATTTTGTTGAAAATTTCCTAAAACTAAGTAAATGTTTACTCAAATGAAGTTAATATTTACTCAAACTGAGGAAAATTTTGCTGATTTTTTTTCCTCAAAACGAGGAAATTTTTACTTAAACTGAGGAAATTTTTATTTTATACTAGGAAAAATAATTTTGCTTCAGAGTATGCAAAACTGATACAAAAAATGACAACACGAAATATTTCTCAAAAGTTTCATGTTACCTCTGCCATAAGGAGTTGAGCCATTACTCCATGATTGTTGCGAAGGCAAGATAGGCGCCTTCGCAGTGGTTGTTTAGAATAATTCATAAAGTATTTGAAAAATAAGTTTCTGCAAATGAACGAGAATTGCTTTTTAGATTAATATTCAAGAATTTTTAAACAATTTCAAATGTTTTTTTATAAGTTCATTAATACCTAAATGTATGAAGAACTCAGCATAAATTTCAGCAAACATATTAACTTACTTTTAGGAAAAAACACATTTTTAAGTTAAAATTTCCTAAATGGAATTTTTTCCATACAAAAAATTTCAGATTTCTCACTTAAAACCTTGGAAATATTCTTCCACATAAGTTTGAATTTACTCAATTTTAAGAAAAGATTTATTAGATCCTAAGAAATGATTTTAAGTAAATCTTCTACCCTTTTTGTAGTAAATGAACTATTTACTATGGCTTTGAAAGATGGAAACTTTACTCCTACTTAGTTAATTTTCCAACTTTTTAGGAAATTTTTACTGAAGCGTTTGGAAACCACTCATATTGTATTGCCAGGATCTTCGAGAAATATTTTGATACATTCGTCCGACAGACATTGTCGGCAAAATTGCATTTCATATGTCAGTAAAAAAAGCAGAAAGTCTACCGAAAGAGCAGATTTTCTGCTGTTAAAAAAGAGACAGCAGATTTGTATATGCTGAGATGTTAAACAGCTGTTTGATGTTTTTAGCAATATATATGATACACATATTGCCCCAAGCTAATATAAAAGGAAATTCGAGCTGAACTCGCTTATGAACGTTTATCTATTTTTATATTTTAATTAATAACAGCCAATTTTAGCAGACTGCAAACTCTTTAGCAGTGTGAATGGTGATGTAAGATAGCAGAAAACTGCTGTTATGCCAAAAAGCAGCTGTAATAGCAGAAAAGTGTCTGCTGATAGGCAGCAGACAATCGCTGCTTTTATTAACAGACTTGATCTCTAAGTGTATAACTTTTTTTAAATAGTTGCTTGAAATTACATACATACATATCGAGGGCTTATATTCATAAGTGGCTATGAAAAACTGATTTTCTCCTTAATGTTGTATAGAAAATGCATTTTCTGTGATGTACACAGCGAATTTAAAGATTCCAGCTTCATCCATCAGATTGGTCGCTTGTAACATATATGTCATTTTCTTCTTCATAATTCTGAAACTTTTCATACACAAATATTCCCCATGAAGTCAGCAATCACATTCCAAAGAATTATTTTGGTCTTCTCAATATAATAAAAAGTTACGCCGGTTTTTCTAAAGATACTTTTAACAATTTTCGACTTTACAGCCACTATTTATCCTATTTTAGCCTGATAACTGGGGAATCAAAATACTATTAACGCGAAATGATGGAATTTGATAGTACGATATGCCCTAAATCTAGAAAAATGTTTTAAACAAAAATCGTTGTAGCGAATTATAAACTTCGGTTTATGCTGCTCCATTGTTGAACTATTTTATTTCTATTATTTTTATGTTCATAGCTACTTATGCAGTTACAAACTAACATGCGAAGGGATAGCCAAATCAGAAAATTAAAAAAAAATGGCTTTAGAAGAAGATCTTTTCCAAATTTATATGACAGATGACATCCAAATCTGAGAATAGTTTGGCATCAAAAACTCATTTTCGAGAAAATGGTTCATAGCCACTTTTGAATATAAACCCTCGATATATATTTTGAAGAAATATTACCCAAAAAACGATCACATTCCTCGGCGATAAACCCTTCAGTCCCGCATTTTTTCCATGATAAATGCAGAAAATTGGATATGCTTTTTGACAAAGCATGGGATGTCTAAAGAGTTTTGGGGTTCTTAATTTATATAGGACATGAGTAACAGGATGTTTACTCAAAATCTTTATACGCATATTCCGATTAAATAAAAAATATTTGGAAATGTTTCTTCATTTTTATAATCTTAAATATGTTTAAATTCGAATAACAAATACAGTTTTTGTGTATTCGATGAAATGCAAGAAGAAACAACTAAAAATTTTAATTCCAAAACCAAATAATTGGTATTTTATTTTATTTATAATTTCCTACGTAGATCCAAGTTAATGAATTTGTTGTTTCTCTTTTGAATAATAAATACTTGTTACATATGTACAAAAAATACTAACTCTGAAAAATATTTGACATAAGTGATAAATATAACAAAAATTTTAGTAAGTTAAAACTCATTTCTTATTGTTTCGCAACTTTAAAGTAGATTTTAAAATAGAGACCTACACGCAGAGAAAAAATGCATTTAGTAGAAACGAAATTAAACACGTGAACATCGTTTTTGAGTACCTTTTGTGGGAAAAATTAGTTTGTTTGCGGTAAACATGTCATCAGTTGTTGTAAATGAACAAAGATAAATAAGTTTATGTATATCAAACAGTTTTCTTCGTTTGTCGAAATGGATTTGTATTATAATTGCAAACTCCCCAAACATTGGAAGTAACAAAAACCGCTGTTGATGCATCTGTGATGCAAATAGGACACATCGGTTCAGATCTAGATACAGCTCCATAAAAATGTCCAATCGCAAATGTTACATCTTAGCGCTCTACAAGCATCAAGCAAATTATTTGCTTTTATTAAGAATATTTTAGATTTCAATGTGATATCATAGTGATTCTTATCTACACTTTTTTAAAATTACTAAACGAATTTGTTATTAAATTTCCAAACTTTTATTGCAGTACACAATTAAAAGTTCATATGATATAGCTCTAGTCGAATGTCAAGAAGTGGTATCGGTTATTAAGCATGAAATTTTTCGGAACAATTTGGTGTCCATTAGCGAAATTAGCATTACACAATCTTGAAATTGGCACAATTCCTTTAGTTTGTTTGTCTTTTTCATAACCTTTGTCCGAAAATCAAGAAAGTGTCCACGATTTTTATGTAATTTTCGTGTTTTCATGATTTTACTGCAAAATTACCACTTCAGACGAGTTCTTTTAAAAAGACATTAAAAATTCTATATTTTATTGCTTCAGAAGGTCTGGAAGGTTTTAAAAAGTATATGTTCGAAACCTCTCTGGGGGGGTTTGAACCCCCAAAACCCCCCCCCCCCCCCCCCTGCGCACGGCCCTGCGTACTTACATGCTAAACACAATTTATTATATTAAACATAATGTTGTGGTGATAGTTAATAGTACCTTAGAGTTGTTTTAGATTCTAAGTTCGGTTTCAACTTACATATTGATTTTATAATGCCAAAATCTCATACTGTGCTTTCAACTAGAAACACCTACTATAAAAGTCAACCCATACAGATGACCAGTTTATACTATTATCGCTCTAAAATGTTGATTATCCTGCAGGATCATGCTATTTATTTATTTCGTATCTATTTCAATTATAATAAACTAATAATAAGCACTAGCAACTAAAATTATCGGACTAGGATCACGTTAAATTTAAAATAGAAACAGCTGATGTGAAAGTGGGCTACATGGGTCCATGTTATGATATACCCCCCTAAAACAAATGTACCTCCGATTTAAAAGATGATTGGTTTAAAATGCAGATTTTATATTAGACTAGCTGAACCCCCGGCCGCTTCGCCGTGAAAGTGAACTATAGGGTTCATGTTTTTATGCATCCCACAAGTGTTGTCATCGGATCTTGATCACATTTTGCACATCATGTTATATTTAATCTCCGTACGGGTCCATGTTTGATATTTCAGTTAGGAACAGTAAAAGTGGTTTACAACGTCAAGATATAGCCCCCACTCATAGGTTCCTTCCGATTTGTTTACATATCACTCAAGATTCTACAGCGAGATTGGATCTCGCCGATTCTGCTTGTTTATGGGGCCCATCACATGTAGGAGTAACATAATGCAAAAGTTTTTCGTCAATTTTGCCACATTCGTTAAATTTGACAAAAATGCAATAAAACACCTGGGTTTAATAATCACAGCCAGGTATTGAGGCAGGGAGTGGCCGCGCTCGACTTTAGACTTTTCTTACTTCTACATAGATTCTCCATGTTTATCCATGGATTTTCTTCAAATTGGACTTGTTTCCTTCATAAAGATCCCAGGTAATTTATACACGCTCCATTTAACCAAAATATTTAAACTATAGATTTTCTATGGGGTCTAGATCTGGCAGTCAAGAAGTGAAATATTTCGTTCGCACCCCGCATCATGACATTCTTGCAACTCAATGAGATGCTTGTAAGATGGCATGTGTACTTTATTACTTTGTGCGATTTTTTAAACGCAAATTCGGCAAGTGAGTTGTACTTCTCGTTCGTTTGTGAGAATCATTTCCTTATAGAGGCAGGGTTTGATGTTGAAAAGTCGCTGCGAAGCCACTTGAAAAGGCTTTTGACATGGTCGAAATCATGATCGTGGTAGTCTGCAGCCAAGTAATAAATGTCACCATGCCATTTGTAAATAAATTTGCATTCTATTAAATATAGATGCAAAATGGTCTTGAGCCAGGACAATATCCCAGTTCAAATCAAACATTTTTAACTATTTTAAATATTTTAAATATTACTATGTCCAAACTTAACTCCTTTCTGAGGTTATCGTGTAAACCAACCCGGTGTCGTAAACTACATTTTTTGTCAGTCCCTTACCGCATAGAGTGAGGACATAACAATTGCATAATTCGATTAAGAATTTCCCGACATTTTAAAAACTCTGATTGGATACTGATCCTCATCATCTATTTGATTAAAATGAAATAAATGAAAACTACACCCCTTTATGACCAAACTAAGAATCAACCGAACATATTTAAATTATAACACAGGCCGAAAGGGGAGTTTGAATTCCATGAAACCCAAATAAATGAATTTATTTGAACTACATCAATATCCGTATATTTAATTTCAACATTTCTCTACTTACTTCTCAAGCATTTCACAGGGTATAAGGATCACTCAGACATAAACACAGACATACTCGTACACACAAGCACACGCAGGACCTGAGTGTCATATGGTTTTTCCATTCTTTCGAAAAACGAAACGAAAAAAAGAAGCAATTTGCATAAGGCACACGAAGAAAACATTTGGGTTTCACTTTTTCACTCTTCGAGGGAAACAAGTTTCTTTAAAACACCTAATTTACGTTTAAATTATACTGCTGATATGTTAATGATATGTTCATATGTATGTGTTGTGTGAATATGACTGTGAAGCATGGTTGTGTTTGAACAGATCCTTTGGTGAAAAAGCTTGTGTCTTAGAAACAAGTATTGCACCACCACCAACAACAACAAACTAATTTGAATAAATTTGTAACGTCTTTTTTTCGACGTCGGGCAAAGACCACGGAAAAAAGAGAAAACAAGTTGATTTTGTTTTTCTTGTTATAGATCACATGTTTCGCGGTGAACACTTACCACCCCAAGTGTACACGTTAACAAACGACAACAGGGACGTATCCTTAGAAAACTTTAGAACCATGAATTAGCATTGATCCTTAAGACTGTGCTCTCACACTAAATTTTAATTTAATTCACTCATTCATGTTAATTTCTTATTTTTTTGATAATTATTCTGTTTTTTATTTTCAGACAACATCGACAAATCTCCAAGGTAAGTTAAGAATTTTTATCAAGTGGATACATATTTTTGAGCAAAAAAATATGTTCAAGACATCGAAGTTGCAAAGGACGTCCCTTTCCATGAATTTTCACCATTTTTCTGAAAATCCTATTATCACAATATGGGCATTAAATTAAAGAGGATAATAAAGGGTGATTTTTTAAGAGCTTGATAACTTTTTTTTAAAAAAAAACGCATAAAATTTGCAAAATCTCATCGGTTCTTTATTTGAAACGTTAGATTGGTCCATGACATTTACTTTTTGAAGATAATTTCATTTAAATGTTGACCGCGGCTGCGTCTTAGGTGGTCCATCCGCTTAGTCCAATTTTGGCATTTCCACGTTTTTGAGTAACAGAGACCCAATTGGTGCGAACGGCGACGAATCGAAAATTGGTGGTCATCATTAACACTGGCCGATACAGCTGCGATATTTTCTTCAGTTCGCACTCTACGTAAGCGTGTTGGTGGTTTAATGTCCAACAATGTAAATTTGGTGCGAAATTTAGTCACAATAGCCCGAATAGCCGCTTCAGTGGGTCGATTAAACTGACCATAAAATGGAAGCGCGCAATGAACTTTCTTAACAGAGCACGCATTTTGATAATAAAATTCAATAATTTGCAAGCGTTGTTCGTTTGTAAGACGATTCATGATGAAATGTCAAAGCATACTGAGCATCTTTCTCTTTGACACCATGTCTGAAATCCCACGTGATCTGTCAAATACTAATGCATGAAAATCCTAACCTCAAAAAAATCACTCTTTACATTTAAAATCGATCGAAACTTTATTACCATCCATGTTGTACAGTTTTAGTCTTTGAAACCGCTCTGATGTCGCAACACTGTGCCACTGCTCATTCAACTTGACGAACAGACAGACAGACCGACAGCATGTTCTTTGTGCGACTCCTTGGAGCAAAATACATGTTTTATTGTTATTTCTTTCTAAGGACATAACGGCTTTTAAGGATCACCTCAAGTTCATTTGCTTGTGTGTGCTTGCTCGCCAGAAAATATTTCAAGTTTTAAGTTTATTTGAGATACTTGTCGAGCAACCATATGTTTACCACTACAAACGCCCGTTGCTTTGCAACACACTCAGGCTCATATATCCCCCTAGGTCCTCCAAAGCGAGTAAAGTTTTTTGTTTGTTTTGTTTCAATTTCAGTTTCTTTTCGTTCGCTTCGAGTCTTGTGAGTATTGACGCTCTGACTTGGTAACGTCCTTTTTTGACAGTCTTTGCGAGTATTTCCGTTTCGTCAAAGGTTTGCCTTATTGTTGTTGGTGCATTTTGCATTTCCCTCGTCTCGAAAGGGGTGTAGTTTGCTTTTTGCGTAAATTCCTTTCATAATATAAATTATATTGTATTAAAGGACAAAAATTTATGGAGAGCGAAAACAAAAAAGGGGGTTTCATTTAATTGAATAGTCGAAAGGGTATTGTTTGGCATTTTATTTGTGACATGTATTCGCTGGTATACGGCAGAGCGAATTTGGTTGACAATAGAATTGAAGGTACAAAAACAGGTAAAGTCTTTCGGTTTTTTGATTGTGCAAAGAACTTGTCGTGTTATATTGTTTGGTGTTTTTCGTTTCTTTTCTTCCTTTCCTTTTCGATGAGGATTTTAAGGAAACAGGCGAAACTTACTGATGAAAAGAAATCACAACGTCGAGTTCTCGTGTGAGAGGAGTACTGGTTTGAATTTTTGGTAAAGGGATGTCCGTCCACAAGTTTACATACCCCCGTGCATACTTTGTTGGGAAGGAAGTGTAGTTTTGGTTAAGTGCGGTAGTGTAATTCACCTACTCATATTACATCAGAACTTTTGTACTTTGCAAGAAGTTAAGTAAAATTAATATAAAGAAAAGATTTTTAGAATATGTATATATAAGTGGGAGAATAAAAACTGAACTGTCCAGGTGGAACTTCGCAAGTCTCATTATGTCTTTAAAGTACGTTTATTCATGCGTAAAACTTTTTTTATTTATCTTATTTTTTTCGTTTGTTTTATTTCGGTCTGTAATCAAAAAATTTGATTTGAACTGTGATGTTGTCCAGGTTCAATCAAGACCATTTTGTATCTATAAAATGCAAAAAATAATTTTAAATTATTTAACTATATAAATACAATCATACTCGAAATATATATATCTTTTTCCAGATTGCTTGTGTGAGTCAAAATACAGACATAAACAATCTATGGATTATTATACAGCAAATCAAAAGTGATTCAGAGACAAATAAACACAATATTTTTAAACGCATTCAGGATGCTTGGAATTACGTCCCTACAGTTCGAATTATGTATTCAATGACTCATAGCTGCGCTGTTCTTATCAACAATATTTGATTTGCTATCGCCATTAGCTTTATTATTTTTTTCATTGTTGATAAAAATATAAAATTGGTTAAAAATATGAAATTTGCTATAATTTTGACCAGACCTAAATGATGGAAATATCTTTTTTCATCCAAAATAAAATATTTTACCAATTAAACTTAGCTCTTTTTATACCCTACACCACTTCGTAGAATAGGGTATTACGCCAAATGTTTGTAACACCAAGAAATGATCGAGCTAGACCCTCCTTTAAGTACCGATCGGCTTAGAATCAGCTGAGTCGATTTAACGATGTCTGTCTGTCCGTCCGTCCATCTAAGCTTGTTCGCAGATCACGCAATTGTTGTCCGATTGCCATGAAATTTGGCAGAAGTACTTTTTGGGCCAGGAAGATCGCTATTTAATTTTTATGAAATAGTTTGAGATTTAAATATAACATCCATACAAATATCCATACAATTTACCCTATTACTGCTCAAGAATTCACATAAGAAAATTCAGGATCATGTTACATTTGCACTGAAAGTGGACTGCATAGGTCCATGATTTGATTCACATGATTTACACTTTTATCGCTCTAAAACCTACATCTTACATATGCTTTTGATAAAATTTTGCAGTTCATGTTATATTAAAACCTACTATTAAAATTAAAGGTTCAGTTTTTGGTGTAGTCACCCTAAAATGACATTTTTCCATATTCGTTAAATTTGGCTAAAGACTGACTGTATAGAGGGAGCATTATACCATGTGAGAAAAGTGTTGTTTTTGAAAGGACCTTTTGATTTTCTGGGAAAAAGGTTCAAATTCCACAAAAATAATCCTCAAACAATTCCACAACATAATTCTGACAATAATAATTATCTCAGACATAAACTTACAACACTTTTCTCATTAAGTATAGCTCCCTTCGATCAAAGAATTAAAACTTTGATTCACTGTAAAAAGAAACTCAGACCAGCTGGACTATAAGTTTGTTCTAAAAAAATTATCCAAAATTAATATCTGAAAATAGGCATAATTTTGATTCCTCGACAAATATGTACAGTGAGGGTTATACGACTATTTACTTATTTTTGATAGTCTTCTACGGCCAATAATGAAATTTTCCGCACTATATTTTTGTAGGATGAATGATTGCTGATCGAGTTCGCGTTTAAAAGGACCTGGCATTTTTTAAGGAAATAATCGTCCCCGTAATATAATAATGTGTGGTCAAAATTTGGTTAAATTCTAGTTCCACAAAGTGGTTCAAGAGATAATTGAAAAAGTCATTTGTCATTATCCATTCGTAGAGGTTTGCATTATATCAAAACACCCAATAATTGTAGGATATTGTTGTATCGATGGGACGCAATTATTATTCAAAAATGTTCTCTAATTTGTCCGCTAACCTTGAAAATGCGGTATTTTTATTAAACTTGAGATTGAACTTAACAATGCTTTTAATGTTGTGACATTATATTCCTGAATTTCCTGTATTTTTACCACTTACCTTTGACCCCGATGAGCGCCCACTTACACTCACCCCACCACCCCCATTTTTTTGGCTCATGAATTTTATTTCCGAACCTCACAAAATAGGTGGTTCTAGCATATCAAAATCCAAAAATCGTACACTATCCCACCCCTACTGAACAATAACTAAATTAACCCTTAATGGGCAATCTTGAATTTGATTGATTTTTTGGCGTTTGTGTTAAGTTTTGGGTTTTGGTGTGTTCTGACATATATAGTAACATTTTATGGCCAACATTTTTGTAGAACATTTCATCCCCGCCCTTCCCCGGTGTGTTTTTTACAATTTGTTAAAATAAATCCAAACTAGTAAGAAGGCGTTAAGTTCGGCCGGGCCGAATCTTATATACCCTTCACCACGGAGTGCATTCCATAGTATTGCCTGCAGATTAAAGGACGTCGACATAGAAGTACAGAACCATATTACGAAAATTGTGATATGTTTATGCACATTACTATATTTGATTACTATCTCAAACTATAATGTATACTTATGCGCACTTTTTAAAATCGACTACTAAAGGGTGATCTTTTAAGAGCTTGATAACTTTTTTTTTTAAAAAAACGTATAAAATTTGCAAAATCTCATCGGTTCTTTATTTGAAACGTTAGATTGGTCCATGACATTTACTTTTTGAAGATAATTTCATTTAAATGTTGACCGCGGCTGCGTCTTAGGTGGTCCATTCGGAAAGTCCAATTTTGGGCAACTTTTTCGAGCATTTTGGCCGGAATAGCCCGAATTTCTTCGGAAATGTTGTCTTCCAAAGCTGGAATAGTTGCTGGCTTATTTCTGTAGACTTTAGACTTGACGTAGCCCCACAAAAAATAGTCTAAAGGCGTCAAATCGCATGATCTTGGTGGCCAACTTACCGGTCCATTTCTTGAGATGAATTGTTCTCCGAAGTTTTCCCTCAAAATGGCCATAGAATCGCGAGCTGTGTGGCATGTAGCGCCATCTTGTTGAAACCACATGTCAACCAAGTTCAGTTCTTCCATTTTGGGCAAAAAAAAGTTGGATATCATCTCACGGTAGCGCTCACCATTCACAGTTACGTTACGATTCGCATCATCTTTGAAGAAGTACGGTCCAATGATGCCACCAGCCCATAAACCGCACCAAACTGTGACTTTTTCTGGATGCATTGGTAGCTCTTGCAATGCTTCTGGCTGATATTCACTCCAAAATCGACAATTCTGCCTATTTACGTACCCATTGAGCCAAAAATGAGCTTCGTCGCTGAACACAATTTCTTTCTTTCTGAACTTTCTTAACAGAGCACGCATTTTGATAATAAAATTCAATGATTTGCAAGCGTTGCTCGTTAGTAAGTCTATTCATGATGAAATGTCAAAGCATACTGAGCATCTTTCTCTTTGACACCATGTCTGAAATCCCACGTGATCTGTCAAATACTAATGCATGAAAATCCTAACCTCAAAAAAATCACTCTTTATATATAAATAAAATGCTGTAATTGTGAAAGTGAACATGCCGAAAATATTAGGCGATTGTCAGTCGCCATTAGGGAGAAGCTTTTTCATATACAGACAAAGTGAGAAGAAAAGTACAAATTTTAAAGATATCCCCATTCGCCCCATTCTCCGCCCATATGTACAAATTTGGAAAAAAAACCTTTTTGTTTCGAGTCTTCATAGTCAGACCACCCAATACACACCGAATTTCTTGATATCAACTTCAGCGGTTTGGAAGGTCCCATTTTATCCCTCTTTTTCAATTATATCCCTTAAAAGTAGGAATTTCGAAAAAACCCTTTATTTTACGTGTTTATGCAATTAGAGGGATGTACTCTCCGAATTTCATGATTCTAGCTGTTGTCGTATCATTGGTACCATATTTTATCCCTTTTTGTCCCATTTCGCCCGCTAAAACATTTATTTTCTTTGTGGTGCTTCCAAGCTACAAGAGGAATGTCCGCAACAAATTTCAAATGTATGAAAATCAGAAATTTAATTAATAAGCCAAGGCTACCAATATTTGTACACTATATATATAATGGAAATAATACTTCAATTCTTAAAGTAAATATAATGCAGCAATCATAAATACCCTAAATATTGGGGGATAGAGAGTATATTTTCAGCTGCAGTCCATTGGTTGGTTGTATTGCCATCTATTTTAAATTCAAAAGTATACATTTTGAAAATACCTTATCTCTCACGTACGCAGTATAAGACAACTTCATGATTCTACCATTTTTTGTCGTAAAAGCAACAAAATAAAGTACGAATTTGGAAAAAAAATTACGTTGCTCTGTAGTCAGAAGAATGTATGCACGGAGTTCCATGATTCTATCAGCGGTCATGTTTGTATCATTTTTATCCCCTTTTTCGCATTATACTCCTTAAAAGTACGACTTTCGAAAATTTCAGGTACACGCCTATTAGAGGTACACGCCAAATTTCGTGTTTCTATCTGTTGTCGTTTGATAGGTACTATTTTTATCCCTTTTCGTCCCATTTCGCCACCTACAAATAAAATCACTCTATGGTGCCCTTTTATGCTATAGAGGGAATGCGCATTGCAAATATCAACTAAATACAAGCTATTATGTTCAAAAAACATGCTGAAATACTCTAAATATTTATTTTCAGTCCTTGTGAGGGAAAAATTTTTCCCTCTGGGCCGATTTCGCCCACTTTCAATCCCAACCGATCTACAACCATAAGACACATTCAGGAAAAATTTGAACCTCCTAGCTCATGTCGTTCGGCCCCTATCGTGCTTTCAACAGTCAGACAGACAGACGGACATGGCTATATCGTCTTAGAATTTTACCACGACCCAGAATATATATACTTTATAGGGTCTCCGATGAATATTTTAAAGTGTTACAAACGGAATGACAAAGTGAATATACCCCCATCCTGGAGGTGGAGGGTATAAAAATGAGGGGTAGTTAGAGGGTTAATATGTTCTACAAAAAAATTCGCCATATCATTATCTACAAAGTTCCTGAACATACATTATGCCTCAGATGTAAAGTAAACATAGTTTTAGACACCGATATGCTGCAAGAAGAGACCAGAGTTGGGAAACTTTAATCGTCTATAAAATTAAATTCCGATGTGATCTAAAAAACTCCGACACACGTATATTTTTTTTTTGGTCTCCTCTTTCAGAATCCATTGTCAGAACCCCTTAATTTTATATATATCATATCAACGCCTCCAAACAATAGTATGCTAAGTCGCCTTGACATGTTTTCTCAAATTGGTAAATTCTCCCAAATGTTGGTAATCATCGCCCAATCTATTCTAAAGTTGTGCTCAACAATTTTCTTATTTTTATAACTAACTTAAAGGAAATTTTGAACTTTTCAGACTTCTCTTACTATTGTTCGGAGGAGTCGATATTCATACTGATAAATTAAATCAAATTTCATAAGAAAATTTTAAATAGGAATTTCATGTAAGTATAGTTATTTCACTTTGATTTATAATGGTTTCATTAAAAATTACCAATTCGTTCGTTTTCTTCATCCTCCTTGCAATAAATAAAATCACATTTCGACCTAATTTTCTCGATTTCGATTTCTCCCAGAATCATAAATAGTCGTTTTTGTGAGCCCTTTATTAAATTGTGCAACCGATCTCGTTAAAATGTCTAAAAGATTTACACCGATTTATTTTAAAACATTTGGTGGTGGTTAATATAGAGTGGTTGTGGGTACCATCTAAAGGGTGTTTTTTATTGGGACCCGAATGAATCGATTCGCCACCGTGCACAGCAATTGGAGCTGCACAGCAATTGGAGAAAGTGGTTGAAAATTGGACCTGTAGAATTGGCTATATTCGAGCCAGCCGCGGCGGCCACATGCCAGAAATCATATTTAAACATTAATGGCATAAAATTATCCTTCCAATAAAGCCAAATTGATGGACATTAAAACGATTTTCTTGTGTTTTATTTCAATTCGAAGTTCTATACCTCAATAAAAAACACCCTATATATGGTTCTCTCTACCCTGTCTGCCTTTAGACTCTTCTATTCTCTACCTGCTTCCTGCGTTAATGGGATTATAATCCATTTTCGGTTAAACATTTTTGGTTATATTACAAATTGGAACAATATTTTGCCAAACTTAATAATTAAAATTTTTGTTCACTATTATTTAGGTACTCCTTTAAAATATTAATTTAATTATATTTTTTCGACTGACTGCGAAAATTCCACTGTTTCTCCAGCTCGGCAGTTGGAAAGCAATCCTAACTAAAATCGTTCTTATCAGCGCATGAAGTACGTGCTAAGCTAAAGTGGTTTTTACTTCTGTATACAAAGGCAACCCAACCAACAAATACCAACACAAAGTACTTGTACAAAGTGCTGCCTCCAAAAAGGCGCAATATTATAACACATTAAAAGCCAGCGCCAGGAGTAACTGAAATCCTTTGAATCCATGTAGTGAGTGTGTGAGTATGTGTGTTTCTGTGTTGGTTTACAAAACCCACCCTTAGCGGCGAGAACCCCTAACAACGATCAGATGTTAGTTTTCCCAACAAGAGAAACTGACTGACGGCGAGAACGGCGATCTGAGGCGAGCAACACCCAAAACGCCTAAGGGATGAAAAGTCAACAGCGGTACGAGAACGTTCACCCATACATACAAGGACTTCCAAATGTGCCTTTGAGAGTTTGAAGGAATAAATGTGAGTGAGCGTATGCGCCTGCGTGCGTGCATATGTGTGAGTAATAAAGCACCTTTATGGTAATGCTTTGTTGGGTTGTTGGTTAGCCGAGGAGAGCAGAGAAGAGAGTAGACAATAAGAACGGAATGTTTAAAGTGGTGTTTTCTGCTGCTGCTGCTGGCGCTGCCTCAACCACTGCTGCTGCGCTGCTTACTATAGAACAGTTGATGTATTACACAAAAGGTTTGCCTTATAGAGTAGAGAGTTCTGCCGCTGCATTGTATTATAGCTGCCACCAACAGCCATCAGTCAGTCACACACAACACTCCGGAGTCATTTCCGTTGGTAGGACGTTTGTTGCAAGAGACGCCCCATGACATTTCATTGCGAGACATCGGGCACGCGACACACACAAAACGCAGCTGTTCACCATCACCAACCAGGGCAAAGCACCACCAGACTGTCAGCCAGGTCAGACAGACAGACGGACGCAGCAGCAGCAACACACTGGATATTTTCCTCCAAAAAGAAAATTCTTGTAACATTACATGAACTCCAGCAGTCAGTTCATTGCTATATGCTCAAGCGACAACAACGCCAAGCGGGAAATTTTAATTTGAATTTGAATTTCGATTTGAAATCAGAAAAAAACAAACCAAAATCAAGTGAAGCGAAATCATTACGTAAATCCAAGAGAAGCTTTTTCTATGAAAAGCTTCGCCTTTCAATCGATGGCCACCTTAAGTGTTTTGAATTACAATCTGCCACCGGGATTAACCATGAAACTCAATAACAACAACAATAGTAACAATCAATCGAATTCCAATTCGACATCGACTTTGGGCAGCAGCAGCCACAACAACAAGACATTCAACAAAATCACAGTGCAAAATGTTTTAAGTGAAAATAATGCGAACGCCTTGAACATAGCCCAGGGCAACCCTAATGCTATTGTTAGGAAAATCAAGGATTTCGGCATGATCGGCACGGTCAATAGTGCGGGAGCCAATAGCTTAAACCTCAGCGCCAATGGCCGCAAAAGGCCTCTGAGTGAAAACAACAAACCTTTGACCACGGCACGCAAGGAGAAGAAACCCTCACCCTCGTTGGCCAAAAGACCCAAGCTTAGCAAAGAGGAGCGCACAGCTTTGCGACTAGCCAAGAAGGCGGCTAAAGAAAATTCCGGCGTTATCCCAACTCCCAATCCTCTAACGCCAGGTTTGCCCATAAAAATTCCCGGCACCCCGGGCCGCAAAGGTTTGCCCTTGCCCCAGGCTGTGGCCCGCCGCAATGCTCGCGAACGCAATCGCGTCAAGCAGGTCAACAACGGCTTCGCCGCTCTACGTGAACGCATACCCGAGGAGGTGGCCGAAGCCTTTGAGGCCCAAAGCACTTGCAAGAACAATGGCAAGAAACTAAGCAAAGTCGAGACCTTGCGCATGGCCGTGGAGTATATACGCTCGCTGGAACGCCTGCTCGGCTTCGATTTTCCCATACCGAACAGTGGCAGCGGCCTGCATTCCACCTCCTCGAGCGGCGAGGATAGCTTCTCGATGATCAAAGATGAGTTCGATGCCTATTCGCCCAGCATGGATGACCACTTTGAAGACTCACTCAGCCACTATGACTCCGAGGAGTATTTCTGCCCTCAGCCACCACCATCAACGGCAGCTCAGCCAGCGCCACCACCTCCCCCCACCTGCCAGAGTCCACCACAAATGGATGTGCTGCCCAATATAACCACATTGAACGGGCTGCAGTACATCAGGATACCAGGGACGAATACCTATCAATTATTGACCCCGGACATTTTCGTGGGAACGGCTGCCTCGCCGCCTTCGTCCACCGTCGATGAGGAACAGTTCAATGCCTTAATTGACACTAATTGCGCAAGTCCGACATCGATGTCGTCACCAACGTCTTTGGCACACGTTACAGCTGATCTGAATTCTTCGCCACCAGCAATTACGACGTCGATGGCCATGGCCCGAGCGGAAACCGCACCTGTTTCATTAACAAATACGAAATGTGTAAATGCGGTAGGGTCAGCACGTTTGTTATCGGCGTCGTCCTCATCAACATCAGCGATGAGAATATCGCCCGTGCCACACCAACAGCAGCAACAACAACAACAGCACCACCATCAGCAAATGATATCAATGTTAACAACATCATCCCCCAGTCGTACAGCAAGTACAGGTAATGAAACTACAACATTACAAACGACAGCACCTGTCGAGGCCGCTAATGAACAGCACCGTCAAATGGAAGGCTTAAGACAAACGTGTGCCGTTAACCAGCAACATCAACAACAACAACCTCTGGAGACACACCTCATTAAACAAGAATTTGAAGAGCCCAACAACATCATCTATCAACATCAGGCCTCACCACCACTCCATTCACAACACCACCACAACCAACACCTCTACATGCCCCCGAATTCGTTGGCCATGTCACCGCCCCTGGATCGTCAAACACCCACTACCTCAGCTCCACCACCACCACCACATCAGTCCAACAACACCTCACACTTGCAACAATTCTATCATCCCGATTCGCAACACCATTACTTTGGGGGGATTGTCAATCTTAAAAAAGAATACGCCGAAGATCTGCTGGAGGTTCCACACAACTCCAATGTAATGTCCGATGAAAGCATGATCGAGACCATCGATTGGTGGGAGGCTCACACTCCCAAATCCGAAGGGGGTTCAGTTATGTTGTAGACACATTTTAGTGAATAATTTTAAATAATTTCTTTTACTTTTTGTATATAATTTTTTAACTTTCCTCCCCATCCAAAGCAAAACAAACAAACCAAATTAAATTTTAAGCAATTATTTTTTAGATTTTTCTTAGCATATCTTAAGGAAGACATTGAATTTATTTTTAAGTGTTTTTTGTAGAGTCTTAATAGCGTTAAGTTTATTACTTTTTTCGGGAAAAAGGTTTATAAAATAAATGTGAAAAATTATTGTTTTTACTAAGGTGAGAAATTTTTATGAAATAAAAATGCAAAATATGTTTAAAACTAAAATTCAATTTATTATTTTTATTTGTACACCATAGACCACAGCACCGAAGGTGGAGGTTAATCAAAAGAACATTGGCTTGAAAATTTTGTCTCAGAAAAAAAGAAACTCGTGAACATTTTCGTGCGATAATATTTTACGACTTTCAACGGGTATTATCAACACTGGAATTTATATTTCATTCCAAGTCTTTTCTCTCATTGCCAATTCACAATGTAACTGCTTTCTCCAAGTGAGGGGGTGCCTTCATCTTCTTCTGATACCCTGTAAGTTCCATTCAATTACTATCCGAGTTAAGTGATTTTCTGATTGACGTGTGTAAAAATTCCACATGCGTTTAGTATTTCGGTTCGCATAGGAATTTGCCTAATGTCGGTTTTGGTATCAAATTTGACCAAAAGATTTTCATAATCCTCCGTAGACATCGATTCGTTAATACTTGCAATTGATCACGCAGCGGAACAAGTTGGAAGGCCTTTCCTTAGAAGGCCTTCTAAAATGCCGAAACACACTCCTGAATTCCTTCGGAAAATTGGCATTCCAGAAGGCCTTCTTCACGCTTGAAAAAAGATTCGGCGCACATTATCACCTCGTTTCTCTAAGAAGGTCTAATCATTAGCATTTAGAAATCCTATACTCATTCTTGACTGCCTTCTTTGAGAAGGCATTTAGAAAGGCATTCATGTTTTCACATAGTCCGACTGTCATTCCTGAAAGCCTTCTACGAAAACACATTTTAGAAGGCCTTTCCATTAGATGATACACGATCCATAACCCATGTTTGCTTGTCTTCATCGGATAGGCATGCTAGAAGGCATTGTGAGAGAAGGCAGTGCGGAAGTTGTTCGATACATCGATGGGTATTTGCTACACACTTTATGTTGTAAACACATAACTACTTCTCGTCTTTCGCCAGGTCTTCTAGATAGCCTTTCATCAGAGCCCTTCTAGAAAGCCTGTGAAAAAAAGCGAGAGGGAAGGCCTTGCTCTCCAAATTTTCGATGACGCTGAGGCATAATTGAGGTTCTATGCCGTTAATGTGCCGAATTATCTCATCCTTTAGCTCTTGAATTGTTGCTGGCATATCGACATACACCTTTTCTTTCAAATAACCCCAAAGAAAGAAGTCCAACGGTGTCAATTCACATGATCTTGGCGGCCAATTGACATTGCCACCGCGTGAGATAACACGGTCATTGAATTTGTTGAGCAAACAACCCATTTTTTCGTTAGCTGTGTGGCAAGTGGCACCGTCCTGTTGAAACCACATATCGTCCACATCCATATCTTCCAATTCGAGCCATAAAAAGTTCGTTATCATCTCACGACAGCGAAAACCATTCACAGTAACTGCCTGACCGGCCTCATTTTGGAAAAATACGGCCCGATGATTCCGCCAGCCCATAAACCGCACCATACAGTCACTCTTTGTGGGTGCATTGGTTTTTCGATAATCACTCTTGGATTATCATTCGCCCAAATGCGGCAATTCTGCTCATTGACAAATCCACTGAGGTGAAAATGTGCCTCATCACTGAGGATGATTTTCTTCGAAAATTGATCATCCACTGTTGCCATTTCTTGCCACCATTCTGACCATTGACGACGTTTGGAATGGTCAAGAAGCTTTAGTTCTTGAGTCAATTGCTCCTTGTAAGCGTCTTCATACATAATGTTTATCAACGACGTACGTGAGAGGTGCAATTGTTGGGCACGACGACGAGTTAAGGTGGACGACTCTTCAGCCACACTATCCCGAACAGCAGCAATATTTTCTGCAGTACGAGCATGTACTGGTGTTTTCACATCTCCTACGGACCCGGTTTGCTCAAATTTTTGCACGATTTTTCAGATTGTACACATTTGGACGATTAAATTGACCGAAAAAATCACGAAGTGCACGATATGCATTTTGATTTGAACGCCCATTTTCATAATAAGTCTGAATAACTTTAACACGTTGCTCGATTGTGTATCTTTCCTTGGTTCAAATTGAGTTTGTCTGAAATTGAGAAATGCCAAATGAAATGCAAAAAAACTTGACGTTTAGGTGAGTTTCACATTCAACATCGGCCCTTACAATTTAACCACCATTTATATTTGACTCCTCTAGCGGCCTCCTGGCGCCAGTAAAAGCGTTGGGAGCAAATAATATAAAAATGTAATGTGTTCGAAAAAACGGTGGGGAGGGAAAATTAAAAGGGGGTCGGTCTTACATTTAACCCACCTGGGGCGACTCTTTGCAGTTTTTGTGCTTTTTGTGCAGTTTTAACCCTTTTCCCAGCGCCTTTTTTGAGCGCCAAATTACACACACTACACCACCCCCTATTTGTGGCCCATAATTTTTCCGAACCTACAAAATTAGGGTTAGCATATCGAAATCGTAAAGTCGTGCGTTATCCCATCCCTTCCATACACGCAGATAAATAATTCATTAAGCAGAAACGAAATTTTAGAGAAAGGAACTTCGTTCGTGAATTTCTTTTGTGGACAACGTTATTTCATTTGCAGTAAACATGTCATCACTTATTATAAATGAACATAGTCTTTTATGAGAAGGGAAAAATTCATATATGAAACAGTTTTATTTATTTGTTGGAGTGTATTTATGATCATTACAAACTTCTGAAAACGTTTAGAAGTACCAGAAAATTTGTTGTTCACTCAGAAAAATGACATTCCTAAATCTGAGTAAAATCCATACTATAACTTAGTTCAACAGTTTAGTAAAAATTTACTTAAAATTAGGAAAAATAATAAAGTATGAGAAAAGTTTCCTCATTTCAAAGTCATAGTAAATAGTTCATTTACTGGAAATAGGGTAGTAAACTTACTTAAAACATTTCTAACAAACAATTTTACAATTGAGTACATTCAGAAGAAAATTTCCAAGATTTTAAGTATAAAACAAGTCGTTAAGTTCGGTAGGGCCGAACTTTATATACCCTCCACAATGGATTGCATTTCATATTACAGGAAAATATATATAATTTTTAAATATAACCGAACCAAATGCAAATATTGAAAAAATAATTTTATAAATAAATATAATACTTGTAATATACTTTTAATAAGGCAAGGCTACCAGTACGTTGTATATATATATATATATATATATATATATATATATATATATATATATATATATATATATATATATATATACTTGTTGTATACTATATATATACTATATATATCGAAATAATACTTCAAGTCGATTCAAAAAATAAATATTCTTATATTAATATTTTCAAAAAAGCTTAAATACCATAAATATTGGTAGATAGTGTGTGCTACAGTTGGTTGCATTTCCATTCTATTTTAATTCCAAAAGCACAAATTTTGAAAATCCAGTATCTGAAGAGGAAAATAACCTACCTTCATGATTCAAAAATTTTATGCCGTAAAAGTAAAAAAGTACAATTTTGGAAAAATCTTCTGATTTTGCGTGTCTATGTAGTCAGAGGAATGTATACACCGAATTCCATGTTCTAGCTGCGGTTATTTGGTTGGTAACATTTTTATCCCCTTTTTCCTATTTTACCCCCTTAAGAGTACGACATTCTAAAATCGCATTATTTTACGTGTCCACGCAATTAGATGGATGTGCAAACCGAATTTCATCATTCTAGCTGTATTCGTTTAGATGGTACTATTTTTATACCCTGTATCCATAGTATCCCTTGAAAGTACGAATTTGGAAAAAAAATATTTTTCGTGTCTACACAGTCATAGGAATGTATACTACGAATTTCATGACTCTAGCTGCAGTCATTTGGCTGGTAATATTTTTATCCCCTTTTCTATTTTAATACCAAAAATAACGAATTTCCAAAAAATCCGTTTATTTTGCGTGTCTACGCAATCAGAGGAATGTATACACCGAACTTCATTATTCCAGGTGTAGCCGTTTGGTTGGTACCATTTTTATCCCTCCGTACCCATTGCATCCCTTGAAAGTACGAATTTGGAAAAAACCTTTTATTTTTCATGTCTACGTAGTCACAGGAATGTATACTCCGAATTTCATGACTCTCAGCGGTCATTTGTTTGGTACTATTTTTATCGCCTTTTTCTATTTTGACCCCAAAAAGCACGAATTTCAAAATCAGTTTATTTTCCGTGTCTACACAGTCAGAGGAATGTATACTCCGAATTTCATGACTCTAGCTGCGGTCATTTCATTGGTTCTATTATTATTCCCTTTTTCATTTTAACCCCAAAATGAACCGAATTTCATTATTCTAGGTACAGCCGTTTGGTTGATACCATTTGTATCCCTATATTCCCATTTTACCCCTTAAAAGTACGAATTTGGAAAAATACTTTTATATTATGTATCTACTCAATTTGAGGAATGTACACACCGAAGTTTGTGTTTCTAGCTGTTGTCGTTTAATATGTACCATTTTTATCCTTTTTTGCCCCATTTCACCCCCTACAAATAAGAATCACTTTATGGTGCACTTTTTTGCTATAAGGGGAATGCGCATACCAAATATCAAGCAAATATAAACAGACATATTCAAAAAACATGCTTAAATACTCTAAAATATTAGGGGTTATTAAGGGTTTTTTCAGTCCATGTGGGGGAAAAATTTTCCCTTTGTGCTGATTTCGCCCAGTTTCAATCCCAAGCGATTTACGACTATAAGATGTATTTATGCTAAATTTGGACCTCCTAGCTCCTTTTGTTTAGATGCTAGCGTACTTTCAACAGACGGACGGACATGGCTAAATCGTCTTAGAATTTTATGATGATCAAGAATATATATACTTTATAGGGTCTCAGGTCGACATTTCAAGGTGTTACAAACGGAATGACAAAGTTAGTATACCACCATACTGCAGGTGGAGGGTATACAAATGAGGACTTTTTGTATGGAAAAAATTCATTAAGCAAAATTTAACTAAAAATGTGTTTTTTCTAGATTTAAGTTAGTGTGTTTACTGAAATGTATGACGAGATCTTCATACAATTAAGTATTAATGAAATTATATAAAGGCACCTATCTTGCCTTCGCAGCAATCTTGGAGTAATAGCTCAATCTAACTGCAGTTTTCGTCGGTTTGAGTAAAAATTTACTTGGTTTGAGGAAAATTTAACTAGAATCAAGTTCAATGCATGTACTACTTTCAAGGAAAAATCTGAACTTGAAAAGAGGAAATATTGCTTTAGTGCTATACGAAGATCATTCTTCTAAATTTTAGTATATTTTAATTCATTATAGGGTTCACTTTTTTCTGAGAGTTGCATCTGTGGTGAAAGTAGGTCACGTCCGGGCAGATTTAAATATAGATCCACAGAATTTTTACATCCGATTTAACTTTTTCTGCTCTATAAATCAAAAAATTTAAACAAATTCCATTCAAATTTCCTATAACCCGTCATTTTTCTCTTAGAACATCTGTGTATTATATTATATAGCACCTTTTCAAATGTCCTTCCGAGTTTGCCTTTCATCGCTCTAGAATTCAGTTTAGTTTTGGTCAGATTTCCTATATTACTTATATTTCACCTAAAAACTTTTGTAGCAAAATTGGACCACTTTGGTCAAATAAAAACGTTGCTTCTGATTTTACATATCAGAGCTCTAAAAAACATGTATAGCCAACGGATTATATGAATAATATTTGACCTGCGGACATCAGTTGTAGAAACGGAATAAGTCGGTCCATGTTTTTATGTAGCACTTAAAAAAATATCACACACGTTTTCATGTAGCTCTGTTCGAACAACTGACAGTAAACTATTTCAAATTCTATAAAAACTATAATATAGAACTGTTTTTAAAGGTATAAATTAAAAAACTAGAATTAATTAAATTCAAATATCTTTAACCTTTATTTTCGGGTTGGAATCTCAACAGGAAAATAAATAAATTTGTTTTAACAATACTTCTTAAACGTTTTCTACTTTTTTCATTTTCACTTAAAAGACGACTATTAAATTAAAGGATTTTTTTCACGGCAATAAAAACGACATTACCAAAAACATAGCATTCAATGAAAATATTGCAACTATTCCAGTAAACATTTAGGGTATGCACCAAAGGAAGTTAATGTGCATCAAACGGCCTCTAAACGTATTTTCTCGGTGTGTGTACTTTTGGCAGTAATATTGGCATGGAGAGTTGACAAAATTTGGAGGGTAGTTCACATACCACCTAGGAATCCATTTTTTGCAAATTATATTGGGAACATCTACGCTACAAGCAAGTGTAATTTCGTCAAGATATCTTAATCCGTTCCAACGTTGCAAGATTAATTCCCAAAACTTGATTTGGAACACTGTGCATAGCTAAATCAAACAGCTTTTATACCCTCACTCTACAGAGTAGGAGGGTATATATCATTTGCGACAGAAAAAAGTGTAACGCTTTGAAGGAGTGACTTAAGACCCTAAGTATGTTTGGATCAAATCCGTTTCAAGACTTTTTAAGATGTTTGGGCCATGTCCGTCAGTCCGTCTGTCTGGCTGGCTGGTGTACACGATAACTGTCGAAAGGAGTTAAGGAATCGATTCAAACTTTACACATGGTAATATTTATCCCAAACTTAGTTTAAGTTCGAAGATGGCCGAAATTGCCACGCCCCTTCTGGTAGCTCCCACACAAATGACCCATATTCCTGTGTTAAATTAAAACTAATGTAACTTCCACACGGATCTTGGGAATCTGCTATATTTTTTATTTAATGTTTTTATAATTGTTTCAAGTGTACCAAATATAGCGGGTTTTGCCACACCCCATTCTGGTACCTCCCACACAAAGTGGCATAAACTTTGGTAACAATATAACATCCATAAAATCATTTGCAATTTGATATTTAAAAATGTTTTTATAAGCACTTTAAACATAAAAAATATCTACGGTTTAGTCACGCCCCTTCTTGTTCCTCCCACATAATTGTCTCTATCCTCTGTAAAATTAAATGCTCCATAACGCCTTTACTGGTGCCTGAAATCCATAATGACTTCATATTTGATCATGTTTTCACAACTATTAACAAATGTGGAAGCTGGGTCCAATTGGCACAAACTTCTAGTACCTCCCACACACATAATCTGGTTCTAAGTAAAAATGTAAGTCCTTTCATACACATGTTCCCTAAGTCGTTTTAGCCGACTGGCGTTTTCTAATTTGTTAGTTTCAGTTTTAAAGCGGGACCGTTCAGAATTAATTCCTGCTATTTATGGATGTAGTACGTATGTATCTTATGGAGTGCTTGAGAGAAAACTAATGAGTTGCTCATGCTAATAAAACCAGTCCAATGAAACGTGTCGTGATCAATGAATGCTGGCTAACAACTTAAAAGCCAACGTCGTCTATATAAAAGTTGCGTTTAATAAAATGGAATTCACAAATAACTCAAACTACGGATGTGAAGGTTCACAAATTACCAGGATTTTCAAACATGACCAACCAAAGGATACTTTACGCTGTCACATGTACTATAAAGAATTTCTAAAACTATTACCTATTTCGCTTACATTTGATCATTTTTACTCCCAGCACTACTATTGATGGTGTCATGTGTGAACACGATCGAGGCTGCCAAGGCGGACACGGTGAAATTTATGGCACAAGTGGCAAAAGGTTTGGAGACTTTGGGTAGAACCACAGCCTGTGTTGCCGACCTTGGCAGAGACCACGCAGTACTTGACAGAGCTTACAGAGTCTTCGATGCCACTGTGGCGGGTATACAGAGAAGAGTTCACGGCGCAATATCCGAAGAATTATTTGCCGAATTAGTGAAACTGATAGTTTTTGATGCCTTAGCTGATATGCACACCGTAGATCGTAGATGTTCAGATGTTTCGAATTATTGTCCTGCTCCTCAGACACCCAAGGCTGGAAGATCTCTGGCCGCATTGGGAAAAGCTCTGGAGACTATGGGTTCAACTTTGGGTTGTTTGGTGGCTCATCCTAGACCTGAAATACTCGAACATATTCCCAAGATCTTGGGTGTTGGTATTCAACAAGTGGCCAATCACAGAGGCGCTTCGTCGTCTGTGGATATTTTGTTGCCAAGGAAAATTACTATTGCTCGAGAGTTCCAGAAATTGTCGGCGTCGTGTGCCAACACTGCCAGACGCTGTTATTATTACAACGTGCACCATAAATTGTGATGCTATTAAATTAATTGTGATGAACTCAGGTGGCAGCTTTTTAGAATAGAAGGCCCTAAGAAAACAATTAATTAATTGTTACAATATGAGTGTCCAGCTTAGTGAAGGGAGAAGATAACAATTTATAAATAATAAATAAGTTGCAAGTGATAAATATTCCAATGTATTCATTCGTTAGACCACAATACGAAACCTGAGTACACATTATTATTGTCCACTTTTGCAGTTCAACGGTGTCATAACTTACTGAAATGTTTAAGAAGCTTTTCATTTGTATTCATTACCTTTCATATCAGAATTTTGTAAACAATATCATTTGAATTGAATTTGCATTTTATTTATGTCCAAGAGAAGGATCATTTCCATGATGGTTATTTCAAAACATGGACTTGTGTGGTCCAATGAATACAGGTGTAAAATAAGTATTTCGCTTGTGCCAAATTTAACCTATACTATGATTACAAAATAATAAAATTTTGTGTCCGAGACCTACAAATTTATTTTTTGTGTTCATTGATGCATAATAACACTGTCCAGCAAATTTCTAGATTGGAACAGGATAGGGTCGTTAGGGTCTGAAAGGGAATATTTTGTCGAACGGAGCATTAACTAAATAACAAGTAAGAAGGCGTTAAGTTCGGCCGGGCCGAATCTTATATACCCTCCACCACGGAGTGCATTCCACAGTATTACCAGCAGATTAAAGGATGTCGACTTTACATAGAAGTACAGTACCATATTACGAAAATTGTGATATTTTTATGCACATTACTATATTTGTTTACTATTTCAAACTATAATGTATACTTATGCGCACTGTTTAAAATCTACTACCATAACTAAATACAATGTTGTAATTGTGAAAGTGAACACGCCTAAATATTAGGCGATTGTCAGTCGCCATTAGGGAGAAGCATTTTCAGATGCAGACAAAGTGATAAGAAAAGTATAAATTTTAAAGATATCCCCATTCGCCCAATTCTCCGCCCAAATGTACATATTTCGAAAAAAACATTTTTCGAATTTCATGATTTCAACTTCAGCAGTTTGGTAGGTCCCATTTTTATCCCTCTTTTTAATTATATCCCTTAAAAGTACGAATTTCGAAAAATCCCTCTATTTAACGTGTCTATGCAACTAGAGGGATGTACACACCGAATTTCATGATTCTAGCTGTTGTCGTATCATTGGTACCATATTTTATTCATTTTTGTCCCATTTCGCCCGCTAAAACATTTATTTTCTTTGTGGTGCTTCCAAGCTACAAGAGGAATGTCCGCAACAAATTTCAAATGTATGAAAATCAGAAATTTAATTAATAAGCCAAGGCTACCAATATTTTTATACTATGTATATATATAATGGAAATAATACTTCAATTCATAAAGTAAATATAAGAGAGCAATCATAAATACCAAAAATATTGGTATATTTTCAGCTACAGTCGTTTGGTTTGTTGTATTTCCATCCTGTTTTAAGTTCAAAAGTATAAATTTTGAAAATAGCTTATCTCTCACGTACGCAGTATAAGACAAATTCATGATTCTACCATTTTTTGTCGTAAAAACAACAAAATAAAGTACGAATTTTGAAAAAAAAAATATTTTTCGTGGCTATGCAGTCAGAGCCGAATTCCATGATTCTATCAACGGCCATTTTGTTGGTACCATTTTTATCCCCTTTTTCCAATTTTGCCCCCTCAAGAGTACGACTATCTAAAATCACTTTATTTTACGTATCTACACAATTAGAGGGACGTACACACTAAATTTCATCATTCTAGCTGTAGTCGTTTAGTTGGTACTATTTTTATCCCCTGTAGCCATTATATCCCTTGAAAGTACGAATTTGGAAAAAAACGTTTTATTTTTCGTGTTTACGCAGTCAGAGGAATGTATACTTTGAACCCCAAAAAGTACGCAATCAGTGGAATGTGTACATCGAATTTCATTATTCTAGGAGCAGCCGTTAAGTTGGTACTATTTTTATCCCTCTATCCCCATTTAACCCCTTAAAAGTACGAATTTGTAAAAAATACTCTTATATTATGTATCTGCTCTATTAGAGGATTGTACACGCCAAATTTCGTGTTTATATCTGTTGTCGTTTGATAGGTACCATTTTTATCCCTTTTTGTCCCATTTCACCCCCTACAAATAGAAAACACTCTATGGTGCCCTTTTATGCTATAAAGGGAATGCGCATTGCTCATATCAAGTAAATACAAGCTAATATGTTCTAAAAACATGCTGAAATACTCTAAATATTAGGGGTTTTTTCAGTCCTTGTGAGGGAAAAATTTTTCCCTCTGGGCCGATTTCGCCCACTTTCAATCCCAACCGATCTACAACCATAAGACACATTTAGGCAAAATTTGAACCTCCTAGCTCATTTCGTTCGGCCGCTATCGTGCTTTCAACAGACAGACAGACGGACATGGCTATATCGTCTTAGAATTTTACCACGACCCAGAATATATATACTTTATGGGGTCTCCGATGAATATTTCAAGGTGTTAGAAACGGAATGACAAACTGAATATTCCCCCATCCTGGAGGTGGAGGGTATAATAACAAGTAAGAAAACGTCAGTCGACTAAACCAACATATATATACCCTCACTCTCGGAGAACATGTATATGGAAGGACTTAAATTTTGCTTAGCGCCGGAGTATGTTAGGGGATACTAGAAGTGTGCCAATTGGAGTCAGCTTCCACATTTGTTAATAATTGTAAAAACATGATCAAATATGAAGTCATAATGGATTTTAGGCACCGGTAAAGGAGTTAAAAAGCATTTAATTTTACCTAGGATATATGCAATTGTGTGGGAGGTACTAGAAGGGGCGTGGCTACAGCATAAATATTTTTCAGGTTTAACGAGATTTTAAAACATTTTTAAGTATCAAAATCGGTTTTGTTGTAACCACTGTCTCCCACACAGATGGGGTTTGACAATATCGTCCATATTCTATGCGAATGTAATCTTTATGAAAGAATTGCCAAATATCAAATTCCGATGATCCGTAGCTTTAATTTTACGTTTATTAGGGTTATTTGTGTGGGAGTTACTGGAAGGGGTGTGGCAAAATCCGTTATTTTAGTATACTTAAAGTGATTATAAAAACATTATCAAATACAAAAATAGAGCTGATTCCGAAGATCCGTGTGGAAGTTACATTAGTTTTACTTTGACGTAGGAATATGGGTCATTTGTGAGGGGGGTAGGGATCAGGTTAATAAGCGAGAGACACTGCAGGAGTTTTTGTAGCATATAGGGTTTGGGGTCCGGGAATTCCCGAGCCGTTTTTCCCAGTAATTCCCGAAAGAAATTGGACGGGAATTCCCGGGAAATAATTTCAAATTTTCCGGGAATACGGTTTTGATAATTTTAAGTACTAATTTAGTTTTACTTTATAAATGGAAAACTAATGGAAATACAAAAAAATCTTTTATTTTTTTATGATGTTTGGGTCTATAGAATTTATGGGTTTCTAATTCATAATTATTATAATTAATATATTATACTCGATAAAATGCAAGATGATATACATACAAATTTTAATTTCATAAAAATTTAATAATTGATCACTCTGATTTTCAGTTCCATTACATATGTTTACAAAAATAAAAAACATAAACACTGACAAATATTTGATTTTAAAGATCTCGCAATGTTACTTACAAGCAGCTTTGGAAATTCCAGTGACCTTATTCTACATTGCATGTCTTTATACTAAATGTATTTACTTTTTTAAGTAGTTCCAGCAGATTAAAGTGCTGGCATTTTGCATAAAGACTGCGAAGAAAACTCGCCATGAAAGTATGCAAATTTATTTATGTCACCATGCATTTGCATTCTATTAAATATAGATGCAAAATGGTCTTGAGCCAGGACAATATCCCAGTTCAAATCAAGTATTCAATATTTTTAAAAGATTCGCGTGTTTTGGATCACACTAATACCACAAAAATTATTGTTTTTGGCAAAATGTATATAATTCAAGACTTTGTCTCTGGACTACAAAATAATTAAATTAGTCTTTGGTATATCGTGATTATATAGAAAAATTGACGTACATTTATAGAAACTTTCTTAATTCCCACATTAAAATGGAGGGCATAGAAATAACCAGATTCTCTCTGAAAACCATAACATATAAAAACTAAAATTTATCTAATAAAACTCAATTTGCATGAACATCGAAATATTTAATCGCATATATGCAAAAAATACTAGTATCAAATTAATATATACAATAAGGTGGTGGTGAATGAAAGCAAGTTGTAAACATGATAGAGCTCAAAAAAGAGTGGAACCAACCAGACGTACACCGGACTTAACAAAACCCTTAACGAAAATTAAAAATTACAGTGAAGATCGCGATGTCCACATTGTTGTCAAACGCTGGACTTTAAAATAGAATGCGGCGTATTTACGCAACCTTTTATTTGTGTCTACGCAAAGACTTTAGCTGCAAAAATATCAATCAAAACGACTTCAAAGCGCTGCTTAAATTAACACCATACTGTGTATTGAAAACAACAAATAAAGTGAATGGCCCTTTTATGTATGCAATACGCACGTATTAATGTCTGGCTCTACAAACCAAGACAATTAAATCAATGTTTTTATCTGTTAACTAAAATATATAGCAAAATTTCCACTGGAATACAAAATTGAGCTAGGCAAAAAGTCACGCAGGGGGGTAAAAAAACAACAATTGATGAAACATTGAATCAGCATGAAATTAAGAAGAAGAGCAAGAAGATACCTAACTTTATTATTCAAACAAACTGGTTTTGTTTGTAGTTCATACAATTCTAAACGATTTTATAATGCGATTGTTCTTTATATGTTATTATAAATTTGTTATTCTAACTATCACTATCAAGGATAGTCCAAGAATCGTTCAAAGGGCTATGAATAACATATTCTGATGTATTTTGGCTTTCTAAAATCGTAAGCTATATTCAAATTCCAAAAATAAACAAGTAATAACGGCGTTAAATTCGGCCGGGCCGAACTTTCTACCACCATGGATTGCATTCCACACAGGCTGTCGATTTTCGTATAAGTGCAGTAATATTACAGGATAATATAATTTTTTAATATAGCCAAACCAAACAAATACAAATATTTAAAAAAATAATTTTATAAATAAATATATTATTTTTATTATATCAAACCTCGCTTATTAGGCAAAACTACCGATACGTTTACACTATATATATCGAAATAATACTTTAAGTCAATTCAAAAAATAAATATTCTTATATTTATAATTTCAAACTTTAATACCATAAATATTGGTAGGTAGTGGGTGCTACAGTTGGTTTGAAAATCCATTATCTCACATAGTGCAAAATAACTTCATGATTCAACTAATTTTTGCATCTCTATGCAGTCAGAGGAATCTATACACCGAATTCCATGATTCTAGCTGCGGCCATTTGGTTGGCACCATTTGTATCCCCTCTTTCCTAGTTTACCCTCTTAAGAGTACGACTTTTTAAAATTTATTTATATTACGTGTCTACGCAATTAGAGGGATGTACAGACCGAATTTCATCATTCTGTCTGCAGTCGTTTAGTTGGTACCATTAAGTATCCCTTGAAAGTACGAATTTGGAAATAAACATTTATTTTTTGTGTATACGCAGACAGAGGAATGTATAATCATTTGGTTGGTACTATTTTTATCCCCTTTTAACCCCAAAAAGTACGAATAGCTGCGGCCATTTGGTTGGTACCATTTTTATCCCCTCTTTCCTAGTTTACCATCTTAAGAGTACGACTTTTTAAAATTTATTTATATTATGTGTCTACGCAATTAGAGGGATGTACAGACCGAATTTCATCATTCTGTCTGCAGTCGTTTAGTTGGTTCCATTAAGTATCCCTTGAAAGTACGAATTTGGAAATAAACATTTATTTTTTGTGTATACGCAGACAGAGGAATGTATAATCATTTGGTTGGTACTATTTTTATCCCCTTTTAACCCCAAAAAGTACGAATAGCTGCGGCCATTTGGTTGGTACCATTTTTATCCCCTCTTTCCTAGTTTACCCTCTTAAGAGTACGACTTTTTAAAATTTATTTATATTACGTGTCTACGCAATTAGAGGGATGTACAGACCGAATTTCATCATTCTGTCTGCAGTCGTTTAGTTGGTACCATTAAGTATCCCTTGAAAGTACGAATTTGGAAATAAACATTTATTTTTTGTGTATACGCAGACAGAGGAATGTATAATCATTTGGTTGGTACTATTTTTATCCCCTTTTAACCCCAAAAAGTACGAATTTCGAAATATCCGTTTATTTTACGTGTCTACGCAGTCAGAGGAATGTATACACCGAATTTCATTATTCTAGGTGCAACCGTTTAGTTGTTACCAATCCCCACCGATCTGCAACCATAAGACACATTTAGGAGAAATTTTAACCTCCTAGCTCATTTCATTCGGAAGCTAGCGTGCTTTCAACAGACAGACGGACGGACATGGCTAAATCGTCTTCGAATTTTACCACGATCCACAATATAAATACTTTATGGGGTCTCCGTTGAATATTTCAAGGTGTTACAAACGGAAAGACAAAGTGTATATACCCCCATCCTTAGGAGGAGGGTATAAAAAGCATGATTTTTTACAAACAGGACCATATCTTGTACATTTATCCATAGTTTTTTTAAATGTAGACATTGCACATTCTCTTAAAATTCTCCGAGAAATACAACATTTCACGAAACCAGCTTACAAATTTTAGCCATACTTTTAACGTTTTTTTCTCGAATCCAACTTCTTATGCAAATAATACCCTGTTATGATTTATGATCAAACTGCTCGTAAAAGTCCATTTATTGTATAAATATAAAAAGCCACAATAAAAATAAACAGTGAAATCCATTCGACCGGAAACTTTCAAGGGTCAAACAAATATGTACAAACATGTGACATTTGTCTTTGTACAAACACACTTTGGCTACCCACCAAAGAATGAGTTAATGATCCTTTGGTGAACGAACATCAGCGAATGGTATTCCATGGAAAACTCTGAGAAAAGCGGGAAATGCCTACTAATGACAAAATTATTTATTTGGACACTAACGACATGCTATGAAGTAAAACAGTTCTTTTATTTAATAAAAAGGACATTAGACGTCCTTTCGCAATTACCACGACCAACTGACAGACAAGACACTCAGTCTACTTTAAATGCGCTCAACCGTTGACTTAAAACTAGACGAGGGAAAATGTGAAATAACACCCCGTACGGGACATCATACACTCACACACATTTGATTACATTCAAATGAGCCTCTGCTATGATGGGAAAAAGGATCTTCACATGGGATTCCCTTTCGGTTTCACGTGAACCTGAAATAAAAATTATTTCTGTTTGTCCTGTAATCTGACATTCGGCTTTTTCATTCGTTGATATGCAAACGGTTTATGTTGATCATCAAAATAATGATGTGGATGATGATGAGTCAGTTTTATTTACGAATATGTAGATACACGTACAAATTCGGGCGAACGTTTTATTCCTGGGGAAAGAACTCAGCCATGTTTGAGTAGCGCGGATAGATTCACAACATGAAATAAACATATATGACGAACAGGATTTTATGCTGATGACGACGATGATCGTGTTCATCATTTATACGAGTTGAAGGATTTTGTTTTGATAGTTTTATAAAAAATGAAGTGAAATGCTTACGAACGTGGGAAATAGATTTCCTGTTTTCTAGTAGATACTTATTCAAATTTATATTGAAATTTGGTATGGTTTCGAATCCTCTTATATGAAGTTTGGGAATACATGTATTTTGTATCATCTTTATACATATAAATTTAATGAATTATATGAAAATGACTTGAAGATTTTAAAATGTAAATTATAATTTTTCTAACGTTTTTTTGGCTTTGTATTATTCTATATTTCTCTTACCCTATTCAAAATGTAGTCCTGCAAAAAAGTTATTAGCGAGCATAGGTGCTCGTCATGTGCTTGAAAATGGTGTCAATAACTTAAATGTGTTAGATTAAGTACTAGCAACACAATCTTGAAACTTGTGGGGCATCATACGGTTAGTATTATCTATTCTCTATCTATTATCTGTTAATAAAATTTATTTTAAGAAAAAAAAAATATTTTTTTATTTTTCCTAATTTTCTGTATAACTAGAAGAAATTTGCTAAAAAAATCTATTTGTATCCCATATCTCAAAAAGTTTCAAAATTTTTAAAATTATTGTCTACCATTTCTTATTTTTGGAAAATCGGGAAATGCAGCTTTAATCGCCTTATAGAAAAGTACAATATTGGAAAATTTCATCAAAATCGGAGATAACAGACAAAATGTGTGTGTGATCTCTTCACATGAAATTACTCATAGACAACAATCTATCTTCTATATATATATAAATGAATCTGTGTTTGTTTGTTCTATATAGCAGCCTAAACTACTGAACCGATCTTCTTGAAATTTTCACAGTATGTTCATGTTGAACCGGTGGTGAAAATATGCTATATAAATTTTTGATATTTTCAGCGGGCGTGGCACCTCCCACACAAATTAGGGTTTTATTCGTTTTTTATAAATTGGCATATTATATTCGGAGTACTGTTGCGGATAGAGTCTTGAATTTTTGTGAAAGTTCACAAATTATTATTCTGCACAGTTTTGACAAAAATGGGCGGTATTGGAAAAGTGGGCGTGGCACCTCCCATACGAAGTTAAAACCCAAATTTGGATATTGTCAGTTCGAGGACGCCTAGAGTGCTGCAATTTCGTGTAAGTGCATCTAACATCAATATACGTAGTTGTGCCAAAAATGGGCGGTATTAAAAAAGTGGACGTGGTACCTCCCATACGAAGTTAAAACCCAATTTTGAATATTGTCACTTCCATGACACCTAGAGCGCTCAAATTTTGTATACGTGCATCTAGCATCAATGTGCGTAGTTGTGCCAAAATTTTTCGGTATTTGGAAAGTGGGTGTGCCACCTCCCATACGAAGTTATAACCCATTTCGAATATATTCAGTTGTATGACAAATACAATACTGAAATTTTATGTGATTGCATCTAGCACAAACCTGCGTAGTTGTGCTAAAAATGGGCGGTATTGGAAAAGTGGGTGTGGTATCTCACATACAAAGTTAAAACCTATTATCGAATATTGTCATTTCTATAACACCTAGAGTGCTGAAAATTTGTGTTAGTAGATCCAGTGTAAATAGTTGTGCAAAGATGGGCGGAAAGTGGCCATTCGAAATTAAAACCTGTTTTAGAGTATATTCGACACCGAGTTAATGTGTGAGTTAATTTATTTGTAACCTTCTTAGACAATATACAAATGGGCGGGATTTGAAAGATGGGAATTTTTTTTTTAATTTTGTAAAATTACACGTTTTCTTTGGATTTTTTAGCACATTAGTAAAGAAATGTTACAAAAAAATAAATATTCATTCGTCAAAAGCCGACTTAAGTCAAGAAAATGGAAATTATATTAACTTTTTAGCTTTTGTGTTGTCTGATTAGTGAACAATTTGATTGACTTTCTATATGTTTTGAATGTAGTACATTTGAATTCCAGCTATTCGATTAAGTAAGTTCTTCTTACGTAGGAAGTTTATAGTTTTGTTTATGGAAAGGAGGAGAATCACATTCAACCTAAAATAAATTTGATTTGTGACAATTATTCCTTTTTTCGCCGTAAACTAAAGTTCTGCTCTTCAATATTCTCCATGGAACATATCCATTGATTATAAGTGGTGAAACCTGATTTTAATTTCCGTCTGTTTTTCTGCCTGGCGAAGCGGGAGGGGGTTCAGCTAGTGTTATTATATTCTTTGATTCGGCTCAATTTTATTCATGAATACATTCGTAAGAATATATGATTTGCGTACACATGTTTGCAGATTTCGGCAAGAGTTTCCGGCTGCTAAAAATTAGAAAAACTTCATATTCCCGACGAACTGCCTTCGCTTTTGGGAAAAGAAATCAACTGCGTCATAGTCCCGATAACAATGATGTCCTTAAGACATGTTACTTACTGGGTCGCTCAGATACCAACCACATGCCCAGCTCTAATCATCCGGTATACCGGAAACCAAGGATTTAGCACTATTTTCAGTAACACCTCTTCTAAATTATTGTCTATATCATTTCATAGCACAACTCTGGATTTTGTACTTTGGGGCACCATAAGGCCAAAAGTCTACAAAGACACACCTACTACAAATGTATATATATACCCTCAATCTCGGAGAACATGTGTATGGAAGGACTTAAATTTTGCTTAGCGCCAGAGTATGTTAGGAGATACTAGAAGTGTGTGCCAATTGGAGTCTGCTTCCACATTTTGCAAATAATTGCAAAAACATGATCAAAAAATATGAAGTCATAATGGATTTCAGTCACCGGTAAAGGAGTTTAATTTTACCTAGAACAGAGACAATTGTGTGGGAGGTACAAGAACTGGAGTACTAAAGTCTAAATATTTTTCATGTTTAAAGTGATTACAAAAACATTTTCAAATATAAAATTGCAAATAATTTTGACTACCCGTAGGGATGTTGGTTTTATTGTAACCAAATAAAATATATAAAAGCATTGCCAGATATCAAATTTTACAGTATTCCTCTCATCAGTATAGAAGTAAAAACAGCTTTAATTTTACATAGTTTAGGGCGATTTGTATATGTTTCAGAAAACGTTATGCCTTGAAGAATTAAAAATTGATAGGATTATTTTTCCACTTCCTAAAAATAAAAAATATTAAGATTGCCTAATGTCCCTTATTTAATTTGTTACTAAATCCTCTTACTATTACTAGCAGAAAGTAAGTAATCTTCAGTCGGCTAAACCGACTTATAAAGAGTGATTTTTTTGAGGTTAGGATTTTCATGCATTAGTATTTGACAGATCACGTGGATTTCAGACATGGTGTCAAAGAGAAAGATGCTCAGTATGCTTTGACATTTCATCATGAATCGTCTTACAAACGAACAACGCTTGCAAATTATTGAATTTTATTATCAAAATTCGTGCTCTGTTAAGAAAGTTCATTGCGCGCTTCCATTTTATGGTCAGTTTAATCGACCCACTGAAGCGGCTATTCGGGCTATTGTGACTAAATTTCGCACCAAATTTACATTGTTGGACATTAAACCACCAACACGCTTACGTAGAGTGCGAACTGAAGAAAATATCGCAGCTGTATCGGCCAGTGTTAATGATGACCACCAATTTTCGATTCGTCGCCGTTCGCACCAATTGGGTCTCTGTTACTCAAAAACGTGGAAATGCCAAAATTGGACTAAGCGGATGGACCACCTAAGACGCAGCCGCGGTCAACATTTAAATGAAATTATCTTCAAAAAGTAAATGTCATGGACCAATCTAACGTTTCAAATAAAGAACCGATGAGATTTTGCAAATTTTATGCGTTTTTTTTAAAAAAAAGTTATCAAGCTCTTAAAAAATCACCCTTTATATACCCTCACTCTCAGAGAACATATATGCGGAAGTTATAACGAATTAAATTTTACTTAGGCCAGGATAATATGTGTGAAAGGTACTAGGAGGCTCGTGTGGCATGGTCCCAGCTCCACATTTGCAAAACAATTGTAAAAAAATGATCAAATATGAAGTCATAGTGGATTCCATGCACCAGTATAGAAGGATTTGATATTACCTAGGATAGAGACAATTGTGTGGGAGGTAAAGCGTAAATATGTTTTAGGTTTAAAGTGATTATAAAAACATTTTCAAATTGCAAATGATTTTGACTACCCGTACGAATGTTATATCGGTTTTCATTGCTGTATGGGAGGTACCAATAGGAGTGTGACAATATCGCCCATTTTTCGATGCGAATGTATCTTCTATAAAAGTATATATAAGATGGCATGTGTACTTTATTACTTGGTGCTATTTTTTAAACGCACATTCGGCAAGTGAGTTGTGCTTCTCGTTCGTTTGTGAGAATCATCTCCTTATAGAGGCCGGGTTTGATGTTGAAAAGTCGCTGCGAAGCCACTTGAAAAGACTTTTGACATGGTCGAAATCATGATCGTGGTAGTCTGCAGCCAAATGTGTCACCATGCCATTTGTAAATAAATTTACATTCTATTAAATATATATGCAAAATGGTCTTGGGCCAGGACAATATCCTAGTTCAAATCAAGTATTGCTAAATATGAAATTTCACATTATTCCGATCATCCGTACAAAAGTGTTGGAGGTACTACAATGGGCGCGGCAAACCCCGTTATATTTAGTACATCTAAAGTTATTATAAAAACATTAGCAAATACCAAAATATAGCTGATTCCAAATATTCGCGTGGAAGCTACATTCGTTTTAATTGAACATAGGAATATGGGTCATTTGTGTGGGAGGTACCAAAACGGCGTGGAAATTTCGCCCATATTCGAACTTAAACTAAGTTTGGGAAAAATATTACCATGTGCAAAGTTTGAATTGATTCCTTAACTCCTTTCCAGAGTTATCGTGTACACCAGCCAGACGGGCGGACGGGCGGTCGGACTTGGCTCAAACAGCTTAAAAAGTCGTGAAACGGATTTGGTGCAAATATACTTGTGGTCTTAAGTTACTCCTTCAATGCGTTACAGTTTTGTTCTGTCCCAAATGATGTACTCAGTGGAGTGAGGGTATAGAAATCTATTTTTCTTCTAATGGTTATTCAAGTATAACAAATTTTGTTTGCTTTTTTCTTTAGTTCTTCGTGATTTATCGAGAAAGTTTTTACATGAGTATTTTGTAATCTTTAAATGTACATGATGCACTCAAATATTAATTTTCTTTGGGGTTTTTCTGGTTCTATCAAAAAACTATTTTCAAGCAAAGATGGTGACTGTTCCTAAACCATTGTTTCTACTTGGACGTGTAACTCACAATATTTACAGTCCACAATTTAACTTTTAACTGGGCAAGGTCATTCTTATACTCCTGAAATTATAATACAAGTATTAAAGATACCTTAGACAAAAAATTTAATTAGAAAAGGTTTTAGGTATAATAACGCTCTTCAAAACGCTTTGCGGGTGTATACATATAATAGGCAGATGTGATTTTCATATAACGTATATATACAACTTATGACTGATCACTGATGAGTTGTCTTTACACAGGACAATGAAATACGTATGAAATCCATTATCAAAAACAAAGATTTCCTTCTTAAGAAGAAATTACTTGATCGAATTAACTGAAATTCGAATGTATTACATTCAAAACTCATAGAAAATAAGATTATAGTAAAAAATTAAAAGAAATGAAATTTCAAAATTAATCACTTTTTAGTATTTATTCAGGAATTTTTGGATAAAGGTTTCCCAGAAATGTTTTCTTCAATCATTTGTAAATACAATATGGTATCTTAGTGCATAAGTTTATTATTATTCCTTCTAAAGTTACACAGTGGGGCCAATGATTGATCGATGGTGCATTACAATTATTTTCTTTTATAATTTATGCAATTCATACACTTCTAACTTTTATATACTCAAATTCAATCTTCATATATTAACAAAATTTTAGAACGTTCCGTCATCTTACCTTACGAGCACTATTCTGTTAATGTTCACTCTCTGTTACCCCTTTACCACTTTCCCTTTTCGAGATTAGCATAAATCTTAGATTAATTTCATTTCGTGATTAGCATAAAATATTCAGTGACACATAAACCGCATTAATTTAATTTAGTGTATGTAGAGTACATAAACAATTTATGCAAAGACGAAACTACTCGCGCATAAAAAAACTGTAACAGAATATTAAGTGGAAACAGAAAAAAATGACACTCACATAATGTAAGAAATATAGGCCATCGCTAAGAATGGGATCAGGACAACGAAAGTGAACGAGAAAAATAAACACCAACCCTTTTCCAGGAGCCAGACAAGAAAAACGGGACAACATTTTGTAAGTCGTTTAGAAAACTTATTCACGCCCTTAAAGAAAACACGAACAGCCAAGGATGGATGGATTGCTGGGGATGCATTGCTCCGCAACGGAATTCTAATCCAAATTAAAATGCCAACTCAAAAGTAAAACAAATTGCAGTGACATGAATAATTTGCATAAATCCAGGATGAAAGAACGTGAGAGCATTATTAGATGGTTCGATTCAGATTTCAAACAAAATAACGGACATTTTTCAAACAGGAATTTCAAACAAATCTACATTTAGTTGGGCGGCAGATAAGATTCCATCTCTCTAGATATAAGGCTTACAGCTCATTAATCATTATTGATAGTGTTGTTACCACGTGCTTCCTTCCTCAGCATTGTCCGGTTCGTTAACAAAAGATTTCCAGCTACTTTCTTCTTGTTTCACTTACCAAAAAATCTAGGCGCCAAAATCAATGTCCTGTTTGTTCGTTTTTAGTCTTTGCAGCAAATGACGTCAACATGTCTAGTTTGCTATTGTCTTCGTTTAAAGGAACGCACCGATGGATGCGTACGTTCCATAAGATTGCATCAGCATGAGCATGAACATCAGTTAAGAATGTGATTAAAAACATCTGCCATTTGGGTAAAAGCAGCAATTTTTCTTCGATTTGTTGGAAACATTTTTGGTTACGTTCTTTGTAGTCCTTTGCAAACATTGACAATAGATGCAAAATATTTTTCAATATTTCATCTTTTGTTTGGAAGAGTGGGGTGGCACGTACACTAGGGCGTACCTCAAAAAAAAAGTTCGCCGTACACCTTCGAATATGAAGTATTATTGAAAGGTAGTTTCAAAAAAAAAATTTTTATTTTTTTATGCCGAACGTAGGGGTCGCGCTTTTACATTTTTCTATATAACTTGTATTTATAAACGGATTTTAAAGTGTGATACATCGATGTTTTTGTCTCGACGAGGCCGATTTTTTTGTCTTTGAAGTCATTGAGCTCAAGCACCCCCTTCTGGTACTTACCCATCATTTCTCAGTTGCTACTACCCTAATGTACCACTCTAATAATCGAAAATTAAAGCTCGCATAAAATCATGAATCATGTTTGAGCTCAATGACTTCAAAGACAAAAAAATCGGACAAAAACATCGATGTATCACACTTTAAAATCCGTTTATAAATGCAGAAGTTATATAGAAAAATGTAAAAGCGCGACCCCTACGTTCGGCATAAAAAAATAAAAAAAATTTTTTTGAAACTACCTTTCAATAATACTTCATATTCGAAGGTGTACGGCGAACTTTTTTTTTTTACTTGTAACCTGGTACGCTCTAACGTACACACACCTATTTAAAAGGCAAACGAATCGTCATGTATGTAAATATGTATGTGGTATGTGTGGACATTCTCAATTCCAATAATCATCTTCTTATTTACAATTATACACAAAGGGATCGTGAAACGTAGACAAAGTATACGTAAATAGTAAGCTATCAAGGGAGGAATTTATATATTTTATAGATTTTATTTATTTAATTCCAATTTCAGTCTATGAAATAAATCCTTACAACTTCAAACTAAAACAAGTAAGGAAAGTCTAAAGTCGGGCGGGGCCGACTCTATGATACACTTCACTTTCTATCCGAAAAAAATTCAATTCGGTGAAAAAGTGAATACGTCAAGAATTTTTGTATCCTGTAAATGTATGTGTTTGACAAAAAATGTTAAATCGGAAAGGACATTTGTATGGGGGTATATTGAAACCTGGAACGACATGACCCGCTTTCACCATGGATGTTTATTGATGAAATATAATATGTAAAGTTTGGCCAAAATCGGTTTAACATTCGGGATCAACACTTGTATGAGGGCTATATCTAAATCTGAACCGATCTTACCCACTTTCACCATAGGTGTTTTAAGTTAGATTATAAGATGTTGTGCCAATTTTAAAGAAAAACGGTTACAATATGTGGATTTTAGAGCGGAAAAGTGAAATAGGGAGCGACATTTGTATGGGGGCTATATCTAAATCTGAACCGATTTGCCTCAAATTAAATAGCGTTCGTCCTTGATCCACAAAACTTAGTTGTGCCAATTTTTGTTAAGATCGGACTATAATTGCGACCTGTAATTTGATTACAACAATAGATGGACAGACGGACAGACAGACATTGCTAAATCGACTCAGAAAGTGATTCTAAGCCGATCTGTATAATAAACGATGAATCTAACTCGTTTCCTTTTGGGTGTTACAAACAAATGCACAAAGACATAATACTCTCGTGGAGTGTATAAATATATTAAATCTGTGGTATTTATAAAGTTAGTTAAAAAATCTAATTAAAATGGAATTCTATTAAAGTCCGAATAATTTGTTCTGTGTTGGTTTACGTGGCCGCTCTCACGGGAGCATCAACTAGTTCCTAAACTACATTGGAAGTAAGCTTTTCATATTTCCCAATTTTGTTCGAGCGCACAGCAAATAGCAAACAAAAACAAGAAAATAAAAATTAATGTTATTCTACCTATGTTCTATTAAAGTCGGTAGTTAAAATTTTAAATGGCCTACCCTTTATAAATAAATCATTGTGACGCAATATCCTACATTTAATATGAAAACTAAGTTCAACAGTGAAAAGCAATCAGCGAAGCCAGACATGCATCCTTAAAAATTAAGTTCTGTTGAATGTAAACCAGATTTGTTTGAACAGAGTAGCGACCACAAAATTCTGAAAGGGCATGTTGAGTAGATCATTTTTGTGGAATAAATTTATACTCTGGTTGGTTTCTTTTTACTGCGGGTCAAAGTCATAATTTTTTGGAGCATTATACTAAGCGAAAAAAGTGCTGAAAGCTAATGTCTGAGAAAATTCTTATTGTCAGAACTATATTGTGGAATTTTATGAGGATCATTTTTGTGGAAGATCTTAACCCTCTATCACCTCCCTTTATGAGTCTATTTGACTTTCTTGAGAAAATCAAAAAAGTCCTTTCAAAAGGATTAAAATGTTCTGCGAATTTCAGTGGGGATCACCGAAGACACAAAAGTTGTAAATAAAGTTCTTCACGCTTAAATTGCACAATTACATGCCAACTTATACAACAAAATTAATAGGGTTCAAATTATTCCATGTTTTTGGAAGAACGATATTTTTCGACAAAAATTTGGGTATTGCAGAAGAGAACGGTAAATAAAAAATATTAATTTTGGCAACATTTTCATTTTCGCGGAATTATGGCTAAAATTATTTGTACTCGTGATATTTTTGTTTTGTAATTTTTTCGCGATCTATCCAACGGATCCGGCTGATGGACAGAGTTAAAATTGTGTTTATAATACCTATAAATAATCGAGCTAGACCCAGAGCCACTAGCCGAGTCGATTTAACGATGTCTGTCTGTCTATATGTCTGTTCGTCTGCTGTCCATTTACAGATTGTTCAAAAAATACAGGTCGCAATAGTTTTCCAATTGTCATGGAATTTGTCTAAATTATTCTACTGAATTTTGTGGTAATCGGCTCAGATTTAGATATAGCCCCCATACAAATATCGCACCCGATTTGACATTTTCCTCTCTAGAAACGACTTATTGTACCCGATTTCCTTTAAATTTGACACAACATCTTATAATCCAACTAGAAACACCTATGCAGAAATTCGGTAAGATCGGTTCAGATTTAGATAAAGCCCCCATACAAATGTCGCTCACGATTTGACATTTTCCGCTCTAGAAACGACATATTGTTCCCGATTTCTTTAAATTTGACACAACATCTTATAAACCAACTAGAAACACATATGCAGAAATTAGGTAAGATCGGTTCAGATTTAGATATAGCCCCCATACAAATGTCGCTGCCGATTTGACTTTTGCCGCTTTAGAAACCACATATTGTACTCGATTTTCTTTAAATTTGGTACAACAGCTTATAATCCAAGTAAAAAAACCTATGGTGAAAGTGGGTAAGATCGGTTCAGATTTAGATATAGCCCAAATACAAATGTTGCTCCCAAATGTTTAACCGATTTTGGCCAAACTATACATATTATATTTCACCTATTTCGTTCCAGATTTCAATATACCCCCATACAAATGTCCTTTCCGATTTAACATTTTTTGTCAAACACATACATTTACAGGATACAAAAATCCTTCCCTTTTTCACCGATTTAAATTGTATTCGGGTAGAAAGTGGAGTCGGCCCCGCCCGACTTTAGCCTTTCCTTACTTTTTTTAAAGCGCTTATTTAAAATATGGCGCTTTTTTGGGTAGTCAAAAAGAGCCAAATATGGTGCGAAAAGAGCCAAATTGGCAACACTGTTTGAAATAAGGAAAGCGTACGCATATCTATTTAGTTTTCCTTTTCGTAAGGAAATTTTACCTAAACTGGAGTAAAATTGCTAAACTAAGTTGGAGTATGGATTTTATTCAGATTTAAGAATGTAATTTTTCTGAGTTTAGTCACATTGAAGTGTGGCATTGAAAATACTACAAATTAAACCATTTTGCAGTTTGCACAGCGCCTTATATGTACATAAAAGTGAAATACATTAACACAGCGGCTATATCACCTTCATTTTTCTGACCACTACTGCATTTCATTAAAAATTTAATTAACAATTATTTGTATCCTTAATGTTTTCATTTTATTTATCAAAAAGAGAAGCCAAAACATATTTCCACAGCATATATCTAAAATGTTTTTCAATTCATATTTCCCTTTCCGTGAGTTTTTTAATCAGAAAGACAAACGTGTTTTTTATTTTCAATAAATAGCTGTTTGTGCAACTCTATTAATCTACAACAAATTATCCTGTCAGCCCTTCCAAATCGAGTAAACAACAATTAGTTACAGGCAGCTGTCGCTGAGACACGTGTTTTTGACTTGAGCCTCCCTTCCAAAAATAATAATAATAAAAAAATACACCTGGACGCCCACCAAAAGCGAAATACCGCTACAACAAATTATCACATATCAATTGAAGGAAGGCAGTCAGGCTTCCGTGCACCTTTCACCCTTTCTCACACACACAGGGAAAACAAATACAAAATCTAATCAAAAGTAATCATTACGCAATGTGGAACAAAAATCAAATTACATTCAAAACTAACGGAGAATTTATTCGAACGAGTCGGCACCCTTATCGAACAAGGACACGAGAAAGGATTGTAACTAAATCCTTTTTTTTTTTTGGAGTGTTGCCTGAGTGAAAGGACGACGACGCATGATGAAATGCCATAGCGCTCTGAATGAGCAATCAACGGTATTTGTTGCTAATATCGATCTATTATTTATGTATGAAATCTAAAACTATTTCGATCAGTTCAGACAATCAACAGCAGAATTCGAGATTTTTTGGCTGCTCCTTTCTTTTATGCGTTATGGCAGCAAGCAAGACACAAAATTTAGGGCGTGTTGAATTACAATTTTTCATAAATAATAAGCATAACGGGGACGTATTTCCCTTTTTTTCTTCTCTTTGGAAAATGAAAATTTTCATTTTCGTCTTCTCTTTTGTTTTGGTGGATCAGTCTTAAGGCCTTCTGAGGATAACTGTCAATAAGGGAAATTTTATTAGCAAAAATAAAGGACAATGCGAGTATATAACTTTGGTGAACATAATAAATAACTGTAAAGCATGACATAAAATCTGAAATGTATTGCGTCGGAATGTAGCCAGCCAGGCAATAATTATTAAAAGGTGCTGCTGCTGTTGCTGTTATCTTATCCGAAGAGAGGGCATCGCAATAGAAAGCAGGGGGATGTTATTGTGTTGCATGCCACAGGCATTGCAGATGCAAGCATAGGCTATTGTAATTGGGCACCCACCAAACGGTGCCAGAAGACACGAAGTGCAGTCAGTCAACCCAAGGTGCACGCTGAACAATGGACGGTGCGGAGCGGTGCTATCAAATGTAAGATTGCCCATTGTCTTGGAGTGTGGCGTAGAAAGTCTTTTGAAAAGCGGGGCATACGGTTCCCCAGATGGACTCATCAAGATTTAGGCTTTGTAAGAACTCTGTTCAAAGATAATATCGTCAGACATACGGCAGAATTTCGGAGAGTTTAAGTTTTCCTGCTGAAGAATGAGAACAAATTTTGGATTTCAAATGGAGATATTTATTGCCAGAAACGGGAGATTCATTTAATAACAGTATGCAACAATATAGAAAAAATTGGGACAAAAAATCAAAATTAAAAATATTTCTCGATATTGGATTTTCTTCACTTGCCACCCCTGGTTTTTCCATAAGAAAAAACAATTTGTTTTCCATTTTTAATGGGATTTTTCAAATCAGCAAAAACGCTATTTAAAAGAAATTATAAGAACATACATTTTATACATTTCTTTGTCTACGAAGTGAATTAAATATTCTGAATATTTTTGTATACACTCCACGAGAGTATTATGTCTTTGTGCATTTGTTTGTAACACCCAAAAGGAAGCGATATAGACCCATTGTTAAGTATACCTATCGACATAGAATCACTTTTTGAATCGTTTTAGCAATGACCGTTTGTCCATCTATTGTTGTAATCAAATTACAGGTCGCAATTATAGCCCGATCTTATCAAAAATTGGCACAAGTAAGTTTTGTGGATCAAGGACGAAAGCTATTTAATTTGAGGCATATCGGTTCAGATTAAGATATAGCTCCCATACAAAAGTCGCTCCCGATTTGACATTTTCCGCTCTAGAAACCACATATTGAACCCGATATTCTTTAAATTTGGCAAAACATCTTATAATACAACTATAAACATTTATGCGGAAAGTGGGTAAGGTCGGTTCAGATTTATATATAGCCCCCATACAAAAGTCGCTCCCGATTTGACATTTTCCGCTCTAGAAACCGCATATTGAAACCGATATTCTTTAAAATTGGCACAATATTTTATAATCCAACTAAAAACACCTATGGTGAAAGTGGGTAAGGTAAGATCGGTTCAGATTTAGATATAGCCTCAATACAAATGCTCCCAAATGTTTAAACGATTTTGGCCAAACTATACATGTTATATTTCACCTATTTCGTCCCAGGTTTCAATATACCCCCATAGAAATGTCCATTCCGATTTAACATACATTTACAGGATACAAAAATCCTTCCCGTTTTCACTTTATTACCGAATTAAAATGGTATTCGGATAGAAAGTGGAGTGTATCATAGCCGACTTTAGCCTTTCCTTACTTGTTTTAATTTGCGCTAGTTTCTTCTTTAGAATTATTAAGAATAAAAACAATAATATTTTCACTTCTTTAATAGATTTTCTCAATTTTCTAGCTACTATTCCTAGACAACTGGGAGTGAAATTATTAACATTGTTATTCATCGCAGTAAGTGTGAATAAGTGATCAAACTTACAACAATTTCGACGAAAATTAGAATTTTTTTAGAATTTTTTATAAAATAATATAAATATAGTTTTCGTGCTTATGATACTAAATATTGTATTTAAATTTAAATTTTATATACAAAATTGTATAGACAACATGGATGTAAGCTCGAGAAATTGGATTTTTTCCAGTTTGACATTGAATGAACCATTTATTAATTAAATGTGTCTTAGACGCAAATTAGATTTTTACACTCAGAAAAATAGCATTCTTAAATCTGAGTAAAATCCATACAATTTTACTGCAGTTAAATAAAAATTTCCTTAAAAGAAGGAAAATTAACTAATTTTTTCTTTCGAAGTCATAGCAAATAGTTAATTTACTAGAAATAGGGTAGTAAATTTACTTACAAACATTTCATTGGATCTAATTAAAAGTTGAGTAATTTCATACTTTGGTGGAAGAACATTTCCAAGGTTTTAAGTAAGGAAAAAATTAAGAAATTTTTTGTATGGAAAAATTCCATTTAGGAAAATTTAACTAAAAATGTGTTGTTTTCCTAAAATTTAATTAATGTGTTTACTGAAGTGTATGCCGAGTTCTTCAAACATTTAAGTATTATTGAACTTATAAAAATCACATCAAATTGTTTAGAAAATTCTTGAATATGAATCTAAGAAGCAATTCTCTTTAGTTTGCAGAGACTTATTTCTTAAATACTTCAAGTATTATTCTAAACAACGACTGCAATCATGGAGTAATAGCTCAACTCTTTATCGCAGAGGTATTATGAAACTTTTGAGAAATATTTCATGTTGTCTTTTTTTGTATTAGTTTTGCATACTCTGAAGCAAAACCATTTGTTTGAATTATTTTAGTTAAATTGAACTCACTTTTTTCCTTGTATCAAGTAAAAATTTCCTCAGTAAGTAAAAATGTACTTGTTTTGACGAAAGAATCAGCAAAATTGTCCTCAGTTTAGGTAAAGGTTTACTTGATTTGAGTAAAAAAATACTTCGTTTTAGGAAAATTTCAGCAAACTTGGTTTGAGTAAACATTTACTTGGTTTTAGGAAAATTTTGCTTAAATTTAGTTAAAATTTGAGGAAAAAGCTACTTAGTATTAGGATAATCTCAGCAAAAATTTACTTAGATTAGTAAAAATGTACTTGGTTTGCAATTTTCCTCAGTCTGAGTAAATACTTAATTGGTTTGAGGAAGATTGTACTAGAATCAATTTCAAAGCATGTACTACTTTCAAGGAAATATTTGAACTTGATAAGAATAAATATTCAATTTTCCTAAATTTTAGTTCATTTTAACTTTTTCATTTTAACTCAGTAAAATGTTGGAAAAAAACTAAAAGATTTTTTCTATTTTTTATAAAGTTTTTGAAGACTGTTCCTAAACTGCTGAGTCCATTATAATTACGTTTAATTGAACGTATAAGTGATCGGATCACTTATACTTCCACATGAAAATTATTTTAGTAAAATAATTAGTTAAAAACAAGTAAGGAAAGGCTAAAGTCGGGCGGGGCCGACTCTATGATGCACTCCACTTTCTATTCGAATACAATTCAATTCAGTGAAAAAGTGTAAACGACAAGGTTTTTTTTTGTATCCTGTAATTGTATGTGTTTGACAAAAATGTTAAATCGGAAAGGACATTTGTATGAGGATATATTGAATCCTGGAACGGTGAATTATAAAATGTATAGTTTGGCCAATATCGGTTAAACTTTCACCATAGTTTTGTTTAGTTGGATAAGATGTTGTGCCAAATTTAAAGGAAATGGGTTCTAGAGCGGAAAGTGTCAAATCGGGGGCGTCGTTTGTTTGGGGGCTATATCTAAATCTGAACCGATCTTACCCAATTTCAGCATAGGTGTTTCTGGTAAGATTATAAGATGTTGTGCCAAATTTAAAGAAAATCGAGTACAATATGTGGTTTCTAGAGCGGAAAATGTCAAATCGGGAGCGTCATTTGTATGGGGGCTATATCTAAATCTGAACCGATCTTACCCAATTTCAGCATAGGTGTTTCTAGTTAGATTATAAGATGTTGTGCCAAATTTAAAGAAAATCGGGTACAATATGTGGGTTCTAGAGCGGAAAGTGTCAAATCGGGGGCGTCGTTTTATGGGGGCTATATCTAAATCTGAACCGATCTTACCCAATTTCAGCATAGGTGTTTCTAGTTAGATTATAAGATGTTGTGCCAAATTTAAAGAAAATCGGGTACAATATGTGGTTTCTAGAGCGGAAAATGCCAAATCGGGAGCGTCATTTGTATGGGGGCTATATCTAAATCTGAACCGATCTTACCCAATTTCTACAGAGGTGTTTCTAGTTGGATTATAGGATGTTGTGCTAAATTTAAAGAAACTCAAGGGCAATATGTGGTTTCTAGAGTGGTTTCTGAACCGATTTGACCTATTTTCACCATAGATGTTCCTAGTTTAAATATAAGATGTTTGGCCAAATCTGAAGACAAACTGATACAATATGTGGTTTCTAGAGTGGCAAAAGTCAAATCGGGAGCGAAATTTTTATGGGAGCTATATATAAATCTGAACCGATCTATCACATTTTTACCACAGATGTTTCTAGTTGAAATGTAAGATGTTTTGCCAAATTTAAAGAATATCGGGTTCAATATGTGGTATCTAGAGTGAAAAGAGTCAAATCGGAAGTGAAAATCGTATGAGAGCTATATCTAAATCTGAACCGATTTTCTTCAAATTAAAAAACGAAAAAACTTCATTTTACAAAGCTTCATTTAGTTATGACTACAATTGCGACCTGTATCGTGATTACAAGAATAGATGGACAGACGGACGGACATTGCTAATTCGACTCAAAAAGTGATTCTAAGTCTATCGGTATAATTAACAATGGGTCTATCTCGTTTCCTTTTGGGTGTTACAAACAAATGCACAAAGACATAATACTCTCGTGGAGTGTATAAATATATTGAGTATATTTTATGAATGAAAAAAGTATTTTTTTAGCTTTTTCAACACCAACTCGAATTCTGATTTAACTGTTCGATCGCCTTCCAAAAATTTAAATTCCTAATGATGCAAGTGAAAGTGCTATTAAATCCTTCGAGAGAAACGTAGCCGAAATCTACGCGATCAAAAAAGTCTTTCTGTTGCACTGGGAGCGCCCAAGAAGAAGCTTATCGTTCTCCGTGAGTTTTGTTGTGAAGCGACGTTCATAAGTAAGAAAACTGTAAAGGTTCTTTAACAAATATAATTTTAAAGTTAAATGAATGAATCTCCTGCTTCTTCCTTTAGGGATGTTTGTGCAACCAGTCGAATTTAAAATTATTCCGTCTTCGGAATAATTCTCCGTCTTCTTAGCATCCTCGCTATAACTCAATTGAAATTCAAAGCACGTACATTTAAAAAACCGTTGACACGACAACCAAAACAATCAATCATAAATCAGATCATTCGGTTAATTTACATTTAACCCCTTGGAAAGGTTCCCACAACAACAAAGTGTGAGAAAAATCCGCAGAAAACTTGAAAATGGAGTCCGAAGGAAACCCTTAGATGACTTTGAAGTCATAACGATGAGGACAGGAGGGAGTATGCAGAGAACAAAATCTATTGGTTTCAAGGTGGTCTCCTCCAAGACAATCGCTGAGAAGTTTCCGAAAATCTTAAGCAACGTGTAAACATTTTCATTGTGAAGATTGTTATTTGCAAAAAAGAGGACGAAATTGAAACATCAATGAAAATCTTCAATGTATGGAAGGGAAAAGTCAATTGAGTTGTAACATGACAATGACCCGGCATGATTTTTGCTTTTGTCATTCATTGACAAAACCTGCAATGATTTTGTGTTTAAAGATGCCATTGAGACGAAGGGAACCACACCGAACTGTTGTGACATTTCAATCAATTCATGAAACGAGACGAAAAGAAACTCATTTCTAGAAATAGCCACAGAGAACCCATTCATGTTAATATTCTCTGTTTTTTGAAAATTCAGTCATTAAGACATTCCACGCTGCAGGCCGGTATTGTGATCCAGAAAACCATAAGTTTTAATAACATTTGGCTTTGACAAACGGCGGGATAGATTTTTTGCATTTCATCTGGCACGGCCAGTGCCCTCTTTGCAGAACACACGCACACACACTCGCTCAGTTCTCCAAGGTGTTAAGAGGAATAGCGAAACAAAGGACGAATTCTGATGGCATGGTGTGACATTCATATTTTTTCTTTTTGTTTCTTTCGCTGAATGGACTGTGCACACACAAGCACACTGGGACGCTACCATATGGATTATCCTGCTTAGTTATTGTTGAAAGCAAAACCTTTTCAAGTGCTTTAACCTGTTATTATTTCAGTTTTTTTTTCGAAAATGAGTCTTGTTAAAAATAATTGAGTCGTCAGGAATATTTTGGAATGTTGTACTTGTGCTGGCAGGCAGTTCATTGTCCAGTGTATTTTGCATTTCAAGGACCTTTAACCTCTAATTACTGCCGCAAATGCTGAGCACAAGCGTTCGCCTTGTAACCGGAAAATGTTTGCCTGAAAAATGTATGTACATGCATTATAATGATGACTTAATTTAAAACCGGTGTATCTCGATTTTCATTTCTGTACAAGAGAATAGCAAAATTAATAAATTCTGAAAAACTATAGAAATAAATATAAATGTTAATGTATTTTAATGAAAATATTCAACACGTGTGGTATATTTAAGAATAGTCTACCAAAATGTGTAAAGAAAACTATTTTTATATTTAGCCAAAAAAGCAATACCAAGCAGTACGATTTTTGACCTCGATAGCTTGGTTTGTTTGTGTATGGATTCTTTTCTTAAAAATTTTACATACGTATCTTTGGAAAAAATTAGAAATTTTTTACGAGTTATGACTCAGTGTGATTTTTTTTCAAGAAGGTGTGTTCATTCAATCGCATGTAGGGTTTGGGGTTTTGGAATTCCCGAATCGTTTTCCCCGGGAAAAAAGTTTTAATTTCCCGGGAAGACGGGAAATATTAAAAAATATTTTATTGATTATTTTGAACACTAATTTAGTTTCACTATATAATTGGGAAACATTACTGACAATAATAGTGAGCATTTGTTTATATTATATTACTACAAACAATACTTCTTAAATTCGCTCACTTTTTATGAGGATATTTGCATGATCTTTATTGTGAAACAAAAATATCATACTCCTCGTGCTATCTGGTTATCTTTAAATTTCTTGTTTTCTCATCGACGCACAGTGGCGCCATTTGAGTTTTTTCGTTGCAAAAATCATATCTTTTGAACCGAATAAGATAATTGAACAGTTTAAACAGCATATGATAGATAACCGTTCAGCCTATGAAATGAGCGTTTGGAAAGGGTGCTACGCTCTGTAGGGGCCTAATTATGGGTTATCAAAGTTAAAATTAGTAGAAAAATCAATTTTATGGTAACTAAAAAAATTATTTTTACATTTTTAGATTGTTTTTATTTTTTTCTTTAGGGTTTTATGTTTTAAATTATTACCCAACAAATTTAAAAAAATATATTTTTGTTTTAAATAGTGATTTACCAGGAGAAACACAAAGCAAACATTTAATTTTTTTTATCATTATACATTTAATAAATACATCAATCAATACAAACAAAAAATAAGGCGATTCGTTACCTATTTTTCGTGATATTACACCTGAAATCGCAACAAATTCACTAAAAATTGTGTGTTTTTTTGAAAACCGAAAGTCGGTCAACTTTGAACGGCTATATCTTCTAAACTAAAAATGTGATATTATTAAGAGTGGCAGATTTGAAATCGTTGAAAAGTTTCCTATAACATGGGTTTATTCAAAACTTCGTCGGCGCTCATAAAAATTTTGATTTTTGCAACCTCGTTTGCTCTACGGGCGCTACTGTGCGACGATATAAGAGGTGAAAATCTTCTCCTATTTGAAATCAGTAAGAAATGGTCTAAAAATAGGGAAACTATTAAAATTGTTCACTTGGAAACTTTCAAGAGAAATATAATATGAATACAAATATACGCTACGGTATACTAAAACGGCCCTTTGTAAGAACTACTGGCTGGACTATTTCATTGTTTTTATTTTTTAATTTCTTTAATTAATATTATATTTTTATATTTCTATTGCTTTTAAAGTTTAGAATATTTCCTCCATGTTTCTGTGAAATATTTTTCACTCTAGACGAATGAATCTTCGAAATTAAAGACGTCAGAACATTCTTTGTTTCCATAAACATTTTTTTAATTTTGAATCTAGTGTTGATTTAAATGTCCAATATTATGTCTCCTTCAATGTTGGTGATTTGATTAGAGTAAAATATTTGTAAAATGACAAATAATTTCTAAAATATTTTGACGAAAAAACACGTTTTTAATTTGTAATATGCCAGTATTTTAACCCACTAATTATTGACTTTATTTTCAGTTTTTTCGTAATAACTACTACAATAATAAAAATATTTATTTTAGGTTAGTTTATTTTTTTGTTTTGTTCTTCTCGATCACTTGTGCCATATAGTTTAAAAATCAGGAATTCCATTTATATTGAATATTATGAAAAAGTACGAAAATCCGCGTTGAAATAGTGTACACGGTCTTGTACGGTGGACGTTAATGGGTTAAAAAGCATAAGTTGATATTTTACCCGTATTGGACCTACATAAAATAAATTAAAAATTTAAATTTTTCATTCCCGTTTTCCCGGGAAATGGAAAAAGTCCGGTAAACCCCAAACCCTAATCACAATTAATTCCTGAAATCCTTGACCAATTTTAATGTAATATTCCTCGTTTGAAGGTAATTGTACTTACTTTTGAAGTATTTGAGTGGTATGTTATCACCACTTTAAATTTTTCAAAGTTCTTACAATTTTATTTCTTATATTTTGATTTTCGAAATTAATACATTAATTATTTTTTGAAAATTTAAAGCAGTGTTCTGAGGTATTTTTTTGCGAATGTGTGAATTTGGAAGTGGTGAAATGATGGATTCTATTTTTTACGATTTTTTTAAATGTTTTTTTGCAAAATCAGTCAAAATTTCAGTGGAAAATGTTCAAAATGATAATTTTTTCATTAGTTTTTTTACACAAGGTATAAAAACAATGAAAACACAAAATAAAGTAATTTTGGGGAAAACTTATTTTTTACTTTTCTGAAAAGAAATTGAAAGAAAATATTTTCTTCCATCAACTATATTTTATTATTCTTTATTGTTTTCGTTACCATCTGTCAATAAACTAATGAAGAAATAGTCACTCGATGATTTTTCACTGACATTTTGGTTAATTTTGCAAAAATATTTTTGAAGATTATTCGTAAAAAATAGAACCCATTGTGTGATTGTGGATAATAAAGTTAACGACGGTCTCAATTTTAGAAAACATAAATGTCACTGGATCTTTTTTATATGCTTATCAAGTTGCTCACGTTGACGGGATACTGAGTTTACCAAGGCGTAACTTTTGGACTCCACATTAGATTTTAAAGTGTTAGACTTCTACATAATATTTTCGGTGGACATTAAATTTAAAAAAGTTTTCCTGAAAAATGTATATTATCAAACAGTAAACTGTAAGACACAGCGAAAAAATTGATTTAATAATCATGTTAAAGATATTATAAAAACGTTGTAAAAACATTCGATACACCCTCAAATTGAGAAATTCCCTGCTAAATCAACGATAATATTTCGAAGATTTCAGATTTGGATAGAAATTTATGAAAGTGTTTGGTATTGCAATATATTAAGTTGACGAAACTATTTTTAAACAAGTAAAAAATGCGTTAAGTTCGAACGGGCCGAACTTTATACACCCTCCACCATGGATTGCATTCCACAGAGGCTTTCAAATTTCATAGAAGTTCAGAAAGTAAATATAAGACAGCAATCTTCAAAAAAGCTTAAATACAGTAAATATTGCGGGTGCCTTTTCAGCTACAGCCGTTTGGTTGCTTGTATTCCCATCCTATTTTGATTCTAAAATTACAAATTTTGAAGATCCTTTATCTATCACGTACACAGTGCAAGATAACCTAACATCATTTTTGGCGTACAAGTAAAAAGTATGAATTTGGTTAGTTTCTCGTTAGTTTGCGAGTACATGTGGTCAGATGAATGTATGCACCGAATTCCATCATTCTATATGCGGCCATTTGGTTGGTACCATTTATGTCCCCCTTTTTACCATTACCCACTTAACTTATTTTTCGTGTCTACGCAATTAGAGGGATGTACACTAGGGCGTACCTCAAAAAAAAAGTTCGCCGTACACCTTCGAATATGAAGTATTATTGAAAGGTAGTTTCAAAAAAAAATTTTTATTTTTTTATGCCGAACGTAGGGGTCGCGCTTTTACATTTTTCTATATAACTTGTATTTATAAACGGATTTTAAAGTGTGATACATCGATGTTTTTGTCTCGACGAGGCCGATTTTTTTGTCTTTGAAGTCATTGAGCTCAAGCACCCCCTTCTGGTACTTACCCATCATTTCTCAGTTGCTACTACCCTAATGTACCACTCTAATAATCGAAAATTAAAGCTCGCATAAAATCATGAATCATGTTTGAGCTCAATGACTTCAAAGACAAAAAAATCGGACAAAAACATCGATGTATCACACTTTAAAATCCGTTTATAAATGCAGAAGTTATATAGAAAAATGTAAAAGCGCGACCCCTACGTTCGGCATAAAAAAATAAAAAAAATTTTTTTGAAACTACCTTTCAATAATACTTCATATTCGAAGGTGTACGGCGAACTTTTTTTTTTTTACTTGTAACCTGGTACGCTCTAATGTACACATCAAATTTCATCATTCTACATATAGCTTTTTAATTGGTACCATTTTTATCCCTCTGTTCCCATTGTATCACTTGAAAGTACGAAATTGGAAAAAATCTTTTTATTTTGCGAGTCTATGCAGTCCGATGAATTTATACACCGAATTTCATGACTCTAGCTGCGGCCATATGGTTGGTACAATTTTGATCCCCTTTTTCCATTTTACCCCTTTAAAAGTACGAATTCCGAAAAATTCCTTTATCTTGCGTGTCTGCGCCATCAGATGAATGAATACTCCGATATTCTAGGTACAGCCGTTTGGTTGGTACCATTTTTCTCCCTGTACTGCCATTTTACCCCTTAAAAGTACGAATTTGGAAAAATATTTTTATATTATGTATCTACTCAATTAGAGGAATGTACAAACCGAATTTCATGATTCTAGCTCTTGTCGTTTGGCATGTAATATTTTTATCCCTTTTTGTCCCATTTCACCCCACTTGCACTTTTTTGCTATAAATGAAATGCGTATAACAAATATCAAACAAATATAAGCAGACATATTGGGTTCAAATACAAAGAGTAGGGGTATGTGTTTTGCAGTTCGACATGTTTCCGTCCCTATAATAATAAACCAAAATTTTTCAAAAAATAATTTTATTTATTTTTTATTCTAACAATTTTCCCTAAATCTCAACATTTCCACACAATAAAACATATAACTGTATATTTTTTTTAATTTTTAGTAAAATTCCAATTTTGTCCAATAAATCCGATCATGTCCGTCAACGCGTTAAATTAAAGGATGTTTTTCATAATAGCAAAAACGCTACTTAAACAAAAATTAAAAAATATATATTTTTTCTTCAATTGTCTGACGTCGACATCATAATTTAAAATGGACATTGTTGTCTTATTTGTATTTCTATTCTATGGGTTTCTCGTGCCAACAACAAACTCTTATTTCTCAAAAAAACAATGTTTACTCAAATTTTGGAGGACTGTTCCTAAACCACGTTTTAACACGAAAGAATCTGTAAATTTGAATTTTAAAAAACACTTTCAAAAATAAAGCCATAAAAATTGTTCCTGTTAATCTTTTTTCAATACTGTCATATTACAAATTAAAAACGAATGTTATTGTCAAAATATTTTACAAATTATTTCATTTATATATTTCATTTTACAAATATTTTACTCTACACCTTTTCAAGATTATATTCGGAACATACAAATTTATATTGAGAAATGTAAATTAATATTAGGGACATCTAAATTCATAATGTGTAATGTAAATTTATAATAGGAACATGTTAATTCATAATGAGATATATAAATCATAATTCATTGAGAACAATTAATTCATAATAGGAACATACCAATTCATAATGAAATATACAAGTTTGTAATCAGAAAATCCATATTCATAATCAGAAAATACGTTTTCATATTCAGAAAATTTGAATTCATAATGAGAAAATATAAAATCATATTGAGAAAATGTAAATTTATAATGAGAACATTGATAAAATATGTGTTTCTACGAAAATATCCATAGAAAAACGTACATAAAGGGTGATTTTTTAAGAGCTTGATAACTTTTTTTTTAAAAAAAACGCATAAAATTTGCAAAATCTCATCGGTTCTTTATTTGAAACGTTAGATTGGTCCATGACATTTACTTTTTGAAGATAATTTCATTTAAATGTTGACCGCGGCTGCGTCTTAGGTGGTCCATCCGCTTAGTCCAATTTTGGCATTTCCACGTTTTTGAGTAACAGAGACCCAATTGGTGCGAACGGCGACGAATCGAAAATTGGTGGTCATCATTAACACTGGCCGATACAGCTGCGATATTTTCTTCAGTTCGCACTCTACGTAAGCGTGTTGGTGGTTTAATGTCCAACAATGTAAATTTGGTGCGAAATTTAGTCACAATAGCCCGAATAGCCGCTTCAGTGGGTCGATTAAACTGACCATAAAATGGAAGCGCGCAATGAACTTTCTTAACAGAGCACGCATTTTGATAATAAAATTCAATAATTTGCAAGCGTTGTTCGTTTGTAAGACGATTCATGATGAAATGTCAAAGCATACTGAGCATCTTTCTCTTTGACACCATGTCTGAAATCCCACGTGATCTGTCAAATACTAATGCATGAAAATCCTAACCTCAAAAAAATCACTCTTTACATAGCTTCGATTATAAATTTTAGAGTTCCTGATTATGAATTTATATTTTATGAATATATATTCCTGAATAAGAATTTATTTGGATTTTCTCATTTTGTATTTATATATTTATATATGAATTTACATTTCACATTACGAATTTACAGTGCTGATTATGAATTATCATGCTCCTGTAATGAATTTACATTTCCTGTTATGAATTTACATCTCATCGAGAACTTACATATTCCGATTATAAATTACATTTTCTCATTATAAAATTGAAAAGTTGTAGACTAATCGTCAGAATTGGACATTTATATCGCAGGTAGAAGTGACTGACACCTACACTAGATTCAAAATTGAAAACGATTAAGGAAACAAATAACTCATATGACGGAGAATGTTATGACGCATTTAATTTAGAATATTCATTCGTCTGGAGACAAAAATATTTTATAGAAACAGGGGGGAATATTCTAAACTGTAAAAACAATAGAAACATAAAAAATTAATATTAATTTAATAAATTCATAAAAAATAAAAATATTGAAATAGTCCAGTCATTAATTCTTACAAAGGGCCATTTAAATATATCGTAGCCTATATTTATATTCCTATTAGATTTCTCTTGGAAGTTTCCAGGCGAACAATTTTTATTGTATTCCTATTTTTAGACCATTTCTTTCTGGCTACATATGTAAAGTAAATTGTTCTTGAAGAAGATATTCACCTCGATTCTTCTAGGAAATCAAGAAAATTTACATTATGTAAGCCATAGTATTGTCGGCATGATATTTTTATTTCACAATAAAGATCCTGCAAATAGCCTCACAGAAAGTTTTTATTTCCCTAGCTGGGTTTCGCATAAAATGGATATTTAACGAATTTAAAAAGTTTTGTTTGTAGTAATATAATATAAACAAATACTTATTATTGTCAGTAATGTAAATACATATATGAATTTGAAATACATCTAAAAATTCCAATTTATATAGTAACATTAAATTATTGATCAACATAATATATAAATTAGTTTTTTTAATATTTCCCGTATTCCCGGGAAATTGAAAAATTTTCCTGGGAATTCCCGTCCAAATTTTTCCGGGAATTCCCGGAAAAAACGATTCGGAAATTCCCGGACCCCAAACCCTAATTGCATATTACGAAAAATCGATTTTATTTATTTCAAAGAATGCTATAATAATACTAATTCAATCGATACTTCCCCCTTCACCAACTGGCAAAGTATTCCATCATATCCAATATTTTTTCAAAGAGTTTCAAATAATTAGCGGTTACACTGCGAGTCTTGTTGTTGGCATCGACCATATGGTACAACATGTGAATGCCACTTAACTGGAGCACAACTGAACATTCCAAATACACCTCTTAACTATCCAATACACCATGGAAACGGCAGACACACGATTCACTCTCTCCTCTCCCTCCTTTGTTTGGTGATATTTGGAGAACTCGACATGACAATACAAATTCATTCAATTATAGATCAGACCAGCACCATATGTTGTCAGTGCTAAGTGCATTGACAAGTCTGTCGGAGGAGTAGGAGGAGGTTTTCTTGTGTGTCCCACAAAGGAGTAGAGTAGATCGCATATGTGTTATACTTCTTGGTTCGGCTGGGAGAAGCAACAACATTAGAGTTTAGATGACGAAAGAAGCATATTCGTCCATGTTTTGCATATCATCTTCGAGAGATATTGATCATTCCAATGTGATGCATTCAATAATAACAGAACATAAATTGTCCTTAAGGTATACACGCGTCCAATATCCCAGAAATGAAGGAAAGGCACCGAAGCATGAAATAAGTTGGGCACGTAACTTTACACAAAACATACGGAGTAAAGTAAACTCATCGGTATCGGGAGGATAATCAAATTTGCCTTCGAGGAGGACACAGACAACATACATGTATGTGTAGCAAAAACAAGAATTCAAAGCCGAGGAAGGTATAAGAATTTAAAAATACTGGTGGAGGGATTCTTAAACATCTGTGTGGTAATGTCGAGGATATGAGATTGCAAGTAATTTCTCGTTAAGTCTTCATTCATTCTGTGGACTTCGTTGAGACTTCAATGGGGGGATATTAGAAGAAATAAATATATTTTTATAGAATGTCAATTCAAGGATATATGGGCTGTGTTTTAATCTGATTACGTTCATTCGAAAATTTTAAGTCTGGAACCATACTCTGAAACAATTATGGAGAAAAAAAGACTTTAGAATTTAATGTTATGTGGGCAATAACTAGGACCACTAAAGTAACTCGAGAGTGTCAATAGATAAAAGTAGAGATTATATTCACTTGGTAGGCATAAGTAATAATTGTTGGAGAATATATATGCAATTTAACACACAATAAATTGTTGCAAAAAATATATATATTTAGTATAGGCATTTTATATAAAAATAGTTGTACCCAAATATTAAAATCCTTATTTGCAAAATAAATATGTTTTCACGTACATAAGTAAAGGGTGATTTTTAAAAGCTATTGGAAAGTTTTTCAAAAAAAAAACACATAAAATTCACAAAAATGCATGAAATTTTTATTTGAATCGATAGTACGGTCCATATAATTTAATGTTTGAAGATTATTTCATGCAAATGTTGACCTTGACTGCGCCTCAAATGGTCCATCCGCTTAGTCCAATTTTGACATTTCCACGTTTTTGAGTAACAGAGACCCAATTGCTGCGAACGGCGACGAATCGATAATTGATGGTCATCATTAACACTAGACGATACAGCTGCGATATTTTCTTCAGTTCGTACTCTACGTAAGCGTGTTGGTGGTTTAATGTCCAACAATGTAAATTTGGTGCGAAATTTAGTCACAATAGCCTGAATAGCCGATTCAGTGGGTCGACCATAAAATGGAAGCGCGCGATGAACTTTCTTAACAGAGCACGCATTTTGATAATAAAATTCAATAATTTGCAAGCGTTGTTCGTTTGTAAGACGATTCATGGTTAAATTATAGACCAAACTGAACCAGTGTTGCCAAAAAGATAATAGCTAAAAAATCATCCTTTATAAAAAAAAATCGACAACGTTGGAACTACTACTTTTAGAGGATGCACTGAGCACTTTCATTCCTCTCAAAATTGGAAAAATTAAACAAAAAAATAATTTTATTAAAAATATATATATATATATATATATATATATATATATATAAAAATTAATAAATATTTACAGGTTTCTACACCTTTTCAATTTTATAATGAGAAAATGAAATATATAATCAGAATATGTAAATTCATAACAGGAACATATAAATTGAATTCGAGAATTGGAACATGTTAATTCATAATCAACACTCTAAACTCGCAATGAGAAATGTAAATTCATATTGAGAAATATAAATTCATAAGAACATACAAATTCATATATTATGTAGGCACTACTTTCCTCGAAATACTTTATCATTAATAACTTGTTGTAATATTTCCAAAATCTATTTAAGTATGGTTTGCTTTTTGGAAATAATTTTGTATGCCAATAAAATAAAATAGTTAGTCTTTTCATAAAACTTGAATTCGTAGCACGAAGTTCGGTAATATATTTACAATCGTAGCAATACCTACAATAAATACAAAATGAGAAAATCCAAATTGATATACAGTGGCCGACAAAAGTCAACATACGACCCACATTTTTGCGATTTAGCGAGTTCCAAAACATATTTGAAAAAAGTAATGATGCGGTTTTGTTTGAAATCGTGTTTTATTCATATAACAATAACAAAATGCATTACTTCAATATAAACACAAAAGATATTAACAGAATACGCAGAAAAAACCTTGACAAAAGTCTGCATACGGTTTGAGATGAGACATAAAAAATGCAATTTAACGTGACAAAATGATACTATTATATAATTTAATATTTTGTTGGTCCACCATGAGCAATCGTCTGGGCATTGATGCAACTAAGTTTTCCTATTCCGCAGGTGATATTTGTCGCCATTCCTCTTCCAGCTTGTTTTTAGCGTTTGGGCGCTAGTTATGTGATGTTTTCGGATCCTGCGTTGCAGAATCTCCCACACATGTTCAATAATATTCAGGTCGGGGCTATGTGGCGGCGAATAATGTTGTCTTGGAGCATGGTAAATCAGCCAATCTTTAAAAAATTGGGCTGTGTGCTTCGGATCGTTATCTTGTTGGAAAATCCAGCGCTCTCCGAGGTTTAAATTATCGACCGATGCCTTCCGATTTTGTTCCAATATGGATTTATATTGATAGCGATCCATGTTACCCTCAATAAACGCAAGATTTCCAACTCCAGACGCCGCGACGGCACCCTAAACCATTACGTTGCCACCACCATGATTTACAGTAGCAAGTAAATTCTTCGGATTCATTGCCGTATTCGCTTTTCTCCATACTTTGGCTCTCCCGTCACTTCCAAATATATTATACTTCGACTCGTCCGTAAATAAAACCCGCTTCCAGAAGTCTAATCCGTTGTCCAAGTGTTTCTGGGCGAAATCAAGGCGAAGCTTACGATTCTTTTCACTTATAAGAGGTTTTTTGCGTGGCGTTCTGCTTCGGAAACCATTATTATTCAGACTTCTTTGAATTGTTCTTGGATGTACAATTGTATCCGACCTTTCTGCGAGTTGTTTGGACAACATTGTAGCATTCACTTTCGGGTTTTCATTAACTTCTTTTAAAATAAAGCTTTCATCTCGTCGACTAAGTTTTTTTGGACGCCCACTTCTGGGCTTATTTTCAACAGTACCCGTATTTTCGAAGTTTTTGCATATAGTTTGGACAGTTGATTTACTTAAATTAACCATTTTAGCTATTTCGCCTAAAGATTTCCTTTCGTTTCTGCATTTTATTACTAAATTTCGAATATCAGTTGCAATTTCTTTACGAGAAGCCATTTTCGCGGACTAATGCTTCTTGAATTATATTTATTTAAAGAAGAGCAAGCACAAGACAAATGACAATACAAATTTCGTCAATTCTCCTATAAAGTACATTATAAAAAATGACGTAAAGCATGGGATGCTATGTCGTATGTAGACTTTTGTCAAGGTGTTTTTTGTTTATTTTGCCTATATCTTTTAAGTTTATATTGAAGTAAAGCATTTTGTTATTGTTATATGAATAAAAAACGATTTCAAATAAAACCGCATCATTACTTTTTTCAAATATTTTTTGGAACTCGCTAAAACGCAAAAATTGTTGACTTTTGTCGGCCACTGTATATACAGTGGTGGTCACGAATTTAGCACAGTCACCACATGTAACTTTATAAAGCAAATATTTCAACTTCAACTTTATGTTTTTTGACCGGTATTTTTTCTAAAATATTACGTACGATAAGATGACCATTTAACGTTGTTTTCGTTCGGTTCTTATGCTGCATTTTAGTTTTATGCAATTTAAAGTACAAATAATACGAAAAGTGATTGGACAGTAATTTAGCACAAATTTAAAAAACTTTGATCAAATCGGAATAAAACTGAACTAACCAATACATTTTATTAAAAACATAATATTTGGTTGGATAATCGCTATTTTGAGTAATAGCTGTACATCTTCTGGACATACTCTCCACTAGAGGCATAAAAGACTCCATTGGAGTAGCATATCAGGGATTTTGTGTTTAATTCAAGAAATCGGGCAAATTTTTGGGTTTTATTGCTATAATATGTTGTTAAAGTCCATTCCATAGATTCTCAATAGGATTGAGATCCGGTGACTGTGCTGCACCATTTTTATAAATCTATTTTGTTCAGCCTCAAACAGCTCTTCACCGGCGTTAAGTGTGTTTTGGTCGGTTGTCGTGTATAAAACGCCACTTAATTGGCATGTATTTATCTGAATATGTTATCATAGTATCACCAAATAGATTTTTGTAAATATACTGATCCATTAGTGCATCGATTTTGTGTATCGGACAAACACCGTATCCAAAAAACGCAGTATACATCATTAGATTTTCGCCAACAAGCTTTAACGTCTCAGATTTGTAGTTTGAGTTGTGCTGCATGTTTGGAGGGCACACTTCGTATTGTTTCCTATGTTCGACAAATGTTCGATTCGCCCATCCAGGCGATATTTTCCCAAAAATCTTGGATTTTTCTAAATGATCCTGAGCAGATTAAATTTGACACTGTAAGCCATATTTTGATACGTCTGGCTTATGTTGAACAATGCAGCCAAGTAAATTTTTTCCATTGGTTCTTCTTCTTATGGTTCATGAGGAAATGCTAATGTCAATTTTTGCCGAAAAATCTCTCTGAATCACAGTTGAGCTTTTAAATGGATCTGCTACGCAGGTTCTATAAATTAAAAAATCCGATGTATTACTTGTTTTTCTCGGCGGAGGACATTTTGCAATATTTTTGAAGCTCCCATAAGTGCCAATATTGCTTAGTATATTGCACACAATCTGTCTGAATCAATTTATAATGTTTGCAAAATCCCCAGCGGTACTTCCACTGTCGTTCAATTGCATAATAACCTGACGCTGCGCCTCAATGCACTATTTTCCCTTAGCAATATCTAATTATATTTTTTTTAAATAATAACTTCCATTTGACTAAAAATTACCCAAACATACCAATTAATTAATTTAAACGCAAAAATAAATAGAAAATAACAACTTTTATCAAATGTGCTAAATTTGTGTCCAGCCCAGATTACGAATTACTTGCAAAAACATGAGAGTACGAAGAAAAGGCACAAAAGAATTCGAAAAAAAATTATTGGGCTTACTGATCACACCATAAGCAACACTAAAAAACAAATATTTTGCGCAGAGTTCATTATCCGAACAAATTATTTGCTATTATAAACAACACATGTGAAGTGTGCTAAACTCGTGACCACCACTGTATATTCATAATCAGAAGCAGTAAAATTTATAATCGAAACTATGTATGTACTTTCTTCTATGGTTACTTTCATTGAAATATATATGTTTATCAATGTTCTCATTATAAATTTATATTTTCTCAATGTGATTTCACATTTTCTCATTATGAATTCATATTTTCTGATTACGAAATCATATTATGATTTCATTTCAGTCATTTTTGATTATGAATTTGGATTCTCTGATCACGAACTTGTATTTCTTATTATGAATTGACATGTATTATGAATTAATAGATCTCAATATAAATTAACAATTCTCATTATCATTTTATATTTCTCATTATGAATTAACATGTTCCTATTATATTAGGACACCTTTTATTTGCAAAATTTCTATAATTTTGAATGCATTTATAATTTTTGTCGTGTATTACTCTACCATTCCATGTGAATCTTTAATTCCGAAGTTATTGGTTGATTATTTAAATAAGCCATTTAGACCAATATTAAGTCTTAAAATAAAAATAATTTTATTTTGTTTCACACAACGTTTCGTCAATTTCTCGTTGAGATCTTAGGTGTTTCGTATGAATATTTATATTAATATTGATTTTATCGTTATATTTAAACATTTAAAAGCAACATAACATAGAACTATTATCACAGATCAGTTTACAGCATTGGAAGGCTGTAACTATGTAACGGTGATACATTAAATGTGTATCTAAAGTCCGGAAGAATACAAACATTTCTGTCTGCCTGAAAAACTTGCGATAGTTTTCTATAGTAGCCAGTTCATCCCATTATGGGCATCCAAACTGAACGTTGTTTTTGCATTTTCCTAAATTAATTTTTACCATTTCCTCCATACGACTCTCGTCACATATCTTAAACGAAATCTCAATGAGTTTGAGAAACATTCATAATGAATGAATAAGGTAAAAGTGTTATTAAAAATCTTCTGTTGTTGAATTAAGATCGCTTCTCAGAGATTTCTCTGTGAAATCAAGTTCTGTTTATTTAAATACTTTTTTCTCCGTAGTAATCTTAAAATCATCACATGCTCAGCGTAATCTTAGAGCAAATCCCTTAAACCTTTAATGTGTTAAAATGTCTTACTTGTCGAGACGCTTACGCATGTATTCCAGGGAATTTAACTCAGGCATAATGAATTCAAGATACAAATCCATTCATATGTAGTTTCCGATATTTAAATAATATAATTGCGGTTTATGTACTTAAACTGCTTGAGTAGATTTTCTTGTCGTACACTACTGACCTGGTTTAAAATGGTAAATCCGGTAAATCCTTAAATCCCTCTCCAGATCGTTGTCTCACTCAAGTGATACTTGAAATTTGACAATACGTAACACTTAAGATCTCTTTATTCCTCAAGTGTTCTTAGGGACTTAAAATGAAACTAGTTTAGTTGTGATTTAGAGAACACTTCAACTGGAGATTTGTCAATGTCCGGTCTAAAAATAATCAGGTATTTAAATGGAAATTGTAACGTCTTCCTGTGAAAGCCCTAGATCTGAGGTTTTATTGTGGTGGTCAATCGAAGGAGATGTGGTGTCTTTGTCATCTCCTTTAAGGGTGCTATTGTACAAATCTACAACAATATATTTAGTCTGGGAAAAATAAATTTCTGAAATGTAACAACTATCACAGAAAATTTTCCTGAGGATTTTCGATCTGGATTAGACTAGATAACATTTTGGCAGATGCAGCATCTCTTTCTATAATGTATTTGGAACATGTAAATAAATATAAATAAATGCAAATATTTCTGCACAATTTATCTTTCTAAATTTTATGATTTGTTGCAATGTTGTTTGACTATTTATATCATACCATAAGATATAAATGACCGATATGGTAGATGATTGTATTAGGACAAAGGAATTCGTTTAGGGTAGATATAATGCTAACATTGAAGTCGAAACAAACTTCAGATGTAAAGAGTCCACCCATATCGTTGTAACACAAGTCGATGCTAAATCTGATCTATGGTAATCTTTGAAAATTTCTATAAAATTCTGAAAGTAGACAACAAACATAAAAAATGATGTGCTCACATTTTGAAGAATATAATTATTAACTCATTTTTATAATTGTTCTGGTGGTCCTAGAAACGCGATATTGGTACCAAATTAAAGAGAGTACAAAATATCCATATATTTTGGAACATAATATATTTTACTGTTCTACCATTAATATCGAAACTCAATCTTTATTATAATTAATTTCAGTTTTGTATCTATTTTATATTGTATTAATACCATTTGGATGGACTTTGATTTGAATGAAAATAAATATATAACATATATAATGAAACTTCTACTGATCAAATATAATGAAATTAAAAAAGGAGAACATATATTATTTTTTCATTCGACTTCATAAAGAATATAAAATTTTGATCATTACAAAAAACATATCAACGTATATTTTATTTTAGGTTTTTTGAAATTTTTTGGAAAATTTTGCAGGATCATCGTGATTCTTTTGGAAAATAATAAAACACTTTTCAGTTCATGAACTGAAAGTGAATAATGCAACGACCCTTATTGTAAAAATTTTGTTTTAATTGATTTGGTCACACGTGAAGGTGATATGTACATCGGTCAATAAAAAAAGCCGCACCTAAAAAATGACGAAAATTCAAATTTCTACCATAAAAATTTCAAAGGAATTTTTAAATATTATTTTTTTTATTTTAAAATTGTCATCACGTTTTTCCAAAAAACTTTTTTTAAATCCAATTCATTATCTTTCACGCACACAGTGCAAGATAACCTTACTTCATGATCCAACCAATTTTTGTCGTAAAAGTGAAAAGCACGAAATTAAAAAAATCTTTTTATTTTTCGTGTCTATGCTGTCAGAGGAATGTATACAACGAATTCCATGATTCCAGTTGCTGTCATTTGGTTTGTACAATTTTTATCCCCATTATCCCATTTTACCCCCTTAAAAATACGACTTTCTAAAATCTGTTTATTTTACGTGTCTACGCAATTAGAGGGATGTACAAACCGAATTTCATCATTCTAGCTGTATCCGTTTAGTTGGTACCATTTTATCCCTCTGTTCCCATTATATCCCTTGAAAGTACGGATTTGGAAAAACCTTTTTGTTTTTCGTGTCTACGCAGTCAGAGGAATGTATGCTCCGAATTTCATGACAACAAAAGGACGTTGGTATAATTTTTATCCCCTTGTGAACCCCATTTTTTATTTTACGTATTTACGCAATCAGAGGAATGTATTCGCCGATTTTCATTATTTTGGGTGTAGCCATTTTTAACCCTCTTTTCCCATTTCAACGTACGAATTTGGAAAAATATTTTATATTTGGTATCTACTCAAGTAGAGAATGTAGAATGTACACACTGAATTTCGTGCTTCTAGTTGTTATCGTTTGATAGGTACCGTTTTTATCCCTTTTTGCCACACTTCACCCCCAACGAAAAAGAATCAATAGATTGTGCACGTTTTTGTTATAGGGGGATTTTACATACCCAATATGAAGTAAGAACAAGTAGACATAATAAAAAAACATGCTTAAATACTCTAAAATATTAGCGATTATTATGAGTATTTTCAGTCCTTGTGAGGGAAAAAAATTCCATTTGGACCGATTTAGCCAACCGGTCTACGACTATAAGACGCATTTATTTGGACGTACTAGCTCCTTTCGTTTAGATGCTAGCATGCTTTCAACAGACGGATATGGCTAGATCGTCTTAGAATTTTAAGACGATCAAGAATATATATACATTTCAAGGTGTTACAAACGACATTTCAAGGTGTTACAAACGGAATGAGAAAGTTAGTATACCCCCATCCTGGAGGTAGGTATTAAACGTACCTTCGACGAGAATTGGAAATTAGGAAAACAATTATCCATAAAAAATTAACATCCATTTCGAGCTTAGTAAACCAAAATACATCCGAACATATTATCCGACAAAACTTTTGTAAACTTGTGTTATTTCTATTAAATATTCTGTTTTTAAGTTTATGTAGGAACATTATTTAAAATGATAAACCATTGCATCTGCAGCATTTTCTTCCAGAGAACATAGAAATCATACATAGAATGATATTGATTTATTTTGGAAAAAATTACTGATGTAGACATTTTTAAAAATCGAGACTGAAATCAAAAATTATTTATATTTATTGGGATTGAAGTATTCCTTCAGAAGTATGCCAAGGATGAAGGTATATTTAAGTATACACCTTCATCCTTGGTCAAGCCAGTTGCGAAATGCAAGGATTTGAATACACTTACACTCTCAGTAGATTTTTGTGGAAAATCCTTTCTAAGACACACATTAAATGATTTAAAAAAAAAGAATTTTAAAGAATGAATGAATGAGATTTTCAGATACTTCTGAGTCATGTATATAAAAAAAGTTTCTTCTTTTTCGAAAGAGGACTTCATGCGATATAAATTACTGCAATCACTTATTCTCTTCAGTAGAGTATGAATAATTTTCATAAAAAATAATTTATTTTGAGAATCAATCCTCAAATCCATAGCTGGTCATAATATTTTTTCTTCTTCTGATTCGTTATCGTAATAACGGAATGACTGTCATTTTTCTATAAAAAATCACCTATTGGTATTCATTTTCCCCGTTTTAGGAATATTCTATAGTATAATATTCCCAAAACGGGAAAAATACATCCTAAATCTAGACATTTTTGTCAGTTACCACGTTTGTATTCCATTTCTTAGCTTACTTCATATATAAATACTGAATTACACACTAATTAAATCAATTTATCGATAACCTTTATTTCCAGAAACGGAGACCTGCGAAATCTCCCTCCCACGCTTATACCAGGTAAGTTGAAATTATGTCCCACAATATTTAAAGCATGAGCAAATATTGTAAGCTGATCGATATTCATATCAAAACCCATAAATATCCCTGTACTTAGCTTCTGATATATTTAACTTGGCGAGCGAACGAACACATATAGCTAAGGAGTATCTTCTTTTGGTAAAGTAGACATAATTTTCACACAATGGCATTATCATTTGTTAAACGTATTTAGCATTTATTTCCTTAAGCTTATTAAACTTCGTCCACTTCGTCGTATTCAGTCAGTTAGCCATTCATTCATTCGCTCGTTCATTCATGCCTGCATTTCTGTCATCTTGTGACCATTGCGCCTGGTCCTTAACGCGTTTCTGTCGCCGCTGCCGCTGTTATCCGTTGTCCACGGTGTGTCACAACAATAAGGTGTCAATTTAATATAGTGAAAGGTGCAACCGCACATTGCCTGGCCGACCGGCCATGCCTTGCCATCCGTGCCACCGATTTTGCGGCTTTGTAATGCGATAATATTGATCATCATATATTTACTTAAATACACGCGAGTGAGTGAGTATATGGCAAAATGCCGCCACGGTTTATGGCCATTTTTTGTGAATTTATTACAAGGTTACAGTTTTTTCTTTAGGTTTCTTTGAGGCGATTCCAAGAGGTTGTGATCGCACAAAGAAGGTGGTAAATATTTTGACAATCGTTGTGAGCTTTTCGAAAATCGAACAGTGCAATATGGCCAGAGATGTTCTTGAATGGTGGAGGGTAAATGAGAAAGTTTTGGATAAGGTCGACTGTAAAGCCACTACAACAAGATGGCCAACCTAGTGGTTTCTTTTTGACATGCTAGTGGACAACACTCTCAATCTCCGTCGTCGTACGTCAGAGTGTGTCAGTTTGGTTTGAATTTTTTCTTTGAAAGTGCTGCTGGAAAGCGCGTTATAGGCATTTTTGTGGTCAAATATTTAAGACATGAACTTGGACAAGGACCTATGTTATGCTAACAATCCATTAACGATTCAAATTCTTAAGGCGAATATCAATTCGTGAGATACAAACAGAAAGTGTCAACAAGGTCTTGGAAAGTTGGGTTGACGGAATGCGCTACTGCGAAGCCAGCCGTGAATCAAATCGTGTTCCATAAATAAACCCAAAATTGACAAAAAAATAATTTTCAATTTTGAACAAGTAAAAACGGCGTTAAGTTCGGCCGGGCCGAACTTTATATACCCTCCACCATGGATTGCAGTCCACAGAGGATGTCGATTTTCGTAAAAGTGCAGTAATATTACAAGAAAATATAAATGTTTTAATATAACCAAACCAAAACAAATACAAATATTGAAAAAATAATTTTATAAATAAATATAATATTTTAATTATTTCAAACCACGCTTATAAGGCAAGGCTACCAATACGTGAATTCAAAAAAATAAATATTCTTATATTTATATTTTCAAAAAGTTTAAATACCATAAATATTGGTAGATAGTGGGTGCTACAGTTGGTTGTATTTCCATTCTATTTTAATTCCAAAAGTACGAATTTGGAAAAAACTTTTAATTTTGCGTGTCTATGCAGTCAGAGATGTATATACCGAATCCCATGATTCCAGCTGCGGCCATTTGGTTGGTACCATTTTTACCCCCTGGACTTTTATACGCAGTTAGAATTTCATCATTCTAGCTGTAGTCGTTTAGTTGGTACTATTTTTATCCCTCTGTACCATTGTATCCCTGGAAAGCACGAATTTCGAAAAATACGCTTATTTTCCGTGTCTACGCAGTCAGAGGAATGTATATACTCCGAATCATGACTCTAGCTGCGGTTATTTGGTTGGTACTATTTGTATCCCCTTTTCCATTTTGACCCCAAAAAGTACGAATTTCGAACAATCAGTTTATTTCCCGTGTCTACACAGTCAGAGGAATGTATACTCTGAATTTCATGACTCTAGCTGCGGTCATTTGATTTGTACTATTTGTATCCCCTTTTTTTCATTTTAACCCCAAAAAGTACGAGTTTTGAAAAATCCGTGTATTTGACGTGTCTATGCAATCAGAGGAATGTATACAGCGAAATTTATTATTCTATAATGTTTTACCCCTTAAAAGTACGAATTTGGAAAAAATACTTTTATATTATTTATATACTCAATTAGAGGAATGTACACACCGAATTTCGTGTTTCTAGATGTTGTCGTTTAATATGTACCATTTTTATCCCTTTTTTGCCCCATTTTACCCCCTACAAATAAGAATCACTTTATGGTGCTCGTTTTTTCTATAAAGGGAATGCGCATACCAAATATCAAGCAAATATAAACAGGCCATTTGTAAATAAATTTGCATTCTATTAAATATAGAAGCAAAATGGTCTTGAGCCGGGACAATATCCCAGTTCAAATCATATAAACAGACATATTCAAAAAAATGCTTAAATACGCTCAAATATTAGGGATTATTATGGGTATTTTTAGTCCTTGTGAGGGAAAAAAATTTCCCTTTGGGCCGATTTCAATCCCAACCGATCTACGACTATAAGACGCATTTATGGAAAATTTGAACGTTCTAGCTGCTTTCGTTTAGATGCTAGCGTGCTTTCAACAGACGGACGGACATGGCTAGATCGTCTTAGAATTTTATGACGAACAAGAATATATATACTTTATAGGGTCTCATGTCGATATTTCAAGGTGTTACAAACGGAATGACAAAGTTAGTATACCCCCATCCTGGAGGTGGAGGGTATAAAAATATATCGAGAGCTTATATTCATATGAGGCTATGAAAAAAAACATAACTTTTCAGGAGAGCGAAAAAACTGATGTTCTCCTTAATTTTAAGAGTAATTATTAATCATTCTTCTACAGTCTAATCTAAAAACCATTACTAATTGCTACGATTAAAAAGTTTTCGAAATTTCCTATTATTCGCGGGGTCATGGTTCATAGCCATGTTTAGAATTATAAATAAGATTTATTGTAAACTCGATAACGTTTTCCACGAAATCTTGGCAATGTTGTATAGAAAACGCCTTTTCTGCCATGTACACAGCGAATTTAAAGATTTCAGCTTCATCCGTCAGATTGGTACCATATTTATCTGATTTTCCAATTTTTTTACAAAAAGTGTATATTTTGGTAGGGCACAGCAAACAAAAAATTCAAATTGGAATTTTCATTTTCGAGGGATATATGGCTAAAATGATTTTCATCATGACATTTTTGTTTTTTGATTTTCTCGCGATCTAGAAAACGGATCCGGCTGAACTTTTGTTTCTTTATTAAGAACCAATATCGCTTATAACGTATAAGTAGTCGCGAGAATCGCTGCAATTGTTGGAAAATCCAAAATTCGCGTTTGCAATTGCTTATATTTTAAAAAACTTTTCTGGCACAAATATTCCCCATGAAGTCAGCAATCACATGCCAAAGAAATATTTTTGAATTCTCAATATTATAAAAAGTTATGCGTTAAAGATACTTTTCACAATTTTTGACTTTACAGCCACAACTTATCCTATTTTAGCCTAACAACTTGTAAATGTTATTAACGGCGAAATGATGGAATTTCATAGTACGAATACCCTAAATCTATAAAAATGCTGAAAAATGTTTTAAACAAAATCGCTGCTCCAATTTTGAACTATTTTATTTCTATTGTTTTTATGTTCATAACCACTTATGCAGTCACAAAATAATTAGTGAGTTGATAGCCAAATCAGAAAAATTTGAAAAAAGTGGATTTAGAAAAAAATTTTCTTCTCCAAATTTATATGACAGATGACATCCAAATCTGAGAATAGTTTGGCATCAAAAACTCATTTTCGAGGAAAAGGTTCATAGCCACTTTTGAATATAAGCCATCGATATGTATATCAGCCGGTTCAAGTGTAACGACTTTTTTTAAAAATTATCGTACGGTGTAATCATTTCATTCATCATTTTTTAAAAAACCTAACGGGGCGATAATAAGTTTGATAAGTATTTCTGGAGTTACATGGGATTGAGTATTTCTGAAATGTATTTGTGGTGATTTTTTAAAAGCTATAGGAAAGTTTTTTCAAAAAAAAAACACATAAAATTCAGAAAAATGGATGAAATCTTTATTTGAATCGATAGTACGGGCCATATAATTTAATGTTTGAAGATTATTTCATGCAAATGTTGACCTTGACTGCGCCTCAAATGGTCCATCCGCTTAGTCCAATTTTGGCATTTTCACGTTTTTGAGTAACAGAGGCCCAATTGCTGCGAACGGCGGCGAATCGATAATTGAAGGTCATCATTACCACTGGCCGATACAGCTGCGATATTTTCTTCAGTTCGCACTCTACGTAAGCGTGTTGGTGATTTAATGTCCAACAATGTAAATTTGGTGCGAAATTTAGTCACAATAGCCCGAATAGCCGCTTCAGTGGGTCGATTAAACTGACCATAAAATGGAAGCGCGCGATGAACTTTCTTAACAGAGCACTCATTTTGATAATAAAATTCAATAATTTACAAGCGTTGTTCGTCTGTAAGACGATTCATGGTTAAATTATAGGCCAAACTGAAGATGTTTGACAGCGAAACCAAACACGAAACGTGCGTCAGCTGTTTAAACCAGTGTTGCAAAAAAGATAATAGCTTAAAAATCGCCCTTTACGTATAATCTATTAGAGAGACGTAAAATTACGTATAATCTATTATTAGAAGAATACATACACAACTTTTCGAAACCATCCAATGACTTTACTAGATAGAAATCGTACCACCTGGCATGGAATGGCTCATATGAGCCCTATTTGAAGAAAAAAGTTTCTCCGGAAAATCAATTTACTAAATGACTTCAAATATTCTATATTTCCAAATATTCAACGTCACTTGATTATATAGTTAAATTTATATATATATATATATATATATATATATATATTACATTCGAATCTATTTTTGTAAGGTGGAAAATTTTCGAAATTTTAACAAAAATATGAAATTATAAATATAAAAGTTAAATTTGTTGTGATTTTGTGGTCACCTACTACGTGATAGATAATGATGTGCTTATAATAAAAACAAATCTAAGACTTGAACACTAATTCTCTTGGAGAGACACCAAAGAAAGTCTTAGAATATGTGAATTTTAAATTTCCTTCATTTCTGTCTATTTACGAAAGTACAAGTGTGTTCTTTCAAGAGCTTAAAATGAAAATACAAGAGAGAAATATTATTGAAAATATTGTTTTATTACAATCTGTTAGATCATTTCATGACATTTATTATTTAAATATTATTTCCGGCATATGTGCAACGCGGTACGAGCTAAATGGTCTATTCGTTCAGTCCAATTTTTTATTATTTTTTCCATAAAAATTGCATTTTTTTAATAGTAACGTACTTTTTAATAGTAAATGTACTTCGTAATATCATTAGAAATATATTTAACAATGAAACCAACATCAAAAATTGATTTTTCAGCCGAAAAAAGAAAATACATCGTTTTTTTATGAAAATCTACAAAAAATAACAACATTTGCATGACAGCGCCATCTAGCGTGAGTTTTAAATAAATTAATATCGAAACCGAATTCCTCGACCCCAACAGTAAGATATCACAACTTTCCACGATAATAAAAATAAATTAGCATTAATTTATCAAATTTTCAATGATCTTTTCTGGTTATACAGCGTTCCAAAATCACCAACTTCGAATAAAAAATCTCACACTGAACGAAAAAACCTTTGAAGGTATTGTTATGGATAATGTAAACGTTCATTTGTAATTGGTTTCATCCATTTCCCATTTTGGTTGTTGTACTGTATTATTTATATGTATCTTAAAATTAAAAAAAAAACAACTAAGGAAGGTTAAAGTCGGGCGTGGCCGACTATATGATACCCTACACCTAGTCAATATACCCTGTGGCGTAGGGTATACGAAGGTCGTTACATTTGAACCTGGTTGTACAAATTTCATACTTTTATCTGTATTTGGAAGAAAATTTGAACTTTGAATGGGAGCTATATATAAATCTGAACCGATTTAACACATTTGAAATATAAGACGCTTTCCCAAATTTGATGAACATCTGTTAAATATCTGGTTTCTAGAGCGGAAAGAATTAAATCGGGGGAGTCATTTATATGGGAGCTTTATATAAATATTGTAGTTGAAATATGAGCTGGTTTGCCAAATTTTAAGCAAATCAGTTCAAATATGTTATTTTTATAGCGGAAATAATCCATTCAGTGTCGAAATTTGTATTGGAGCTATATATGTATATATCTGAACCGATCTGGCCCACTTTTACCAGAGCAGTTTCTAGTTGAAATATAATTTGTTTTGCCAAATTTGAAGAAGATCTGTTAAAATATGTGGTTTTTAGAGCGGGAAGAGTTAAGTCGGAGTCTCCTCCGATTTGGGAGCTATATATAAATCTGAACCGAATTGACCCACTTTCGCCATGGATGTTTGTAGTTGAAATATGAGTTCAAATATGCTATTTTTAGAGCGGAAATTATAAATTCAGTGTCGAAATTTGTATTGGAGGTATATATATATATATCTGAACCAATCTGGCCCATTTTTACCAGAGCTATTTCTAGTTAAAATATATGACGTTTAGTTAAATTTAAAGAAAATCTAAAGCTAAATCGACTCAAAAAGTGATTCTAAGTCGATTGGTATAATAAACGATGGGTCTATCTCGTTTCCTTTAGGGTGTTACAAACAAATGCACAATGACATTATACCCTGTGGTGTAGGGTATAAAATCAATAGCAGGCGGTACATTTTCTAAGGTAGCAAAACAAGCTGTTTTTATAAAGTTTCTGTAATAGGAAGAATGTTCGATTCTGCTAGATTCAATTGCCTATTTGGTTTATATTTCAGAGAAGGGTTGCATGTCTTTGAGATGTTGGCAATGAATTTCATGTTAAATAAACGTTAATTTTTCAAAAGTCTTTTGATTGTGATGAAAATTGGGGAGCGTATGATAAAAAAATAAAATCTTCCATTCCCTGTTGCAAAACCCTTCGTACTTCATATGAACGAAGCTACATGTCATATGCAACTTTTGACAATTATATGTTGATATATTAAATCGAACTTAGAGTCCGTTTGAACGCAAATAAAAGTGTACATTTCGTACTTTCCACATTTTTCCAATATTTTCGAGACGAGCTAAGTAATTTGCAGAATGCTAATTTGTTTAATAATGGCATTCTAACATATATTTCCTTTCTTCCAACATTTTTTCTTACTCCTCTTGCAACAATACAATTTATTAAACTCCTTCGTTTCTCCATGGATTGAAATGAAAGAAAACACCGACTAGATTTTGAATATAAACTCTTTCACTTTTCATAAACAATTACATACAATTGAATGCCTTTCGGTTTTCTAACGTTTGTAGTTTGAGACAACACGTAATTTATAATAATAAAAAACGAAATTGTTTCCGAACAATTGTCTTTAATCCTTTTAAGGAAATACATAAATGCGCAACATAATATCTATTTCCTTCCGTTTGAACAAACAATTTCCCTTTTCATGTTTACCTCAAACATTGATAAAAAGGATCCGTATAAAATTTCAAGACAACAGGTTGTGTTTCATCCATTTTGCCTTTTGTATGCGATGAAAGGAAGCGCAAAAGAAAGGGTAACAAATGCCGACCAACATCCTATTTGCAATGTCGAACAGGATCTCGGGTGTAGTCTTATTGCTATGAATTTGCCATTTGCAATTTGATACAGCTGATGATGATGGTGATGGCGATGATTTGTTTGCCAAATGAAAACTATATGTAAACATTTTGTGAGAGTGTTTTGTTTTATGGGAACCCAACATGAAACACTAGGCTTCCCATGAGAGTGAGAGTGTCCTTTTGCCAGGAAAAATATCAAATTTACGAATTTTGCGGACAGGTAGATAGATAGCTGGGTGTTTTCCATTTCACTGCGATCGGAGATGATAATGATGCTGAGTTGATGAGAAAGTCGTTCATATGGGAATTCATATGTGAAAAGTGAAATTCAATATTATTCATATAAAAACTTTCGTTTACATTTCGGCAGTTCATATTTACTTTGTCTTCTGATTTGAAGATTCAATTTTTGTTAATAATAACATATTTTGCTTTAGAAATATTCTGTAAATTTTAAATAGAGAGAAAATATGATTTATATGGGAATTTTGAGAATGAAAAAAAGATGTCTTAAAACTTCATGGGAGAGAATTTCACCAAACTTTTTCGGTGATCAATGCTGATTTTCAACAATCATTATAAGTATAGACAGTACGACGGACAGACGCATAGGTGATTTAGTTTCATCTGTTGCTGATATCATTGATACTGATATTTCAGGAATCACTTGAAACATACAAAGACTTTGCAGAGGATTTAGAGATTTGTCGGATTACACCTTAAACCAGGTCGGCTTTGAATGAAACACGCAAATCTTCTCATACAGTTTAAGCATGTAAACCACAATTATGTGATTGTAGTATATCGTGCAAAGTCTACATATACATAGGAAGATATTTAAAATTTGGATTAAATTAAATTCGTTAGACTATATTCGGGCACTTAACACATTAAAGGTTTAGCAGATTTGGGAGAAAACTAAATGTTCAAAGATTACGATTACAAACGATAGTAACATATATAAACATTAGGATAGGGAATTTCGCCCAACGTTTCGAAATTGAACACCATGTGCAGGCCCGTGCACAGGATTTCCCCTGGGGGGTTTTCATATACACTCTTAAAAATGTTAACCCTATAATGAGTTAAAATTAACTAAAATTTAGGAAACCAAGTACATTTTTACTAAATATAAGTAGAATTTTGCTGAAATTTTCCTAAATCTAAGTAAATTTTTCCTAAAAACAAGTAATTTTTTACTAAAATTAAGAAAAAATTTCCCAAAACTAAGTAAATTTTTACTAAATCTTAGTAAAATTTTGCTGAATATTTCCTAAAACTAAGTAAATGTTTACTGAAATCAAGTAAATATTTACTCAAACTGAGGACAATTTTGCTGATCTTTTCCTCAAAACGAGCAAATTTACAAGGAAAAAATGTGAAATTAAAATAAGTTCAATTTAACTAAAAAATCAAACAAATAGTTTTGCTTCAGAGTATGCAAAACTGATACAAAAAATGAAATATTTCTCAAAAGTTTCATGATACCTCTGTCATAAGGAGTTATGCTATTACTCCATGATTGTTGCGAAGGCAAGATAGACGATTTCGCAGTGGTTGTTTAGAATAATTCATAAAGTATTTAAGAAATAAGTCTCTGTAAACGAACGAGAATTGCTTCTTAGATTAATATTCAAAAAATGTTTTTTATAAGTTCATTAATACTTAAATGTATGAAGAACTCGGCATAAATTTCAGTAAACATTTTAACTTCATTTTAGGAAAAAGCACATTTTTAAGTTAAAATTTCCTGAATGAAATTTTTCCCATACAAAAAATTTCAGATTTTTTTCTCACTTAAAACCTTGGAAATATTCCACCATATAAGTTTGAATTTACTCAATTCTAAGAACTTTTTATTAGATCCAAAGAAATGCTTTTAAGTAAATCTACTACCCTTTTCTAGTAAATGAACTATTTACTATGGCTTTGAAAGAAGGGAACTTTACTCATACTTAGTTAAATTTCCAACTTTTTAGGAAATTTTTACTGGAGCGTTTGGTAACCACTCATATTTTATTGTCAGGATCTTCGAGAAATATTTTGATACATTCGTCCGACAGACACTGTCGGGAAAATCGCATTTCAGTAATCCATCTATCAGTACACTCAAAGGAATAAGTCAGTAAAAGAAAGCAGAAAGTCTACTGAAAGAACAGATTTTCTGCTCTTAAAAAATAGACAGCAGATTTGTATCTGCTGTAAACAGCTGTTTGCTGTTTTTAGCATTATATATGATACGCATATTGTCCCAAGCTAACATAAAAGGAACGCTTATCTATTTTTATATTTTAATTAACAACAGCCAATTTTAGCAGACTGCAAACTCTTTAGCAGTTTGAATGGTGATGTAAGATTGCAGAAAACTGCTGTTATGCCAAAAACAGCTGTAATAGCAGAAAAGTGTCTGCTGATAGGCAGCAGACAATCGCTGCTTTTATTAACAGACTTGTTCTCTAAGTGTATAACTTTGTTTTTAAATAGTTGCTTGAAATTACATACATACATATCGAGGGCTTATATTCAGAAGTGGTTATGAACAAAAGCATAAATTTTCAGGTGAGTGAAAAAACAGATTTTCTCATTAATTTTAAGAGAATCCTTCTTCTAAAGTATAATCTAAAAAGGATTACTAATCGCTACGTTTTCGAAATTTCCTATCATGGTTCTTGGTTCATAGCCACTTTTGTATGTTTATAATTGAGCACTATGAATGATGAAATAAGCACATAGCCATTTATGCCCAAATATATAAATAACATTTATTGTAAACTCCATAACTTTTTTCATGAAATCTTGGCAATGTTGTATAGAAAACGCAATTTCTGTGATGTACACAGCGAATTTAAAGATTCCAGCTTCATCCGTCAGATTGTAACATATATGTAGCCAGTCACGAAAATCGCTGCAACTGATGAAAAATCCAAAATTCGCCGTTGCAATTCCTTATATTTCAACTTTTTTCATTCACAATTCTGAAACTTTTCATACACAAATATTCCCCATGAAGTCAGCAATCATATGCCAGAGAAATATTTTGGTATTCTCAATATAAATATACTTTCCACAATTTTTGACTTTACAGCCACCATTTTTCCTATTTTAGCCTAATAACTGGGGAATCAAAATGCTATTAACGCGAAATGATGAAATTTGATAGTACGATATGCCCTAAATCTAGAAAAATGTTTTAAACCTTCGGTTTTATGCTGCTCCATTGTTGAGCTATTTTATTTCAATTATTTTTATGTTCATAGCCACTTATGCAGTCACAAACAAACGTGCGAGGGGATAGTTAAATCAGAAAATTAAAAAAATGGCTTTAGAAAAAAATCTGTTCCAAATTTATATGACAGATGACATTCAATTCTGAGAATAGTTTGGCATCAAAAACTCATTTTCGAGAAAATGGTTCATAGCCACTTTTGAATATAAGACCTCGATATCTATTTTGAAGAAATATTACACAAAAAACGATCAAATTCCTCGGCGATAAACCCTTCAGTCCCTCATTTTTTCTTTGATAAATGCAGAAAATTGGATATGCTTTTTGACAAAGTATGGGTCTAAATAGGATGTCTAAAGAGTTTTGGGGTTTTTAATTTATATAGGACATGAGTAATAGGATGTTTTAGGTTTGAACCACCAAACCCCCCCTCCCCCTGCGCACGGCCCACACCATGTACATAGAGAACCAAGCAACTTAGATAGCAACCAAACTCATCATATTCATTAAAACTTGTAGTACTCAGAAAAGTTTTTTGAAATCATAACCCTTGACCAGTACTTCTAACATCTTTTGATATAGTTTCCACACACACATGGAGATAAAATCGACATATGCTACCAATAATTTGCACGAATCATCATCATCGTTTATTTGACTTCGCAATGCAATCAAGAACTTTGACAGCACCACCTAATGAAATTAAATTCTGCAACTCATGCTACTTTTGAACAACAAAATATTTTTCCTATTCGCAACCACTTGAATAAAACTAAGTGACAAATGTTAAATATGCCATAAATTAAAGAACGAATTTTATAATGGTGTAGGTATGCATGTGTAAATACTGGTAGTTCCATGTACATAAAGCGTAGTATTTATAGTCCAAGTAATTTAGGCAGCGACTTGATCGGAATTGCAACGAATTTAAAAATTGTGCTTCTTAAACCCTGAGTCACTCTATGGAAGAAGATATTCTAATTTAGTTGCGTACCAAATCTTTTTGACACCAACAAGTTAAGGGGGGTAGATCGACCTCTTTAGTATTCCCAACAGCGTCCATCTGCTTGCTTTATTGGCCTTTAGACTATGCGATTGAGTTCAACAATTTTTGCTGAGAGAAATCGCATGATTTATTTGTATTACAAGAGAAAATATTTAAAATCATCTAATAGTCTACTTACGCCTACGACAAGTGTATTTAAGAGTATAAACACACCTGTAGCGTACTTATAAAATACAGAAATCTTAGTGCCCGCCATCAATATTTGTGGCGAAAAATATTGTCCAAAGATCATTTCGCACACTAGTCGGAGAAATTGCAGAGAACAACCTCAAGAAAAAAGAAAATATTTTGCATTTTCGACAACTTCGCCGAGAACAAGTATGGAAGATTAATTCGAATTTAACTAGCAAAGACAAAAACCATTTCTTTTAGCAGTGCGTTGTTAATGAGATGACATAGCTATGTTAAATAGTTAACAGGGGTAATTTACATGGTTCGTTTTTATTTAAACATTATAACATTTTGATTTGATTGTTCTTTCCGAAAGGTAAACCATACATACAACTAACACTAAGTAATAATTTAAAATAATAATTGATTGTTCTTTCCAAAAGGTCAACCATACATACAACTAACGCTAAATAATAATTTCAAATAATACATATATTCATATTATATTCAAAAGTGCCATTTTCTCGAAAATAAGTTTTTGATGCCAAACTATTCTTAGATTTGGATGTCAGCTGTCATATAATTTTGGTGGAGAAACTTTTTTTCTAAAGCCATTTTTTCAAATTTGGCTATCGTTAGTTTGTGACTGCAAAATTCGCTATGTATATAAAAATAATATAAATAAAATAGTTCAAAACTGGAGCAACATATAACCAAAGGTTGTAATTGCTACATCAATTTTGTTCATAAAATTCCATCATTTCGCGTTAATATAATTTTGATTCCCAAGTTACCGGTCTAAAATAGTGGCTATAAAGTCAAAAATTGTGAAAAGTATCTTTAGAAAAACCCGCTTAACTTTCTTCATAATGAGAATACCAAAATATTTTTTGGCATGTGTGGTTTACTGACTTCATGGGGAATATTTGTGTCAAAAAAGTTTCAGAATCCTGGATGGAGAAAGTTGAAATATAAGCAATTGCAACCGCGAATTTTGGATTTTTCAACAATTGCAGCGATTTTCGCGACTGACCAGATATATGTTACAAGCGACACAGGTTCTTAATACACAAACAAAAATTCAGTCGGATCCGTTTTCTACACCTTTTTTCAATTGTAATTCAAAAAACATCACTTGATATTCAAAAGCACCAGTTTAAATTCAAAAATTTCATTTGCAATCCAAAAAATATCACTTGAAATTCAAAAATTCCATTTCAAATTCAAAAAATGTCAATTGAAATTCAAAACTCGTCATTTGTAATTCAAAAGACATCATTTGAAATTCAAATCTCCTCATTTGTAATTTGAAACTCGTCATTTGCAATTCAAATCTCTACATTTGTAATTCAAAAGACACCATTTGAAATTTGAAAGTTTTCATTTGAAATTCAAAAATTATTCCACTTGCAATTCAAAAAGGGTAAACAAAATTATTTAAGCAAAATATTAGGTTGGGTAGCATTTATTTATTTCTGTAAACTTTAATATTCTGCTGTTAAGAAAACTGATTTACGTATCTCTCACACAAATCACTCTAACCTATTTAAATTTAAAAATTTTATAACTTATATACGGACGATCGGAAACTTTGAAGTTTGGTCATTGGTAATGTTTTCCTAGACGTTATATACACCTGCAATATGAGCGATATTGCAAGACCTCTCACACAAATTGGCATAAGCTTTGGTTAAAATAAAACTGATCAGTAACAATTTAATGTTGGAAATGGTTTTACAATCACTTTATACCTGTAAAATAGTCATGATTTGTTGTACCTCCCACACAAATAATCCAACCCTAAGTAAAATGCAAGTCATTATAAATTATATGCAGATGCTCTCTGAGCTGGCGAAGGTTATAAACTATATATGAAATTACCGAAATTTTACTTCATTATAATTATGAGTTGCTTATCATTTTATTAAATCTGTTTCCAAAACGGCAGAATATCCAAATGTGCAGAAAAAATGAATGCTACCCCACCTAATGTATATTTTTCTTAAAAAAGTTTGTTGACATTTTTGAATTTCAAATGGAATTTTTTGAATTTCAAATGGTGTATTTTGAATTACAAATGACGAGTTTTGAATTTCAAATGGTGTCTTTTGAATTATAAATGACGAGTTTTGAATTTCAAATGATATTTTTTGAATTTCAAGTGGAATTTTTGAATTACAAATGGTGTCTTTTGAATTACACTTGAAAATGATGTAGATCGCGAGAAAAAAAAACAAAAATGTCATGCATGAACATCAATTTAGTAATATTTTCCAAAAATATTCAAATTGTATTTTTTGTTTGCCGTGCTCTACCGCAATATCCACTTTTTGTTAAAAATTTGGATAAAGGGATAAAAATGATACCAATCTGACGGATGAAGCTGGAATCTTAAAGTTCACTGTGTACATTCCAGAAGATGCGATTTCTACACAACACTGCCAACATTTCATGAAAAGCGAGTTTACAATAAATCTTATTTATATATGTGGACATTAATGGCTATTTGTTTATTTCAACAATCAACATTTTAAACATGAAAAAGTGGCTATGAATTATAAAACCGCGAATAATAGGAAATTTCGAAAACTTTTTAATCGCAGCAATTAGTAAACCTCTTTAGATAAGACTGTAGAAGAATGGTTAATAATTACTCTTAAAATTAAGGAGAAAATCAGTGTGTCGGCGTTTATTTAGACACATCGGAATTTCATTTTATAGACGATTAAAGTTTCCCAATTCTGGCCTCTTCTTGTAGCATATCGGTGTATAAAACTATGTTTTCTTTATATCTGAGACTTAGGGTATGTTTAGCAACTTTGTAGATAATGATATGGCGAATATTTTTGTAGAACATATTAACCCTCTAACTACCACTCATAACGGCATTTTTCGGCTTTAGTTTAACAAATTGTAAGAAACACCCCGAAAAGAGGGAAGGGCGGGGATGAAATGTTCTACAAAAATGTTGGCCATAAAAATTTACTATATGTCAGAACACACCAAAACTTAACAGAAACGCGAAAAATCAATCAAATTCAAGACTGCCCATTAAGGGTTAATTTATTATTGTTCAGTAGGGGTGGGATAGTGCACGACTTTTGGATTTTGATATGCTAGAACCCCCTATTTTGTGAGGTTCGGAAATAGAATTCATGATCCAAAAAATGGGGGTGGTGGGGTGAGTGTAAATGGGCGCTCATCGGGGTCAAAGGTAAGTGGTAAAAATACAGGAAAGTCAAATGTAAGACCCACCCCCTATATTTTTTCAGCCCCAATATTTTTTCAGAACACACCTACCCTCCATCTGCAACCCTTAAGGCGGCCCCCATACATTTGCCTATTTTTTTATGAAAGAAAGGCCCAAAACTGCCCGCAGTAGACCCTAGAAGGATCCCACTGAATTGACAGAGCTTTGGAAGCACTTTACATATAAATTTTGATTCTTGTCTGAGAGTAACTTACTGGTCGAATTATTGGACGTTTATAGTAATTTTTTCGTTTTTTCATAGTGTCAATATTTTATAAAAAATAAATAGCTGCCGTCCATACCTTTCGAAAGATGCCTATATATACGAACATCGGAAGTAAATTGATGTCGCACCGCTCATTTTTTTTTCAATTGTCTACGTTGATTTCTGTGTTGTCGGCGCACTGCGTAATATGTACACTAGGATGGGTCACGAAAATAAATTGCAGCGGTCACCACCCAGTAATGAAGATTGGATTGTTTAATGATGATCTACAAAATATTTCGTCGCTGGGTCAAGCCATCTGTGAGCTAAACGCTCCTGAAAACACCTCTAAAAATCATGTTTTTCCCGTGTATTTTTTTATGTTGCAGTTTCACCCAATTTTTTTCTGACTTAATAGACCCTTGGAAGCACTTTAAATAAAATTTGTATTCTTCTCTTAGAATAACTCATTGGTAGAATTATTGACCGTTTATATTGTGGGTTTTTAAGATGACAGCTAAAAACTCATATTTCTTAGAAACATTTTGTAAGAGGTGTAGTGCAAAATAAATAGGAGGAATCAATACCTTTCGAATGATGCCTTAATGATGAGCATCGGAATGATTTATTTTTTATAAAATATTACCACCAAATACGAAAAAGTTCTCAGTAGTCACTGGGAAAATCCACAAAAAGTTACTATAAACGTCCAACTAAGCTACTCTAAGAAAAGAATCAAAATTTATATTTAAGTGCTTTCAAGGGTTTAATTTTTCAAAAAAAAAATAACACAAAAAATACGCCGGAAAACATGATTTTTAGAGTTATTTTCTGGAGCGATTAGCTCACAGACGGCTTGATCATCATTAAACAATCCAAACTTTATTTTCGTGGAGTGACTGGAAATTGTTTTTCCGTTTGTATTTAACTCAACCCAGCCTAATGTACACACATCCAATTGCTGGGCATCGAGTCAAACGATTTTTGTAAACGCTGCGAGGACAATGAGAGACCATCGAACACCTACTCTGTATCTGTCCGGCTATGGTCAGAGGACGATTCAGCTGGCTTCAGCTATCTTTAAAGATTGGGCGACGCACAGTGTTGCTTCGCTGACGTGCAATAATCCAAGTTTTAAATTTATAAAAAATAATTTGTTTATCATTTAGAACAAATTTCAGATGAGATTCTTTTTAGACAATTTGTCATCTTCAAGTTATTAGTATTTTAAAGTAGGCGAGTAGAATATCTAGGTGTATTCAAGAAGATCTATTGATAGTATCCTCAGATCCTTTTATAAGTAGCATTAGATGTCAACCCCGTAAACAGGCTCTGGAAAAAACAGTTATTTGTTAATTTTATCCGTCTCTGTTATTTATTTATTTATCTATTTATTTAATTTTCTTTCGGTGGATATAGATAAATCTAAAATAGTAATTTGGAAACATCCTATTATATAGCACTCATACACAGTCAAAGTAATGTGCTTGTGCACTATTTTAGCTGAACTCCTTCGTATGTATAATTTTTCTCATTTTCTTCCAAGTTTTGAACAAAAAATTACCACAATTTATATCCTCGATCTCATGTTTCTAGATGCAGCCAGCTACTTTATAACTTTTGCACCTCTTTCCCAAAAAGGGCACATTTTGAAAAACCACTATAGGTAAATTGTGTTTTTGCTTCCCCTAAAAATATGTACTTAATTTGGTAACACATTTATTTTCTTGTCGAGACGTATCGTTGTATTAAGTACAAATTTTTAAATATCCATTTATGTTCCGCGTTTAAGTAATTAAAGGACTGTACACAATGTATCCCTTTTTGTCCCGCGCATCCCTTAAAAGTACAAATTTCGAAAGTCCAATTATACTGCGCTTCTACGTGGTCAGAGGAATTTGCATACTAAATCAAGAAATCCATTTCTGTTGCAAGTCTACGTTGCCAGAGGAATTTACACTCCAAATTTCTCGACTATAGCTGCAATACTTCAGTTGGTACCATTTGTATCCCTTTTTGTCCCGCTCATCTCCTATAAGTACAAATTTCAACAAAAATCCATTCAGATTGCGCTTCTACGTTGTCAGGGAATTTACTCTCCAAATTTCGCAACTCTAACTGCACTATTTTAGTTGGTACTATTTTGATACCGCTCACCGTTTATAAGTAAAAATTTCGAAAAATTCTTTTAGATTAGCGCTTCTAAATTGTCAATACTTTAGTTGGTACTAGTTTTATCCGTTGCCAGAGGAATTTACACTCCAAATTTGTGTCCCACTCACCCCTAATAAGTACAAATTTCGAAAAATCCAGTTAGATTTGCGCTACTACGTTGTCAGTGGAATTTACATACCAAATTTCACGACTATAGCTGCAATACTTAAATTGGTATAAATTGTATCCCTTTTTGCCCCGCGTACCCCTTGAAAGTAAAAATTTCGAAAAATCCAATTTTGCTTCCCTTTTATATGGTCAGAGCAATTTACATACCAAATTTCACGATTCTAGTTGTAATACTTTAGTTGGTACCATTTTATCCCTTTTTATCCCACTGGCCCTTTAAAGTACAAATTTCGAAAAATCCAATTTTACTTCGCTTTTATATGGTCAGAGGAATTTATATACCAAATTTCACGATTCTTTCTAAAAAATGGTAAAATTTGTTTATCCCTTTCTGTCCCGCACGCCCCTTAAAAGTACAATTTTCGAAAAATTCAATTTTACTTTGCTTTTATATGGTCAGAGGAATTTACATACCAAATTTCACGATTCTAGGTGTAATAATTTAGTTGGTACCATTTTTATCCCTTGTTGTCCCGCTCGCCCCCTAAAAAGTACAAATTTCTAAAAATTGAATTTTACTTCGCTTTTATATGGCCAGAGGAATTTACATACCAAATTTCACTATTCTATTTGTAGCTCGTCTGCATGGTCATTGCAAGGAACTACCTAATTTCATGTTTATAGCTACTGCCGTTTAGTCAGGACGAAGGTTCGATGTTTATCCGTTTTTGGGTCATTTTACACCCTAAAAGTACGAATTTCGTAAAACCCTTTCTTAGTCGACGTCTACGTCATATTTGGGAACTACCCTGAAAATTCCATGACCCTGGCTTCAGCCGTTTGGTCTGTGGGCTGGTCAATGATAAGTCAGTCAGTAACGCAACTCTTTTATATATATAGTTTAGTTTTGCTAATGAAACAAAAAGTTTTGGGAAAAATATATAATATGGGTTATATGGGCGGTAAGTGGTGGGCGTTAATTGAGGTAAATTGAGGTGCTAAATTTCAAAAAATTTGGGCCAAAAGTAAATTTGGATTCTATGACCGGTGGGAGGTGGGCGTGGCCAATTTTGATGAAACTTTATTTAAATCTTAATTGGGGTAGTAAAATGTTCTGTGCTAAATTTCAAAAGGTTTGGACCAAAAATAAATTTAGGCTCTATGGACGTTGGGTCGTGGGCGTGTCCAATTTTGATGAAACTTTATTTTATTCTTAATTGAGGTAATAAAAGGCTCAGTGCCAAATTTCAAAAAGTTTGGGTCAAAAATAAATTTTGGGTTCTATGGGCGGTGGGTACTGGGCGTGTCCAATTTTAATGAAACTTTATATTTTTCTTAATTGAGCTAACCAAAGGCTCAGAGCAAAATTTCAACATTCTTCGTGCACTTCTTATATTTTGTTTGCCAAACTTTGTATTAACAAATCCCTCTGTGCAACGTTGTAGTTATTGGGGTATTCACACATGCAATTTTGGTGAATATAAGTTTAGAAATAAAAGTAATACTGTGGTTTGATAAATTTAAAAAATCTGTAATTGATTTTTTTGCAGTGGACCAATATATGCCACAGGTTAAGTTACTTGCTAGACAGGAAAGTTTGGAGTTAATTTCGATAATAAATATTGGGGGATAGCGGAAACATTTTCAGCTAGAGCCGTTTGGTTGCTTGTACTTCCATCCTATTTTAATGCCAAAAGTATGAATTTTGAAAATCCATTATCTCTCACGTACACAGTGAAAGATAACCTAACTTCCTGACTATACCCATTTTTGACGTAAAAGTATTTTTATCATCTTTTTCCCATTTTACCCTTTAAAAGTACGACTTTCTCTTTATTTGGCAGCAAATTTTTCATCACTCTCGCTGTAGCCATTAAGGTGGTACAATTTTTATTCTTCTGTTCCCATTGTATTCGTTGAATTTAAGTATTTGGAAAATCCTTTATATTTTAAGTGTCTACGCAGTCAGAGGAATGTATACACCTAATTTCATTATTTTAGTTGGTACAATTTGTATCCCCCTATTCCCATTTTACCTCTTAAAAGTGCGAAGTTGAATGTGTGCACCGAATTCCATGATTCTAACTGCGGCCATTTAAATGGTACCATTTCTATCCCTTTTTCCCATTTCAGTCCCTTTAAAGTAAGAATTTGAATTTGAAATTCCTCTATTATACGTGTCGACGCAATTAGAGGGATGTACACACCTAATTTGATCGTTCTAGATGTAGCCAAGTGGTTGGTACCATTTTTATCCTTGTTCCCATTTTATCACTTGAAAGCATGTCATTTGGAAAAATCCTTTTTATTTTTTTGCATATCTATGCAGTCAGAGGAATGTGTACACCGACTTTCGTTTTTCTAGGTGCTGCCGAATGGTTTATACTATTATTATCCCCCACCGAATTTCGTGTCACTAGCTGTTATAGTTTGATATGTACCATTTTTATCCTTTTTGCCCTATTTCACCTCCTACAAAAAAAGAATTACTTTATGGTGAACATTTATGCTATCAGGGGAATGCGAATTCCACATATCCAGCAAATATAAAATAAATTATCTAAATATTAAATACTCTTAATATTAAGGGTTATTGTGGGTATTTTTAGTCCTTGTGAGGGAAAAAATTGTCCCTGTGGACCGATTTTGCCCACTTCCAATCCCAACCGACATACAACTATCAGACACATGTGCTAGCTGATTTCGTTGAGGAATTAGCGTGCTTTCAACAGACGGAAGGACGGTCATGACTAGATCGTCTTAGAATTGTATGCCGATCAAAAATATATATACTTTACAGGGTCCCAGGTCGATATTTCAAGATACTACAAACGGAATGAAAACTTAGTATATTGCCATCCTGTGATGGCGGCTATAACCACCAGATAAAACCCATAGCATTCGAACAATTTCTGTTCAGCTTAACATGATAATAATAAAATAAAATAAAAATAGTAATAATAAAATAAAATATCACCAACAATTTACAGCTTTATACTGAGCATGACCATTTTTTATTGAACCTTTTTTTGAATGTATTCACATTATGAAGCTTAGCTTATAGAGAAATGTTAGTAAAGTAAAAACAAAATTGTAACGATATCAATTGAAAATCTTCCTCATTTTGTTCGATGTTAAAAAAGCACACGTTCTTCGGTATTGTTATGGGTTTGGTGGGGGGTTAGTATAGAACCTTAATGACTATATAACTTAACGGCAAATGCGATTATTCGATATCTTAGTTCATAGTCTAGCGGTCGGGCGGTCGCATCATTTACGCTTTAGCCATGGCACGCTGTTCCAAGGTAATGTTGAAACCATTGGCCATTTTCAAAATAATATCACCTTGCAGTTGGAAATCCTTTTGGGTGCGTGTGGACGACACCCGATAGTTGCGGATGATGGTCGATAGCAATACCTTCAATTGCAACATGGCGAATTTGCGACCCACACAACTGCGTGGACCAGCACTGAAGGGAATGAAACCATAGTAATGTCTGTTGGCGGTGCGTTCGGGCAAGAAGTTGTCGGGATTGAATTTCTCCGGATCGGGATACATGTCGGGACGTCTGTGCACGAAGTACTGCAGGAGCACAACTGTGGTGCCAGTGGGCACGGTGTAGGGTCCAGACTTCAGCTTAACATCCTCCTCGACCTTGCGAGCAATCAACGGTACTGGTGGGTACAAACGCAACGTTTCGCAGATAACACGTTCCAAATAGGACATCTGCAAGGTGTCGGCAAAGGTGCAGTCACGCTGCAGGTCATCGCCGAAGATGGCTTGTTGTTCTTCGAAGACACGCTGTTGGACGTCCTGGTGAATGCCCAGCAGGCAGAGAGCAAAACTGGAGCCGGCAGCGGTGGTGTCGTGACCCTAAGTAAGGGGAGATACATTGGAGAGGTGTGTTAGTATTGCTCCCAGAACGAGAGACTTTTGTTTAATTTGAAGATCGAAGATCAGACAACTAAATTGTTCTCTTCGGATTAAGATTCCTTTAAAAACGATTGGAGGGTAAGAAAAAAAAGCTGACAATTATCCTGATACCCGCACCTTCATAATAGCAAGATTGGACATGGATGAAAAGGGCGATGCCATAGAGGAATTTTTGTAAAACTATTCCGGAGCGGAATCATAACTAAGATCGATAGTGACACCTTATGATATCATATTTGGTTCTCTTCGGTTTAAGATTCCTTTAAAAACGGTTGGAGGGTAAGAAAAAAAGCTGACAATTATCTTGATACCCGCACCTTCGTGATAGCAAGATTGGACATGGATGAAGAGGGCGATGCCATAGAGGAATTTTTGTAAAACTATTCCGGAGCGGAATCATAACTAAGATCGATAGTGACGCCTTATGATATCATATTTGGGTAGTTGGATGGAAATCCGACAAACAGTCGGAGTTTAGTTGATTGTCTTGTCGGGTAGCGTCCACACTACGTCTGATACCTAGACGTCGGATTATTTGAGTTTCTTAATGTAGCAACATTCATCAGCCACCCTGTTTAAATATACTTTCCTTCCCTGAGAAGAGACCAGGCCGAAATGCGACAATGCAATAACCCTGTTCTTTGTTGAAAGGATTTTGGACATATCCTAGAGAAAATCACTAAGATCGGTCGCAGATTTCCCTGCTTTAATTGAAATCGGACCAATATTCTCCACCAGCTTAATTCTTATCTGATTAGTATTTAGGATCAATCTGTTTCCTAAGACGTATCCAAGTTCTTAAAAACTTTCTTCAGCTAGGAACTACTATGAATCCAAACAGTATCCAATAATAAGCTATGGACGGACAGATAGTCCCTAAAACTCCTTCCTATCCTCCACTTCAGTCTTCCTTACCTCCTTTTTCATCCCAACATTTACACACTTACCTCAAACATAATGGTATTAACTTCATCCATCACATCTTTAGCGGTCCACTTGACATCGGGGTTCTTTTCCATCTCCATCATGGCATCCAGCAGAGCCAAACGCCGCTTCTCGCCCACATCATTCTCATCAATATCATCCAAGTCGTCGCGCAGACCATCCTTTTTCTTTTGCAACTTGGCCTTCTTGGCAGCCTCGTCACCGCGATCAATGATGCCACGTTCCTCGGCATTGAAGTTCTTCTTGCGATCCTCGACCACCTTGCGCGTCATGCTCAGTATGACATTCATTAATTTGTTATCCTTCTCACGTAGTTTGGTGAAATTGTACGTGGAGTCCAGGCGATAGAACAATTTCAGTTGGCGATTGTGTATGATGTCACACATGTCCATAACGGCCTGGGCGTACTCGGCACTCTTCTCTGTCTCCGGTTGATTCTTGCAACCCATGGCCGTGGTCAGTAGGATGTCCACCGTAGTCTCAGACATGTATTTGTGGCAATCGAATTCCTTGCCCACTATTTCGTGGAGACGACCCACCACCGACTTGGAGTGCTTAACAAATGTGGGCACAAAGCTCTTCAGAATACTCTGATGGAAAGTGGGAGCAATCATTTTGCGATGGTGGCGCCAATGATGACCATTCGATATCAAGAGACCATTACCGAACCACGGCTGGAAGTAGCGATACTCCACAGACTTCTCCAAATGTTTGTAGCCATTCAAAATCAACTCAATATCAGCAGGATTAGTCAGAAACACCACATTCATGTGGCCCAAAGTGACGCGCACCGTCTCGCCTTGCTCGTCGAAGATGCTGCTGATCATTTTCAAGATTTGAGAATTATTTTGGCCGAACACCAAATGTCCGTTGCCGATCAGCGGCATCTGCTTGGGTGTCGGGATGTTATCCAGGATCTTGTATTCTCTGGTATTGCGGCGATAATATTCGTACAGTATGGCAATGACGCTCAGACCGAACAAAATGGTTACCAAAGTGCTCGGACCGCCATCGGCCATCAAGGGCGGCTCAGCGGCCATTTGCTGTACAGTTTCCTGCAGAGTCTCCACCGACATTGTCTGATTTTTATTAGGCGTAAATGTCACCACGACGTGATAATCCGTTCTGTTGCTGTTTCCTGCGACACAGTAGTGTACGGAAGTTATATGAAATTTCGTATTCCGATATAACGCTGTTGGGCTTTGTAAGTCTTCTGCTCGACACGGTTCGAGTAGAACTGCTGTTGGAACTGACGGGTCCCTCGATTAATATATTTTTCCCGGCCCGCTTGGCTAGTTCTTAGTTTTTTTGCACTTTATGAATATTCATAAAATAAATTATTATGTTTTCATTCGTCTCTTATAATGCGATCGACTGCATTTTCATGCGGGACTTGTCGTCTTTACAATTGAATTTTGATTATTCACACAGTGATTGGCTTGTTTTGCCCCTCCTTGAGAATGGTTGACTGCATTTCCACGCGGGACTTGGTGACTTTACAATGGAATTTTGATTATTCAGAGTGATTGGCTTGTTTTGCCCCTCCTTGAGAATGGTATGGTAACGGTGAGTTGAACTTTTCACGAAATAATGAATGAGTGCAGTTGGGCGACATTTTTTCCACTTATGTCTAGAAGAAGTGACGTCACTGCTATGCTGGGATGTAACGAATTGACGACAACATTATTTATAATATTTGAAAATCGAATGTGAATTGATCCATGGCTAATGTTGGCGAAACGTCTAGTGTCAGTTTGATTGCATTTGCAGAACAAGTAGAAGCTTATGTGTCGAACTGCAGTGAATAACATTTTCTAATGTATTTAAACTGACACTTAAAACGGTATTATTTTTTATTGAAAATTCCGTAGAGGGTACCCTTACTATTTGGACTATAATTTTGGTAGTATAAGTCCGATCCGCCTGGTTATAAGTCAAATTAAAGGAAATTATAACTACTATCCTAACAACTGCGAAAATATCCACAATATTGAGGATTTCGGTTTGCGTCGTAGATACTAGCCACCAAATTTTTTTTGATACTGTTCATAAACCACTGCTTTTGTGTGAAACTGATATACTCAACATTTGTAGGCATCATAATCACCTTTACGTGAACACAAGGATGTTATGGGGCTTTTATTTCTAAAGTTGGTGTTAAAACACACATAAATAAATTTACTAATAATAATCAATAACACACATATAAGTGAATACCCTTAATGTTATTCACATTGACCTACTAAAGGTAATGACATAAAACTGATATGTTTCATTGATTACACATGAAATGTAAAAGTTATTTTATTGTATGATCGGCATTTTTTGTATAAATATGAGCAATAAAGTACAATCAATATCAAAACCGTAAAAACCGTTTTATCGTTCGGTTCAACCTTCAAGTTAAAAGTGTTTGAAGGTATTCCAAAACAAAAAGTCCAAATTCATGCGTTTGGGTTGAGTTCTTCTATTCACGTTTCTCATAAATAGTGAGGGTACAAATATTTAAAGTTCACTTGGCGCAAATTATATTTTTAATAAACAGAATAAAAACAAAAGGAACATTTAAAAACAAAAATCCGTTATGAGTTTAGAAAGCCCATTTACATCAGAAAATATTACACATTGTCCTTCGGCAAAATTTTTGTTGCATAGTGATATGAGAAAAAATCTTTCTATAAAAATCTTAAACCAAGGAGAATAAATACCTCAAATATGATTTTTTAAGATAAAATATTATTAATATTTATTATATAAAGGGTGATTTTTTAAGAGCTTGATAACTTTTTTTTTTAAAAAAACCCATAAAATTTGCAAAATCTCATCGGTTCTTTATTTGAAACGTTAGATTGGTCCATGACATTTACTTTTTGAAGATAATTTCATTTAAATGTTGACCGCGGCTGCGTCTTAGGTGGTCCATCCGCTTAGTCCAATTTTGGCATTTCCACGTTTTTGAGTAACAGAGACCCAATTGGTGCGAACGGCGACGAATCGAAAATTGGTGGTCATCATTAACACTGGTCGATACAGCTGCGATATTTTCTTCAGTTCGCACTCTACGTAAGCGTGTTGGTGGTTTAATGTCCAACAATGTAAATTTGGTGCGAAATTTAGTCACAATAGCCCGAATAGCCGCTTCAGTGGGTCGATTAAACTGACCATAAAATGGAAGCGCGCAATGAACTTTCTTAACAGAGCACGCATTTTGATAATAAAATTCAATAATTTGCAAGCGTTGTTCGTTTGTAAGACGATTCATGATGAAATGTCAAAGCATACTGAGCATCTTTCTCTTTGACACCATGTCTGAAATCCCACGTGATCTGTCAAATACTAATGCATGAAAATCCTAACCTCAAAAAAATCACTCTTTAGAAGCTGAGGAATATCAACGATAATCTTACGATGGTCTTCCACTTTTAAAATTTAGTGAAAGATATTGAAACAATTTTGCAGGAATAATTTTCGTTTTAGCGCAAAAAGTGAAATGAAAATTAAAAAAACAAATAATTATTTTTCAAAAAATATATTGAAACTTATTTCTTGAAAAAAAAAATGAAAATTATTTAAAACAAGTAAAAAAGGCGTTAAGTTCGGCCGGGCCGGGAAAATTAAAAAAAAAACAAAAACAAATAATTATCTTTCAAAAAATATATTGAAACTTATTTCTTGAAAAAAAAAATGAAAATTATCTAAAACAAGTAAAAAAGGCGTTAAGTTCGGCCGGGCCGAACTTTTTATACCCTCCACCATGGATAGCATTCCACAGAGGCTGTCGATTTTCGTAGAAGTGCATTAATATTACAGGAACATATAATTTATTTTAATATAGCCAAACCAAAATAAATACAAATATTAAAAAAATATTTTTATAAATAAATATAATATTTTTATTATTTCAAGCCACGCTTATAAGACAAGGCTGCTAATACGTTTGCACTATATACATATCGAAATAATACTTCAAGTCAATTCAAAAAAAAATATTCTTATATTTACATTTTCAGAAAATACCATAGATATTGGTAGGTGCTACAGTTGGTTGTATTTCCATTCTATTTTAATTCCACAAGTACACATTTTGAAAATCCATTATCTCACGTACATAGTGCAGAATAACCTAACTTCATGATTTAACCAATTTTGCCGTAAAAGTAAAAAGTACGCATTTGAAATTTATGGGTTTTTTAGTCCTTGTGAGGGAAAAAATTTTCCCTTTTGGGCCGATTTCGCCCAGTTTCAATCCCAACCTATCTCCGACTATAAGACGTATTTATGCAAAATTTGGACCTCCGAGCTCCTTTCGTTTAGATGCTAGCGTGCTTTCAACAGACGGACGCACGGACATGGCTAGATCGTCTTAGAATTTTATGACCAAATATGATCAAGAATATATATACTTTATAGGGTCTTAGGTCGATATTTCAAGATGTTACAAACGGAATGACAAAGTTAGTATACCTCCATCCCGGATGTGGGGGGTTTAAAAAATCTTATGAAAATTAAAAATTTTATATAGAAACTTATTTAAAAAAAAATATTGTTTTGAACTGGGATATTGTCCTGGCTCAAGACCATTTTGCATCTATATTTAATAGAAATACAGGTATAATACAAATTGCAGGTATAGTCACCAAACAATACTTCTGCCGTGCCAACGCTCCTCACCATGCCATTTGTAAATAAATTTGCATTCTATTAAATACATATGCAAAATGGTCTTGAGCCAGGACAATATCCCAGTTCAAATCAAATATTGATAACAGACCAAAAAAATACAAACGAAAAAACTAAAACAAATGATAAAACAGAAGTATTGCTGGGTAACTATACCTGCATATACACATACCTACATATGCAACTCAATGGGATGCTTGTGAGATGGCATGTGTACTTTATTACTTGGTGCGATTTTTTAAACGCAAATTCGACAAGTGAGTTGTGCTTCTCGTTCGATTGTGAGAATCATCTCCTTACAGAGGCCGGGTTTGATGTTGAAAAGTCGCTGCGAAGCCACTTGAACATGGTCGAAATGATGATCATGGTAGTCTGCAGCCAAGTAATAAATGTCACCATGCCATTTGTAAATAAATTAGCATTCTATTAAATATAGATGCAAAATGGTCATGAGCCAGGACAATATCCCAGTTCAAATCAAATATTGATTACAGACCAAAAAAAACGAAAAAACTAAAACAAATGATAAAACAGAAGTATTGCTGATTTTTTAAACGCAAATTCGCAAGTGAGTTGTGCTTCTCGTTCGTTTGTGAGAATCATTTCCTTAAAGAGGACGGCTTTGATGTTGAAAAGTCGCTGGGAAGCCACTTGAAAAAACTTTTGACATGGTCGAAAGCATGATAGTGGTAGTCTGCAAAAAAAAGAATTCTACAAGTTAATGTCCGATAGAATTCTTTTTAGAATTATCTTAGAATTATATTGTGGAATTTTATGAGGGCCGAAATTCGAGAAAATCAAAAGAGTTATTCTACCAAAATTACTAAGATTAAAATTCATGTTTTTCATTCATGTTTTTTTGAAGATCAAGATTTTTCGATAGTTGGATAGTTTTGTTTTTTTTTTTTTAAATTTCGCGGAAGATATGTATATTTGTATGCATGACATGTTTGTTTTGAATTTTCTCGCGATCTATCTAACCAATCCTGCTGATTTTGTGCATGTGTATTAATATCCAATGTCGCTTGTAACGTATATTTAGTCAGTCGCTAAATAAGCTAAAATTTTTGCAAAAAATCAAAATTCGCGGTTGCAATTGCATTTATTTAAACATTTTCTACCTGGTTTTCATAAACTATTCAGTCAAAAATATTCCCTATTATAAGTACCTCTATAAATAAAGTTTGAGGATTTTTTCCTAAAAACGTATAAAAACGTTTTTAAACAAGAATATTTCCAGAGATTTTCTGACAAATCAGATGAACGTAAAATTTCAATGTCATTCTTCCTTTCGATATTCACTATGTAGGCACCATTCGGAAGGCATGAGTTTAAGGGGTGTTTTCAGAAGCGTTTAGCTCACAGATAACTGACACACGGTTGAAATAATATTAAACAGCCCAACTTATTTTCCTGAATGGTGACAACATAATTTTTTTTGTGACCTATCCGATCCTAAGACTATGAAGGAAATCAGTTCAAATTTAGATTTAGCCTCCATACAAATCCATCTTGCTGCATGTGCAAATTTCTTTTATTTTTCGGTAATATATTACGTCTCTAAAATTTCCAATTTTTTAGTTCAAGAAAAATGCCTTTGCAAAATTTCTCAAATCGCAAATCACAAATTTGAAAAAGAGGAATTCCTGTAAATAAGCACAAAAGCCGATTCACTGGACGTCAAGGAGCATTTGCAAAATCATTATCATCTCTCCATTCACCGTAACTGTTGATCCAACCTCATTTTCGAAAAAGTAAGGTCCAATGACCCCGCTGGACCATAAACCGCACCAAACAGTCACACGATGAGGATGGAGAGTCTTCTCAACAATAACTCTTGGCTTTTCCGAGCCCCAGATGGGACAATTTTGCTTGTTGACGTAGCCACCGAGGTGGAAATAGACCTCATAAGTCAAGATGGTTTTTCAATGGAATTCTGGATCATTTTCATTCATGAATTTTAATAATTTCAATGCGTTGTTGAAGCGTGTATCGTATTTTTTGTATTTTTTGTAATGGCTTAGTTTCTACTTGTCAAATGTCAAAGAATAAAAGCTTCAAAGTGACAGCTACCGAAATACCGGGTGATTCAATATAACACATCTTGTTGGAAACCCCTGTATTTGATAAATAATTAAAAACATGTCTTTTACAGGCGAATGCAAATTCAATATGTTTAGAATCGCTGGACGTGTACAACTCAAGCGCAAACATAATCCAAACATGAAAGATGTAGTTAAACTTTAGTCTCTGACTGTACATCAAAGTCTTATTTTTCAATTGAAAGTGAAAACATGTACATAAAATTCTAAGGCACATAAGCAGACATACAATATTCAATATCCTTCCGGCGCGATGCTACAACGACAACAGGATGTTAAAGAACAAAATCCAACAACAACCACAACAAAACAATTAAACTAAGAACCCGAAGGGAGAAAGAAAAGAACAAGTGTAGGCTCGAAAACAATCACTATTCAATCATCAATTGACCCACAAGACAGACAACGAGACGACATTATCATAATATAGAAGGTACAAGGCACAATGAACAAGGAGTCGGCACACTTGTTGGTGGGCTCTTACACTTTATGAATGAAAATGAAAACGAAGACGAACACGAAGATGTGTATTAACATCACCGGAAATAAAAGAATATGAATGGGAATAAGAATTTGAATTTCAATGAAAGATTTCATTTTCATTTAAATGAATCGTTTAAGAGAACAATGCAATTTTGATGAATTATCCGCACAGCGAAATAACCACAAAGTCTTAATTTTTTGGTCCTTCAAACAATAGAAGAGCAAATTCTGCAAAAATGGTACATTCTTTGTGAGCTAACACAAATTTGACAGAAGGAAGGAAGCCCAGAAGACACCTGGTGAATGCACGTGTTCGAAGTGTGGGTGTAAACGATTGGATGAATTTTGGAAATATAAGTGTAGATCTATGCCAAAAATGGCAGTGTTTGGGTAAAAAACATTTATACATTTATTACATTTTGGTAATTTAACTATAAAACTAGCAATTATGTTATTTCTTGGCAAAAATAATAAAACATTTTATGAATAAGGTTGTTTATTATACCCTACACCACTTCGTGGACTAGGGTATTATAAGTTAGTTTTCCGCCAAATGTTTGTAACACCAAGAAATAATCGAGCTAGACCCACCTTTAAGTATACGGATCGGCTGAGAATCACCAGCTGAATCGATTTAACGATGTCTGTCTGCTGTCCATCTAAGCTTGTTCGCACTCTACAGGTCGCAATTGTTGCCCGATTATCATGAATTTTGGCAGAAGTTACTTTTTTGGGCCAAGGACGATCGGTATTGAATTTGGAGGAAATCTGTTCAGATTTAGATATATCCCCCATACAAATGTCGCTCCCGATTTGACTTTTTCCGCACTAGAAACCACATATTGTACCTGATTTTCTTTAAAATTGACACAACATTTTATAATTGAACTAGAAACACCTATGCTGAAAGTGGGTAAGATCGGTTCAGATTTAGATATAGCCCCCATACAAATGTCGCTCCCGATTTGACCTTTTCCGCTCTAGAAACCACATATTGTACCCGATTTTCTTTAAAATTGGCACAACATTTTATAATTGAACTAGAAACACCTATGCTGAAAGTGGGTAAGATTGGTTCACAGGCCTCAAGTGTTGTTATTGGCCCCCTTCAAATGTCCATCCGAATCATCCTATTACCGCTGTATTTATCATTCGATTTTGATCAATTTTTCCAGATCATGGTATATTTACTTTACTCGAAATATCTGCTGGCAAATTGGATCAATTTCTTTATTATTTACCGTATTCGTTAAATATGACTAAAGATGAATTTAAAGTAAATGTATAATTTATATGAACTACATTAAATTGCTCTCATGAAATACCTTGGTTTAGTAATCAAAGCGAGGTATATACGCAGGGAGTGGTGTAGGGTATTATATAGTCGGCCCCGTCCGACTTTAGCCTTTCCTTACTTGTTTTTTCTTATGCTTTGTTAGAACATAATCTATAAGACAAAAAAACTTAAATAAGTTTTAACTTTTTTGTAATGTTTTCGGAAATTGTTTTTTGCAAAAAAGTATTTCTTCCCAAATAACCCACTGTACAAAACCATGTTTAGTTCAGAAATCAATCTTGAAATTAGGACTATTCCGATCTTTCACAATAAAAATATTTTTATTTTGATTTGTTATTATAAAAAGTTCTTAAGTAATAATAGTTTTAAGTAATAATAGCTGTAATTTAAAAGTAATATTGAGGAATTCCATGTGAAACAATTTTTTTTCAAAGGTCTTGCGATTTTGATGAAAATTGCTGATCGTGTTAGGTTATTTTTCTTTAAAGCACGATAAAAAACATACATATAAAAAGAAAAAAATTCACAACAAATAAAAAATATAATTTGCATATGAAAACAATTTTTTAAAAAATATTTTATATTCAAATTTTTTACTTATCCTTAGCAGCCAGTGTAAGTGAAATTTTGGTTTAAGAGTCTAAGCCAAAAAGTGTCGACATAAAATATTTTTTTTTTTGAAAATTGGTTTTAATAGAAATATTTAGTTTAGTTGTTTAGTTTAGATAATGTAAAAAAAATATTTAGAGTACAAGTTAACTTTAATATGTTATAGAAATTTATTATACACTCCACGAGAGTATTATGTCTTTGTGCATTTGTTTGTAACACTCAAAAGGAAGGGAGATAGACACATTGTTAATTATACCGATCGGTTTAGAATCACTTTCTGAGTCGATTTAGTAATGTCCGTCTGTCCATCTATTGTTGTAATCACGATACAGGTCGCAATTGTAGCCAGAACCAAACGAAACTTTGCACAACGAAGTTTTTCGGGACAAGGACGAACGCTATTTAATTTGAATCGGTTCAGATTTAGATATAGCCCCATACGAATTTCACTCCCGATTTGACCCTTTTCACTATAGATACCACATATTTTCTTCAAAATTGGCAAAAACTCGTATAGTGCAACTAGAAACACCTGTGATAAAAATGTGTTAGATCGGTTCAGATTTATATATAGCTCCCATACAAATTTTGCTCCCAATTTGATTTTTTTCGCTCTAGAATCCACATATTTTAACAGATTTGCTTCAAAATTCGTAAAACACCTTATATTTCAACTGAAAACACCTGTTGCAAAAATGTGTTAGATCGGTTCAGATTTATATATAGCTCCCATACAAATTTCGTTTCCAATTTGAATTTTTCCACTCTAGAATCCACATATTTTAATAGATTATCTTCAAAATTGGCAAAACACCCTATATTTGAACTGGGAACACCTGTTGTAAAAATGTGTTAGATCGGTTCAGATTTATATATAGCTCCCATATATAGCTCTTCAAAATTGACAAAACATCTTATATTTCAACTAGAAAAACATATGGTGAAAATGGGTCACATCGGTTCAGATTTACATATAGCTCTCATACAAATTTCGTTCTCCCAGAAACCGCGTATTTTCATAGAATTTCTTAAAATTGAGCATAACACGTTATACCTCAACTGGAAGAACTTATTGTGAAAGTTAGTCACTTCATTCCATGTTTGGATATAGCCCCGATACAAATAGTATTCTCTATTTAACAAGTTGGACCAGGTCATATTAGCCAGTGATTAGGAAACATAAAAATTTTTCCCGTTTTCACTTTTTTACTGAATTGAATTGTATTCCGATAGAAAGTGGAGTGTATTATATGGTCGGCCCCGCCCGAGACTTTAGCCTTTCCTTACTTGTTCCTTATTATCCCCTATTTTCTATGCATGGGGATGTACAGATCGAATTTCATGATTGTTACCATTGTTATCACTTTTTACCCAAATCCCCCCCCCCCCCCAAAAAAAGTACGAATTTTGCTAACGAGCGGTGTTACAATCTATATCCATTTTAATCCGTGAAAAGTACAAATTTCGAAAAAATTCTTCTTATTTTGCATCCACGCTATGAGACGAATATACACACCGAATTTTTGATTTATGAATATATGATTATTGCGTCAACCGTGTTGTTGGTACCTTTTTTATCCCTTTCACATCCGTTTTACCCCTTAAAAGTACGAATTACGTAAAAATCCCTTCATATCTGATCTCTTTGCTGTAAGAGCGGTTTGGTCTGGGCAGTGATCAGTCAGTCACGCAATTACGCAACACTTATATATATTTGAATGGGTCACGAAAATAAATTGCTGCTGTTTAATGATGATCTACAAAATATTTCGTCACTGGTCAAGCCATCTGTTAGCTAAACATTCCTGAAAACACCTATAAAAATCATGTTTTTTCCCCGTGAAATTTTTTTAATTTGCATTTTTGTCCAAATTTTTTTCTCTTTTCGCCTTTTACGAAATATTTTAAAGATTTTTTTTTTGAAAACCACAAAAAATCTATCTAAACGTCCAATAATACGATCAATGAGTTATGCTAAGACAAGAATTAAAAATTATATTTAAAGTGCTTCCAAGGGTCTAATAATTCAGAAAAAAGTGGACAAAAATGTAACATAATTACATGTGATTTAAACAATCCAAATTTCATTTCTGGCCGGTGACTGCAGCAATTTATTTTTCCTGACCCATTCTAGTATACACATGACTTCCATTACCGGTAAGATCTAGGTAAACAATGAAACATCCTTTAAGTACAGTTTTATACTGAGTATGCCTTTATTTTTTTGTTTCGTTTTTTAAGAGTTTTTTTACACTTATTTATATTTGGCGTTAATATGAGCGTAATATATGAGTCTGAGTGTTACCAAAAAGCGGGTTTGAAGCCATTTCTTCGTCATTCTGTTATAATATGTGCTTACAAATAATCAACATAGCATTGTAGTATTTTAATATTTTAAAAGTCGCAGAACTTTGTACGCCCTAGGCAACAACGGCAGTTGGTTGTTGTCTTCGCTCCAACATAATATTGAAACCATCCTCCATTTTCAAGATGACATCAGCCTGCAGCTTGAAATCTTTTTCCTCCTGTTTACAGTCAACCGAGTAATTGCGCAAAATTGTGGAGAGCAACACCTTCAGCTTCAACATGGCATATTTGCGGCCCACACAACTTCTGGGTCCAGCACTGAATGGAATAAAACTGTAATAATGGCGATTGGCCATTCTCTCGGGCAGGAAATTGTCTGGATCAAATCTGTCAGGATTTGGGAAGTATTTCTCATTACGATGAACGGCAAATTGCAGCAGCACTACGGTGGTACCCTTGGGAATAATATAAGGTCCTGAGGATAGTTTAACATCATGTTCGGCACGTCGGGCTATCAGCGGTACTGGTGGATAGAGACGCAGTGTTTCCATGATGACACGCTCAAGATATTTCATTTCCATGGTATCGGCAAATGTGCAGTCACGCGAAAAGTTATCACCGAATATGGCCTTCTGTTCGGCCATCACTTTCTCTTGGATGTCCTTGTGAATGCCCAGCATACAGAGGACAAAACTGGAACCGGCCGAGGTGGTGTCATGTCCCTGTAACATAGGAATTGGAATAATTGAGTATGAATTATAAAAATAAATTTAATAATGTTGAATGATGATTACCTCAAACATGATGGTGTTGACTTCATCGAGAACATCCTTATCGGTCCATTCGACATTGGGATTTTTGGACATGGCCATCATGGCATCCAACAAAGCTAAGCGTTTCTTGGCACCTAGAACAAGAAAACATACATATTTATAGAACATCATCATTTACAGAACACAACTATCAAAGACAAGACAATTTAATATAGACCAACCGTCTCCATAATACAAAAATTGCTTTGGCTTCGTTGTGTACTGCGATTGCGAGTAGACATATCCACTTACCAACATCATTTTCATCAATTTCATCCAGATCATCACGTAGTCCCACTTTCTTCGCCTGCGCCTTTTGTTTGGCCATCTCATCTTCGGCCTCGAAAATGGCTCTGGAATCAGCATCGAAATTCTGCCTGCGATCACTGACCACTTTGCGTGTCATACCCAAAATGATGTCCATCATTTTTTTACCCTTCTTGCTCATGCTGGTCAAATTGTACATGGCATCCAATCGATAGAAGAACTTCAGCTGACGTTTATGGATAATGTCACACATATCCACGACAGCTTGGGCATACTCCAGACTCTTATTGTCCTCGGGAATCTTCTTAACGCCCATGGCCGTAGAGAGTAAAATTTCCACAGTCGTCTGTGACATATAATCGTGCACGTCAAATTCCTTGCCAACTTCCTTGGACATACGTTCGACCACCTTCTTGGAGTGTTGCACGAATGTGGGTATGAAACTCTTCAAGATGCTCTGATGGAAGGTGGGAGCAATCATTTTACGATGATGTTGCCAATGATGGCCATTGGATATGAGCAGACCATCACCGAACCATGGTTTGAAATAACGATATTCGTCGGATTTCTCCAAATGTGTATGACTACTGAGGATGAGTTCAATATCGGAGGGATTCGAAAGGAATATTACCAGAACGGGTCCCAACCAACCACGAATGGTTTCGCCATACTTTTGTAAATAATCTTGGGCGCGAGTCATGATTTCTGCAAGATAAGAGGGAAATGTTGTGTGAGATAAAAATGTAGTGCTTAGAAAAATCATAAAAATCCAGACACAAAATCCTGACTTCTAAATTATAAAATTTTATGAGGACCTCTCACTTATTAAACCATAACTGCACTGTTTAACCATGAGTTTCAATTCTTCAGTGGCTTTTAAACATCCCATTATGTCTTGATTTAGATCCGAATATATATTATTTGGAAAAACCGATGCCCACTGTGCATCCAAATCGATTTTTTGGGAATTACTTCGGTAACTTTAGGAAGAACAAAGATATATTGACAAAATTTCATTTGTAAAATGTTGGATCCCTAGTGGTAAGGGGGGTTACTGGCAGACTCTCCAAATTTTTAAATTATTGCCAAAAGTGCAATAATGCAACGATTGCAATGATGTATACTATCTGGGGATAATTCATCAGTGAAACTTCTGTTTAGAGTGCTTGTATAGGGTGAGCCATTTATTTTAAATTTTTATTTTCAGATTTATGTTTGACATTTGCAAAACGGGACGCTATTCACTAGAACAAAATTGCGAAATATTAATAACTCCATTCCAAAGCAGTGAGTCTTTAACGCAAACTCAAAGAAATTTTCGTAGAAAAATTTGAGAAGAGATCATGATGCTCATTTTAATCTCGGTGGCTATGCCAATAAGCAAAATTGCCGCTTATGGGGTTCAGAGAACCCACACGTGACTATTGAGAAGCCAATGCATCCACAACGAGTTTGGTGTGGATTTTGAGTTGTACAGAAAAATTGGGTTGATCGATCGAGCCAGTCGTGGTAGTCATATGAATGATATTGTGTTTCATTATTAAATGACAAAGTTCAACCTTTCCAATAAAACCAGAAATTTGAAAAAATAATCTGAACTTTTTTATATCCGATTCTAAATTAAAGTTTTAAATGGCCCACCCAATATATATTTACAATTTTATACACCCGAAAACCTATAACAATTGGGTATTTTGTTGAAAAATCAAAAACTTGTTATCCTTTATTTTCGGAGACATTTTTTGTACATAATTCCCAAATCTGTATATGATTTCTCAAGCTTTGTAAGTTGTATGATTATGATATGAAATTTATCCTTAATTTCTTCGCAGGTTACTTGTTCGGCCCGTCGATACAGGTAACCGTCCAAAATCTTTAGGTAAGACATTTTATCAATTTTTCTTCTTCTTTTTCCAAAAGTCATTTTTACTCGTCCGATTTAAATAGTCGGTGTCAGTTACACCGAATAATGAACCAAAGTTCATTATTCAATAGATCAAAGACTCATTCAATGATAATTATTCACCTTTGTTCGATTCGGTTGCTCTGTGAATATATTAAGTACCCAAAAAAGTGTGGATAATGCCATAAAGTTAATGGTCGTAGTGCCCGTGGATGTCATGCAACCTTAAAAATGTTCGTAACGTCCATGAACATTAATACTCTTTCCACGAGTTCTTAATACTCTTTCTTAATAATTAAAAAACAAGTAAAAATGGTGTTAAGTTCGTGGATTGCATTCCACAGAGGCTGTCGATTTTCAAAGCATATAAAAGTAATGAAAAAATAATTTTATAAATAAATTAAAATTTAGTTTTTTCGTTAGCATTTTTTTGGTCTGTAATCAATATTTGATGGTCGAATCATGACTTTTGACATGGTCGAAATCGTGATCGTGGTAGTCTGCAGCCAAGTAATAAATGTCACCATGACATTTGTAAATAAATTTGCATTCTATTAAATATAGATGAAAAATGGTCTTGAGCCAGGACAATATCCCAGCCCAAATCAAATATAAAATTTTAATTACATATTTCAAGCCACGCTTATCAGGCAAGGCCACCAAAATGTTTATACTATATACATCGAAATGATACTTCAAGTCAATTTAAAAAGTAAATATCTTCAAAAAAGCTTAAATACCCTAAATATTGGGGGATAGTGGGTGCATTTTCAGTTACAGTCGTTCGATTGGTTGTATTTCGATCCTATTTTATTTTCAAAAGTAAAAATTTTGAAAGTCCATCATCTCTCACGTACACAGTGTAAGATAACCTAACTTCGTGATTCTATCCATCCAACAAAAACAGAGCACCGAAAGAAGTGAAGAAGATGCTCATATTGTGAGTAGTGGGATCTTCACCAATGAATTTATCAAGGAGTTGTCATTGGAGGGATGTCTTTTATTTGAAAAGTTTTTTTGTGTTTGCAAAGGAACCAATTTTTCACTAGTTTCCATTTCTGTTTCAAAAAAATCCGCCGCTACCAGGGGTAGAACAGCGGACCTTCTGGTTGCTAATACGACACTCTAACTAAGTGCTGAATAACTAAAGATACCAATTTTGTTCGTTAGAACTGACAATAGGAAACTTAAGAAAATATTTATTTAGTATGAATTAATATATAACAAAAAATAATATTAAATTAAATTAGCATTAAATAAATTAACACTACTTAATTTTAGTATTAGTATTAATAAAAAATTAAATATTTGAAATACATTAATAAAACAATAAATTTGTATTTTTAAGCAACAATTTTTAAATTGTTAAAATTATAAAAAATTAAACATTGTTTAATTATAAAAGTAATAAAAAAAAAGTTTTTTTTCCCCGAGCCACGATTCGAACCTGAGACCTTCTAGATGCAAAGCGTACACCGTACCTCTGTGACCCCATACTAAAAATTCATTCCCATTCACTTGTGAAAATGCTATTCGTAAAATGTCACGGGATATTAACATATTATGGATTTTTTGCAAATTGTTTAAAAGATCTTCCTCAAAAGCGGGGAAAATGCACTTTTGGATTTGGAAATGCGATTAAAATGTGCTTCCTGTGGAAGGACTTCAAATTTTTTTGCTGGACCATTTTTGCCGCAAAAGTTAAAAAAATACGGATTTGGAAAAACCTTAAAATAGAGTCTATTCCGTCAGATTCCATAATTCTATCTGCATCCATTGGTACTATTTTCACCACTTTTTCCCATTTTACCCCGTTAAAAGTACGACTTTCGAAAATCTTTTTATTTTTCGTGTCTACGCACTTAGAGGGATGTAAACACCAAATTTCATCATTCTAGCTGTAGCCGTTTAGTTGGTACCTCTTTTATCCCTCTGTTCATATTGTATCCGTTGAAAGTACGAATTTTGAGAAATCTTTCTATTTTGCGAGTCTGTGCATTGAGAGGAATGTATACTCCGAATTGCATGACTCTAGTTGAGGTCATTTGGTAGGTACTTTGTATCCCGTTTTTTTTTTCATTTTAACCCCAAAAAATACAAATTTCGAAAAATTCCTTTATTTTTCGTGTCTAAGCAATTTCCTGTCTACTCCGAATTTCATTATTTTAGGTGCAACCATTTTTATTCCTCTGTTCCCATTTTACCCCATAAAAGTACGAATTGGGACAAAAATGCTTTTATGTTATGTATCCACTCAATTAGAGGAATATACACAAAGAATATCGTGTTTCTAGCTGTTGTCGTTTGATAGGTACCCCTTTTATTCCTTTTTGCCCATTTCACTCCTACAAGTAAAATCACCTACGTTATTGCTATATGTGGAATACACATACCAAAAACATGATGAAATACTCTAAATATTAGAGGTATTTTCAGTCCTTGTGAGGGTAATGTTTTCCCTGTGACCGATCCGATCTACAACTATAAGACGTATTCAAGCAAAAATTTAACGTCCTAGCTTCATTCGTGTGCGTGCTTTCAACAGACGGACATGGTTAGATCGTCTTTGAATTTTATGATGATCAAGAATATATATACTTTATAGGGACCCAGGTCGATATTTCAAGGTGTTGCAAACGGAATGACAAACTTAAATACATGTATATAATCTAAATGTAAATATTTAAGATTTGGGGAAATTGTTTCTACTAAATAATGATTTTAGTCTGCCAAGCTATATGTTGATGAGGTCGTTCTGTGACTCAACTAATAGAAATTTTTTATTGGCCATCGATTTATATTAGTTTAAGCACTAAGTATTATTTTTTCTACAAACAAACAACGACTGTTTCATCACGGCAAATGTTTATAGCACAAAGAAATATCGAGCGAAATCCACTGTAATGAATACTGATTTGCTTAGAATCACCAGCTAGGTCGATTTACCCATCAAAAACTTGGTAATGACTCCTCATTATTTTTAGAATTACCTAGTAATGACAGCTCGTTACGCCCTGCATTATTTTGAAGTATGAAATAATTACTTACTTATAATAGTTTAAATAAGTAGTTATTGATAAGTTAAATTTCATAGAACTTCAGATTTTAAAAATTAATTTTCTACATATTTATGGTGAGTCATACATATTTATCGCAGCTTAGTTATCGAGACTTAAAGAAAATAGCCCTAAATTCTGTATTCAGATTGTTATCAAGTCGATACAAAATATATAATTTAATTAAAGTTTTTTTTCATCACTTATTAAGCCCATTATTGATAATAAATTATTTGGCTAGTTATCAATAATGAATTATTTTGTATTTTCCTTATTTTACAACTCGTTTAGAAGTACTTATTTATTAATTTTTCGTAAGCGTACGTGGAAGTACTTATTTTTTATAAAAATAATAAGAAACGGATCCGATAAATAAGTAGTGAAGGTTTTTGGTTTTGCCTTATTACCCACATTACTTGGTAATGAGAGTTTTTGCTGGGTAGATATGCCTGGCAGCCGTCAGTTCAAAAAGTTTAGATTTCAAAGCATTTATTATCCGAAAAAATTGAAAATTGATCATGATTGATGTAGATAATGTTATATTTCAACAAGAATAACAATATTGATCAAATTTCGCACATCATATTAGAATTCAGCTAGCATTACCTAATGTCAAGGTCGAATTTGTCGATCCTTTTTTATAGACCCATACAAAATTCCTTCCGATTTTTCCTATTTCCGCTGTAGAATTCACATTTTTTCATCGGATCTTGATCAAATGTTCCACATCATGTTATATTTGGATTTTGGCATGAAAGTCCTTCCAATTTTCATTATGTTTACAATCACACTATTTGCCACATGGTTTATTTCACTTAGGAACATCTACTTCATATAGTACCCATAGAAATGTCCCTACGATACCCCTCTAACAAGTAAGTAAATTTCAGTCGGTTAAACTCTCAGAGAACATCAGTGTCTAAGTTATAAGGACTATAATTGTACTTAGGGTCGTATTATTGGGATGACTAGACTAGGTTCGTGGCACATTTATAAAACATGATCAAGTATCCAGTAATAACGCAGTTCTGGCGTCGGAAAATAAGTTATAAGGGTCTTCATTTTACCTAGAAGGGGCGTGACAAAAGCATAAATGTGCCAGTTAGAATGATAATGGTCCAAGTCAAAAATTCAAAAAAAAAAATAGATATGGCAATTTTTCTCTTTAGTTTGATCAGATCTCTTATTTAAGAACTATTATTTTTTACATTTTATTTATAATGTCCATTTTATGTGATCCAGATAATTTGAATAACATATAAAATTAAATTATTTGAAAAGTAAAAAATAATTTTAATATACGAACAACCTGTAAATATTTACATATATCTTTTAAAAATATTTTTGATTTCATTCATTTTTGGTAAGGATATATTACTTTTGCGAAAAAAAAAATAAAAATTTTGTGTGTTAAATTTTTTAAATTTTGAGAAGAATGAAAGTGGTATAAGTCAGTATATCCTGTGAAAGTAGTGGTTCCATTAGATGTACCAACGTTGTCGAATTTTTTATAAAAGTTCGATATAGTAGTATGATGTTCTAAAAAAACAGTTGTGCTTCGGTGGAAAAGCATTTTTTAATCATAAACCATTGCATATCTCAGAACGGATAAAGTAATATTTTTTAGATTTAAAGTGATTATAAAAAAATTTCCAAATATAAAATTGCAACTGATTTCTATAATCCGTATGGCAGTTATATTACTTTTATTTTAACCAACAAGGCTTATGCACCTTCGTGTGGGGGGTACCTGAAGGGATGTGGCAATATCGCCCAAATTTCAGGTGAATGCAACGTCTATAAAAACATTGCCAAAAGTAAAATTTTAGAGTATTCCGATCATCCGTATATGAGTTATAAGAGCTTTAAATTTACGTAGGTTAGGGTGATTTGTGTGGGAGGTACTACACCTTTTCAAGTTTATAATGAGAAAATGTAATTTATAATCAGAATATGTAAATTCATAATAGGGACATATAAATTGAATTTGAGAAATATAAATTCATAATAGGAACATACAAATTCATAATGAAACATATAAATTAAAAATGGGGAAATTCTAATTGATAATGAGAAAATATAAATTCATATCCAGAAAATATATATTCATAATGAGAAAATATAAATTCATAATGAGAAACAGTAAAATTTACAATTGAAGCTACAGTCCTTGGAATGTTCGATAGAAAAATCTTTCGTAAAATGGGTTCACGAAGATTATCGTCATCTCATAATTCATAATATTGTTTTTTAAAATTTTCCAATATCAATCTGAAGTAAAATATTCACAATGATCTCATTATAAATATACATTTTCTCAATATGAATTTTGATTTTCTGATTACGAACATGTATATTCATATTATGAATAGTTCTCAATATAAATTTACAATTCTCATTATGAATTTACATTTTCCATTATGATTTAAAATGTTCCTATTATAAATTTATGAATTTATATTTTCCTAATATGAAATCACATTTCACAATATAAATTTGTATGGGCGTGGCAAATTCCTCCATATTTTGTACACTTAAAGTGATTATAAAATCGTTATCCAATACCAAAATATGGTTGATTCCGAATATCCGTGTGGAAGTTACATTGGTTTTAATTTAACATAGGAATAAAGAGCATTTGTGTGGGAGGTATCAGAAAGGGTGGGGAGTGCCAATTTCGCCCATATTCGAACATAAGCTAAGTTTGGGAAAAGTGTGCAAATGAATTGATTCCTTAAGTCCCTACGAGAGTTATCGTGTACAGACGGACTCACAGACATGGCTCAAACAGCTTAAAAAGCTGAAACGGATTTGGTCCAGACATACTTAAGGTTTTAAGTCACTCCCTCAATGCATTCCACCTTTTTTGTCCCTACTCTATCTTACAAAATTGTAATATTTCCATATATTTCAGTGTGAAAGTGAATCGATCAATTTAGATCTCACTCAGACTTATTCCACATCACGTCATATTTCGGGAAAAATGGACGTGAGTCCGCTCATATGGCCTGACACTATAGTTTATACTTATTACAACCTATCTTGGTGAAATTAATCACATTTGGATATATTTTAACTAGCTAAAGAGATCACACCGGACGGAGTTCCACCACATGTGGGATGAAATTTGACATATTACACAAATCTTTTCAGCGGTATTAAAATACCTGAGATTAGAGACATTACCCTTGACTTAATAAATCATAATCTGATACAAAATTCATATTTGTATTGTCCCCATGTAAAACTTCGTAGCACAGTGTAAATATTTTTCATAATCATCACTCACGAGGATAACTACTTACCAGCATTCGTTAGACTCGCCACCAAATGAGCATTACCAATCACTGGCAGTCTGGGTGGACATGGCATTTTTTCACACAATTTATATTTTCGCGTATTTCTTAACCAAAATTCGAATAGAGCCACTGCCGCCAGAATCCCCAACATAGCTGTCCACAGAGGAGACCACGGTGCATCCGTGGATGCTATGGTAACGTTGTCCATTTTTTCTAGCACCAGGTTATCCGCAACCATTGCTCTAAATTTATTTCCCCCTTCGATTCTATTAAATTAACTAATACTCAAAGTTAATTTTTCCTTTGGAACTTCGGAAATAGGAACACCTCACGCGGAGGTCTTTTCGTTACTGTCTGCAAATGTAGCAATACTCTGGAGTTTTATAAATTTCAATGCGACTAAGAATATAAAATTCTAGTATTAAATACACGGGGTGTCGGTTGCACAAAGTATAACTAAAGTTCATTTTTCGACAATCAACCAAGAGACCTTAAATGTAAATTATTTTCATTCTACATTTTGTTCAGTTCGATTCTGTTGCTGTTGCTGTGGACATATTTTAAACCTCCCAAAACGTGTGCATAATGAGCTGAGGTGAGCTCAGCGTTCAGTGAGTTACCCAGTCAACCTTTTCATTTATCTATACATTCGGCAATTCGTATTAAATGAGGGCATTTGCATGTGCTTCGACAGTGACATGACTTGAAAAGTCATAGTGCCCAGGATGTCAGGTCATCGTAATGTCCACGAAACTTTGATATTGAAACTTTGAAATTTAAAATGTGTTGCAAGCATTGGCGTAGCAATAAATTTCTTCTGGGGAGGGCTATAGCCTCCCTCAGTTTTTATTAAAAAATATTTATTATATTTTATGGGATTTTTCAGCCTACAATCAATAAAAGCAAAAATATTTAATAAAATTCTGTAAATTAATTAAAGAAGATGTATTAACATGTACATATGTAACAATGTATTAACATAAACAAGAGTACAATCTTTCTGAAGAAAAATAAAATGTGCCAGAATGGAATAAAAAAAGAATTAAATATTAATTATCTTACTCTTAAAAAGCATAGAAACGTACTATCGGAGATTTATATAGGCTGGGCCATTTAAAACGTTAAATTAGAATTGGCTATAAAAAGTACTGATTATTTTTTCAAATTTCTTTGGAATGGTCATGGTCATGATCATTTAATAGTGGAACATAATATCATTCATATTACTACCGCGACTGGCTCGGCAGTACCTTAATGGTCCACCCTATATTGGTAGTGATAAATTTAAAAAATTCTAACTTAAATTCAGGAGGGACTACAAAAAGTTCCAGAAAACCCCTTCATACGCCTCTGGTTACAATAAATGGTTTCTAGAGTGCTAATAGTCAAATTTGAAGTGTATGGAAATTAAAAATATTCCTTTAAACATTATTTTATTGCATTTCGACAAAATAAAATGATATATACAAAATAATATTGCAAATTCATGGGTATTTAAATAAGAATTAAAGTCATGATGATTTTAGACAATGATGTATGAAATAATGATGACCATCAATTATCGATTCGTCGACGTTCGCAGCAATTGGGCTTCTGTTACTCAAAAACGTGGAAATGCCAAAATTGAACCATTTATGTAGTCCAAAGAATGTATACACCGAATTCCATGATTCTGGCTGCGGCGATTTGGTTGGTACCATTTCTTTCCCATTTTACCCCTTAAAAGTACGACTTTCGTATATTTCTATATTTTACGTGTCTACGCAATTACAGGGATGTAAACACCGAATTTTATCATTCTAGCTGTAGCCGTTTAGTTGGTACCATTGCTATCCCTCTGTGTCCAGACTTTTTAATTTTCGTGACTACGCAGACAGAGGTATGTATACGCCGATTCTAGCTGCGGTCATTTGGGTGGTACTATTATTATCCCCTTTTTCCATTTTACCCCCTAAAAGTATGCATTTTGAAAAATCCCTTTATTTTATGTGTCTACGCAATCAGAGGAATATATAGGCCGAGTTAGCAGCCGATTAGTTGGTACCATTTTTATCCAAAGTACGAATTTAGAAAAAATACTCTAATATAATAATATATATATATACTCTTTTCTAGCTATACAAAATTAGGATAAAATTGGTCCCAACCAACCAGAAATTCGATTTACTTTTTCATCAAATTCGTACTTTCAGGGATAAAATGGGAAATGGAAACGCTCTATCCGGGAGCGAAATTTGTAATAATGTAATGTAAATATGTAAATCTGAACCTATCTGACCTATTTTCACCATAGGTGTTCATAGTTTAAATATAAGAACTTTTGCCAAATCTGAAGACAATCTGATACAATTTCTGGTTTCTAGAGAGGAAAAAGTCAAATCGGGAGCGAAATTTGTATGGGAGATATATATAAATCTGAACCGATTTTCTTCAAATTAAATAGCGTTCATCCTTGATCCAAAGATCTTACTTGTGCCAATTTTTGTTAAGATCGCCCTGTAATTTGATTACAACATGGAACTTTGATTACAATAATAGATGGACAGACAGACGGACATTGCTAAATCGATTCAAAAAGTGGTTCTAAGTCGATCGGTATAATTAACATTGGGTCTATCTCCCTTCCTTTTGGGTTTTACAAACAAATGCACAAAGACATAATACTCTCGTGGAGTGTATAATCATGTATGTTGCGAATCTACTTCGTCAGAGGAGTACATACCGAATTTCACAATTATAGCTGCAATATTTGGTCTCTTTTCCTCCTTAAAAGTGGAAATAAAAATCCCTTTTTGTCGCGTGTATGCATGACAAGAGAAAACCACAGAGCAAATTTCATGTTTCTAGCTAGTACATATTTGGGAACCTACCCTCCTAATTTCATGACCCTGGCTTAATCCGTTTGGTCTGGGCGCTGAGCAATGAGTAAGTCAGTCACTAACGCAACAGTTTTATATGTATTAGGCTGGGTTGCGGTCCATACAAATGGAAAAACAATTTCCAGTCACCCCACGAAAATAAAGTTTGGATTGTTTAATGATGATTTGCAAAATATTTCGTTCATAGATCAAGCGTCTGTGAGCTAAACGCTCTTGAAAACACGCCTAAAAATCATGTTTTCCCGTGTAATTTTTTATGTTGCATTTTTTTCTGAATTAATAGACCCTTGAAAGCACTTTAAATATAAATTTTTATTATTTTCTTAGAGTAATTTATTGGTCGAATTATTGGATCTTTATGGTATTTTTTGTTTTCATAGTGACAATGACAAAATTTTCTTATTTCGTGGTAGTGTTTTAAGAAAAATAAATAAATAAAGTTAATATCTTTCGAATGATACCTAAATGATGAACATCGGAAGGTAATAGACGCCGCAGCGCTCATTTTTGTAAAAAGAGTTATTTAAAAAAAATCCAAAATTATAATAATAAAGCTACACGCTCGAACAATATTGGGAAATATTTAAAACTTACTTCCAAAGTGAGTGAGTCTTTAACGCAAACTGTAAGAAATTTTTCGTGTTTTCAAATGAAGCTCATTTTCATCTCGGTGGTTATGTCAATAAGCAAAATTTCCGCATATGGGGTTTAGAAAACCATCACGTTACTATTGAGAAGCCAATGCATCCACAACGAATCAATGTTTGGTGTGCATTTTGGGCTGTACTAAAAAACTGGATTGATCGATTGAGGTACTGCCGAGCCAGTCCTGGTAGTCAAATGAAAGATATTGTGTTAAATAGCAAAGTTCAAGCTTTCCCATAAAACCAGAAATTTGAAAAAAGAATCAGTACTTTTCTATAGCCGATTCTGATTTGAAATATTAGATGGCCACCCTATACTACATTTATCTATCAATTTTTGCCATACCCTTTCTTTGTTAAGATCCCAGCTATTTTAAAATTAAACAAAATATTCCATTATAGAATAAGTAAATATTATGATTTTTTAAAAATATCCTTTGAGGCTACAAGAATATGTTATAGCACTGTTTGTTGCATATTGTAATCTTTAATTTTTTGCAATTTTTATTGCAACCGAAGCATGCAGATATCCAGTTCTATTGGAATTCTCGGTCTCTGCATGAGAGTTCAGCAATGTTTACTCTTTTTCAACCTCAGAAGCTCTACAATGGAGATAATCTAGATAATTTTTTGCTGGGCGCTGCTGGGTTATAATCAATACTTTGCACAAGTTTATCGCATTACATTTTTGTAATAATCTTTATTTATTATTAAAATTCGAAATAGTAACAGAAACATATTTAACAAAAACTTTAACCAAATATCAAACGATCAAAGATTAATTAAACGCCCCCACTCATACGTTCTGAACTATTGTATTTGTTGCAAGACTAACGCACTTCTGCCCCCTTAGGCCACCACTGCCGTTTGTTGTCTTGGTTGCAGGACAATATTGAAGCCATTCGCAATTTTCAATATGATATCAGCCTGCAGCTTGAGATCCTCTTCCTTTTGTTTACAATCAACCTCGTAATTACGCAAAATTGTAGAGAGCAACACCTTCAGCTTCAGCATGGCATATTTGCGACCCACACAACTTCTGGGACCAGCACTGAATGGAATGAAACTGTAGTAATGGCGATTGGCCATTCTCTCGGGTAAGAAATTGTCGGGATCGAATTTGTCCGGATTTGCGTAATATTTGGGATTACGATGAATGGCATACTGGACAATCACCACTGTAGTTCCCTTGGGAACAGTATAAGGTCCTGAGGCTAATTTGACATCACTCTGTAGACGTCTGGCAATGGCGGGTACTGGTGGATACAAACGCAGTGTTTCCATGATAACTCGTTCCAAATATTTCATTTCCATGGTATCGTTGAAAGTGCAGTCACGCAAATAGTTGTCGCCGAAGATGGCCTTCTGTTCAGCCATGACTTTCTTTTGGACATCCTTGTGAATGCCCAGCATGCAAAGAACAAAACTGGAGCCGGCCGAGGTGGTGTCATGACCCTGCACCACACAGATAAACAGATTTGAGTTAAGTATAAATAATAAATCACTTGTAGCCTTACCTCAAACATGATGGTGTTGACTTCATCGTAAACATCCTTATCGGTCCATTGGATATCGGGATTCTTGGACATGGCCATCATGGCGTCCAACAAAGCTAAACGTTTCTTGGCACCTACAAAAACAAAACCATATACAATCTAACAAAAATCAAAGCTCAATTCTACCCACCAACATCGTCCTCATCGATATCATCCAGATCATCGCGCAGACCAAGTTTACTCGACTGCTGCTGCTGCTGCTTTTTCTGCGACACCTCGCTGTCCTCTTCGACAATGGCTCTAGCATCAGCATTGAAATTCTTCATGCGATCGTTGACCACTTTGCGTGTCATACCCAAAATGATGTCCATCATTTGTTTGCCCTTCTTGCTCATGCTGGTGAACTGGAACAGGGAGTCCCAACGGTAGACGATTTTCAGCTGACGCTTGTGGATGATGTCACACATGTCGACAACAGCATTGGCATACTCCAAACTCTTCTCATCGCCCGGTATCTGCTTGACACCCATGGCCGTGGAGAGTAAAATGTCCACAGTGGTCTGTGACATGTACTCGTGCACGTCGAATTCCTTGCCAGCCTTTTTCGACATACGTTCGACCACCTTCTTCGAGTGTTGCACAAAAGTGGGTATGAAACTCTTCAAGATGCTCTGATGGAAGGTGGGCGCAATCATTTTGCGATGATGGCGCCAATGATGACCATTGGAAATGAGCAGACCATCACCGAACCATGGTTTGAAGTAGCGATATTCTTCGGATTTTTCCAAATGTGTATTGCCGCTAAGGATGAGTTCGACATCGGCCGGATTAGAGAGGAAGACTAGCAACACGGGTCCCAACCAAGCACTTATAACTTCGCCGTAGGTGTTCAGGTATTGTTTGGCCTTGGTCCAGAACTCTGCAAAATAAATGGGTTTATTTCATTACTTTGTGCCTATGAATATGGAATACTATATCAAAATCTTATTAAGTTCAATGGGGAACCTGTAAAAGATTAGGTTCAGTCCAGTGTTCGAAGTTGTATTCTTTTTTCTCTTAGGGAACTCTCCACGGCTAACAAATTGTGACTGGTTTCTAACATATACGGTAGGCCATTTAAAATTTGAACTACCGATTAAAGAGGAAAGCTGTCTGCAGGACTCCTTTATTACAAAGAATTCCGCCTCAAAAACTCTACAGCTGTAAAGAAGATGGAATGAACACATCAGACCTGCTTTTTCCAAGATGGCACTGGATGACTTGGTCATTAATACATTTTAGAGCCGTCCTCAGTATAACACTCGATAAATGATCCACTCATTCCTTGTACGGAATTTGACCTCGAATGGCCTGCACATCATGGCTACAACATTATGTCTCTCCACTGCCTGCCACCAAATCATGGACAAAGATTGGCACAAACTTTTTTGGTCGCAGTGATAGCATATTATTAACCAGTGGTTCTATACAGGAACCGCAGGAGTAGTATATATCTTCAACTATGTTCTTATTATCCACAATCATAATTTTCAACCATAATTTGATGCCCACAGGCAACCACATTCGAAGGGCAACATATTATGATTGGGATTATAGTTGGGTAATCATAGTATGGCTGTTTGTAACCATAACATGATTATTTTGACCATCATTATATACAGCTCCAACTAATTCTATTATTACCCACAATCATAATTTTCAACCATAATTTGATGCCCTTCAATTGCATCAGCAGTAATTATATTATGCTTGCAACAATCATGTGTCTTCTTCGTTACATGTATAGCTCCAACTATGTTTTGATTACCCACAATCATAATTTTCAACCAACCTTTAATTGTCTTAGAAGTAATCATATTATGCTTACAGCAATCATATGTCTTCTCAGCGTAAGTGATAGCCCAATATTAACTAGTGGTCCTACACAGGAACCGAAACCCGGAAACGCTTTCGCATTACTTCGAGTTGGGGTTCATTTACTGCATTTTGCAAGTGTCTTCCCTTGCTTCTCCCCCTACCTATAAAATGTTCGAAGCTTTTCAGTTTTTTCTCCTAGGATACTCTCCGCGGCTAGAAATTTTAGCTGGTTTCTCCGAAAGTATTTATGAAGCTACTTCTTATTTTATTAGACTCTACAGATTGTCAAGAACCACAATAGTGGATAATATGCTCGACAGCATCGTCCTCTTCATTTGACATATATCAAACAGCTTTTTCTTGAAATTGTACAGGTACTTGCCAAAGTTGTCGTGTCCGCTGACGGATAAATTAATTTAACCCAGGATAACCTTGTGGGTTCATCTCCCTTTATCATAACTATCCCATCGACTTTCCCAGGTTTGGAGCAATCTTAGTCTTATTTCCTTTTTGATTATATTTTTTATCAACCGGAATTGCTTCCATGGATAAGCATTGGTGATAGGTTTCATATCGTCCTCTAATCAGTAGGTCAATGGGTTGTATACCCGGAAGACGATTTCTCTCTGTACCCTTACCAACAGTTTCCTCAGGGCTTTGAAATTTTCTACCGTCTTATGTAAAACAGGAGCTGCTTAGAGAACCTGTTTCCGTTGTGATCAGTTGACTCATTGTTTATCCCGGCCCTCTTACTTTAGGCATTATTAGAACCAGTTTTGAGGTCATTCCTGGAGCTTTCTCTGCCACCCTCTTTGAAACCGAGACTACTATCTAAATGTACCTCTTGATACCTAAGGTTTTTGCATAGTGATAGGATTTCGTGGCCATGCAAAAAAGGAGCTGCTTGGAGAACCTGCGAGTATGCTACTGTTGCCGCCAGTTTCCACATTGTTTGTCCTGACCCTCTTACGTTTGGCATTATACGAGCAAGTTTTGAGGCCGTTTATAGAACTTACTCTGGCATCCTCTATAAATGCCACTATGGTGACTTCTGTCTTGGCAGGGACTAGTGTAAGGGTCAGCCGATCACATCTTATTCTTCGCAGGCAGGCATTTGCAACTATTTCTGTCAAAGCAACGTGTGGCTTATCCCACTTCCAATTTAAATTGTTCTTAATCAAAACCTTGTCTTAATGTATAGAAGGTGACATAAATTCACTTAGGTTGTGCGTCTGCGTAGTCTGAGGAATCTAATTTCCGAATTTCGCAATTTTAGCTGCTTCATCCCTTTGTATCCATTTTTTTCACGCGTATTTCAACTTCCCAGTCAATACTGGAATATATATGTCGAATTTCTGGATTCGAACTTCAGACGTTTGACTGGTGCCATTTGTATACTTTTTTGTCACATTCACCCCAAATAGTACGAATTTTGCAAAAATCCCTTTTTCGAGCAATTTCCCAATGTGCAATGTTCACACCAAATTTTATGATCTTGCTGCAGCCGTTTAGTTAGGTCGATGTAACTATTTTTGTCCCTTTTCCCCCTTAAAAGTACAGACTTCGAAGACCCCCTTTTTCGTTTTTATTTTTCAGTCAATCAGGAGTATATACGCCAATTTTTTTTCATTCGAGCTTCATAAGTTTAACTGTTACCATTTTTGACTTTTTTTATCAAATTTGCCTCCCAAATAGTACGAATTTTGCGAAAAAATCCCTTTTTTATTTTAGGAGCAGCCGCTTAATTATAAAATATCAACTTACGGGCATTGGTCAGTCCAAGAAACAAATGAGCATTGCCCAGCAATGGTACTCGTTTCGGGCGTGGTATCGACTCTGATAATTTATAATCTCTTCTATTTGTCAGCCAATATTCCAGCAAACCTCCAATCACCAGAACACCCACCACAACCGTCCACAAGGGATTAATTGTACTCGGCGATGGTTCCACTACCACTTGGTCATTGGCCATGGCGCCTATCGTTTCCATGTTTGTAATATAGAAAGTAAATCCTTCAATACACGACTACCACACTTGAAAGTACTTTCGATACTGTGGATAAATTCTGTCTTCACACTGCCATTAATATAGTCAAGACTGCTTAATTACCTGGTAGTGTGTAATTTTAAAATTAAGCTTGCATTAATTACATAATTAGCATATGTATGCCTTCCGCCACAATGTTGCCGTTTGTATCACAAGTTGCAATGGCTTTGTGAATACATTTAGCATTGCGATACGATTCGTCCATTTATTATACCAAAAATATATGTGTTGTAAGATATAACCTTCTTAATTTGTAAAATGTAAAGTTTCGCGTAGCAATAGTTTCAATATAAATTGTTTTTGTTGCTGCAATAAAATGTACAGAAAGTAAAGCGAGTTTTCGGGGGTAAGTGCATTTTGGAACGAACACTTTTTTCAGCACCAATGACGGTGCTAAAAGAAAATTAGCACCGCAATTAGAATTCGTCGACACTGGACTTCGCACCACACATATCAACAGAACCTCGTGATGGTGGACCAAATCTATTTTATATAGCCCCCAAAGAGGCTTTTTAATTTATAATACTGAGCGATGCAGATCCATGTCTTGATGTAGGCTCCACAGATTGCGGATATAACCGATTCTGTTACATTATATATTTGATAGCTGTTTAAGAAACCTGTCATATTTTGAAGAGGCAGTTCAGTTCAGCGGGTCTGAAGTTATCAAAAACCTGGTTTTTTGCAATGTCGGGTTTTCTACTCTTTCGAAAACCGTGATCTCCAAAGTCCGGTTTTTTTTCTCTTTCAAGAAAAAATGTGGAAAGTTATAGTGTGGAATTTTGACCAAGTGTGGATTATGACCTACTTCGATTTTGATTAAATTTACAACTACAACTTTTGACGATATCAATATCGTTAAAATATCAAAACGCGTTCAGACCGATCTCGCACCAGAACTTATCTGGAATGCCAATAAAATCTAAAGATGTTTTTCGTTTCAATGTGAATTTGATGCGATTGTTGGGTTGAATCGTGGCTAAACTTGGACTTTTTTGAAGCTGGGCTGTATAATGTTTATCGTAACGATCGGAATGCGAATCTGACTGGTTTTTCTAGAGGTACTGGAGTTCTAGTTGCTGTTAAATGCCAATATAAATCCTCCCTCCCCTTGGTTGATGGTGAGCATGGTTTATTAGATCAACTTGCTGTATTTTAGGTTTTACCATAACTTTATTATTATGCGTATCTTATAAAGGGTGATTTTTTAGCTATTATCTTTTTGGCAACACTAGTTTAAACAGCTGACACACGTTTCGTGTTTTGTTTCACTGTAAAACATCTTCTGTTTGGTCTATAATGTAACCATGAATCGTCTTACAAACGAACAACGCTTGCAAATTATTGAATTTTATTATCAAAATGCGTGCTCTGTTAAGAAAGTTCATCGCGCGCTTCCATATTATGGTCAGTTTAATCGACCCACTGAAGCGGCTATTCGGACTATTGTGACTAAATTTCGCACCAAATTTACATTGTTGGACTTTAAACCACCAACACGCTTAAGTAGAGTGCGAACTGAAGAAAATATCGCAGCTGTATCGGCCAGTGTTAATGATGACCATCAGTTATCGATTCGTCGCCGTTCGCAGCAATTGGGCCTCTGTAACTCAAAAACGTGAAAATGCCAAAATTGGACTAAGCGGATGGACCATTTGAGGCGCAGTCAAGGTCAACATTTGCATGAAATAATCTTCAAACATTAAATTATATGGACCGTACTATCGATTCAAAAAAAGATTTCATGCATTTTTCTGAATTTTATGTGTTTTTTTTTTGAAAAACTTTCCTATAGCTTAAAAGAAATCACCCTTTATATAAAGGGTGGTTAAATTTTAAGGGCCGATGTTGTTTTTGAATAAAACACAAATTATTTAGGAAATTATTGCCATTTCAATTATATATGGAACAAAATATCGGTCAAAAGGCCTCCGCGACCTCGGCGGAGGCAAGTGTGGCAAGTGGCACCGTCCTGTTGAAACCACATATCGTCCACATCCATATCTTCCAATTCGGGGCATAAAAATTCGTTACCCATCTCAAGATAGCGAAGACCATTCACAGTAACTGCCTTACCGGCCTCATTCGCCCAAATGCGGCAATTCTGCTTATCCACTGAGGTGAAAATGTGCGAAAAAATCACGAAGTGAACGATATGCATTGTGATTTCAACGCCCATTTTTCATAATAAGCCTGAATAACTTTAACGCGTTGCTCGATTGTGTATCTTTCCATGGTTCACATTGAGTTAGTCTGATGTTGAAATGTCAAATGAAATGCAGAAAAAAAACTTGACGTTTAGGTGTGGTTCACATTCAACATCGACCCTTGCGATTTAACCACCCTTTACCTCCGGATGTTCGGAAAGACTTTAAACACATTAAGACGCTAAACACATTTCCTATATTTTATTATTAGATGAGACTATTGCAGTAAACGCTCGTATTTGAAAGTGTTATTTGATCTAATTTTGGTGATAATATTTTTTAAACTCCTCATAATGTAAATAAAGAATATGTTATTAACTGCATTGATACTTTGCTTAGTTTAAATTTCGTTAATAAGTTTAACTTATATGAGATTGTACTGCAATATCCCCATCTAATATTCATTATTATTTCATTAGATACTCTCCGTTGACTAAATATTTGGATTTTAACTTCAACTTCGATAATTTTGATGGGCTAAATACTACATTTGCCTATTCTTGCTGGCAAGGTATCTTCCGTTTGTTATGAAAAATTTTTGATTGCAATTTTAGGATTTTTAAGGGATAATATCTTTATTAAAAAAGGCTTAAGAAGCTGCACCATAAATTGAATAAGTCGGTGATGCTGAAGCGTATCTCAGGATAGTATATTAGGAGCACTGCTTATTAACATATTTATTAATGATATTTCTTCATGCCTTGGTAAATCACATTTTCTTTTATATGCTGACGATTTAAGAATATTTTGTAAAGTTGAGCGCCCCGGTAATCGAGCTGGTAGTGTGCTCGGGAGGTTGTGGGTTCGATTCTCACCAGAGGCTCAGGTCTGTCGCTGCAATAACTAGCTACAATGGTCTTAGTTACCCCGGCTCAATCCCTGGACCCAAAATTCGAATATAAATTTACTTTGTATTGTAATTCATAATAAATAAATAAATAAAAAAATTTGTAAAGTTAACTCATTACGTAATTAATAATTTACTGAAGTGGTGCACGATAAATAGACTCCATTTAAATCCTTCGAAATGTTTTCATATTTCGTTTTATATACAGTGGTGGCCACGAGTTTTGCACATTTCACATGTAATATTTATAACAGCATATACTTTGTTCTGATAGTCAACTCTAAGCCAAACATTTGTTTTTAAGTGTTGCTTATGGTGTGATCAATATGCCTCATAATTTTTTTCGTGTTCTTTTGTGTCTTTTTCTCGCACTCTCATGTATTTTTTAAGTAATTCATAATGTGGACTCGACACAAATTTAGCGCATTTAATAAAAGTTTTTATTTTCTGATACCTTTTGCCTTTACATGAATTAATTGATATGTTTTGGTAATATTGCGTCAAATGGAAGTTATTATTTAACAAAATTTAGAATTAGATATGGTTAGAGGAAAATTGTGCATTGAGGCACAGCGTCCGGTTATTATGTAATTAAACGACAGTGGAAGTACCGATGGGGATATACAAACATTGTAAATTGATGCAGACAGATTATGTAAAATGTCATACGCCGGGAAAAACAACCCAGAAATAAGATTGTTTAATTTATAGAACCTCAGTAGCAGATCCGTTTAAAAGCTCAACTGTGATTCAGAGAGATCTTTCGGCAAAATTTGACATTAGAGTTTCCTCAAGAACAATAAGAAGAAGAACCAATGAAAAAAAATCCTATTGAGAATCTATATAATGAGCACCATACAACATATTTTAGCAATAAAACCCAAAAAATGACCGATTTGTTGAATGACACTCTAAATTCCTTATAAGCTATTCCCTATGCCCTTGTAGAAAGTATGTCCAGAAAATGTGCATATATTACTCAAAATTGTGGATATCCAACCAAATATTAAGTTTATAATAAAATAAATTGGCTAGTTCAGTTTGTTTCGGTTTGAATAAAGTTTTTTTAATGTGTGCTAAATTACTGTCCAATCACTTTTCGTATTATTTGTACTTTAGATGGAATAGAATAAATAATAAATAAATGGTCATCTTATCGTACGTAATATTTTAGAAAAATACCGGACAAAAAAAAATAAAAATAAGTTGAAATATTTTCTTTATAAAGATTCATGTGCTAAATTCGTGTCCACTATACTATACAAGCAATTTTCAAAATAGGTCAGTACAGCTTATGTCAGATCAAAATTGGCATATGCGTCATTAATTTGGAATACATTTTGTGACAAACATATATCTCGTATTGAGAGAGTTCAGCAAATATTTATTAAATTTGCTCTTAGGTTATTCAAATTTCAAATTTTTGGGTTTGCAGACTTTGGAATATCGAAGAATATTTATATAATTTTTGATTTAATAAATAATATTATTGATTGTCCATTAAATAATTTGTATTTAATAATATTGTATTATTGATTGTCAAATAAATAATATTACTGATTGAATGAATAAATGAAGTAAATTGAAAACTATTTCATCATTAACGATGCTACTTATGTATCAATTCACAAACACGCCCAAAAGTCTCTACTACTGTAAGCTACAGCAACTTACAACTTTGACCCGCAATGATGAATAAAATATGCATATGTGTCCAATCATACCAAATTCGGGTGAATGATGAAAACTGCAGTTTTAACGTTATTTGATGTAATTACTGTCCATATACATATTTATTTTATTATGTATTTCATTTCTGTTTCGACTATTGTTACAATGCACTTTAAATAAAAATTTTGATTCTTGTCTTAGAGTAACTTATTGCTCGAATTATTGGACGTTTATAGTTTTTAATTTTATAATTTTTATACCCTTCACCTCCAGGATAGGGGTATATTCACTTTGTCATTCCGTTTGTAACACCTTAAAATATTCATCGGAGACCTCATAAAGTATATATATTATGGGTCGTGGTAAAATTCTAAGACGATATAGCCATGTCCGTCTGTCTGTCTGTTGAAAGCACGATAGCGGCCGAACGAAATGAGCTAGGAGGTTCAAATTTTTCCTAAATGTGTCTTATGGTTGCAGATCGGTTGGGATTGAAAGTGGGCGAAATCGGCCCAGAGGGAAAAAATGTTCCCTCACAAGGACTGAAAATACCCCTAATATTTATAATATTTCAGCTTGTTTTTGAACATTTTAGCTTGTATTTACTTGATATTTGCAATGCGCATTCCCCTTATAGCATAAAAGGGCACCATAGAGTGATTTTTATTTGTAGGGGGCGAAATGGGACGAAAAGGGATAAAAATAGTACTTTGATAGGTACGACAACAGATAGAAGCACGAAATTTGGCGTATACATATCTCTAATAGAGTAGATACATAATATACAAGTATTTTTTCTAAATGTGTACTTTTAAGGGGTTAAATCGGGATGGAGGGATAAAAATATTACCAACCAAACGGCAGCACCTAGAATAATGAAATTCGGTGTATATATTCCTCTGATTGCGTACACACCTAAAATAAAGGAAATTTTCGAAATTCGTACTTTTAGGGCGTAAAATGGTAAAAGGGGATAAAAATTGTACCAAACAAATGGATGCAGCTAGAATCATGAAATTCGCGGTATACATTCCTCTGACTGAGTGACACGAAAAAAACGTTTTTCCAAATTCGTACTTTCAAGGGATTCAATGGGAGCAGAGGGATAAAAATGGTACCAACTAAAAGGCTACAGAAATTTTCGAAAGTCGTACTTTTAAGGAGTGAAATGAGAAAAAGTGGATAAAATGGTACCAACAAAATGGCCGCAGATGGAATTGGGTATATACATTCCTCCGAGTGCATAGCCACGTAAAATATTTTTTTTCCAAATTCGTACTTTATTTTGTTGCTTTTACGAAAAAAATAGTAAAATCATGAAGTTGTCTTATACTGCGTACGTGAGAGATAAGGTATTTTCAAAATGTATACTTTTGAATTTAAAATAGATGGAAAAACAACCAACCAAAGGACTGCAGCTGAAAATACACTCTCTAGTCCCCAATATTTAGGGTATTTATTATTGCTGCCTTATATTTACATTATGAATTGAAGTATTATTTCCATTATATATACATAGTATAAAAATATTGGTAGCCTTGGCTTATTAATTAAATTTCTGATTTTCATACATTTGAAATTTGTTGCGGACATTCCTCTTGAAGCTTGGAAGCACCACAAAGAAAATAAATGTTTTATCGGGCGAAATGGGACAAAAATGGATAAAATATGGCATCAATGATACGACAACAGCTAGAATCATGAAATTCGGTGTGTACATCCCTGTAATTGCATAAACACGTAAAATAGAGATATTTTTCGAAATTCGTACTTTTAAGGGATATACATAATTGAAAAAGATGGATACAAATGGGAACTTCCAAACCGCTGAAGTTGATATCATGAAATTCGGTGTATATATTCGGTGGTCTGACTATGAAGACTCGAAACAAAAAGGTTTTTTTTTCCAAATTTGTACATTTGGGCGGAGAATGGGGCGAATGGTGATATCTTTAAAATTTGTACTTTTCTTATCAAAATAATGCAGTCACTTTGTCTGTATCTGAAAATGCTTCTCCCTAATGGCGACTGACAATCGCCTAATATTTTCGGCATGTTCACTTTCACAATTACAGCATTGTATTTATTTATAGTAGTAGATTTTAAACAATGCGAATAAGTTTGAAATAGTAATCGAATATAGTAATGTGCATAAACATATCACAATTTTCGTAATATGGTTCTGTACTTCTATGTCGACATCCTTTAATCTGCTGGAAATACTGTGGAATGCACTCCGTGGTGAAGGGTATATAAGATTCGGCCCGGCCGAACTTAACGCCTTCTTACTTGTTTTTTTTTTATTTTCACAGTGACTACTGAAAACTTTTTCGTATCTGGTGATAATATTTTTATAAAAAATAAATAGCTGCAGTCAAAAACTTTCGAATGATGCCTAAATGATGAACATCGGATTGAAATTGACGCCGCAGGGCTCAGTTTTGTAAAAGCATTTGAACAGTTTGGCTGTGAAAACTAAAGACATCATTCGAAAGGTATTGATTCCTCCTATTTATTTTTCATGACACCTCTTACAAAATGTTTCCAAGAAATACATGTTTTTAACTGTCACCTTGAAAACCCGAAAAAATCAATATAAACGCTCAATAATTCTACCAATGAGTTATTCTAAGACAAGAATAAACATTTTTATTTAAAATGCTTCCATGGGTCTATTAATTCAGGAAAAAATGTGCAAAAATGAAACATAAAAAATACACAGAAAAAACATGATTTTTAGAGCTGTTTTCAGGAGCGTTTAGCTCCTTGACCCAGTGACGAAATATTTTGTAGATCATGATTAAACAATTCAATCTTCATTTATGAGGGGTGACCACTGCAATTTATTTTCGTGACCCATCCTAATGTATATAAAGAATACTTCAAGTTAAATTAAAAAGTAAATATAAGGCAGCAATCTTCAAAATGTTTAAAATAGTGTATAGTTAAGCTACAGCCGTTTTTTGGTAGTATTTCCTTCATATTTTGATCCCAAAAGCACAGATTTTGAATATCCATTATCTCCCACGTTCACAGTGCCATCGATCATAGCCATTTGCTCGCTACCAGTTTTATCACTTTTAACCGAAAACGTAAAAAAGTAAGAATTTTGCGCGTCTATGCAGAGGAATGTATATTCCATGATTCTATCTGCGGCCATTTGGTTGGTACCTTTTCCCCATTATAGCCTTAAAAGTGTGAATTTCAAAAAATTCTTCACAATAGTGTGATTATAGGGATGTACAAACCGAATTTCATTACTCTAGCTGTAGCCGATTGGTACCATTTTCATCGCTTAGTTCCCATACTATCGCTTTGAAAGAACCAAATGTGGGAAAAATTTGCGTATCTATGTAGTCAGAAAAATGTATACACCGAATTTCATTATTCTAGATGTATCCGTTTGGTTGATACTAATTTTATCTCCCTATGCTCATTAACTTCTGAAACGTACAAATTGGGAACAATTCCTTTTGAAAACTTTTTCCATTTTGCGCGTCTATGCAATCTGAGGAATATGTGCACCGAATTCCATGATTCTATCTGACATTTGGTTGGTACCATTTTTATCCCTTTTTCCCATTTTAGCCCCTTAAAAGTATGAATTTCTAAAAATCCCTATATTTTTCGTGTCGACGCAATTAGAGGTATGTACTCGATTTTGCTGGTACCATATTTATCCCTATGTTCTCATTTTATCCCTTCATACCATGAAATTTGGAAAAATATTTTTATTTTGAGTATTTATGCAGTCAGAGGGATGTATACACCGAATTTCATTATTCTAGATGTAGCCGCTTGGTTGGTACTATTTTTATTCCACGTGTCCATTGTCCATGTCCATTTTACTCCTTAAAAGTTAGAATTTGAAAAAAAGCTCTTATACAAGGTTTTCCAACAAGAGGTGTTATTTTGGTATTCAAAGAAAAATGTAATTTTTTGAGATAAATGATCGGATGTTTATTTCATAATAAAGAGGAAGGTATGTCATTAATAATGAAAAACAACATCAGCCAAATGTCCACCACGACCACGCTTACAGGACCATATCCTTTTCATGAAATTTTCTATAACCAAATCGCAAAGTGGCTGCCCTATGTCCTCGATAGACTCACGAATTCTATCTTTGAGGTCTTGAATCTACGCCGGGCTGTTGGCTTAGACCTTATCTTTCACGTGCCCCCAAAGGAATAAGTCGCAAGGTCTTAAATTAGAAGATCTCGGTGGCCAATTGTGATCACCTCTTCGAGAGATAACACGGTCCGGCAACTTTTCCCGTAAAAGAGCAATGGTTTCGTTGCTTGTGTGACACGTAGCGCCGTCTTGTTAGAAGTAAACGTTGTCATTAATCATATCTCGATAGCGCAATCCATTCACCGTAAGGATCCTACCTCAAAAATCCAACATTGATCCAACCTCATTTTCGAAAAAGTAAGGTCCAATGACCCCGCTGGACCATTAACCGCACCCAACAGTCACACGATGAGGATGGAGAGGCTTCTCAACAATAACTCTTGGGTTTTCCGATCTCCAGATGCGACAATTTTGCTTGTTGACGTAGCCACCGAGGTGGAAATGGGCCTCATCAGTCAAGATGATTTTTCGATGGAATTCCGTATCATTTTCATTCATGAATTTTAATAATTTCAATGCGTTGTTGAAGCGTGTATCCTTCCATTTTCTGTAATTGCGTAGTTTCTACTTGTCAAATGTCAAAGAATACAAGCTTCAAAAGTGACAACTACCGAAATACCGGGTGATTCAAAATAACACCTCCTGTTGGAAAACCCTGTATTATGTATCTACTCAACTAGAGGAATGTACACACCGATTTTCGTGTCCACCCCCTTTTGCCCTATTTCACCGCTACAAATAAGAATCACTTTATGAGGAACGCTTGTGCTATCAGGAGAAATCAAATATAAGCAGATATATTCAAAAAACAAGTAAACACGGCGTTATGTTCGGCCGGGATGAAATTTATATACCCTCTACCTTGGATTGCATTCCACAGAGGCTGTCGATTTTCGAGAAGTGCAGTAATATTAGAAGAAAATATAAATTTAATATAACCAAACCAAAACAAATATAAATATTAAAAAATAATAATTTTATAAAAAAATATAATATTTTTATTATTTCAAACCACGCTTATAAGGCAAGGCTACCAATACGTTTACATATCGAAATAATACTTCAAGTCAATTCAAAAAATAAATATTTTTATATTTATATTTTCGAAAAAGCTTAAATACCATAAATATTGGTGGATAGTGGGTGCTACAGTTGGTTGTATTTCCAAACTATTTTATTTGTTTATTCTTTATATTCATTTTTTTTTATTTATTCCAAAAGTACAAATTTTGAAAATCCATTATCTCACGTACATAGTGCAAAATAACCTAACTTCATGATTCAAACCATTTTTGCAGTAAAAGTAAAATATACGTATTTGGAAAAATCTTTTTGTTTTGCGTATCTATGCAGTCAGAGGAATGTATACAACGAATTCCATGATTCTAGCTGCGGTCATTTGCTTGGTACCATTTTTGTCCCCTTTTTCCTATTTTACCTCTTTAAGAATACGAATTTCTAAACTCTCTTTATTTTACGTATCTACGTAATTAGAGGGATATACACACCGAATTTCATTATTCTAGCTGTAGTCGGTTAGTTAGATTTTTAGATTAGATTTTTATCCTCTGTACCCATTGTATCCCTCGAAAATACGAATTTGGAAAAAACCTATTATTTTTCGTGTCTACGTACTCCGAATTTCATGACTCTAGATGTTGTCATTTGGTGGGTACTATTTTTATCCCCTTTTTGCATTTTAACCCCAAAAAGTACGAATTTCGAAAAATCCGTTTATTTTACCTGTCTACGCAATCAGAGGAATGTCTACACCAAATTTCATTAGTCTATGTCCAGCCGTTTGGTATGGTACCCTCTATAATCCCTCTATTCCCATTTTACCCCTTAAAAGTACGAATTTAGAAAAAATACTTTTATGTTATGTATCTGTCCCATTTCACCCCCTATGAATAAAAATCCCTTTATGGTGCAAGTTTTTGTCACTGGGGATATGTGCATACCCAATGTCAAGTAAGTACAAGCAGATGTATTGAAAAAATTTGCTTAAATATTCTAAAATATTAGGGGTTATTATGGGAATTTGTAGTCCTTGTGAGGGAAATTTTTTTCCCTGTGGACCGATATTGCCAACTTTCAATTCCCACCGACCTACAACTATAATACACACTTATGTCAAATTTGGACGTCTTAGCTCATTCCCTTTAATTGCTAACGTGCTTTCAACAGACGGACTTACAGACATGGCTAGATCGTCTTCGAATTTTATGACGATCAGGAATATATAAACTGTATAGGGTACTAGGTCGATATTTCAGTGTGTTACAAATGGAATGACAGACTTAGTATATATACCCTAACCTGGAGGGTACAAAAATACATTCAATGATGACAATTATTTTCATATCATTTTTTCAAATATTTGTATTTAAATAAATATATATAATGTTATAACTTAATTTAAAAGGTTTTTTCAATGCTAATCACTTCAATCATAGCTTCCGATCTAAAGGCTTCATGACCTGCACACCTTTGTCCCTCAGGTCACCTTTGTCGTTTGCTGCCTTGGTTGCAGCACTATATTGAAGCCATTCTCCATTTTCAGTATGATATCAGCCCGCAGTTTCAGATCCTCTTCCTTTTGTCTACAATCCAACACATAATTACGCACAATTGTGGAGAGCAACACCTTCAACTTCAACATGGCATATTTGCGACCCACACAACTTCTGGGCCCAGCACTGAACGGAATAAAACTATAATAATGCCGATTGGCCATTTTCTCTGGCAGGAAATTGTCGGGATCGAATTTATCCGGATTTGGGAAATATTTGGGGTTACGATGAATAATATACTGAAAGATCACCACTGTACTTCCTTTGGGGATCACATAGGGCCCTGAAGCTAATTTAGCATCTTGTCCGGTAAGTCGTGTTATCAGTGGTACTGGTGGATAGAGACGCAGTGTTTCCATGATAACTCGTTCCAAATATTTCATTTCCATGGTATCGTTAAAAGTGCAGTCACGTAAAAAGTTGTCGCCGAAGATGGATTTCTGCTCAGCGCAGACTTTCTCCTGGATGTCCTTGTGAATGCCCAACATGCAAAGAACAAAACTGGATTATTAAACAATATTTAATGATTTCGTTACCTCAAACATGATAGTGTTGACTTCATCGATAACATCTTTAGCGCTCCAATTGATATCTGGATTATTAGACATGGTCATCATGGCATCCAACAAAGCTAAACGTTTCTTGGCGCCTACAAAAAAGAAAATACATCATTCGTTCATGTAATACAATCTACTAAAATAGCATTACTCCATTTAAGAGTTGATCTTAACCCACCAATATCATTTTCATCGATATCATCCAAATCATCCCGCAGACCAATTTTCTTTTTTTGCTGGGCCACCTCATTGTCCTCTTCGATAATGGTTCTAGTATCAGCATTAAAATTTTCCATGCGATCTTTGACCACTTTGCTTGTCATACCCAAGATCACGTCCAGCAGTTTACTGTTCTTCCTGTTCATACTGGTGAACCTGAACAGGGAATCCCAACGGTATAGAGCTGTCCACTGACGCTTGTGGATAATGTCACACATGCCGAGGACGGCATTGGCATACTCCAGACTTTTGCTACTATCCGGTATCTGCTTGACACCCATGGCAGTGGACAGTAAAATGTCCACAGTGGTCTGTGACATGTACTCGTGCACGTCGAATTCCTTGCCAATCTTTCTGGACATACTTTCCACCACCTTCTTGGAGTGTTGAACGAATGTTGGTATGAAACTCTTCAGGATGCTTTGATGGAATGTGGCGCAATCATTTTACGATGATGTTGCCAATGATGGCCATTCGATATGAGCAGACCATTGCCGAACCACGGCTTGAAATGGCGATATTCTTCGGTTTTTTCCAAATGTGTATTACCGCTTAGAATGACTTCGACATCAGCAGGATCAGTTAGGAATACTACGAACAATGTTCCCACCCAGAAACGGGTGACTTCACCGTACATTTGTAGAAACTCTTCACCACGGCCAAATAATACTGCAAAAAAGACAATATATAGTAACAGTTTTTAATAAATATACCATTTGGATGATTGTTCACTTTCTATTGACATTTTAAATGGAGTGCTCTGCGCAATGAAGCCACATAACAATTAATAAATATATAACCAACTTACTCGGATTGGATAGCCTAATAAACGAATATGCATTGCCGAGCAATGGCAGTCGTTGTGGGCCAGGAATTGTTGCCGACACTTTAAACTCTCTTCTAGATCTCATCCAAAATTCCACCAAACATGCTATAAGCACAAGACCGAGAAGGATGTTGATGATCGAGAATGATTCGTCAACCATTACATCGGTCACTTTCATTTTGTTTAATCTGCTGAAATCCTTTTTACACGATCGCTTTCGTAGAAAGTCGTTCCGATACTGTAGGTAATTGTCATCTTACCGTTGAAATATATGTAGACAAGAAATAATGATAGAATTTTACCCGATCACTCGATTTAACAAATTAACGAACAGCTACAATGTGTACTCTGTATAAAGAACAAAACGGAAAAAGGCAAATTTTGAGAAAGTTTTGGAAATTGTAGATTTTGATAATATGCACAGAAGTCCAATAAAACTGAAACCAAGCTTTTCGAGCAACATTGGTATAGAGATAGAGAGTTAAGTGAAATATTTTATATGATAAAAATCATTACTTTTGGATGTTGTAAAAATTAAAAAGCTATTTTTGGATGTTGTAAAATATGAAAGCAAATTTCAAAAGTTTATCGTTTGCGCTTATTCGACGCCACCATACCCTTAGGACTAAAGGATTAATCGAATTTCTGTAGTAAAACGTTGACTTTTGTTTTTGAAGCTTCGAACAGGATGAGGAAATGAAATACTGAAAACGCAATTTTAATCCAATTATCTTATAGTTTAAATCGTGTATAATTTTTAAAAGAAATTGTATACTGCGAAAATTAGTTTTTGATGCCAAACTATTCTCAGATTTGGATGTCATCTGTTATATAAATTTGAAAAAGAAATTTTTCTAAAGCCATTTTTCCAAATATTTCTGATTTGGCTATCCACTCACACGTTAGTTTGTGACTGCATAAGTGGCCATGAACATAAAAATAATACAAATAAAATAGTTCAACAATGAAGCATTATATAACCGAAGGTTATAATTCGCTACTACGATTTTGTTTAAAACATTTTTCTAGATTTAGGAGATATTGTACTATCAATTTCGATCAGTTCGTGTTACTAGCATTTTGATTCCCAAGTTATCAGGCTAAAATAGGATAAATAGTGGTTGTAAAGTCAAAAATTGTGAAAAGTATCTTTAGAAAAACCCGCGTAACTTTTTATTATATTGAGAATACCAAAATATTTCTTTGGCATGTGGATGCTGACTTCATGGGTGATATTTGTGTCAGAAAAGTTTCAGAATACAGGATGAAGAAAGTTAAAAGTATAAGCAATTGCAACCGCGAATTTTGGATTTTTCAACAATTGCGACGATTTTCGCGACTGGCTACATGTATGTTACAAGCGACATTGGTTCTTAATACACAAAAAAAAATTCAGTCGGATCCGTTGGACAGATCGCGAGAAAATAATAAAACAAAAATGTCATGCATGAAAATCATTTTAGCCATATTTCCGGCGAAAATTAAACTTTCCCAAAAAATATCCAGTTTTTTTTTACTTACCATGCTCTATGTACTTTAAAAATTAAAAAAAGGGATAAATTGTATTAATCTGATGGATGAAGCTAGAATCTTTTAATTCGCTGTGTACATCACAGAAAATTCCTTTTCTACACAACATTGCCAAGATTTCATGAAAAACTTTATGAAGATTACAATAAGCCGGGATAACATGCTGCGATAACAAAAACGTTAATAAAAATTGTATTGTTCGCTCAAATTAAAAAAATACACATTGTTGCCAACTACAATACATGTATCAAAAGAAAATTTCAGAAAAATATTTTGTGTTGACTTTATTGGACTTAGCCTCGATAACCATCATTTTGACTTACACTGGATAATTATCCAGGCTAAGTCAAAAAATGTTAACACAAAATTATTTTTTTAATTTGTTTTCACATACAATTTTGGCGACAATTTTAAACAAAGATTTTTTTATTTTGAGTGAAATTTTAACATTTTATTTAGATTTTTGTTATCGCAGTCTTAAAAAAACAGCCATAATAAATCTTATTTATATTTTATCCATTTTTGCCCCGTTCACCCCTTTTAAGTACAAAAATTTCGAAAAATCCATTTATATTGCGCTTTTACGTTTTCAAAGGACATATTAAATTTCACGACTATAGGAGCAATACTTAAATTGGTACCATTGTTATCCCGCGCGCTCCTTAAAAGTACCAATTTCGAAAAATCCAATTTTACTGCGGTCAGAGGAATTTTCATACCAAATTTCATGATTCTAGCTGTAATACCCCTTAAAAGTAAAAATTTCGAAAAGTCCATTTATATTGCAAGTCTACATTGTCAGAGAAATGTAAATACCGAGTATCACGAATATAGATTCATGATTTAAATTGGTACCATTTTTATCCCTTTTTGCCTCTTTCCGCCCTTAAAACTAAACATCTCAAATAATCCCTTTTTGTAACTCGTCTGCATCTGCAAGGCACTTGCTTCTAGCTACTGCCGTTTCAGGACGAAAGTTCGATGTTTATCCCATTTCACCGACTTTTTCTATTACATTTCTATATCCACATGCGTCATTTTAATCACAATCAAGTTATGATGAGTCGTAGAACCTCCGCCCAGTGATCGAGACCCGGTCGGGGAAAAGACAATATGTGTCGAAGAAGTTGTCCGTTTCATCTTTAAACCGGTTGTCCTAATTCAATTGTGTGTTGTTCGATTTGATTGATTTTTTAGTTTTTTTTTTAAGTAATACACTCGAATTCCAGCTATTATAATTATATTCTTGAAGAAAATCTGTTTATAAATATGGATGTTGTGGCACCTCTTGTAGTAGTAGAGGTACTCATGTGCCAAAATATATATTTTTTATGGATAGATTTTACAAATCAGTATACCTAAATATATATAACTATTAAAATTATAGGTCTCCAGATAGAAGTCAACGAAAGAAGTTTGCCGTTTAAAAATAGTTTGTGAATTATTTTTTCTTATACCAGGAAGCTTCATTCAATGAATATAAATAAAATGCAGCTGTCTACGAAAGTAATACCTGATGTTATGAATCTTTGAAAGTCATCAATGCTAAAGTCGTAAATGATTTGAAAAGGATATTTATGAGAAAAAATCCCTATAACTTTTTATTGGTTATTATGTGATCTGATGCGCTTTTGATCTCATAGGTTGGACCATTTAAAATTAGAATCGGCTATAAAAAGTAATGATTATTTTATTCAAATTTCTGGTTTTATTGGAAAGGTTGAATTTTATCATTTAATTCATATGACCACCACGACTGGATCGACAGTACCTTATCCGATCAACCAGTACATGGCCCAATAATAACGCCAGCCCAAAATCCACACCAAACAGTAACTCGTTGTGGATTCTCAATAGTGACCTGTGGTTTCTCTGAACCCCATATGCGGCAATTTTACTATTGACATAGCCACCTAGATGAAAATGAGCTTCATCCGAAAACACGAAGATTTTTCACTTAAATTTCTTACAAACTGTAAGGCTTCGAGCGTATAGCGTCTCATTTTGCAAATGTCAAACATAAACCTATAAAATAAAAATAAATGATATTGTACCTTCCAAAGTCAAAGTAATCGTTAGTTAAAATTAAAAATGTTACATGGTCCACCCTTTCAAAGTCAAATTAATCGGTAGTTAAAATTTAAAATGTTACATGGCCCACCCTACACATATATACTACTTTAAGCAATAACTGTGTTTAAGCTCGCTCTCTGCGAACAATCATTAATTAAAATATTAAATTAACTGTTTCATAAAAATTGAATATATAATGATAATATCAACTGGTCAATTGTTCGTTAAATCGGGAATCCACGGTAGTTTCTTCTATAAAACTCATTACATGACAATCTTTGCATGTTTTTTTGGCAATTTGCATATACATACGTCACATGCATTTTGTAATATTATTAAATAACAAATATGGTTTGAAACATGAAATCGAAATTGCCATTGAAGAGATTCGAACCGGAACAATCGTAAATGTACTGAAATTTTGTGTTGATCGGATGATACCCTACGGGAAAATGAACTGTCTCAGGACAAGTCCTAGGACTAGTGCATGGTGGGTAAGGACCCGTTCTGGTTCTAACCCAAATATATGAAGGGAACCGGTCCCTTTTACATAGGTTTGTCATTGGACGGGGTGAATTTACCCCCTGTGATATGTTTTGTCTTTAAACCGGTCTCAAAGAACAGGAATTGTATCACACTCGGTTTGAAAATTATAGTACAGGGTTTTCCAACAAGAGGTGTTATTTTGAATCACCCGGTATTTCGGTAGCTGTAACTTTTGAAGCTTTTATTATTTGACAAGTAGAAAGAACGCCATTACTAAAAAGTACGCCATTACTAAAAATGGAACGATACACGCTTCAACAACTCATTGAAATTATTAAAATTCATGAATGAAAGTGATCCGGAATTCCATCGAACACTCATCTTGACTGATGAGGCCCATTTCCACCTCGGTGGCTGCGCCAACAAGCAAAATTGTCGCATCTGGGGATCGGAAAACCCAAGAGTTATTGTTGAGAAGCCTCTCCATCGAACACTCATCTTGACTGATGAGGCCCATTTCCACCTCGGTGGCTGCGCCAACAAGCAAAATTGTCGCATCTGGGGATCGGAAAACCCAAGAGTTATTGTTGAGAAGCCTCTCCATCCTCATCGTGTGACTGTTTGGTGTGGTTTATGGACCGACGGGGTCATTGGTCCTTACTTTTTCGAAAATGAGGTTGGATCAACAGTTACTGTGAATGGATTGCGCTATCGAGAGATGATTACTGATTTTTTATGGTCGGAGTTGGATGGTATTGATCTGGACAACGTTTTTTATTCTTGTAATCACGATACAGGTCGCAATTTTCAATAGAACCAAATGAAACTTTGCACAACGAAGTCTTTCGGTACAAGGACGAACGCTATTTAATTTGAAGAAAATCGATTCAGTTTTAGATATAGCTCCCATACGAATTTCACTCCCGATTTGACTCTTTTCACTCTAGATACCACATATTACAACAGATTTTCTTCAGATTTGGCAAAACATTTTATATTTAAACTAGGAAAACCTATGGTGAAAATAGGTCAGATCGGTTCAGATTTATATATAGCTCCCATTAAAATGTCACTCCCGATTTGACTTTTTCTGCTCTAGAAACCACATATTTTAACAGATCCTCTTCAAATTAGGCGAAATATCTTATATTTGTTCTATAAACAGTTCGGTTCAGATTTATATATGGTTCCCACACAAATTTCACTCCCGATTTAACTATTTCCACCCTATAAACCAAATATTTTAACAGATCTTCTTCAAATCTTTCAAAATAGCTTATATTTCAACTAGAAACACCCATTGTGAAAATGGGTCAGATCTGTTCAGATTTGCATATAGCTCCCATACAAATTTCGCTGCCGGATAGAATTTTTCCGCCCCAGAAACCACGAATTTTCACCGAAAGTGAGCATAACACGTTATATTTGAACTGGAAGAACTTATTGTGAAAGTTAGTCACTTTATTCCATGTTTGGATATAGTCCCGATACAAATATTCTTTTCGATTTGACAAATTGGACCAGGTCATATTAGCCTATGAATAGGAACATACAAAAATTCTTCCCATTTTCACTTTTGGGAAATACTTTTGCCGTGTGGATAATGATTTTAAAATAAAATAAATAATTTCACTCCATTAATGCGTTCTACAGAAAATGTTCTTTATTTGTCACAATTTCAATTTTCTATTTAATCTTTATTGATTTTTCGTTTATACATATTTACAAATAATTTTAAAATTGATAAATTGATATTATTACAACTCACTCATATATGTATGTATATAATAATGTTATTAGATATTATGATAGCTTCTGATCTAAACTCTGGCCGCCTCTCAGGCCACCTCTGCCGTTTGTTGCCTTGGTTGCAACACTATATTAAAACCATCCTTAATTTTCAATATGATATCAGCCTGCACCTTGAGATCCTCTTCCTTGTGTCTACAGTCCACCACATAGTTACGCACAATTGTGGAGAGCAATACCTTCAGCTTCAGCATGGCATATTTGCGACCTACACAACTTCTGGGCCCAGCACTGAATGGAACGAAACTATAATAATGCCGATTGGCCATTTTCTCTGGCAGGAAATTGTCAGGGTTGAATTTGTCCGGATTTGGGAAATATTTCGGATTACGATGAATAGCGTACTGAAAGATCACCACAGTACTGCCCTTGGGGATCACATAGGGTCCTGAGGCTAATTTAGCATCTTGACCAGTACGTCGTGTTATCAGTGGTACTGGTGGATAGAGACGCAGTGTTTCCATGATAACCCGTTCCAAATATTTCATTTCCATGGTATCGTTAAAAGTGCAGTCACGTAAAAAGTTATCGCCGAAGATGGCCTTCTGTTCAGCCATGACCTTCTTTTGGATATCCTTGTGAATGCCCAACATGCAAAGAACAAAACTGGAGCCGGCCGCCGTGGTGTCATGACCCTGCCGAACAGATATGTAATTGATAGAATATATAATAATAAGTTTAAAGATGTCATTACCTCAAACATGATAGTGTTGACCTCATCGATAACATCCTTATCGGTCCATTTGATATCTGGATTTTTAGACATGGCCATCATGGCATCCAACAAAGCTAAACGTTTCTTGGCGCCTACAGAAAGAAACCCCCACTCAATCATCATATACAATCTACCAAAAAATAGAACACCACACACTCTACCCACCAACATCATTATCATCGATATCATCCAAATCATCCCGCAGACCAACTTTTTGTACTTTCTTTTTTTGCTGCACCTCCTCCTTGTCTTCTTCGATAATGCTTCTAGCATCAGCATTAAAATTTTCCATACGATCCTTGACCACTTTGCCTGTCATGCCCATAATGAGCTCCAACAGTTTACTGTTCCTGCTGTTCATACTGGTGAACTTGAATAGTGAGTCCCAACGGTGTAGAAGTGTCCATTGACGCTTGTGCATAATCTCACATACGCCCATGACGGCATTAGCATACTCCAGACTTTTGCTGCTGTCCGGCATCTGCTTCACACCCATGGCAGTGGATAGTAAAATGTCCACAGTGGTCTGTGACATATACTCGTGCACGTCGAATTCCTTGCCCATCTTCTTGGACATACTTTCGACTACCTTCTTGGAGTGTTGAACAAAAGAGGGTATAAAACTCTTCAAGATGCTCTGATGGAATGTGGGCGCAATCATTTTGCGATGATGTTGCCAATGATGGCCATTCGATATGAGCAGACCATTGCCGAACCACGGCTTGAAATGGCGATATTCTTCGGTTTTTTCCAAATGTGTATTATCGCTTAGGATGACTTCGACGTCAGCCGGATCAGTTAGGAATACTACGAACAATGTTCCCACCCAGAAACGGGTGACGTCACCGAACATTTGTAAAAATTCTACACCACGGCCAAACAATACTGCAAAGCAATGTAAATATTTTTTTTTAATTTTTTGATTCCCAGTAGCTTAACTTAATATTTGATTATTAATATTTTGCAAGGGTTGTTATCTACAAGAAACCTAATAAATAACCTATTTACCTGGATTGGATAGCCTAAGGAACGAAAAAGCATTGCCAAGCAATGGTAGTCGTTGTGGCCCAGGAATTGTTTTTGACAATCTAAACTCTCTTCTAGATCTCATCCAAAATTCCACCAAACATGCTATAAGCACTAGACCGAACACTGTCGACCACAATTGATTCATTCCAATCCATGCCTCCATTTGGTCGGTCACTTCCATTTTGTGAAAATTTAAAACAATATTAGAATATATATTTTGTATATTCCGCTGAAATCCTTTTTTACACAATCACTTCGTCGTTCCGATACTATCTATAGCTGTCGTCTTCTCGTTGACATGTATATATATACAACAAATGATATACATAAAGGGTGTTTTTTTATTGGGGTATAGAACTTTAAGTTGGCATCACTTTTTTAACTGGCGGCCATTTTGTCAGCTGTCAAGTGATTAATATTTAGTTTGGTTTGCCATTTCATCATGAACAGGTTGACAAAAGAACAACGCTTGCAAATCGTGCAAATTTATTTCGAAAGTAATGGTTCAGTTCGCGAAGTTCACCGCAAGCTCCGTCCATTTTATGGTCGACATAATCGTCCATCAGAGCAATTAATTCGGTTAACCATGGATAGTTTTCGCACTACGTTTACTCTATGTGATAATACGCATCCGCAGAGACGTCGAACAGTGCGCACCGAAGAAACAATTGCCGCTGTAGAGCAAAGTGTTGAAGAGGACCCGAATGAATCGATTCGCCACCGTGCACAGCAATTGGAGCTTGCGGTGAACTTCGCGAACTGAACCATTACTTTCGAAATAAATTTGCACGATTTGCAAGCGTTGTTCTTTTGTCAACCTGTTCATGATGAAATGGCAAACCAAACTAAATATTAATCACTTGACAGCTGACAAAATGAAATGGCAAACCTAAATATTAATCACTTGACAGCTGACAAAATGGCCGCCAGTTAAAAAAGTGATGCCAACTTAAAGTTCTATACCCCAATAAAAAACACCCTATATATGTACAGTAATTAGTTTAATCTAAAGCGTATTAAATGACAATCTTTGCATATTTTTGGTAATTTGCATGCATTTCGACATTTCGATCCTAACATCGAGAAATATGCTCTTTAGCTAATGTTTATTCTGGATCTGTATAAAATTCCCCAAATTCAAAGCGTCCAAATTTATATTACGAAACTTTTGATTTTATATCCCGCATTTATTTTGTTATTCCGTTTGCCACACCTTGAAATATTCACCGAAAACCCCTTAAAGTATATATCTCAAGTCCACTTTTTTGTGAAATGGTTCAAAAGTGTCCCAAAAGTCAAGGTCTACACCCTGTAAAAGAAAACCCATATCCACATAAATTAGTTTTAGGTAGCATGCTCGGCTATCAGCGTGGGAGTTGTGGGTTCGATTCCCACCAGAGGCTCAGGTCTGTCGCTGCAGTAACTAGCTATAATGGTCTTAGTCACCCGGCTCAATCCCTAGACCCAAAATTATTAAATTTACTTTGTATTGTAATTCATAATAAATAAATAAAAAATAAATTAGTTTTGTAGTTATTGTATCAAAACAATTCATACATTCACTCAACTGTGTGTAGCAATAAACTTTAAATCGTCAATAACTCACAAACACAATTATTTGATTTGAGATCTTTATGCAGCACACCGACGATATATTCTGGGTCGTGATCTATTGAAAGCACGCTAGCTTCCGAACGAAATTACCTATGGGTTCAATTTTTTCGAATCATCTAATGGTTGCCGATCGGTAGTGATTGATAATGGGCGAAATCATTTCAGAGGGAAATTCCACCTAATATTTAAAGTATTTAAAAACAAGTAAAAAGGGCGTTAAGTTCGGCCGGGCCACCATGGATTGCATTCCACAGAGGTTGTCGGTTTTCGTAGAAGTTCAGTAATATTACAGGAAAATATAATTTTTTTAATATAGCCAAACCAAAACAAATACAAATATTGAAAAATTAATTTTATAAATAAATATAATATTTTAATTATTTCAAACCACGCTTATAAAGTAATGCTACCAATACGTCAATTCAAAAAATAAATATTCTTATATTTATATTTTCAAAAATATTTTCAAAGCCATAAATATTGGTAGATAGTGGGTACTACAGTTGGTTGTATTTCCATTCCATTTGAATTCCAAAAGTAAAAATTTTGAAAATCCATTATCAGGCGTCCATAGTGCAAAATAACCTAACTTCATGATTCAACCAATTTTTGCCGTAAAAGAAAAAGTACGAATTTGGAAAAAAAACTTTTTATTTTGCGTGTCTATGCAGTCAGAGGAATGTATACACCGAATTCCATGATTCCAGCTGCGCCCATTTGGTTGGTACCATTTTTACCTCCTTGACGTTTCGACGCAAATTAGAATTTTATCATTCTATCTGTAGTCGTTTAGTTGGTACTATTTTTATCCCTCTGTACCATTGTATCCCTTGAAAGTACTAATTTCGAAAAATTCGTCTATTTTCCGTGTCTACGCAGTCAGAGGAATGTATACTCCGAATTGCATGACTCTAGCTGCGGTCATTTGATTGGTACTATTTTTATCCCCTTTTTTCATTTTAACCCCAAAAAGTACGACTTTCGAAAAATCAGTTTATTTTCCGTGTCTACACACTCAGAGGAATGTATACTCCGAATTTCATGACTCTAGCTGCGGTCATTAGATTGGTACTATTTTTATCCATTTTTTTCATTTTAACCCCAAAAAGTACGAATTTTGAAAAATCCGTGTATTTTACTTATCTATGCAATCAGAGGAATATATACACCGAATTTCATTATTCTAGGTACAGCCGTTTGGTTGGTACCATTTTTATCCCTCTATTCCTATTTTACCCCTTAAAAGTACGAATTTGGAAAAAAATACTTTTATATTATGTATCTACTCAATTAGAGGAATGTACACACCGAATTTCGTGTTTCTAGCTGTTGTCGTTTAATATGTACCATTTTTATCCCTTTTTTGCCCCATTTCACCCCCTACAAATAAGAATCACTTTATGGTGCACGTTTTTGCTATAAGGGGAATACGCATACCAAATATCAAGAAAATATAAACAGAAATATTCAAAAAACATGCTTAAATACGCTAAAATATTAGGGATTATTATGGGTATTTTTAGTCATTGTGAGGGAAAAAATTTCCCTTTTGGCCGATATCAATCCCAACCGATCTACGACTATAAGACGCATTTATGGAAAATCTGAGCGTTCTAGTTCCTTTCGTTTAGATGCTAGCGTATATATTTTGATTGGATGGTTGTATCGAAATGTTAATGCTACACAAATGTTTCTCGTCAAAAATTTATTCGAAATATATAAACATATTTTTCAATATTTTGCATATTTTATGCAAAGTGCATTTTTGCATAAATCGAGCATATGTTAAATATATGCAAAAAAATTAAACTTATAAATCGCAATATATTTTATATAATAAACCGTAAAAGTAATGTATTATAGCTAATTACTAGATTAGACATGATGGTTTATGATCCTAAAAATCAAATAAAAGATGTGACGTAGGGATCTATAAATCGACTTTCGACTAATCGATTAATCGACTTTTGGGAGGAAAAAGTCGAAATCGACTTTTCAAAAGTCGACCTTTGTTTTCGACTTTATGCATCAATGAATTTAAGTTATTAAATACCGATTTTACCTTTTTCGCTCTAGAAAACACATCCTTTATCCGTTTGTTTTTTCAAATTTGGCACAACAACAAGAAATATCTATGCAAAAAGTGGGTAAGATCGGTTCAGATTTATATATCCTATATAAATGTCTCTCGATTTGGTTTATTCGTCTTTTCCATCATTTGCAATGTCGTCTTTTTTATTTATTTGCAACAGTCGAAAAATCAATTTTTCAAAAGTCGACTTTTCATATATTTGCAAAAGTCGAAAAATCGACTTTTTGCACCAACTATACATCCCTAATGTGACGTTAACGCACGAAATGGGCGATCTGAAGGGTAATTTTAAGATTGCTTTCCTTTTTAAGACGTTAATACTGACACATACCTCCATTTTTTGCAATTTAAAAACAATTAAAAGATCAAAACACTATATTATATAACTAGGTCAAAATTACAAGGGATAATAGAGAATTTAATATAGGCTCGCGGTGCTTAATGTCAATTAACCCTTAGCTCCAAAGTGGAAATTAAGTTAGGAGTGACAGTGCCAGCTTTAAAATTAAATTTCGAGGAACGCAAAAATGACGAATGACAGGTTGTTTCCCTTTATTTAAAGCAATGTTCTAAGATTTGTTTATACTAAAAATAATTAATTTTTTCAATAGCTAGACTAAATCTTGGGTATATATATTTTTCAATGAACTCTGAGAAATTCGTAAAGTGTATATAGCTGGGTGTGTTACTTGTTACAAAAAATCATCACTTTAATACTCTATAATTGAATGCAAATTTAGAAAATGTTGTCTGTCCAAAAATTTAGTAAAATAAATGAAGTTTTGCGATTTCATATTATAAATACACATTTGGTGAATATGTCATTGCATCGCTAAAAATCATGAATATTATATCAAAGATGTGTTAATGTCTATCGATCTCCTAGCTTCACAAAATCTCTTTCAGCAAAAATAGCTTCGTCATAATGTTCGAATTAACCTCTACTTAAATTGAAGTGGCTTCAATAAAAGGAGAACATTTATTATCAACATCATTTGAAAATTGTAAAAAAAACATGTAAAACGGCGTTATGTTCGGCCGAGCCGAACTTTTTATACCCTCCACCATGGATTGCATTCCACAGAGGCTGTCGATTTTCGTAAAAGTGCAGTAATATTACAGGAAAATATATTTTTTTTAATATAGCCAAACCAAAATAAATACAAATATTAAAAAAATATTTTTATTATTTCAAGCCACGCTTATAAGACAAGGCTACAAATACGTTTGCACTATAGACATATCGAAATAATACTTCAAGTCAATTAAAAAAAATAAATATTCTTATATTTACATTTTTAAAAAGCTTAAATACCATAAATATTGGTATGTAGTGGGTGCTACAGTTGGTTGTATTTCCGTTCTATTTTGATTCCACAAGTACATATTTTGAAAATCCATTATCTCACGTACATTGTGCAAAATAACCTAACTTCATGATTTAACTAATTTTGCCGTAAAAGTGAAAAGTACGAATTTAGAAAAGTCTTTTTATATTGTGTGTCTATATAGTCAAAGGAATGTATACACCAAATTCCATGATTCTAGCTGCGGCCATTTGGTTGGTACCATTTTTATCCCCTTTTTCCAATTTTACCCCCTTATGAGTACGACTTTCTAAAATCTCTTTATTTTACGTGTCTACGCAATTGAAGGAATGTACACACCGAATTTTATCATTCTAACTGTATTTGTTTAGTTGGTACTATTTGTATCCCCTGTACCTTTTGTATCCTTTGAACGTACGAATTTGGAAAAAACGTTTTATTTTTCGTGTCTACGCAGTCAGAGGAATGTATAATCCGAATTTCATGACACTAGCTGCGGTCATTAGGTAGGTACTATTTTTATCCCCTTTTTCCATTTTTACCCCAAAAGGTACGAATTTCGAAAAATCCTTCTATTTTACGTGTCTACGCAATCAGAGGAATGTATAAACCGAATTTCACTATTCTAGGTGCAGCCGTTTTTTTGGTATCATTTTTATCCCTCTATTCCCATTTTATCCCTTAAAAATACGAATTTGGAAAAAATAATTTCATATTATGTATCTACTCAATTAGAGGAATGTACACACCGAATTTCGTGTTTCTAGCTGTAGTCGTTTAATATTTACCATTTTTATCAATTTTTGCCCCCATTTCACACCCTACGAATAAAAATCGTTTTATGGTGCACGTTTCTGTTATAGGGGTACAAGTATAAGCCGACATATTGAAGACACTTGCTTAAATGCTCTAAAATATTCGGTGTTTTTATAATCCTTGTGAGGGAAAAATTTTTCCCTTTGGGCCGATTTCGCCCAGTTTCAAGACGTATTTTTGCAAAATTTGGACCTCGTACCTCCTTTCCTTTAGATGCTAGCGTGCTTTCAGCAGACGGACGGACGGAAGAATATATATACTTTACAGGGTCACATGTCCATATTTCCAGGTGTTACAAACGAAATGACAAAGTTAGTATACCCCCATCCTGGAGGTGGAGGGTATAAAAACTATAATGAATCGAATTTTATTTATTCAAAATCCTAAATATTCGGCTAATCGGCCTTTTTTGGCCGAAGCCGATTAATCGGCCGAACTCTAGAGAGAAACATTCTAAATACGTATTATATTCTTCAAATGCTTTTAAAGGAAAAAAGTTATGCTGGTCAAAAGTAACATTTATTTTTTTTTTTCAAAAATAAAATTTTTTACAAAAAATATATTGGCACAAACAAAGTCTTGGTGCCGTGATAAAGCTAATAAATCACAAAGTACACAATCTCTTAAAATGTAAGAGCAACAGTTCTACAATGTTTAACAAGTAAGGAAAGGCTAAAGTCGGACGGGGCCGACTATATGACACACTCCACTTTCTATCCGAATACAATTCAACTCGGTAAAAAAAGTGAAAACGGGAAGAATTTTTGTATGTTTCCTAATAATAGGCTAATATGACCTGGTCCAATTTGTCAAATCGCAAAGAATATTTGTATCGGGCCTATATGGAATAACATGGAATAAAGAGACTAACTTTCAAAATAAGTTCTTACAGTTCAAATATAATGTATTATGCTCAGTTCGAAGAAATTCGGTGAAAATTCGTGGTTTCTGGTGCGGAAAAAGTCTACCTGGGAGTTAAATTTGTATTGGAGCTATATGTAAATCTGAACCGATCTGAATAAACAGACTAACTTTCAAAATAAGTTATTCCAGTTCAAATATAACGTATTATGCTCAGTTCGAAGAAATTCGGTGAAAATTCGTGGTTTCTGGGGCGGAAAAAGTCTACCTGGGAGCAAAAGTTGTATTGGAGCTATATGTAAATCTGAACCGATCTCACCCATTTTCACTATGGATGTTTGTAGTGGAAATATAAGATATTTTGAAAGATTTTAAGAAGATCTGTTAAAATATGTGGTTTGTACACCGGAAAAAGTCATATTGGGAGCGAAATTTGTGTGGGAGCTATATATAAATCTGAACCGATCTGACCCATTTGCAACATGGCTATTTATAGAGAAGTAATAAAGTATTTCGCCTAATTTGAAGAGGATCTGTTAAAATATGTGGTTTCTAGAGCAGAAAAAATCAAATAGGGAGCGTAATTTTAATGGGAGCTATATATAAATCTGAACCGATCTGACCCATTTTCACCATAGGTGTTCCTAGTTTAAATATAAGATGTTTTGCCAAATCTGAAGACAATACGATGCAATATGTGGTTTCTAGAGCGGAAAAAGTCAAATCGGGAGCGAAATTTGTATGGGAGCTATATATAAATCTGAACCGATCTAAAACATTTTTACCGCAGGTGTTTCTAGTTCAAATATAAGATGTTTTGCCAATATTGAAGAAAATCTGTTGTAATATGTGGTATCTAGAGTGAAAAGAGTCAAATCGGGAGTGAAATTCGTATGGGGGCTATATCTAAATCTGAACCGATTTTCTTCAAATTAAATAGCGTTCGTCCTTATCCCGAAAAACTACGTTGTGCAAAGTTTCATTTGGTTTTGTCTACAATTGCGACCTGTATCGTGATTACAAGAATAGATGGACAGACAGACAGACAGATAGACAGACAGACAGACAGACGGACGACATTGCTAAATCGATTCAAAAAGTGATTCTAAGTCGATCGGTATAATTAACAATGGGTCTATCTCTCTTCCTTTTGGGTGTTACAAACAAATGCACAAAGACATAATACTCTCGTGGAGTGTATAAAAAGGCACGAAAAAAGTTAAAATCTGTAATACGAAAAAAAAATATTATTTTTTTTTCATCCTTGTGCACATTGGAAGACAATTTTAAGAAAGTTTCCCTTTTTTGACAGTAATAGTAACACATGCATCAAACGTTTCTTGTCAAATTCCAAAGTGAATAAAAAATCTATACGCCCTACTGTTGTTTTATGATGAACAAATGAAAGAATTGGTATTTGGACGGGCGAATCGGTTCAAATTCAATTATATTTCTAGCTATTCTAGAATACATATATTACAATCAACTTTGGTAAAATTTACCACAAAGCAGTATAATCTACCTTTGAATGATCAGGTACAGTGAAAGTGTTCCATTTTCTCTTTTAAAAAATGTGTAGTCTCTAAAGCAGAAAAAATCAAATCGAGCTTGTCATTTGTATATTGACTATATCTTAATCTGAACCGATTTTCTTCCGTCTTTACGTCTTGGATGATTCGTCTTGAGTGTCAAAGTCTTTACAAACCGTGCGCATTTAACAAAAGGTACAAAGACCACCAACAAACGCACAGAAAGAACAAATATATTTACATATCCTGACCTTACCCGTCGACATACTCTAATTTGAAATTACGTATTTGGCAATACACGCAACACATGTTCAGGGTCGCATACAATTTCAAGCTCCTCCCTTCATCAATTTGAAAAGAAGAAGAAGAAAAAAACAGTGTATTCTTGTTCATGTTTTGTTTTAAGTTTTTGGATTAAATTAAATTGAGCTCAAACGAAACGAGAGCTATTATCGTTGCCACTGACGTCGTTGCCCCTGCCGGTCGGTCGGTCGTCGTCGTCGTCATGCCGCTTATTGTTGTGAAACACTTGTTGAGCGGAAATCGTCGCTTCCTTTCGTTTTCATTGTTTTCACTTTCATGTCTTTCAACTTTAGCAACAAAGAAAGGAAAACTGACAGGATCTTAAAGTACTCTCGTTCATACTTACATACAAGCAGACACTAATGTCTATTATTTCGTCTGCGAAGAGGAAGTCCTTTTTCATTTGCGCGTGCCAGTTTAAACGCTTCATTTGCGCCAGGACCTAACAAACAAGGACTGTACTCGCATGTACAGCATAAGTAAGCGAGGGCGAACACTTAAATGTTTGTTTGAAATGCGGCTTTTTTGTTGTTTTCGCATTCGCATCGAAAAACTATGAATATAGATTTCAAGATTTCTAAAAGTGGAGCACTTGTGAATGAATATCTTCAGAAGTATGCGATGACATCACAAAAGTGTTGAATATCACAAATAATGTGTTTCATTCGGGTATCAAGTACATGTGTAAGAGATACGAGTAGTTAAGTGCTAAAATATGGTTTTGTTAATACAATTTTTTGCTTCTGATGAAAGAATATAGTCTCAACATATTCGACAATCATTTCAGATATTTGAATGAACATAGCCGAAGATACATGCTCAGGAAAATGCAAGAAAAAAAATACGCAAAAAGTCCCAAAACTGTCTCGGACTCGTCCCCAGAGGTTTTAAACGTTAGGCCGATCCTTCCCAACATTTTTTTCCAAACACACCTACCCCCTATCCCCGTGCCTTAAGGGGGCTCACATACAAAAACTACATTTTTATAAAATTTGCTCCAGGGAGGACCATAGTGGAGTCAAATGTATGACTGACCCCCAATATTTTTCAACTCCCAAATTTTATGTGAACACAGAGATACAAGCCGACCGATTTTAAGCCGACAAGCCGCCGCCGCCGATTTTATCGGCTCACATCGACTTCAACCTCGCCGCCGATTTCATCGACTCATATCGACTTCAACCACGCCGCCGAGATTTGACGGAGTTAGAGTTCTAAATACCAAAATAGATTACGGACATTTTTTTGCTTATAAGCATTCGCTTATATGTATTTCTCGCTTTTATGCATCAGAAATTTGGAGAATTTTGAAAAATATCGATAAAGCACAGTTTGTGCGTACATTTTTCCATTTTAAGGATATCTCTTAATTTTTTTTAAAATTTGTATTTTAAACTTTGTACATATGTCCTTATTTTCGAATATTTTTATTTTAATCGTTTATATTCTTATGAATTGAATTTAGACAAATCTTGTTTGAAACTAAATAGTGTAACATATATGTATGTACATAAATATACATATATTCATGGAGCCATGCACCTCTGATCTGGCTAACCGGGTTTTTATATGAACAGATTGTGTATCTAGCCGAGTTTTTACATTTTTAGGAATGCATATAAGGGATAAATAATGTACTGTGAAATATATGGATCTTTCTTTGAATTTGGTATTCCACTATATGATGACTTCTATAGGAAGTTGAATGATTGTATTTTGATTTGAAAGTCGCATTTATATAAGTCAATTCCAGTATGCGTGACCATGTGTTCCTTTAAAAATAAGAAATAACAGTAGGTAGAGCTTGACCATTCTTTGGAAGGACTATGATATTCAAGATGTCTGGTCAAATATGCCTCATATGAAAAGCGGTAATTGCAAACATATTTATTAAATTCATCCATATTATAAATTTTGGGAATGGATTCCCACTCCCAAAAAATATTTGTATGGGATAATAATATGAAATTATGGGAACATTGACTAATATTAACGAATATTTAATTACTTGCCGAAAAATAAAAGAAAAGTTATTAAAAATCAATACAAATTGTTCCTTCCATTTTCCCAAAATTTTCAAATAAATAGGGGTGATCGAATGACAGAACGAGCCGGCAAAACAGCCGAAAGCCGCCGCCGCCGACCCATTTTGGGTAGCGCCGCCGCCGCCGATAATTCTGGGTCGGCTTGTAACTCTGTGTGAACATACCTATTCTCTCTCTTCAACCCATAAGGTGGTCCCTATATGATTTTTTATTTTTTATAATTTTTATAAAAGAAAGGCCCAAAACAGCAGCGGAGTCGCCGCTAGAGCCATTAAATGTAAGACCAAATACACCTACCCCATATCCACAACCCCTTATTTAATCCCACCGCTCTTACTGACCCAGGTAGGACCCTAGTGTAGTCAAATATATGACTGACCCACAATATTTTTTCATGCTATGCATTTTCAAATTAAAAAAAAAATGGTTTTCACTCGGTCCTAATATGTAGTCCTTTAATCCCTCCATTACATTAACGACTACTTCGCACGTGGATGGAATTTTTGGATAGTAATTATAGAATGTTCTTTTTGTGGATATAGATTAGTTTTTAGTTTTTATTAGTCTTTTCTTCTTAACCTTAATATTTTCTGCCAAAAGCTTCTCTTGGACACGGTGGATTTGAATTTTATCTTGTTCTGTTCCCTCTGTTCCTGGATAATTGAGGTAGTCACGGTTAATCAATTGACATAAAAATCTTTTCCTTTCGTTATCGATCCCAGATAACTGATGTTCCCGGTTAATTGAATCACGGATAATCGATGTTCAACTGTAAATCTAAAATAGTAATTTCGAAACCTCCTATTAGATAGCACTCATACACAGTCTATGAAGTGTACTTGTCGAATTGCACTATTTTAGCTGAACTCCCTTAGTATGCATCATTTTTATACTTTTCTACACAGTTTCGAACAAAAAATTACAACCGTTTATATTTTTGATCTCATGTTTCTACATGAAGCCTCTCATTTTATAACTTTTTTCACTCTTTGAAAAATCACTATAGATAACATGTGTTCTCGCTTCTCCCCTAAACCCATGTACTTTATTTGGTACCTTGTTTATCCCTTTTCGTCCCGCATTTTTTAAATATCCATTTATGTTACGTGTTTACGTATTTTTAACAATTTTGTCCCGCACACACCTTCAAAGTACAAATTTCGAAAAATATTAATTTAAAAAAAAATTAATTAATAAAAATGTACATACTAAATTTCACGATTATAACTGCAATACTTAAATTGGTACCATTTGTATCCTTTTTTAGCCGCTCATCCCTTAAAAGTACAAAAATGCATTTATAAACGCAATATAAAATTTATGGTGAGAGGAATTTACATAACAAATTTCACGATTCTAGCTGTAATACTTTAATTCGTACCATTTTTACCCTTCTCGCCCCTTAAAAGTACATGTTTCGAAAAATCCAATTCTACTGCTCTTTTACATGGTCAGAGGAATTTACATACTCAATTTCACGATTCTAGCTGCATTACTTTAGTTGGTACAATTTTTATCCCTTTTTGTCCCACTCACTCTTTAAAAGTATAAATTCCAAAAAAATCAATTTTTGTTGCCCGTTTACGTGGTCGGAGGAATATACACGCCGAATTTCACGATTCTAGCAACAATACTTTGCTTGGTACCATTTTAATCCTTTTTTGTCTCGCCCACCCCTTATAAATACAAATTAAAAAAAATACATTTATATTACGCATCTACCTTGTCAGAGGAATTTACAGACCAACGACTATAACTGCAACACTTAAATTTGCACCATTTTTGTCCCTTTTTATGCCAAATCTAAATTTACTGCTCTTGTACCTGGTCAGTGGAATTTACATACTAAATTTCACGATTCTAGCTGCATTGCTTTAGATGGTACCAATTTTATCCCTTTTTGTGCCGCTCAACCCTTAAAGTAAAAATTTCGAAAAATCCAATTCTACTGCTCTTCTACATGATCGGAGGAATTTACATATCAAATTTCACGATTCTAGCTGCAATAATTTAGTTGGTAGCAATTTTATCCCTTTTTGTGAAGCTCACCCCTTCAAAGTACAAAAATGTATGTATTTATATTGCGCTTCTATGTGGTGAAAAATCCATTTATGTTGCAAGTCTACGTTGTCAGAGAAATGTAAATACCGATTTTCACGAATATAGTTACGTTATTTAAATAGGTACCATTTTTATTCCCATTTTACCCCCTAAAAGTACGAATTTCATAAAACCCTTTCTTAGTCGACGTCTACGTCATATTTGGGAACTCCCCCCAAAAATTTCATGACCCAGCAGTTTGGTCTGGGCGATGGTTAATGATAAGTCAGTCAGTCTGTAAAGCAACTCTTTTATTTATATAGATTATTTCTAATTAATTTCGTTTTTTTCTTCTTCCCACGTAAAAACCCGAAAATATTAGTTCAGCTCTTTTGCATTTCAGTTAAATACGTTTGAGTATCCATGCATGTTCCGAAATTTATTTTGTACATGTCGTACTGCACGCATTGTGATTAGATCGAAGTAAAATATTATTCGTGAAATTCTTGACCCAGACTTTAAATTAACCTTCCCCGATTATTTAAACGGCGTCATCAGTAAGTAATAATATTCTTAAATGTGTTTCATTTGTAGAAGCACACCTGACATTCATTCGTTCTTCAAGTTCAAATTAGTATGTAAATTACGATGTCTGGAAAAAAGTATAGATATACGAAGAAACTGCAGCAAAAATGTTAATACTTATAATGTCAAAGTTTTCGGATATACATATTGTTTTTTCCCAAAATAACCGAGTAGTTGCCTAATCTACAATATACAGTATTTTTTAGAATCTATGTTAATATTTGTATGTACACTAGGATTATGACACTATGATTATGACAAGTAACAACGGGGTTAAATTCGGTCTGGCCGAACTTTGTATGCCCTGCACCATGGGCTTGTATTCCACAGAGGCTGCCGATTTTCGAAGAAGTGCAGTAACAAAAAGGTAAATTTTTTTAATATAGCCATACCAAAACAAATAAAACAAGTAAGGAAGGTAAAAGTCGGGCGTGGCCGACTATATGATACCCTAGTACACCATAGGGTATGGTGTAGGATATAAAAAGGTCAATACATTTGAACCGGGTGATATACGATGCAGCTATAAGAGGAGAATACACTACAAATTCCATACTTCTTCTATCTGTATTTGTAAGAAAATTTGAACACAAACTATGAATGTGAGCTATATACAAATCTGAACCGATCTGACCCACGTTTAGCAAAGGTTTTCTAGTTGAAATATTAGACGCTTTCCCAAATGTTATGGAGTGTTAAATATGTGGTTTGTAGGGCGGAAAGAATCAAATCGGGAGCTATATATAATCTGAACATATGTGACCCACATTCGCTATAGTTGTTTCTATTTGAAACATTAGCTGATGTGCCGAATTAGAAGAAAATCTGTTCAAATATGCTATTTCTAGAGAGGATGTAATCAATTCAGTAGCGAAATTTGTATTGGAGCTATATATATATATATCTGAACTCATCTGACCCATTTTCACCGGAGCTGTTTTTAGTTGTAGTTTCTGGAGCGGAAAGAGTCAAATCGGAAGAGGCAGTTGTATGGGAGCTATATATAAATCTGAACCGATCTATCCTATTTTTACCATAGCTGTTCTTAGTTGAAATATAAGCTATTTTGCCTAATTTGAAGAAAATCTGTCAAAGTTTGTGGTTTCTAGAGCGGAAAGAGTCAAATCGGAGGAGACATTTGTATGGGAGCTATATATAACTCTTAACCGATCCATCCTGTTTTTACCAGAGCTGTTTCTAGTTGAAATATACGGCGTCTTGCCAAATTGGAGGAAAATCTGTTGAAATATGTGGTTTATAACATTTGTATGGGAGCTATATCTAAATCTGAACCGATTTGCTTCAAATTAAATAGCGTTCGTCCTTATCCCATAAAATTTCGTTGTGCAAAGTTTCATTTAGCAACAATTGCGACCTGGAATTTGATTACATCGCTAAATCGACTCAAAAAGTGATTCTAAGTCTATCGGTATAATAAACGATGGGTCTATCTCGTTTCCTTTTGGGTGTTACAAACAAATGCACAAAGACATTACCCTGTGGTGTAGGTTATAAATATTAAAAAGTAATTTTATTAATAAATATAAAATTATAATTTTTTAAACCACGCTGATAAGGTAAGGCTACAAATATGTTTATTAGAGTGGCTTCTTTTGTGTGGAAGGAAAAAATGTTGTTGATGTTCCCGACTAAAATGAAAGATTGGTTTGCTTTTATCATTGTTCGTTCGTGAGCTGGGCGCGTTCAAAATAACCTCTATAAAACAGGTTTTTCTTGAATAAAATTCTAGATGATAATGGTATTGAGAAAAAAAATCGCTGCAAATTGAAATCCGACCATATTCAAAACTTGCAATATGAGCCAGTATAAAGGACAAATTAATACTATTTTAGTGCAATTTTTGATGCATTTTTTATAAAAACCGCAATAACTTCCACATTTTTAATTCGATTTTTCTTTTTAGGGGCTCGTTGCAGAGGTATTGATAATAAATTGCAATTTTAAGAATTTTCTAACCAATTAAGGGCGGCAATTTTTTTCTTACTGTTAATACTCAGTGGGTTAAATGTGAAGTAAAAACTTATTTGCATCGTAAACACATTCTGGTCTTATATAAAGCTAATTTTTGAAAAGAAATTCAACCATTTCAAATTTTCCCCCTTAAAAATTAAAACATAAACTTTTTAAAGGGGGAAATGAAATGGTTGTTAATGTTAAATTAACATAGATAGACGCATGAAATTAAAAGTATATTTAGCGAATGTTCTTCTCTTTCATTTGATACGCATATCGCCATGGTATGATACGCAAAAGTTCGAAACTAAATTATTGAAACATTTACATCCTTTGGAAATTAAATGTCCTGTAAAAAGGACAAACGGACACGAAATAAAAAACTGAGTATAAGCTTTCCTATTAGTGACCTATAGTTCCACTTCTGTATAATCTCGTTCTGGGGAGGAAAATCATCTCGCATGGTTTTATTGTAACATCTTATGTGGAGTTTTCCTCCCAATTTATCCATTGAAATACGAAAATTTTAGATGTTTTTTTTTTCAAAAATTTGCTTTTTGATTACGATTTGTGTTACGATGCAAATAACCCCATATTTCAGTTTTTATATCACATTTAACCTACTGAGAACCAACAGTAAGAAACAATTTGTTGGCCCTTAATGGGTTAGGAAGTTCTAAATAGTGGAATTGGTGATCAATACCTCTTCAACGATCCAACAAAAACACAAATCGAACTAAAAATATTGAAGTTATTGCGGTTTTTATTAAAAATGCAACAAAAATTGCACAAAAATGTTAAAATTCTACACTCTATTCTTGGGTGAAATGCAAGTTTTTGATATGGTTTGATAAGGCTCGGACCAGATTTTAATTTCTAGCAGGCTTTTTCTAAATACAATTCTCACCGTGATTTCTATTCAAGAAAAACTTGATTTATATAGGTTATTTTGAACGCGTCCAGCTCACGAACGGACAATGATAAAAGCGAAATATTTTGGGAGAACACATAAAACAAACCCATCTTTCATTTTAGTCAGGAACATCCACTACTTTTATTTTGAAGCCACTCTAATGTTAATACTATATATATCGAAATAATATTTCAAGTAAATTCAAAAAGTAGATATAAGGCAGCAATCTTCAAAAAAGCTTAACCCATTAAAGCCCAGTCAATTCTTTTTCTATATGTTTCTTACTGTTTACTGTTCGATTAATCGAACACTGGGTCAAAATTGGTTAAATATACTAAATATGGGCGGATAGTTTTAAGCAACAGCCGTTTGGTTGGTTGCATCTCCATCCTATTTTTATTCCAAAAGTACAACTTTTGAAAATCCGTTATCTCTCAAGTACACAACCTAACTTCATGATTCTACCGATTTTTGTCGTAAAAGCAGCAAAATAAAGTACGAATTTGGAAAAATAATTTTATTTTACGAGTCTATGCAGTGAGTGGAATGCTTACACCGAATTCCATGATTCTAGCTGCGGTCATTTGGTTGACACCATTTTTACCCCCTTTTCCCATTCTACCCCCTTAAAAGTACGAATTTGGAAACCCCTTTTTATTTTTCGTGTCTACGCTATCAGAGGAATTAATACTCCGAATTTCATTATTCTAGGTGCAGCTGTTTGGTTGGTACCATTATTATCCCTTTATTCACCTTTTACCCCTTAAAAGTACAAATTTTGAAAAACTATTTTTATATAATGTATCAAGTAGAGGAATGTAAACACCAAATTTCGTGTTTCTAGTTATTGTTTGATAGGCACAATTTTCCCCCCTTTTATTTCCCAAAACAAACAAAAAAAATTTATTTAAAAAAAAAAAAAAGAAAAAAAGTCTTTCTTCCAACAACGAAAATTTTTCTTCAATCATCTTTCCTTTGAACTCTTTAATAATATTATAAAGCTCCATTCTGGTGATTTTTTTCACTCTATCCGAAGGATCTATGACAAAAGAAAACAAAAAAAATTAGCTTTGTCAATATAATTATAATCTTCCCCATACAGTTTGAAGTACTATAAAAAAATATGGGGTGCGTTGGGGGGACTTTTTATTCATGTTTTTACTTCCTTAGAGTCTACATTTTATGCCCACATAAAAACTTTGAGGCGACAAGGCGCGACACATAAACAAAAACACTAATGTATTTAAAATTCCTTTAAAAAACGAGTCAAAAAGTGCCGCTCTTTATTTATAGCTATACAAGTAGAGAATTCGGAAGAAACATAATAAAATATACTTCAGTATATAGTACTTACCTTCTATATCCATGTCGGGATAGTTTATCTCCTGTTGTTTGCTACACGAAGCCATTTTAGCATAGAAAACTGATAAACATAAACGAGAGCGCCGAGAATAAAGACACGCGTGCAGTACGTTGACTGGGTTACGATTGATGATGTGGTGCATGTGCGGGGGAGTTGAGGGAAGGCAGACCCCCGCCTTTTGATAAAACGGTTATCGAAGGTTAAAAAAGTGTATTTTGGGTGCAATAGGATTAACATCACTATTTTCAATTTTGTCCGGGTTTACATGTGAAATACTCCTATGTGCGACGGCTAAAAGAAGCATTCACGAACATTGTTGAACTCCTCTCTTTTCTCCTAGCTTCTTTTCTTCAGGCACCGACGGACGGACATGGCTAGATCGTCTTAGAACTTTATGATGATCGAGAATATATTCTTTATAGGACTTCAGGTCGATATTTCAAGGTGTTACAAACGGCATGACAAAGTTAGTATCCCCATCCTGAAGATGGAGGGTATAAAAAGGTCCAAATACCTTTCTGCAATCAAAAATTGTAACCCAAAAAAAAATAAAAATCAAATATTCATTCACGCAGCCTTTAAATCATTAATATAGTTTGTTTGTTCTGATTAGATTGATTTGTAAGATCAGAAAAATGATCAGTTGATATTCTATTTCTTTTTGTGTTGCTATTTGTTTACAACTTTCCTTCACCATTTCTTGGAAAGGAGCATCATAAGTTAGTTTCACACTTCAAATGTTTGTAACACCAAGAAATAATAGAGTTAGAACCACCTATAAGTACACCGATCGGCTTAAAATCACCAGCTGAGTCGATTATCTGACTAAAGATTGTCTGACTAAAGATTGTTCGCAAAGTACGGGCATCAGTATTTTTATGTTAGGGGTAGTTCGTATGGAATATGAAGAAAATCGTATCCGATTAAGATACTGCCCCATTCAAATATTTCTCCGATTTGCCCTAATGCAGAAGCCACTTTTTTCACTTACTGTAAGAGTGGATCATATATAGAGTGGGCCATTTTTTATTTGAACTACCGACTACTACTTTGACTTCGAAAGGTAGAATAACATTAATTTTTATTTTCAGGTTTACACGCTCGAACAAATTGGGAAATATTAAAAATTTACTTCCAAAGCAGTAAGTCTTTAACGTAAACTTTAGGAAATTAAAAAAATCGTATTTTCATATTCATATCGGTGCCTATGTCAATAAGCAAAATTGCCGCATATGGGGTTCAGAGAACCCACTGTTGAGAAGCCCATACATCCACAACGAGTTACTGTTTGGTTGGGATTTTGGGCTGACGGCATCACTGGACCATCTTGATTCGAAAATGAGCAACGAGCGGCGTTACCGTGCCATAGTCAACAAATTTTTGTTTCCAAAAATTCAAGAGAATGGCATGGACGACATTTGGATTCAATAAGACGGGCCACATATTACACAGCCAACGCAGCCATGAAAATCTAATAATCAGCCGAAATTGTAATATCAATTGGCCGCCTCGGAGTTGTGATTTGAGCCCTTTGAATTATTTTCTGTGGGGAGCCATTAAGGACAAACCATTCAGAGATAATTGCAGCGTTGAAACATGAAATCGAAGTTGCCATTGAAAAGATTCGAGCCAGAACAATTGAAAATGTACTGATCGGATGAGGTACTGCCGAGCCAGTCGTGGTCAGTCATATGAATGATAAAAACAATCAGTGCCTTTTCTTTTATAGCCGAATCTAATTTACATGGCCCACCCTATACAATATAAATATTTATATCAAAACAAATTAAAAAAAATATTTTGTGTTGACTTTTGCGGACTTAGCCTCGATAAACATAAATTTGTCTTACACGGGATAATTATCCAGGCTAAGCACAAAAATGTTAACATAAAATTATTTTTTAAAAATTTGTGGATATATTGATATCGCCGACAATTTAAAAAAATATTTTGAGTGAAATTTTAACTTTTTATTTAGATGTTTGTTATCGCAGCATCAAGCTAAAGGCTGTGGCTAGAATAATGAAAGTACGACGCCTCCAAACAATAGTATGCTAAGTCGACTTAGCAATTTTCAAGTTATTTGCATTTTTAGATACTACAAACTTAAATTTAAATTCTCTCAAATTTTGGTAATGATCGACCAATCCAATCGAAAGTTATGCTCAAAAATGTTCTAGATATTATATAAAATAAACTTTGAATGTCTCTCCTGTAAAACTCACTTTTCAGTGTTCGGACTAATGGAAAATGTTAGACTGAATAAGACGACCCCTACTATTAAGGGCATTATATTCAGTTTTAAATTAGACTTGACGAATGACCGTAAGAACAGGAAGATATGATGAATGCTTTTTCTCGTCAATATCGTCAGAACAACATTTCAGTATCATTCAAATACAAATCATATCGTATTTAATGTTTGTGTTTAGTTTTCAAAAATATGCAAGGCTTGTATGAGTATGATGTAAATATCGAACATCTTTCAAATATCGTAAATCGTACGTATTCAATCATCTTCATTTAATATCAGTTATCTTTGAGTTGATATTCGGTATAAATCATGAAAGAATCCAACTGCCTATGCGTATGCAACATACAAATAATTCATTTTAAAATAAAATAACATTAAAACATTTTCAATATATGTGAGCTACCCAGTTACACAAAACTTTGGCTAGAGAAGCATACCTTAGGGGATGTATAGGTTATTGTCTAAAATAAAACTACTGTGAATGAGTCACGTGAAGCCGAAACACTCACCAAAGAAGCAAATATGAAAATGCATATAGTTGTTGAGCATTTAAAGTAGATGTCGCTAGTCGGCCTAAAAACCAAAGAACCACAAGCATAAAGACTGAGCATTACCTTAAAAAACAAATGTAGATTACACAAAGCTTGTAAGCGATCACCACCTCAACATCATTCATTACTGAATATTATAATTTTCCATTACTCATATTCAAATAAAGATAGTCTTTATAGCATTAAAACCCGTGAACATTTTGCTTTGCTTGTATATAGACAGACATACGGATATAAAAAAATCGTTCGATGGGTTTACTCTCTTCCTACTTACGTGTTCTTAGTACCGTAGCTCCTCCTGTAAAATTATGCTAGCATTATAAGAATAAAAATACGAAATTTACCCGCTAATTTAAATTAGGTAAAATCGAGCCCACATAAAAAAGAGCATCAAGGAAAAAATGGGAAATATTTTCTATATCCGTTGTAGATGTGAAGACTGCTCGACTTTTATAGTCTATTGCATTCATTATTTCTTGGATCTCCAATGGGAGGGGCGTTATGAAACACAGTTTTCGTAACAATGAAATCCGTGACAGTTGCTAGTCCTTTCTATTACTATCATTTATTTATAGAAATAGAAATCAATTCCTTCCACAAATTACACTTTCCAAAAAAAATACACACATTCTAAATTCATTTACACAAATATTTGCTTTATTTACGAAATTAATTGTATTCAATATAATACGTGATAAAATTGTAATAAAATATAATTTAATATTTAATATACGCAATTAACAAAAAGAACAGAAGTTGTCTCACTTGTAAGTCAAAGCTCAGTATATGAATGTATACAGTATGTGTAAAAGTCTCAGTTTTAATCCTATCGTCCTACTACACAGAAAAGCTTCTATTTGACTGTAAGTTAGTGTGGTGGTGGTTTGAATTGAAAGATGATCTATAAATTTTATTTATCCTTAAAGAAAGTAACGTATTTTACTCCAAAACTACGAACACAATATACCATCTCATCAGTACATTTTCTTTTTGACCTCGGTGTAACGTTCCATATAGTTATCATATCCATCCAATTGATTAAATTGCCTAGAATTGAACAGATTGCCATCGACGGTTAAATTACAAATCTTCGATTCTTTAAGAATGCGTGGCGTAAAGGCGCTGGCCTGCAAACAGTTCTCTTCTAGCCTTAATGTTTTCAGCTTGGGACAGGCTGCTATTTCTTCCGATAATAACGAAATCTGATTTTGATTCAAATTCAATTCGGTTACTCGCAAAGTGCCCACCTCGCTGGGCACCTCAGCGATTTTGTTGCGCGACAGGTCTAAAACATCCAAATGTTTCATGCCGCACAACATCACGGGAAACTCCGTCAATTGATTGTGACTAAGATTGACAGTCTTCAGGTTTTGACAATTTGATAAAGTGGGGGGTAACCTTGTTATCATGTTGTCGTTTAGTATGAGTACCTCCAATTTGATCAACTCGCCGAGAGCATCTGGAACGACCACTATACGATTTCCACTCATATTGAAATGTTTTATAAGCGTGAAACGGCCGATTTCATCGGGTATGCTTTCGAAACGATTCTGTGACAGATCCAAAGTTTTCAAAACGTTGGGATAGTTTTTCAATTGAGGCGGTAGCTCCTGGAGTCGTTGAAGTGATATTTTGAGAATGCCCGTCTTTTGTGCCGTTTCCAAATGCTGTTTGATCTGTTTGTTGCCCATGATATGAAATTCACTACCACACGCGCCCACTTATAATATCGATTAATGAAATAATAAATTATTTATTTCTTGTGAATTATTAAAAATGTTCAACTTTTTTTTGTGAATTTACTTTTGTTGTTGTTCTGTTTCGTTTGGTGGAAAAATGATGACAGTTGCACAGCTGATTTGGCAGAATTTTTACCAAGAGATGCCGGATCAATGGAAATTTCGTGGTTTTGCCCGGATTAAAATAGGAATAAAAAATCTTTGAAATTTATGAAGATATATATATATTTTTTCTGATCTCACTGTATAATTTATTCATTTCTTATGTGCTGTAATGTCAAAATAAAAAATATGATTGCTTGGGCATGAAGCCGCTCGATTTCATGACAACATCAAATCACCGTTATAGATGGACCACACCACACGAAAAGGTGTGGTTGTAAGCCTTGATAATAAGCTGTGATAACAAAAACCTTAATAAAGAGATAAATTGTTAAATAAAGTAAATAATATTTTTTCACATAGGACTGTTTTTCATTACGCCGGAATAAGAAGCTGCGATAACAAAAACGTTAATATAGAGTTAATTGTTTATTCAAAGTGAATCCCATTATCGCCGACAAAAATATAAATATTTGTATCAAGAACAATTTTCAAAAAATATTTTGTGTTGACTTTTTTGTACTTATAGCCTTGTACACTGCATGTGAAATCTAGCCGAAATGACATAAGGGCGATTTGTAAATGTCATATTCCGTATAAATTTGACATTTGAAAATCGACCTTTGACATTTCTGCTAGATTTCGCATGCAGTGTGACAAGGCTATTAGTCTCGTTAACCATAATTTTGACTTACACTGGATAATTATCCAGGCTGTCTTAACATTTTGACATAAAATTATTTTTTCAAAATTTATTTTCATATACACATTCGATTGGGTTTGTTGATCCATTTAAGATAAACCAATGGGCAACAATGATGCCACCTTATCAAGTCTCTTAATCGTAAGCTAGTAAGCCCGATCGAACAGGCCTATTGATTTTGCTGTTGACGACAATTCTAAAAATATTTTTTATTTTGAATGACATTTGAACTTTTTATTTATCGTAGGGCAAGAGTATTATATCCGACGCCCCAAGATCTGAATATATTTTTAAAAAATGCATAAAAATATGAAAAAAATTGTCCACATGTTATCGATAACCCGCATAGTTTTCGAGTTATCGGTGGTTAAAGTTTGGAATATTCAAAAAAAATGTAAAATGTGGTCAACATGAAAAAATTGATAACTATTTTAGTTAATTAAATTAAATTAAAATAAAAAATATGTTGCTTAATGTTATTTTCAGTTCATTTGAAAAATCAGATAAACATTCTCGAACCCAAAACATGTAAGGAAAGGCTAAAGTCGGGTGGGGCCGACTATATGATACACTCCACTTTCTATCAGAATACAATTCAATTCGGTGCAAAAGTGAAAACAGGAAGTATCTTTGTATGTTTCCTAATCATAGACTAATATGACCTGACCCAATTTGTTAAATCGAAAAGAATATTTGAATAGGGGCTATATCCAAACATGGAATGACGTGACCCAAATTCACAATAGAAGCTTCCAGTTAAAGTATAATATGTTATACTTAATTTGAAGAAATTCGATGACAATCCGTCATTTCTGGTGCGGAAAAAGTCAAGCCGGGAGCGAAATTTGTATGGGAGCTATATAAATCTGAATCGATCTGACCCACTTTCACCATGGGTGTTTCTGGTTGAAATATAAGATATTTTGGAAGATTTGAAGAAGATCTGTTATAATATGTGGTTTCTAGAGCAGAAAAAGTGAAATCGGGAGCTATATATAAATCTGAACCGATCTAACCTATTTTCACCATAGGTGTTCCTAGTTTAAATATAAGATGGTTTGCCAATTTTGAAGACAATCTAATAAAATATGTGGTTTCTAGAGCGGAAAAAGTCAGAAACTTCGTTATGCAAAGTTTCATTTAGTTCTACCTATAATTGCGACCTGTATCGTGATTACAAGAATAGATGGACTGACAGACAGACTGACGTTGCTCAATAGATTCAAAAAGCCATTCTAAGTCGATCAGTATAATTAACAATGGGTCTATCTCGCTTCCTTTTGGGTGTTACAAACAAATGCACAAAGACAATACTCACGTGGAGTGTATAAATATCTGAAAAGCAGAAAAGTTAATGTAAAATTTCGTTATATTGCGTAGTATCGAGATAATGTTCTATGTTCCCGAAAAAATAGGTCTTTAGAATTGTTAACCTTCTATTTTGTTTGAAAACGTACCAGAGGTTTTTGTTATATGTATTCTGTTAAAGACGCCGTATGTAATCTCTTTTTTTTCATTTGAAATTAGTACATACAGTAATCCTGTTCTCGCCAATTCCCATAAAGGTTCCTGTGTCCTAGGATCCATATAAGATTGACTTCGGACAGTCAACTCTGTTTGAACAACACCGCAATGCACTCACCTACTTATACGATATATATTTGCTCTGATCTCACTGCGTAAAGTATAGGGCACATCAGTGCTTTTTAATTTAGTGTCTGCTTCAAAAATCTAACAGGGTTTCCTTATCTTTACCCCAGAGTCTCCTTATTTTTTGCCCCAGAAAACTCCTGCCAATGCTTTCAGAACCTTATTCCTAGCTTTTCTGGTTGATGTAGGAGGCGTGTGAAGAGAAATTGGGAAGGTTGTCAAAGACTTCCCAAGTATCTTCGGATTATGTACCGTGGGGATACGCCTGTCATCGACAATGATATCGAGTTCTATGTTGATTTCTCGAGTCCAGGTAGTGAAGAAGGACACAGTGGACAATACTAGATTACGTTCCAGATAGAAATAGTTGGAGATCTTTGCGCTTACGCCGTCAATTAGAGTGATCAAATTGTCGGGTTTTCGAGTTTTTTTATTTTATTGTTGAAATCGGTTGGACCGGTTTATTCGGGTTTTTGTTAACACAATTAATTTTTTTTATTTTTATATATGACAATAAGTCATAAGTCGTAATGTCACGCATTATTCCAAAGTATTAATACGTCAATCACAATATATATTTATATGCAACTATAACTTTGTGCGAGAAATGTCTGATGCACATTGAACTTACGCTGTGAAATAGTGAGATAATTGGGTTGTTTTTCTTTAAGACTGGATAACTAAGCTGCTATAACAAAAATCTAAATAAAATGTTAAAATTTCACTCAAAATAAAAAATTCTTAAAATTAAAATTGCCTCCACATTGATATTGCTATGTGTGTGTGAAAATAAATTTTGAAAAAATAATTTTGTGTTAAAATTTTTTGACTTAGCCTGGATAATTATCCAGTGTAACTCAAAATGATGGCTAAGTCCAATAAAGTCAACACAAAATATTTTTTTTGAAAATTTGTTTTGACACATATATATATTGTAGTTGGCGACAATGTGATTTTTTTTATTTTGAGCAAAAAATTAAATTTTTATTAACGTTTTTGTTATCGCAGTTTGTTATCCCGGCTTAAAGAAAAACAGCCCTAATAAAGTATTTAGCCGAGGTGAAAAAGAGATATTTCCCAATATGAAAAACCGGTTTTCGGATTTCCCGTGATTTTAAGAAACCCGACAGTCGGTCTCAGTTGAAAAAACCAGTTGACCAGCTTTTCAGTCTCGGTTTTGATCACTCTATCGTCAATGTTAACGCCAGAGGAGATACTGTAGGATTTGGGACTCTGGCAACATAGATTTTATATGAAATTATTGAGAGAACACTCCCCTTTTGGAAGAAAAATTTGACAGAAAAATTGGTGGTCGCACAGCTTGCTTGCAGCCCAGCCCATTCGCACTGACCTCGTACAAAGCTCGTTTTTAAATGTCAAATCCATCTCAAATATGACACTTGGAATCGATTTTAGCTCGAGGTTATCACCAAATTTCTGCATTTTCTGTTTCAAGGTTCAAGTGTTTTGCTTTAATCGATTTTAAATATCTGGCAGCACTCGCATAGTTTGTGTGTTACCACTCAAATAAGAAAGTGAATTGAGTCAGCTGTTTTAAATGTAATTCCTTACCCTCCCCCTTACAAACAAATGTCATCGTTCGGTATGATGTGCAGAACCTTTGGTATGATATTCGGAACCCTTGGTATGATGCATCTTTCTTATAAAAAGTTGAAAATCGGTCTGACAAAATCGATTTTCAATAATACAAAATCGATAGCTAAAAGTCGATTTTCGACTCAAGTATCAGCTGTTTGAATTGTAGTGGTATTGGGAGAAAAAAATTGTAATTTGTGGCATAGTTTTGTTGTTTGTTGTATTTGGTGAAAATTTCGGGGAAATATAGGAAATTATGATACATAGTTTGTTTATAGTTAATAATAGTGGGTAAGTAGCAATAATAATAAAAAAATAAATAAAGATAATTCGTAATTCTGTCTTTAGGGATGTCTTTCTTGAAAAGCATTGGCGTTCTGTTGTCTCTCGTTCAGTATGTGATTACTTTTTAGATGCTCAAAGAAATAATTCGCCATATGTAAGTAAGCAAGTGTTTCTTTTGGGGAGCTCAACTCTAGTTTACTTGTAATTGTCATAATTGTGTGTTTTCACCATCTATGTAGAATTGGACTGAATCCAGCGAGATATTTTTTGGGAAGGTCCATCATCAAGAGCATTATCCCGGAAGTTAAGATTACTAATGAGGGCTATATTGGCATCATTAACCAATTGGGAACCAATTGTCACAATTGCGGAATCACAATTGAACTGAATCCAGCAAGATACTTTTGCAAAAGATCCCACTTCAAGAGCTATGAGTCCCGAAAGTTTAGTTAACTAATGTGTAATGTGTTAGTTAACAAAAATTTTTAATTTTTTTTGCAATTTTTAGTGAAATTATGAGGGTATGAGTAATATGAAATTTAGCTCTTTAACCTATTATAAATTGAAGACAATCAAATTCAAACTTTTTCTAATGACTTATTATTCGTTTTTTTAGCCAATGACGAGTCAGTCATTTTGGCTTTACAAACTTTAGAATGATAAAATTTACAAAATCGAACATAGACTGATAGTCAGATAGTGTTAGTTTAAGCATGAAAATCTGGTTCAAAATTCACCTGACTACTAATGGGTTAATAAGTTCCTTAATTCCTACAAGCAACATAGGGCAACAAATGGTTCAATAATTTAATAAGAATCCTATAAAAAATCCTATACATTCGTATTGTAGCCGTCAAGGTGTATTTATGTAAGGTAAAATACAAGTAATTTTTGGAATGGTGAGCCATACTGCCAAAGTAAAATATATGGGATTTGACAGTTTCGGTTACTATTGAATGATAAAATGTCAGTCAGCTGGGCTCCTGCTTTCACCTGATATAAATACACCTTGGCTCCACTCTAGTTTAATTGTAATTGTCCTAATTGTGTGTTTTCTACATTGATGGTGATGATGAATCCAATGAGATATTTTTTCGGAAGGTCCCAATTTAAGAGCTATTAGTACCGAAAATTCTTTCGGGATCATTAACCTATTGGGAACCTGGTGAAAATAATTAATTTTTAGTAAATATTCCAATGTCTGACAGTATGACCAATATAGGGTTGCTTTAAGCAAGAAAATCTGGTTCAAAATTCACTTGAATTATATATATATTTGCATATAAATTAGTTCCTTAATTCCTATAATCCACAAGCACCATAAATGTTGAGTAAATTCAATAAGCTTTGCGACGATCAAACTCTGATCGAATCGGAAATATCAAAGATAGCTCTCATAATATTTAACCATATCACCACAAATGTTTTCATTTCTTTGTTTCAATTTTAATGCACTACAAGGTGAAAAAAAAAAACAAAAAATACAATTACAAGTGAACTTGAGTTGATTTTATAGTGTTTAATAATGTTTCCATTGACCTTCTTCCTTTCATTAATAGGACGTTCCCCCAGTTATTTCAACACCGCACTATTATTTGATAACTGTTCAGCGCAAAGGAATATCTTTGGTAGCTGCTTGCAAGCAAGAAGTACCTCCTTTATTTGTCATCGAATTTTTGCATCGTGTAGTCGACACCTTTGAAGATTATTTCGGCGACTGCTCCGAGTCCATTATTAAGGAGAACTATGTTTTGGTCTATGAGCTGCTGGATGAGATGTTGGACAATGGCTTCCCATTGGCTACAGAGAGCAACATCTTGAAGGAGTTGATTAAGCCGCCCAATATTTTGAGAACGATAGCCAACACAGTGACGGGTAAAAGCAAGTAAGTTGAAATATGGTTCGTGTGAATAATATAAGAGTATCATAAGACTACATTGACATAGCGCAAGTAACAAAGCAAAAATATTCAAATCTAGAAATATTTTTCACAGACTATCTGTAAAATTATGTCTCTTTTTGCCTCATTACTCCACTTCACTGTAATGTTTTCCCAACAATAAGTAATTACTCAAATAATTTGAGTCAAATTATTAAAATTAATATTTGGAAGAAACTATTTTGTCAGACAATAATTCATTTAATTTCCTTGAAGAATCGACGAAATCAAAGTTGAAAAGCTTCTCCTTACCTTACATATGAAATCAGTTGGGTATACAAATTAGGATAACATTAAAATAAAAAATAAATCAAATTGGAGTAGAAATATAGCATTATATATATAAACATTACAAGTGAAACTAATTGGTAAAGAACTAACGACTGGAACTTTTATTTTTGTATGATTTTATATCCTATTATTACACTGTTCGACGATTTAAAAAAATCGTTATACTTGAACCGTATTATATACGTATTAAACTATAGACAAAATGGAGTTAATTGGCGTTTTTAGGTTTTCATTTCTTCATCCTATATACCTAAAAGGAAATATGTTTATTCCTGGGAATAAAGTTTTGCATTCCCGTTCCCCGGGAAATGAAAAATGTCCGAGAAACCCAAACCCTAATTGCTAGCCAAAAGACCAGCAAATTACCCTGAAGGAAAAAAGATGAAAATGGGCAACCACGTGAAGAACTGGACAATTTCTGCTCACGAGTACAGTTCAACGTGATTGGGTCCGAGGAAAATCGCACAGTGCCTATTTCCTAGAATATTTTTTTGTGGAAAAAATCATTTAAATTGTCCATACTACAACTCATTTTTATGTTTCTTGTTTTTATTTTCATATAAAAATTAAATAAAAACGGAAAAATTGTTTTAACACATTACCGCCGTTTGTCCCCATATGATGACAATAGTTGAAGGCCAGAAAAATATACAATCTTAAAAAACTAGTTTAATTGGTAATTTAAATGATTAAAAAATGGATAATCAAGTTGATTTTGAATTCACCACAACACAGTACTCGTGACCATTCCAAAACTATCCAGTTTTTCACGTTACTTGCCTATTCTCATATCTTGCTATTTCTTGAGTCCATAAATAAATCAAAAAAACTGAAGTATTTATTTGATTAATTGATTTATTTAATCTTTCCGATATCCATAGAGATATTCCACTAAAACAACAGTTCCTACGTTTCGAATTTATTTCTAAATAACGCTTAGAAAATCAAAGGTGAAGTGAGAGTAAGAATGGACTTTTTATGTGTGTTTTCCACATCATGTCAGGTTAATATATCAAACCTTTCTCAGAGGCGTGGGAGAATAAATAGGGGAATATGCTGGACAGGATATGTTTGGCTAGTTAATAGTTACGATGTTAATACGATAATGACCTTACCACATGACTTGAAAAGACTAATCACTATGACACTGTTTTAATTATACTCCCGAGAATAAATTCAAGAAAATAGTCGTGTATCGTCGTGGTAACCGGAAGTGTTCACTGTTGCACCTCCTCAATCGGATTCTATAGGCAGCAGAAACGCCTAAGAATGTACCATGTTCCATGAAAAACCGACAGGCAATTTTCCATTTTGATGAAAATTGGTGAAATGTTGAAGATTTGCATATTTTCCAAAATGGGTTTACTATTTATTGAATTAATGTTTTTATTCTATTTCTGCTTTTAGTGTGAGTACAACTTTGCCTCAAGGACAACTATCGGCTATACCCTGGCGAAGAAGCGGAGTACGTTACACCAACAATGAAGCTTATTTCGATGTCATCGAAGAAGTAGATGCGATTATTGACAAATCAGGTTCAACTGTGTTCGCCGAAATACAAGGATATGTAAGTAAACTTAGTCCAATACACTCTATATTCCTCGTATAATCCAATCATGTTATTTCACCATAGATTGACTGTTGTATCAAACTATCTGGTATGCCCGACTTGACATTATCCTTCATGAATCCTCGTCTATTCGATGATGTCTCGTTCCATCCTTGCGTACGCTTCAAGCGATGGGAAGCTGAACGTCTACTGAGTTTTATACCACCCGATGGTAATTTCCGTTTAATGTCCTATCACATCAGCTCACAATCGGTGGTAGCTATACCCATATATATACGTCACAATTTCTCCATAAAAACCGGAGAACAAGGTCGTTTAGATTTGACCGTGGGAACACGCACCGTTATGGGTCGTTCGGTGGATAAGGTTAAGTTGGAGATTGCTATGCCCAAGTGTGTTTTGAATTGCATTCTTACGCCGAATCAGGGAAAGTATACATTTGATTCGGTTTCCAAAACACTGACCTGGGATGTGGGACGTATAGATGTCACCAATTTGCCAAATATAAGAGGAACTGTAAGTTTTCATATCTTTAGAGCTTGTATGCATTTTAAATAACATTTAATTATTTTTTCCCCTTTTCAAGGTCTCCATTCCTCCTGGTACACCTAGTTTGGGCTCTAATCCCACAATTAATGTGCAATTTACCATTTCTCAAATGGCTGTTTCCGGCCTGAAGGTCAATAGATTAGATATGTACGGTGAAAAGTATAAGCCTTTCAAAGGTGTCAAATATATTACCAAGGCGGGTAAATTCCAAGTCCGCATGTGAACAGAAAGCACAGAAAGACATTAACTGAAACTCATAAATTATTCCATTGTTTTTTATTTAAAATAAAGTTACATATTATACACTTAAGAACTTGCAAACACTTCAGCTACAGGTAAATGTTGTATATTTGGTTGTTGCGAACATTTAAAGTCATTCTTCATTTGTGTTCATTTTTATAGAACATCAAGATTTCATCGCACACTTTACAAAATGATCAAGACAACAGTATGCAACAAGGTTCCCAGACATTCACATTATTATTTTAAGTTTTGCAATATAAGATCACAATCAATCATACCATTCTAAGAAAATTTTACGACAGCTTTAAACTCAAGGTAAGTGATAAATCATTTTCTTGGCCTGTAATGAACAAGCGTTTTTATTCTCCAACATCGTCAAACATTTATTTTTAAAATCAATTTCTTGTCCACATGCGCTAATCGTAAAAACAGATAATTACGTTTCAAGCCTTGTATGTGTATTGTTGTTTAATATTTAATTTCGAACAACTTGTTAAACCGGCTTTTCGTCTGGTTCGTACTTTTTAATATAAAGGTCTGTTCATTGACTCCAAAAATAAAAATATCGTTAGTCCTTGAGTATCGTTAAATTGAAAATAACGATGATATTTTCTTTTTTGCTATTTTTGTTATTGAAAATGCAGAATAAAGCCATTTTTACATGTATTTATTATTATAAATATATTTGTGAGGAAAAAATGTTGTAGATGTTCCGACTAAAATGAAAGATTGGAATCTTATATACCCTCCACTTCGGAGTGTATTCCACAGTATTACCGGCATATTAGAGGCTGTCGATGAAGTGCGGTACCATATTAGGTAAATTGTGATGCCGCATTATTATAATATTGTGAACATTAGGCAGTGTAAAGTGATCACAGATTATTGTCCTTTTGCTCGTAGGACGTCTAGTTTAGATGTTATGAAGGTTTAAAGTTTTGAAAATGAATTTTAGTTTTTTGACCCGAAAAAAGTGATCACAGATTATTGTCCGCTCGTAGGACGTCTAGTTTAGAAGTTATGAAGGTTTAAAGTTTTGAAAATGGATTTTAGTTTAATCTTAAAAAATGTGCCTAAAATATTATTAGAAAATTTCCCTCAAGCCCGATTTTCCCCATTTGCCATTTCTTGATTCCAACTACAGCCTAAATGAAGATCCAATAATATATACACAAAAATTAATGGTAGGTAACAGCCTTTTCTTCTTTTTTTCCATTTTGAGCCCAAAAGTACGAATTGAAAAAAAAAAATAATTTTCCGCGTTTACGCAGTCAGATATACTGCATGTCATGATTCTAGCTTTAGCCGCTTGTTTAGTGCCAAATTTAATCTCATTTAGATCCTATAGGTACGAATATCGAAAGATCTCTATATTTTTTGGGTCTGCGCAGTCAATGAAATATACTCATCGAATTTTATTATTGTAGCTGCAGCATTTTGGTATAATGTTTATCCTTATTCTCCCCATTTTCGCCTAAAAGTACAAATTTCTTTTTGTTTCGCTTCATCACAGTCAGATGAATGTATACAGGGAATTTCATTATTTCATCTTCAGCGGTTTGGTTGGTACCATTTTTATTTATTATTTTTTCTTATATTACAATTATTGATTTATTTATTATGAATTACAATACAAAGTAAATTTATATTCTAATTTTGGGTCCAGGGATTGAGTCGTGATGACTAAGACCATTGTAGCTAGTTATTGCAGCGACAGACCAGAGCCTCTGGTGGGAATCGAACTCACAACTCCAACGCTGATAGCCGAGCACTTCTTCTTCCAAATCATGAATTTCTTCAACCTATTGGTTAAATCATCCTGTATTCTGAAACTTTTCTGACACAAATATTCCCCATGAAGTCAGCATCCACATGCCAAAGAAATATTTTGGTACGCGAGTTTTTCTAAAGATACTTTTCTCAATTTTTTACTTTACAGCCACTATTTATCCTATTTTAGCCTGATAACTTGTGAATCAAAATGCTATTAACGCGAAATGATGGAATTTTATAGTACGATATGCCCTAAACCTAGAAAAATGTTTTAAACAAATTAATGTAGCTAATTATAACCATCGGTTTATGTTCATAGCCACTTATGTAGTCACAAACTAACGTGTGAGTTGATAGCCAAATCAGAAAAATTTGAAAAAAATGGTTTTAGAAAAAAAATCTTTTCCAAATTTATATTTTATTAGGCATCAAAAACTCATTTTCGAGAAAATGGTTCATAACCACTTTTGAATATAAGCCCTCGATATACCATTTTTCTCAAAATGATAACATTATTTCAGCTAGAAATAATTGTAGTTTAAAATGAGATCTTGTGGAAAGTAAATGTAGCAAGAAAATTATTGATGTGACTTGAAAATAAAAAATACCCACATTAATAGGGCAGTGTTTATTTAAGCCGGGATAACAAGCTGCGATAACTAAAACGTTAATATTTTTTTGCTCAAAATAAAAACTTATTTTTTTTTTTTTAGTTTTTTCGTTTGCATTTTTTTGGTCTGTAATCAATATTTGATTTGAACTGGGATATTGTCCTGGCTCAAGACCATTTTGCTTCTAGATTTAATAGAATGCAAATTTATTTACAAATGGCATGGTGACATTTATTACTTGGCTGCAGACTACCACGATCATGATTTCGACCATGTCAAAAGTCTTTTCAAGTGGCTTCGCAGCGACTTTTCAACATCAAACCCGGCCTCTATAAGGAGATGATTCTCACAAACGAACGAGAATCACAACTAACTTGCCGAATTTGCGTTTAAAAAATCGCACAAACAAATGAGCGTTGGCACGGCAGAAGTATTGCGGGGTAACTGTACCTGCATATACACATACTTACATATGCAACTCAATGAGATGCTTGTAAGATGGCATGTGTGCTTTATTACTTGGTGCGATTTTTTAAACGCAAATTCGGCAAGTGAGTTGTGATTCTCGTTCGTTTGTGAGAATCATCTCCTTATAGAGGCCGGGTTTGATGTTGAAAAGTCGCTGCGAAGCCACTTGAAAAGACTTTTGACATGGTCGAAATCATGATCGTGGTAGTCTGCAGCCAAGTAATAAATGTCACCATGCCATTTGTAAATAAATTTGCATTCTATTAAATATAGAAGCAAAATGGTCTTGAGCCAGGACAATATCCCAGTTCAAATCAACTATTGATTACAGACCAAAAAAATGCAAACGAAAAAACTAAAACAAATGAGCGTTGGCACGGCAGAAGTATTGCTGGGTAACTATACCTGCATATACACATACTTACATATGCAACTCAATGAGATGCTTGTAAGATGGCATGTGTGCTTTATTACTTGGTGCGATTTTTTAAACGCAAATTCGGCAAGTGAGTTGTGATTCTCGTTCGTTTATGAGAATCATCTCCTTATAGAGGCCGGGTTTGATGTTGAAAAGTCGCTGCGAAGCCACTTGAAAAGACTTTTGACATGGTCGAAATCATGATCGTGGTAGTCTGCAGCCAAGTAATAAATGTCACCATGTAAATAAATTTTGTAAATAAATTTGCATTCTATTAAATATAGAAGCAAAATGTTCTTGAGCCAGGACAATATCCCAGTTCAAAAAAAAAAAAAAACTTATTTTTTCACATTGTCGGCAACTACAATATAAATATATATACCAAAACAAATTTTCAAATAAATATTTTGTGTTGAATTTATTGGACTTAGCCTCGATAAGCATAATTTTGATAATTATTAATTTTGATAAATATTAATTTTGATAAATATTAATTTTGATAAATATTAATTTTGATAATTATTGGATAATTATCCAGGCTAAGTCAAACAATTTTAACACAAAATAATTTCTTCAAAATTTGTTTTCACACACACATTGATAATGCGACAATATTTTATTTTCAGTGAAATTTTAATATTTTATTTAGATTTTTGTTATCGGAGCTAAGTTATCCAGCCTTAAAGAAAAACAGCCATAATATTTGGAAATGGATGAAATGATAAAAATACTATTTCAGACCTTAAAGACCATACTTTTTTACGATATGCAAGGATTACTACTATTTTTAAATTTTTGGACTTCTGTGAACTTTTCAGGTAAAGTGGAACCACTTTTTGTGAAATATATAATTGATAATTGGGTTTTCTCTGTGTTCTGTACATTTAACCTATTTTTTTTAGATATGAGGGACTGATTTCATATGATAAAATTGTAATTTTTTCTAAATTTTAGAGATAATAAAAACACACGCAAACTGACAATAATAACATGGTGAAAATAGGGCTATTAAAGGAATTTCACTTTCAGATTCCTTTGGATAAATTCGAATCCTCCAAAAATGTTTTCCTGTTGCGGAGTAATTTCTAATTCAATTTCACTTTTTAATATATTGTTTTAGGTGTCTTCAACAAGCCCTCATAACCAAATGTTAAGGCATATTTTCATTCTCTTTCAAAATCAAGTTCTTCTAAAGTAATTTGTTGCTGGCTTAAACTTTAGGCATTCATTCTCACATCTTGAATGCCGCACCCATGTTACATGGCACACGGCCATTAAACGAAAGACGAAATAAAAGGCCAATGGTGCTGTTTCTATGTACGTCTGGTGTGTGGTTCAGCACCAGCAGACTTACTTACTGCAGTCTATAAGCCGCCTTACTTTTATTATTTATTTAACGTATTGAAATACATGTTTGATGTTTACCAGCAGATAGCAAATGCTGCGTGCAGCAATGTCTGTTTTGATAAAAAAAGAGAAGAAGAAAAAATAAAAAACACATAAAAACGACAAAGAAACAAACAAAACAAAAACATGTTGCAGACAGACGGACAGACAGTTGAGCAGTGAGTAGGGAGAGGCAACAAACAAATCAAGATTGTGTGGCAAACAACGAAAGAAGGTTTGTGTCTCAAGTCTTTCGTTTTTCTTTGCTTTCATCTACACATACTCACACTCATACGTGCCGTGCCGTCTTTGTCCAAAGATTCCAAAGAAAAATTAAACATTTTCCTTATTTGAAATGTGGAAAATAGCCCCCTTTTCAATCCATTTGCCGCCCATAGCGTTAGCTGTTACATTGACTATTTGTCAGCGTAAAAGCAGCCACGCTACGCTCTTCGTTTTCATTTGTCAGTGTTAGTTCGTAGTGTCTTTCGAGTGTAGTTTTCGAAGTTGCATTCTTTCTGTATTTGGTGTTGTTGCTTTTCGATTTTATATGCATTTCTTAATGTATGCATTCGCTGCTCGGGAAGAGAAACTGGTTTTTCCTTTTAAGCTTTACTGCTGCTCATAAGTCTGGGACCACAAAAAAACGTTTTCTTAACGTTTGCTCGTTGTTTCTTCATTTTGTGTTAAAAAATTCATTCATTTGCATTTGCTAAAAACTGTCTGTTGAATACTAACAACAAATTAACACGTTTAACCCTTAAACATCAAGAAATAAAACTAAACTGTCTGTTGAGGAATTCCTAGCCTCGCATAAGTGAATTTTCAGCAGTACAGGCGAATATTGAAATCAAATCAATTTACAAAAATGTAATAAACTACGCACAATGAGACAGAACAAGTTGTAAATTTAAAATGAAGAATAAAAAATATTTTGCGCAATAGAATGGATGTATGCGAAAAAGATCTCTTCACATATTTTTGACGTATACAACTTTTAATAGAAATAAAATGTTTACGATGTTTATGTTTCGATGACTTTATTAAATAGATAACTCCCGTCTGCCAACATTTTCGGAAAGGATGTTTATAACATTGATTTCTTTTGGTGTCCTAAAGTAGAAAACAATACCTTTAGTAAATCGATAGGCTATCACCAGCTGAGTCAATTTCTCAGAAGTGAGAAAGTTTTATTTTTGGTAGAAGTTTTTTTTTGGCAGGGGACGCACAGTGGTCCAGTACATCGGACAAAATTGAATAACTTCTGTTCTAGTAGACACTTTTGAGTTTTGTAAAAAATCAAAATTAGACAGGGACCCAAGTATTATTTTGAGATATTCACATTAAATATATTAACATAGAAATCGGCACAAAGTTGACTATTTTTCGTATTTTTCGATTTTAAAGAAAATTAAAATTTTTATTTTTTTGTGTTTATGTTTTTAACATATTTTTACGTATTTGTTCAAAATGCTAAGAACAAATTTTAATTTTTTTCTATTACAGATATTCATTTTTTTCAGATTTTGAAAATTGAAAAAACGTAATTTATTTTTTTTACTTTGTCGAACTGATTCTAACACATAGGCTATCACCAGCTGAGTCAATTTCTCAGAAGTGAGAAAGTTTTTTTTTGGCAGAAGTTTTTTGGCCGGGGACGCACAGTGGTTTAGAATCAAAATCCATCGGCCAAAATTCAATAACTTTTGTTCTAGTAGACACTTTTGAGTTCTGTAAAAAATCTAAATTAGAGAGGGACCCAAGTATTATTTTGAGATATTAACATTAAATATATTAACATAGAAATCGGCCCAAAGTTGACTACTTTTCGTAATTTTTGATTTTAAAGAAAATTAAAATTTTTATATTTTGTGTTTATATTTTTAACATATTTTTACGTATTTGTTCATAATGCGAAGAAAAAATTTTAATTTTTTTTTTGTATTACAGATTTTCACTTTTTTCAGATTTTGAAAATTGAAAAAAACGTAATTTTTTTTTTACTTTGTCGAACTGTTTCTCACACATTTTAAGAGATTTTGCACTCAGATATTTTTTATTTGAAATAATAATAATAAATATTGTAAAAAATATGCTACTAGAACAAAAGTTATTGAATTTTGGTCGATGGATTTTGATTCTGGACCACTGTGGGACGGTCGCTATTGAATTTGTAGAAAAATGGTTCAGATATATATAAAACCTCCATATAAATGTACTACCGATTTAGCCTATTACTGCTCTAGAACCCACATCTTACGTATCAAATTTTGCAGATCATATTGTTTTTCTCATAACCTGAAAGTGGAGTGGATGAGCCTGAGAAAATGATCACGTTTTTTGCAAAAATGACACCGAGGCCCCAAATCTTTGGGGGCCCATAAAAAGTGCATGACTTTGGGCAAAACTGGGAGACTTTTTTGTGTTCCATTACACACAGTGTAATGGCTCGACAGTACCTCATCCGATCAACCCAATTGTTCAGTACTGACCCAATGATGCCGCCAGCCCAAAATCCGCATCAATCAGTGACTCGTTGTGGATGTATTGGCTTATTAATAGTAATCTTCGTGAATTTCTTACAGTTTGCGTTAAAGACTTACTACTTTGTAAGTAAGCTTTTAATATTTCCCAATTTTGTTGGAGCGTATAGCGTCCCATTTTGCAAATGTAATGCAAACGTAAACCAGAAAATAAAAATTTTTGTTATTCTACCTTTCAAAGTCAAAGTAATCGGTAGTTCAAAATTAAAATGTTAAATGGCCCACTCTATATGTCTAGCAATGAAATATTTTGCAAATCATCATTGAACAATCCAAGCTTTATTTCCTTGGGTGACTGGAAATTATTTTTTATTTGTATTGATCACGATCCATTTTTTGATTTTTGTCAAATTAAATATGATAAAAAGTTAAAACTGATGCTAAGCTCAACACTAAATTTTTAGACACTTCACTAAGTAATTGCGTCGTTGTGCATTTGTTTGTAAGGGCACGAGATAGACCCATCGTTTATTATACGGATCGGCTTAGAATCACTTTCTGAGTCGATTTAGTGTTAGTGTCCGTCTTTCTGTCTGTCCATATATTCTTGTAATCAAAGTACAGGCCGCATTGTCCGATCCTAACAAAAATTGGCTCAAGTAATTTTTGTGGGCCAAGGATGAACGTTATTTAATTTGAAGCAAACCGATTAAGACTTATTTTCTTGAAATTTGCCAAACACTTTATATTTTAACAAAAAACATATATGAGAGTCAGATCGTTTCAAATTTAGATATACCTACCATACTTCTATAGTGAAAGTGGGTCAGATCGACTCATACTTCGATATAGGCCTCTTTAAACTGTCGCTACCGATTTGCCTTTTCCGCTCTAGAATAACATATCCTTTAATATGACATACCTTTACAGATTTTGATATAATTTGGCAGAATACGTTATATTTCACATGGAAACATACATTGTGAAAGTGAGTTACATCAGTATGATATAGTACTCATGCAAACATCGTTCCCGATTTCACTTTTTTCCGCGAATTCAATTGTATCTTGGCGAAATTCTAGAAATGTAATTCTATTAGTATATTCTCATATCATTATTATTTCAAAAAATATTTGTATTAAGAAATAAGGTAAAGTTTTCACCACCATAGTCAAAGGTTAATTCTCTTCCGTTTGCAAGGAGGTTCATAGCATTTACATTTTTCCATATATCTCTTAGAAATAAGATTTGTTTTCTTCGTTAGAATGCTAGATATTAAGAAAGCGTTATTCCGTAGACGCCAAAGAGTTTTTTAATTTGATTTTAATTTTTTTGTTAAGATGCTAGCTGTGAAAAATAAAACAATATTCTTTTATGTAGTCTGTCAAGCGGGTTTTCGCGCTATTTAAAAATTAGATATGCTGCAAAAAAAGATTTTTTATTATTTTTTGTGTGCATTGGTCTCAATGCTGATTCATAAAATTAACACAAAAAAAAACTTTTTATGGGCAATATTTGTGCTCTCACTTAGGATATATTGCACCATCCTATATGTTCAATTAAAGGTAATTATGGTGTCTACAAATGCGGCGAAATAGCATTTTAGGAACAGTCTCCAAACATTTGGGAAATTTTCGTTTTTAGAAAGAAATCATAAAAAATAGAATAACAGTAGGAAAAAAGTACTTTGTTTAATTTTTTAATAGTTAACATTCTAACGCAAAAACAATGTTTATATGTAAAAAAATCTGTGGATAAATGTAGAAGTTATGATACTCTTTGTAGACGCAGATGAATTAAAAAAACATTATTTTTTAGATTTTTGTTTAAATAGCGCGAAAAGTTCCATTACATTAAATATAGAAGTTATGATCATTATGCAGAAGTAAGGGAAGTTAAAAAAATCGTGTGTCATTTTTTACGAAGTTTTAGCTTAAATTGATTTAGTCATACGTGACGACGACATGTACTTCTACTGTTATCTTATTTGTAAAGGGATTAAAAAAAAATAAGGTACCTTAGCTGAAAATTCTAATTTTAGTACAAAAAATTAAAAAAATTACCATAAATTAAATAAATTACCCTCCACCTCCAGGATGGGGGTATATTCACTTTGTCATTCCGTTTGTAACACCTTAAAATATTCATCGGAGACCCCATAAAGTATATATATTCTGGGTCGTGGTAAAATTCTAAGACGATATAGCCATGTCCGTCTGTCTGTCTGTTGAAAGCACGATATCGGCCGAACGAAATAGCTAGGAGGTTTAAATTTTTCCTAAATGTGTCTTATGGTTGCAGATCGGTTGGGATTGAAAGTGGGCGAAATCGGCCCAGAGGGAAAACATTTTCCCTCACAAGGACTGAAAATACCCCTAATATTTAGAGTATTTCAGCATGTTTTTTGAACATATTAGCTTGTATTTACTTGATATTTGCAATTCGCATTCCCTTTATATACTATAAAGGCACCATAGAGTGATTTTTATTTGTAGGGGTCGAAATGTGACGAAAAGGGATAAAAATAGTACCTATTAAACGACAACAGATAGAAACACGAAATTTGGCGTGCACATACCTCTAATAGAGTAGATACATAATATACAAGTATTTTTTCTAAATTTGTACTTTTAAGGGGTTAAATGGGGATAGAGGGATAAAAATAGTACCAACCAAACGGCTGCACCTAGAATAATGAAATTCGGTGTATATATTCCTCGTACACACATGAAATAAAGGAAATTTTCGAAATTCGTACTTTTAGGGTGTAAAATGGTAAAAGGGGATAAAAATTGTACCAAACAAATGGATGCAGCTAGAACCATGAAATTCGCGGTACACAATCCTCTGACTGGGTGACGCGAAAAAAACCTTTTTCCAAATTCGTACTTTCAAGGGATTCAATGGGAGCAGAGGGATAAAAATTGTACCAACTAAAAGGCTAGAATGATGAAATTTTCGAAAGTCGTACTTCTAAGGAGTAAAATGCGAAAAAGGGGATACAAATGGTACCAACAAAATGTGCGCAGATTGTATCATGGAATTGGGTATATACATTCCTCTGAGTGCATAGCCACGTAAAATAATATTTGTACTTTATTTTGTTGCTTTTACGACAAAAAAATGGAATCATGAAGTTGTCTTACATTGCGTACGTAAGAGATAAGGTATTTTGAAAATGTATACTTTTGAATTTAAAATAGATGTAAATACAACCAACCAAAGGACTGCAGCTGAAAATACACTCTCTATCCCCCAATATTTAGGGTATTTATGATTGCTACCTTATATTTACTTTATGAATTGAAGTATTATTTCCATTATATATATACATAGTATACAAATATTGGTAGCCTTGGCTTATTAATAAAATTTCTGAAATTTGAAATTTGTTGCGGACATTCCTCTTGTAGCTTGGAAGCACCACAAAGAAAATACAAGTTTTAGCGGGCGAAATGGGACAAAAAGGGATAAAATATGGTACCAATGATACGACAACAGCTAGAATCATGAAATTCGGTGTGTACTTCCCAATAATTCGTAGACACGTAAAATAGAGGGATTTTTCGAAATTCGTACTTTTAAGGGATATAATTGAAAAAGAGGGATAAACATGGGACCTTCCAAACCGCTGAAGTTGATATCATGAAATTCGGTGTGTATTCGGTGGTCTGACTATGAAGACTCGAAACAAAAAGTTTTTTTTTCCAAATTTGTACATTTGGGTGGAGGATATCTTTAAAATGTGTACTTTTCTTATCAAAATAATACAGTCACTTTGTCTGTATCTGAAAATGCTTCTCCCTAATGGCGACTGACAATCGCCTAATATTTTCCGCTTGTTCACTTTCACAATTACAGCATTGTATTTATTTATAGTAGTCGATTTTAAACAGTGCGCATAAGTATACATTATAGTTTGAAATAGTAATCAAATATAGTAATGTGCAAAAACATATCACAATTTTCGTAATATGGTTCTATACTTCTATGTCGACATCCTTTAATCTGCTTGTAATACTGTGGAATGCACTCCGTGGTGGAGGGTATATAAGATTCGGCCCTGCCGAACTTAACGCCTTCTTACTTGTTTAATATCGTTTTCGAGTTTAGAAAGCCAAAACACATCAGAATATGTTATAGTAGACCCTTCGACAAAATTTTTGTTTCATAGTGCTATTAAAACAAGTAAGAAAACGTCAGTCGGCTAAACCGACTTATATATACCCCCACTCTCAGAGAACATATCTATGGAAATTATAATAACTTAAATTTTACGTAGGCCCCGATGATTTGTGTGGAAGGTACTAGAAGGTTTATGGCATTTGGTCATAGCTTTCACAGTTATAAAGCAATTGCAAAAAATCAAATCAAATATCAAGTCATAGTGGAGTCCATGAAGGATTTAATTTTACCTAAGATATACACAATTGTGCGGGAGGTACAAGAAGGGGTGTGGCTACACGGTAAATATTTTTGTGGTTTAAAGTGATTATAAAAATATTTTCAAATATCAAATTTCAAATGATTTTGACTACCCGCATGGAAGTTATATCGGTTTTATTTTAACCAAGGCTTATGCCACTTTGTGTGGGAGGTACCAGAAGTGGTGTGACAATATCGCCCATATTCCACAAGAATGCAACATTTGCATTTGCAGAATTGCCAAATATCACATTTCATGTTATTCTGATAATCCTTATAGAAGTTATAACAGCTTTAATCTTACGTAGGTTAGGGTGATTTGTGTGGGAGGTACAAGACGGCAATACCCGCCATATTTTGCACACTTAAAGTGATTATAAAATCTTTATTAAATACCAAAATATAGCCGATTCCGAATATCCGTGTGGCTTTAATTTAACATAGGAATATGGGTCATCTGTATGGGAGGTACCAGAATCGGCGTGGAAATTTCGCCCATCTTCGAACTTAAACTAAGTTTGTGAAAGATATTACCACGTGCAAAGTTTGAATTGTTTCCTTAAATTCTTTCGAGAGTTATCGTGTACACCAGCCAGGTGGACGGACGGACATGGCTCAAACAACTTAAAATGTGAAACGGATTTGAAGCAAACATACTTGGGGTCTTAAGTCACTCCTTCAATGCGTTACACTTTTTTCTGTCCCAAATGATATATACCCTCCTAACTTTAAAAGTCAAAGTAATCGAAATTAAAATGTTAAATGACCAACCCTATACTTATTTTTACCGTAACCAATCTGCGGGTACATTGTTTATGGGTCACACTAATACTCGTTGGCCACTGCTTATGCAGTGTCTTATTTGCTTTCTTTGTGTTTGCTTTCATGTTCCTTTGCCTTTAGTCAATGTCCCGATTTTTTTTTAATTTTAACATTTAACAATAACCATAAATTCCCCCCCAACAATGATATTAACGTGTCTTAATTTTCTTACTTTGTATAATTAATATCAGACAAATTAATTATCAGGTGTTTAAAGTGACCATAATAATACGTGTCGTTGTTTTTTGTTTTTCCCTGCATGCTCATAAAATATTTTCAAAGAAATTTTGCACAAAATATAAAGTGTGGCTTTTAATTGTTAATGAAGTGTATTTACTTCTCTTCGCTTGTTTTGACTTAATGCAAATTTTAATAAAATTGTGAAAATACGCAAAAAGAGAAAATGAAGACAGAACAAATAAAACCGAATTACACGAGCTTGCAACCAGTTTGTCGAAGGGTTGTGTACTTTTATAAAACTGCCTGATGTAATTTGATGTTCTTTATTCGAAAAATACGTTCTTCTTTATTATAATGAATTATATTTTTTACAATTCGAATGATTTCAAAAATTGTTCAACACCTCTGCAAAAGAGACTATCTCTAGCCTCAAGATATAGGAGACACCTCATCCCGGATAACAGCCCAATCTTGGAAATTATTAAGCCATGTTGTTTTCTTTCCTCGTCTAGTATGCATTTCTTTCAATATCGATTTGCAGAAGCTTATAATTCGGTTCATAGTATATGAAGTACCTTTCAATGTCCTTTACAATTTGACTTTTATCTAGAATGGACATATTTATTTTTTGCTTCAAAGTTGTCACAGTTTGGCATTCAGCTTTAGTAATACAGAAAAACCTTGTGTGTGTGTCTGTTTAAATTCTTTATGGAATTATGACACACCCTGTAAATGTAGGTTAATACATATCCAATTTACTTCTTTGTACGCCCTTTTATGGAGGGTACTGTAAAGTCGTCTCGGCCATATAAAGCACACCTACTGTCTGGCTACTTCATATACGATATGTATGTATTAACGATAAACGTGTCTTTAAAAGACGTGGAATGCTACCATTTGACTGTTAATTGCAACCAGCAACGGCAACATTCAGCACCAGTCGCAACACCACCAACAGGAGTAACAAGAAGAGTTAAATTCCAACTCAAACAGTCACACCGCCACCATCCCAACATCGCCATCATCTTCTGGTGTTGAAATTGAAAACATCGCATCGGTATACATACTACACTGAGAAAAATGTTAACTAAGAAATAAATAAAAATTAACTAACGACATGACATGACATTGGATCGCGTCATCATAAAGTAAGCTCAAAACAAAGTAAGAAAAACTGAAGATATGTTTTTCAGGATATTCAAGGATTAAAATTATTTTTGGAGTCCTTGATCCACAAATACATGTCAGACTCGGAAAGACATGACAGACTCGTGAAAACCTTTCAGATGATGCCAATATCGTTAAAATCTGATGACGCGATCCAAAGTTATGATATCATTAAGGAAGCCATCTCTGCTAAAATACCACAAAATCACCAAATTTGGATCATTGTAAAACTCAAACCACGAGTTACTAAACGCTATATTACTCGAATTACTATTGTTCGTAACCACTAGTGTCCAATATCATGAAAATCGGAGGGAATCAATATCCAATCCTATGGTTTTTGGATCGTTTTCTAATTAAATATTTATGAATATTTTTTATAAGAAGGTAGTTGCACGGCATTTCGAAACAAAAATAGTTGATTCAAGCAATGGTTCAATGGTAGCCTATTTGAAAAAAAAATAAAGAAAAATAAGAAAAGAATAAATAAAGAACATATGACCCAATCCATTGCAAAAATATAAATAAGGAAGAGAGAGTACCTCATATTAACACAAAATATCAGTAATTTCACCACTAGCTAAATCAATATTTATGACGACAGTGAAAAAAAAATACAGAAATATTATTTTTCTCGAGTAAGTGTATTTTTACTTTCGACCAAAGGTCGATTTCATTTATACCTTCAAACGTGAAAATTAAAATAGGTCCAAACTAATTTGGGGTCAGTTCCATTAATCCTGTTTATTATTCATTATTTCTTACTTCGAGGCGTTTTTTCCATTTATGTCCAAAATTATCTCCTTGCTTGCCTTAATTTATCACACTTTTCTACCTCCTACAATTCCCTTGCATTTATATTTCTAAATATATAATTTTTATGGCCAGTTTTAAGATTACAGACTTTTCTTTTTTTAATATTATTTTTTTATTTCATTTCTTCACTTCACTATTATTTTTCTCGAATTTCGTCCAATCAAAAACTACCCCAAAAATTGATTTTTATCATCGTTTCATTTGGGACAGAAAAAAGTGTAACGCATTGAAGGAGTGACTTATGACACTAAGTATGTTTGTACCAAATCCGTTTCACGACTTTTTAAGGTGTTTGAGACATGTCCATCCGTCCGTCTGTCTGGCTGGTGTACACTCTCGAATGGAGTTAAGGAAACGATTCAAACTTTGCACATCGTAATATTTTTCCCAAACTTAGTTTAAGTTCGAAGATGGGCGTAATTAACACTCCCATTATGGCATCTCCCACACAAATAGCCCATATCCCAATGTCAAATTAAAACATATAACTTCCACACGGATCGGAGCCAGCTATATTTTGGTACGTCCTTTCTTGTACCTCCCATACAATTGTCTCAATTAAATCGTTCATAACTTCTACACCGGTGCATGGAATCCACTATGACTTGATTTGATCATGTGATACGAACCTCCTAGTAACTTCCACACAAATTATCCTGCCCTACGTTATATTTAATACCTTATAATTTCGGTATATATGTTCTCTGAGAGTGAGGGCATATATATATATATATATATATATATATATATATATATATATATATATATATATATATATATATATATATATATATATATATAAATATATAATTTAAAAAAAGCAACTGAAATTTTGGTCTTTCAATGGAGATATTGGGAGGAAAACTTCATATAACATGTTCCAATAAAACCGTGCGACATGATTTCCCTCCCAAGAACGAGATTATATAGAAGTGAAACTATAGGTTACTAATAGGAAAACTCATACTCAGTTTTTATACCCTATACAGGGTATAATGTCTTTGTATCACCCAAAAGGAAACGAGATAGACCCATCGTTTATTATACCGATCGACTTAGAATCACTTTTTGAGTCGATTTAGCAATGTCCGTCCGTCTGTCCACCTATTCTTGTAATCAAAGTCCAGGTCGCAATTGTTGTTAGAACTAAATGAAACTTTGCACAACGAAGTTTTATGGGATAAGGACGAACTCTATTTAATTTGAAGCAAATCGGTTCAGATTTAGATATAGCTCCCATAAAAATTTCGCTTGCGATTTTACTTTTGGTTATCAATACCTCTCCAACGAGCCCCTTAAAAACAGAAATCGAACTAAAAATGTGGAAGTTATAGCGGGTTTTATAAAAAATGCATCAAAAAATTGCACTAAAATAGTTGCAAGTTTTTAATATGGTTTGATAAGGCTCGGATTTTAATTTCCAGCGGTTGTTTTCAATACCATTCTCATCGCGAATTTTATTTAAAAAAACCTGATTTATAGATGTTATTTTGAATGAGTACAACTCACGAACGGCAATGATAAAAGCGAAATGTTTTGGGAGAACACATAAAACAAACCAATCTTTCATTTTAGTCGGGAACATCCATAAACGAAAATAAATTGCAGCCGTCACCCCCAGAAATGAAGATTGGATTGTTTAATGATGATCTACAAAATATTTCGTCACTGGGTCCAGCCATCTGTGAGCTAAACGCTCCTAAAAACACCCCTAAAAATCATGTATTTCCCGTGTATTTTTTTGTTGAATTTTTTCCCAAATTTTTTTTCTGAATTAATAAACCCTTGGAAGCACTTTAAACAAAAATTTTTATTCTTGTCTTAGAATAACTCATTGGCAGAATTATAGGACGTTTATATTGAATTTTTGTGCGTTTTCAAGGTGACAGCTAAAAATTCATATTTCTTGGAAACATTTTGTAAGAGGAGTAATGAAAATAAATAGAAGGAATCAATACCTTTCGAATGATGCCTAAATTATGAATAACGGACGAAAACTGACGTCACTGAATCCATTTTTTAAATAATTAATTTAATTGACGCGCTACGGCGTCAATTTCATTCCAATGTTCATCATTCGGGCATCATTCGAAAGTTATTGACTGCAGCTATTTATTTTTTATAAAATACTACCACCATATACGAAAAAGTTTTCAATAGTCACTGTGAAAATCCGCAAAAAAAAAATACTATAAACGTCCAATAATTCGACCAATAAGTTACTCTAAGACAAAGATCAAAATTTTTATTGAAAGTGCTTGCGTTATTATTTCAGAAATTTTGGGAAAAAATGTAACACAACAAAATGTACACCGGAAAAACACGATTTTTGGAATTATTTTCAGTAGCGTTTAGCTCACAGATGGCTTGATCTAGGAACGAAATATTTTGCAAATCATCGGTAAACAATCCAAACTTTATTTTCGTGGGGTGACTGGAATTTGTTTTCCATTTGTATGGACGGCGACCCAGCTTAAGCTTCAGTCGGTTTACCCGTTTGTTTTTTTTTTGTAAGATTTTAACCCTCTATCTCCTCTCTTTATGGGTCAATTTTTTCCCTTCCTCCCTTTTTCGCGAAAATCAAAAAAGTGCTTTTAAAAAGGACATTTAAGGATAAAATGTTCTAGGAAAAAAATTGTCGGAAATTTTCAGAGGGGATCGCTAAAAACACCAAAGTTGTAAAAAACGCTATTCACGCTTAAATGCAAAATGTGAAGATCGATGCTTTACGAAAAAATATGTGGGTATTTCAGGTAAACAAAAAATATAAATTGGATATTTTCGCAAAATTTTCCAATGCCCATTTTGAAAGGACTTTTTTGAAAAATGGTCAAATTGGTCCATAAATGGAGGAGCTAGAGGGTTGATATCTTTCACAAAAATGATCCTCATAAAATTCCTATAGTTTTGACAATAAGAATTTTCTAAGACATTAATTTACAACATTTTTTTCACTTACTATAATGCCCCCCTTCGACTAAAAAATTAAAACTTTGGCACACTGTAAAAAGAAACTCAGACCAGCTGGACTGTGAGTTTGCTCTACAAAAACAATCTACTCTGTTCCAAAAATGCTGTTGGACAGTTTAATTAGTGGTAGGCACTTCCTATTTGGTTTTTGTGTGATTTTTCGCTATGAAAATGCTGTATACCGTCACTTTTGGAAGGAATCAAACTAGTTTTGACACTAGTAACAATATGAACCATAGAACCGTCAGATGTCAATTAGAAGTAACAAAACAACGCGTTGAACATATGGATAGACTTGAATTTAATTGTCTCCCTCAAGATATTAAAAATACAAACCTAATTTTAGTTTTTAAGCTACAAAACAATTGACATTCATTAGGGGTGGAATAGTGCACGACTTTTCGATTTTGATATGCTAGAACCCATAATTTTGTGAGGTCCGGAAAAAATTATAAGCCAAAAAATGGGGTTGGTGGGTTGAGTATAAAGTATATAAATGAAAAGGGGTAAAAATTCACAAAAAGTCTCAAAACTGCCTCGGAGTCGCCCCCAGAGGGCATAAATTAATTAATTAGTTTCCCTCCCCAACATTTTTTTCGAACAGTCACACCCCTATCTCCACTCGTTACGGGGGGGCTCCTATACAAAAAAATATTTTTTTATAAAATTTGCTCCCACCGCTCTTACTGACGCAATGAGGTCCCTAGTGGAGTCAAATGTATGACATACCCCCAATATATTTTCAGCTACCGCATTTTCTCGGAACATACTTACCTGCTATCTTCAACCCTTAAGGTGGTCCGCATTCGATTTTTTTATTTTTTTAAGACCCAAATCTGCGCCGAGCCCCCCTTTGCTGGATTAAATGTAAGACTGACTTCAACTAATTTTCTCTCCCCAACATACTTTCCGAACAAACTTAACCCCTATCATTTTTATCATTCATTTTTATATTGTTGTATATATAATATCCAAATAAATGAAATAAAAAAAGTAATCGGCCTTATGAAAATCGCTCGAAATCAAAAAGCGACAATCGCGGTTGAATCCCAGTAATGCAATAAACCAGAGGAGAACATATTATTGCATTTAGGTTTTCCATTTATTGTTGGGTACACTTTTTTGCCCACTTTCTTGGGTCGATTTTTTATGGTGCCCTTTTTCCGAGTTTTTAATTTTTATATTTCCCACAATTCTCCTATTAACATAGTTCATTATTAACCATTTCTTTCCGTTGGCTTCATTCTTATTAACATTTTTTCACATTTTTATAACCTTTGAAAGTAAAAATTAAAGATTTCTGTCAATTTAAAATAATCTGTCCGAAGAAACCTATACATTGATAATATAAATTCATATTAATTTATTAGTTATGGCTTGAAACTAAAAATTTCAATCAGTAGATTCGGTCTTAAGTAAAATTTATTAATTAAACTTGACTTTGCTTTCCACATTAAAATTACCAACACCATTTTTCTGAGTGTACAGCATACAGTACGGACATTCTGATTTCCCACTCTGAATTTGGCATTTCTTTCTGCTGTTGCCTCGCTGTATTTCAACGGCTGGTTTAGCAAATGCGCGAATGCGCTTCTGTTGAATCATGGAATTAATTAAATGCCTTTAAAACTCAATAATTTCATAATAAATATACTTTATTTCATATTTTTTCCACCATTTTCGCCTTGGCCGGCGACGGCGGCGATGACGACGAGGATGATTCTTTATTTTGTCTTAACACGAACTGAAAACTGAAAAAAAAACTCCCATGAAAATAAAGTTATATATTTTAGCATTTGTTGATAATGACATGATGGCGTCTGTATTTAATTAAAACATTTGATATTGGGCAAGAAAACGAGCTAGTTTCTTTCCTTGTTAACCAAGGAAGGTGGATTATAGCTCGCGTTGAGTCATACTCTGTCGGGGATATGCTCGCTGCTAGTGTGTGAATGAGGCGGGCGAACGTGCGCAAAAAGGCGTTTTCATTTCAATGCCATAAATGTCAAAATTGGTTGCAAAATGGATATTTCTGTGAGTGAGACTGTGCTGTGGCTTTACTCTACAGATCCGAGTGAATTTGTTTTATTTCCAATTTGTGTGTTTTTTGGAAATCCTGTTCAAAAACGAGTTATCGTAAATTCATCAGCAGAGTGTGTGCGTCTGTCTGTGTCCATTGCAAAACGTGACATGTGAGAATGGGATGCTTGTTTTCAAATCCAATTGGCACTTGTGTCAATGTTCTTTTAATTGCAATTTTATCAGTTTGCAAAGAGAAAAAAACGTGATTGTCTGTCTGTCTGTCTTTATATTAAAATGTTGTCCTGTTGGTGGGTTTGTGTCTTAAGTCTTTCGTTTTTTATGAGCGCTTGACAAGTGGATGGGATACAACCTGTAACAATGAAACACGTTTTTCCACATTTAAAAATGTGATTTAGATGAGCGAAACGTGGAGACGATGTGCCTTGCAGCACAGTGGGGAGTTTGGTTTCTTGAAATAAGCTAGGGTATACCAATTTTAAAGGAATTTTATGCAGGCATATGAGTCAAGCCGGACAGCAAAATGTTCACATTAATCTGATTTTTTGGAATTATCAGAAAAGATTATTTTTTAAAAGTCTACGAGTCTTAAAAAGAAAATCTTAAAATTTTATTTGCAGAGTCATAGGCATTGCCATTTTCACAACAATTTAAAATCCTGCTGACAAGAGTATATTCAAATTCTTGTACTTCGCAATTGGTTTAACCGATTTTATAGTTCGATAGCTTGTTTGTAAGGTCTGAAGGAATACTCAAATTCAGTTAAATAATATAAGACAATTACTAGTTAAGTGTTACAAACATTTATTTTTTTAATTTTTGTCTCTTCAAAAAGATGTACTGGGATGGATAGTGATGTGTGGTGTAGTTGTCCACAAAGTCTGTGCTGTCAGACTCACGGCTTTCCTTACTTGTTGCAAAAAATTTGAAAAGAATAAATCATTAATTACATGACAATAAATCATTAATTAAACGCAAGTAAACGTAAAGTGAACAAAACAAAGTTAAAATATGAAAAATTACAGCAGGTGCTTTTTTCAGGGAACAGCATTCGTGCGGGAGGGATATGAGTAAGGGAAAGAATTTCGAGAGAAAATATATTTCTTAAACGGGTGATTGAATTACATTTTCATAACCAGATATTTTGATTAATTACATTATTGTTGGTAGCAGACTTGATCGATTGATCCTCATCTGGAATATCTGCTTAGGGGAATTTATGTCATTGGACGTATTTCGACTGCGAACAAAACAAAGTTAAATTGTGAAAAATATTTTCAACAGGGGAATTTTTCAGGGAACAACATTCGTGAGGGAGAGGGTAATTATTCCAGAGATAAACAGGGGAGATTGAATTACATTTTGGATACAAATTCCATACAAATTTTATGAATATTTCCTCAAAATTACCATTAAATTCGCTAATAATTTCACTCATACTACATTGTTCGTTATTTAAAAAAATGATATTTAAAGGTTATGTAAATTCGTCATAAAACAAACCAACCCGGTCTATTATTCATATATGTATTTGAAATATTTCTTTTAATGATTTATTACCTTTAAGAACGTGACAAAGATCAGCAATCTGTATAAATGAGCATTGTACAGAAGACGTGGGATAGTGTTGTATGGGATTTTAAGGAATTCGATTTGGATACGTAGAACCCCCTATTTTTGTGAGGTTCAGGAAGAAAATGCATGAGTCAAAAATTGGGGGTGGTTGCAATTGGGCGCTCATCGGGGTCAAAGGTCAAAGCCCAAAAATTGCCTCGGAGCGAAGGTAAACGATATAACCGAAATATTTTGTGGGTAGCTATAAAACAAACCAACCCGGTCTATTATTCATATATGTATTTGAAATATTTCTTTTAATGATTAACTACCTTTAAGGACGTGACAAAGATCATCAATCTGTATATTGATTTTTGTTAAATGTGATTCTCATCCTTTCCATTAAATAAACAAAACACTTCATTCGTAAGAAGAAATTACATTACATTCAAAACACATAGAAAATCAATCAAATTGTTCACTAATCAAACAACACAAAAACTTAAAAATTATATAATTTCCGATTTCTTGAAAAGAAGAAAATCCAAAGAAAAGGTGTAATTTTACAAAATTCAAATCAAAAATGCCCCAACTTTCAAATCCCGCCCATTTGTATATTGTCTAAGCAGGTTACAACTAAATTAACTCACACAACAATATAGGAATCTCGGTGTCGAATATACTCAAAAACAAGTTTTAATTTCGAATGGGAAGGGTCACGGCCACTTTCCGCCCATCTCTGTGTCGAATATACTCTAAAACCGGTTTTAATTTCATATCGGAAGGGTCACGCCCACTTTCCGCCCATCTTTGCACAACTGAATGAACTCATACAAAATTTCAGCACTCTAGGTGTCACAGAACTGGCAATATTCAATAATAGGTTTTAACTTCGTATGGGAGGTGCCACGCCCACTTTTCCCTTGCCGCCCATTTTTGGCACAGCTACGAACATTGATGCTGGATGCACTCAGACAAAATTTCAGTGTTGTATCTGTCATAGAACGGAATATATTCGATATTGGGTTTTAACTTTTCCAATACCGCCCATTTTTGGCACAACTACGCACATTGATGCTGGATGCACTTACACAAAATTTCAGCACTCTAGGTGTCATAGAACTGACAATATTCAATAACAGGTTTTAACATCGTATGGGAGGTACCACGCCCACTCTTCCAATTTCGCCCATTTTTGGCTCAACTTCGCACATTGATGCTGGATGCACTCTGACAAAATGTCAGTATTGTATCTGTCATATAACTGAATATATTCGCTAATAGGTTTTAACATCGTTTGGAAGGTGCCACGCCCACTTTTCCAATACCGCCCATTTTTGGCACACCTACGCACATTGATGCTGGATGCACTTACACAAAATTTCAGCACTCTAGGTGTCATAGAACTGACAATGTTCAATAATAGGTTTTAACATCGTATGGGAGGTACCACGCCCACTCTTCCAATTCCGCCCATTTTTGGCACAACTACGCACATTGATGCTGGATGCACTCAGACAAAATTTCAGTATTGTATCTGTCATAGAACTGAATATATTCGCTAATAGGTTTTAACATCGTGTGGGAGGTGCCACGCCCACTTTTTCAATACCGCCCATTTTTGGCATAACTATGCACATTGATGCTGGATGCACTTAAACAAAATTTCAGCACTCTAAGTGTCGTACTTTTTCAGCACTCCAGGTGTCATAGAACTGACAATATTCAATAACAGGTTTTAACATCGTATGGTAGGTACCACGCCCACTCTTCCAATTCCGCCCATTTTTGGCACAGCTACGCACATTGATGCTGGATGCACTCAGACAAAATTTCAGTATAGTATCTGCCATAAAACGGAATATATTCGAAAATAGGTTTTAACTTCGTGTGGGAGGTGCCACGCCCACTTTTCCAATACGGCCCATTTTTGGCACAACTATGCACATTGATGCTAGATGCACTTACACAAAATTTCAGCACTCTAAGTGTCATAGAACTGAATATATTCGATAATATAGGGTGTTTTTTTATTGGGGTATAGAACTTTAAGTTGGCATCACTTTTTTAACTGGCGGCCATTTTGTCAGCTGTCAAGTGATTAATATTTAGTTTGGTTTGCCATTTCATCATGAACAGGTTGACAAAAGAACTACGCTTGCAAATCGTGCAAATTTATTTCGAAAGTAATGGTTCAGTTCGCGAAGTTCACCGCAAGCTCCGTCCATTTTATGGTCGACATAATCGTCCATCAGAGCAATTAATTCGGTTAACCGCATAATTTCGCGGAATGGACCTGTCAATTGGCCAAGAAGATCGTGTGATTTGACACCATTGGATTATTTTCTTTGGGGATATGTGAAGTCGCTCGTCTACGCCAACAAACCAGAAACGTTAGGGGACTTGGAAGCCAACATTCGTGGCGTTATTGCCAACATACGGCCCATATGCTGGCTATATTCGAGCCAGCCGCGGCGGCCACATGCCCGAAATCATATTTAAACATTAATTGCATAAAATTATCCTTCCAATAAAGCCAAATTGATGGACATTAAAACGGATTTCTTGTGTTTTATTTCAATTCGAAGTTCTATACCTCAATAAAAAACACCCTTTAGGTTTTAACATCGTATGGGAGGTGCCACGCCCACTTTTCCAATACCGCCCCTTTTTGGCACAACTGTGCAGACTAATAATTAGTGAACTTTCACAAAATATCAAGACTCTAGCTGCAGCAGTATTCAAAATATGCTAATTTATATAAAACGAATAATTCCCCAGTTTGTGTGGGAGGTGCCACGCCCACTGGAAATATCCAAAAAATATATAGCCTATTTTCACCACCAGGTGTGGTTGCAATTGGGCGCTCATCGGGGTCAAAACCCAAAAACTGCCTCGGAGCGAAGGTAAACGATATAACCGAAATGTTTTGAGGGTAGTCATAAAACAAACCAACCCGGTCTATTATTTATATATGTATTTGAAATATTTCTTTTAATGATTAACTACCTTTAAGGACGTGATCAGCAAAGATCAGCAATCTGTATAAATGTATGGGATTTTAGGAATTCAATTTGGATACGTAGAACCCCCTATTTTTGTGAGGTTCAGGAAGAAAATGCATGAGTAAAAAATTGGGGGTAGTTGCAATTGGGCGCTCATCGGGGTCAAAGGTCAAAGCCCAAAAACTGTCTCGGAGCCGACCCCAGAGGCGGTAAATGTAAGACCGACCCTCATCCCCACTCCTTAACACATTGAGTGCCACGTCGTACGTTTCCGTACGATACCTAACCCGTCGTGGAGTGACACGTCGTACGTTTCTGTACGACAGTGATTGCTTTTAGTTATTGCCCAAAAAATGGCCTCTTGGGAAGGTTTGCGTCAAAACCGCTTGGCACTCAATGTGTTAAGGGGGCACCAATAAAAAATATTTTTTTATAAAATTTTCTCCCACCGCTCTTACTGGTCCATACGATTTTTTATTTTTTTATATTTTTATGACAGCATGCCCAAACTCTGCCCTGGATTCGGCCCTAGCTGGGTTAAATGTAAGACCAACCTCCATTAATTCCTTAATGAGACTTCTATACAAAAGCTATTTCAGTATTTTTTATTATTTTTTTTTGAAAGAAATGCCCAAAACTGGCCCAGGTCACCTCTAGAGGGGAGACATGTTAGACTTTCTTAAAACATATCTGTTCTCTATCCCCACTCCTTAGGGGGATAGCATATAAAAACAAGTAAGAAGGCGTTAAGTTCGGCCGGGCCGAATCTTATATACCCTCCACCACGGAGTGCACTCCACAGTATTACCAGCAGATTAAAGGATGTCGACTTTACATAGAAGTACAGTACCATATTACGAAAATTGTGATATTTGTACTATACTATATTTATATTTGTTTACTATTTCAAACTATAATGTATACTTATGCGCACTGTTTAAAATCGACTACTATATATAAATAAAATGCTGAAATTGTGAAAGTGAACATGCCTAATTATTACGCGATTGTTGGTCGCCATTAAAAAGAGGCATTTCAGATACAGACTGAATTTTATCATTCTAGCTGTATTCGTTTAGTTGGTACTATTTTTATCCCCTATAGCCATTGTATCCCTTGAAAGTACGAATTTGGAAACAACGTACTATTTTTCGTGTCTACGCAGTCAGAGGAATGTATACTCTGAATTTCATGATTCTAGCTGCTGTAGGTACTACTTTTATCCCTTTTTTCCATTTGAACCCCAAAAAGTAAGAATTTTGGAAAGTTCTTTTATTTTACGTGTCTACGCAATCAGAGGAATGTATATCGAATTTCATTATTCTAGGTGCAGCCGTTAGGTTGGTACTATTTTTATCCCTCTATCCCCATTTAACCCCTTGAAAGTACGAATTTAGAAATAAATACTTTTATATTATGTATCTACTCTATCAGAGGAATGTACACGCCAAATTTCGTGTTTCTATCTGTTGTCGTTTGATAGGTACCATTTTTATCCCATTTCGCCCCCTACAAATAAAAATCACTCTATGGTGCCCTTTTATGCTATAAAGGGAATGCGCATTGCAAATATCAAGTAAATACAAGCTAATATGTTCAAAAAACGTGCTGAAATACTCTAAATATTAGGGGTATTTTCAGTCCTTGTGAGGGAAAAATTTTTCCCTCTGGGCCGATTTCGTCCACTTTCAATCCCAACCGATCTACAACCATAAGACACATTTAGGAAAAATTTGAACCTCCTAGCTCATTTCGTTCGACCGCTATCGTGCTTTCAACAGACAGACAGGCATGGCATGGCTATATCATCTTAGAATTTTACCACGACCCACAATATATATATACTTTATGGGGTCTCCGATGAATATTTCAAGGTGTTACAAACGGAATGACAAAGTGAATATACCCCCATCCTGGAGGTGGAGGGTATAATTATGTTTTCATAAAATTTGCTCCCACCTCTCTTACTGTCCCAAGGAGGTCCGTAGTGGAGTCAAATGTATAATCAACTCCCAATATTTTCTGTGTATAAATCTACCCTCTATCTTCAACCCTAAATGTGTTAATACACTTTGAGTAAAATTAGCATTTTCTACAAAATTTCAGGGTTTGTTTAGAATCGATGTGGGAGTATTTTTCTTAATTTTTGGCTAATGTTTTCATATTGAACATCACAAAACTGAAAAGTATAAATATTTTGTAAGCAGCAATAAACATCCAAGTCCGACGATGAAATTCGCGTGCAATTACGTTTAAAATAAGACCTCAATCTTTAAATTTTGCCTACGCGTTTTCAAACTGCACCATTTTCAACGAACCTTTCTTGAATTGACTTTTCTTGATTATAAATTTTTTCATATTGGTCATATCTTTGAAAATTCTTTTTGTCCTCTACAAATCAAGTTTCAAAGAAATCGGAAATGTGATTTAAAAAAGGTTTACGGTTTGACATGGAATGATCGATATAGACAATTGATAATTTGTTGTCTTTAACTTTTGCCGTAGGTACGAAGTATTTGATGTGTTTCAGTATCGGGATCATTCCTTAGTGTCGTTAAAACTCCTTCTAGAAAGTGTTACTTGTCGCTTGGATCTGGATTAGGTGGTTTTCCAATTATTACGCCCACATCTCAATGATTTAGATAAGTTTCCTGCCTATTGTGCGTAAGCTTTACGGAATTTAAACAAAAAAGAGTTCGTGTCTTAAGTCTTTTGTATATATTCAAATAATCGCGTTCCACAAAAAAAACACAAAATGAAAAGGCTACAAATTAAACGAAGCTAATCCGATTATTGCCAATGATGACTTGGAAATGTTCTTTGATTTTATTTTTTTTTATTCAGAATCTAACCAAACTGGTTTGACGTTATTTGGGGTGTGTGTGTGTTTGTGAGCGGCATGTTTGCTTAAGCTGTGCATTCGCCTTTTATTCTTTACATTTGACTTTAAAGAAATGAATGCACAATTGCCGAAGTGACGAAGTGTTTTTCTTCTAAAATCTCGAAAACTAAAAAACAAAACATTCAACTCCTTAAACTTTGGACTTTTGTGAAGGAAAGAGGCAGAATCATGGAGTGGTTTAAGAAGAAACAAAGCAAACCGAAGGAGGCATCCGCTAAATAGTTAAACATGTTAACATCTAAAGTTAACAACCATTTGGAGTTGGCCACAACAAGAGGCAAGTTGTACCGCGAGACACTATGAGTGAGTGAGTGGATAAAAGTGGATGCGTCACGCTAAGCACCCACATGCTGTTGTGAAACAAACGTGAGCCCCGGACCATCTATTGCTTGCCGCTTGTATTGAGATCCGTCAAAAACCCGTAGATATGTATGTTCACATGTTTGATGTCTGCTTTGATTTTGGATTTTTCTGTAGTTTAATTTAAAACGCTTTTTATGGACAAACTTAACAACTTGGGCTGGTGATGTTGGTTGCAAACAAGTTTGCGTTTGTTAGCAGTCAGTTATTGCTATAAATTAATCATTTATCACAAGTGTACATACACTCACATTTGGTTTATGGGTTAACCAGTTGAGGCGCACCAACAACTGTGGGCACATTAACGCCGCCGCACAGTGGTGCGTTTATAAAGAGGTCAGTATGTTTTGATGGATTTTGGAATATATTTATTTCAATGAGATATTTATCCATGAGATAAGTTTACATTTTTTAATGGACTTGAACAAGACGTGAAAGTGGGAATCGATCGGTATCGACTGTCCCTCGGAAATTATTTCGGAATTCTACCCAACAAGAAATTAGCTCGGCAATGCACTGCCAGCAGTTGTTCTGAATCAAATTCCATCGGCCAAAATTCTGTAACTTTTGTTCTAGTAAACATTTTTCAATTCTGTAAAAAATAGAAATTAAGCCCCAAGGATTATTCTAACATTGTAAATCGTGCGGTCGCATATATTTTAAAAATGAGCCCAAAGTTGACTACTTTTCATATATTTCGATTAAAAAGAAAATTAAAATTTCTATTTTTTTCGCGAAAAAAATATTTTTTTCGCATTACAGACTTTCACCTTTTTCAGATTTTGCAAATTGGAAGAAAGGCAATTTGTTTTTTTTTTCGATTTTGACGAACTGTTTCTCACATATTTTGAAAGATTTTATTATGGCTTATAGCTTTATTATGGCTTATATTAAGTAATTGTGCCAAATAAAGTTTATTTGTAATAAATATTAAAGAAATAACCTTTTTAAAAAATGTATGACTTTGGACCAATTTATTTATTTATTTAGTCATTTGACAGCCTTTGAAAAATAAAATATATATTTAGAATGGTTGATGGTTGGTGCCTCGTTATGCAGGCTAACTTTTGCCTACACGAAATTGCACCCAGACAAGATTTTGCAGACAAATCGAATTACAGCTAGTACTGCAATTGCCTCAGGGGTAAACGTTGCCGTTGTTTTTATGTTCGTATACATGAATATTAATTAAATTCACCTCCGTGGCCCTCAAACTTGCTCACCTTTGTTGTATTTTCTTTATCTCAAAAATGATTAATTTTAAACTGATAAACGAATTTTCATAAAAAATTATGCGCCGCATTTTATAACAAAATTTTTCGTCCTGAAAAATAAAAACAAAAACATAAACTGATGGTTAGAAATAAATTTAAATTTAAAAATTAAATAAATTTTTATATCCCTTAAACTTTGAAGTCCTTTAAAGGGGAGAACAGATTACAAAATGGAAAATTGAGTAGACAGATTTTCTATATACAATCTCTATATATATGGCCTTGTTCAAATCAAAAAAGGACTGTCCATTTTTTCTAATTCAACCGATAATATGGACTACTAGTATGATTTTTATACCCTCACTCTACAGAGTAAGAGGGCATATATCATTTGGGACAGACAAAAAGTGTAATGCATTGAAGGAGTGACGTAAGACCCAAAATATGTTTGGACCAAATCAGTTTCATAACTTTTTAAGCTGTTTGAGCCATGTCAGTCTTTCTGTCTGGCTGGTGTACATGATAACTCTCGAATGGATATATTATTAATATTTTTATACCCTCCACCTCCAGGATGGGGGTATACTAACTTTGTCATTCCGTTTGTAACACCTTGAAATATCGACCTGAGACCCTATAAAGTATATATATTCTTGATCGTCATAAAATTCTAAGACGATCTAGCCATGTCCGTCCGTCCGTCCGTCTGTTGAAAGCACGCTAGCATCTAAACGAAAGAAGCTAGAACGTTCAAATTTTCCATAAATGCCTCTTATAGTCGTAGATCTGTTGGGATTGAAATGGGGCGAAATCGGCCCAAAGGGAAAATTTTTTCCCTCACAAGGACTAAAAATACCCATAATAATCCCTAATATTTTAGCGTATTTAAGCATGTTTTTTGAATATGTCTGTTTATATTTGCTTGATATTTGGTATGCGCATTTCCCTTATAGCAAAAACGTGCACCATAAAGTGATTATTATTTGTAGGGGGGTGAAATGGGGCAAAAAAAGGATAAAAATGGTACATATTAAACGACAACATCTAGAAACACGAAGTTCGGTGTGTACATTCCTCTAATTGAGTAGATACATAATATAAAAGTATTTTTTCCAAATTCGTACTTTTAAGGGGTAAAATAGGAATAGAGGGATAAAAATGGTACCAACCAAACGGCTGTACCTAGAATAATGAAATTCGGTGTATACATTCCTCTGATTGCATAGATAAGTAAAATACACCGATTTTTCAATCTAATGACTGCAGCTAGAGTCATGAAATTCGGAGTATACATTCATCTGGCGTAGACACGGAAAATAGACGATTTTTTCGAAATTAGTACTTTTTGGGGTTAAAATGAAAAAAGGGGATAAAAATAGTTCCAATCAAATGACCGCAGCTAGAGTCATGAAATTCGGAGTATACATTCCTCTGACTGCGTAGACACGGAAAATAGACGAATTTTTCGAAATTAGTACTTTTTGGGGTTTAAATGAAAAAAGGGGATAAAAATAGTACCAATCTAATGACCGCAGCTAGAGTTATGAAATTCGGAGTATACATTCCTCTGAGTGTGTAGACACGGAAAATAAACTGATTTTTCGAAATTCGTACTTTTTGGGGTTTAAATGAAAAAAGGGGATAAAAATAGTACCAATCAAATGACCGCAGCTAGAGTCATGAAAATCGGAGTATACATTCCTCTGACTGCGTAGACACGGAAAATGGACGAATTTTTCGAAATTAGTACTTTCAAGGGATACAATGGTACAGAGGGATAAAAATAGTACCAACTAAACGACCACAGCTAGAATGATAAAATTCTAATTGCGTAGAAACGTCAAGAGGGTAAAAATGGTACCAACCAAATGGGCGCAGCTGGAATCATGGAATTCGGTGTATACATTCCTCTGAATGTATAGACACACAAAATAAAAAGTTTTTTTCCAAAGTCGTACTTTTTCTTTTACGGCAAAAATTGGTTGAATCATGAAGTTAGGTTATTTTGCACTATGTACGTCTGATAATGGATTTTCAAAATTTGTACTTTTGGAATTCAAATAGAATGGAAATACAACCAACTGTAGCACCCAATATCTACCAATATTTATGGCTTTGAAAATATAAATATAAGAATATTTATTTTTTGAATTGACGTATTGGTAGCATTACCTTATAAGCGTGGTTTTAAATAATTAAAATATTATATTTATTTATAAAATTAACTTTTCAATATTTGTACTTGTTATTTTCCTGTAATATTACTGCACTTCTACGAAAACCGACAACCTCTGTGGAATGCAATCCATGGTGGAGGGTATATAAAGTTCGGCCCGGCCGAACTTAACGCCGTTTTTACTTGTTCCTACTTAGTATATGGATGAAATTACCACGGTCCTTTTGGTACCTCCCTCATAAATGGCCCATGTTTCTATGTTATATTAAAACCAATGTAACTACCACGCGAATATTCGGAATTATAATCACTTGTATAAAATCAAGTGTATAAAATATGGAGGGTTTTGCCTCGCACCTTCTAGTACCTCCCACACAAATCACAATAACCTTCCTAAAATTAAAGCTTTTATAACTTCTATACGGATGATACTGTGACATTTAATATTTATTAGACGTTGTGTTCATCTTCAATGTGGGCGATATTGTCACACCCCTTCGGGTGCCTGCCACACAAAGGGGCATAGGTATTGATTAAAGTAAAACCGATATAACTTCCATATGAGTAGTGAAAATCAGTTGCAATTTGATATTTGAAAATGTTTTTATTACATTGAACCTAAAAATATATATGCTTTAGCCACGTCCCTTCTGGTACCTTCCACACAATTGCCTCAATCCTATTTAAAATTATAAGCTTTATAATTCCTATACCGGTGCCTGAAATTCATTATGACTTTATATTTGATTATGTTTTTATAATTATTTACAAAAGTGGAAGTTGGATCCATTTGCTCTTAGAGTGAGGGTATATATAAGTCCTTTTAACCGACTGAAACTTCTTTTTTTTAATTTGTATCCCTCGTTTTATTAGTAGCAGCTCGATTTGTTAGATTGTTGATCCACTTTCGTTCATCTTGACTCTTTTTTAACTTCCTTGTTCGGAGCATTGAATGTCCGTTGCCATGTTTTGTCACTGCGTGTTTTGGCGGCATTGAGAATGCCTTTGGCTTCTTGCTTTCTTGTAATGAGATCCCGTGTCGTATCAGAGATCCATTGTTTCCTAGAGTTTTCTTTATATCCCAGATGATCTCTTGCCGCTATGCTGAAGTAATTATTTCCTGTTGGCCAGCTTTCGTCAATTCTGTTTGAGTTGCTGGTTGTGTTGAAATACTTTAAAGAAAAGAAACGAAAGTGGAAAATTAATTATACGTTTTTTTCTATAAACAATCTCTAGTTTCATGCGTATATGGCCTTGTTCAAATCCAAAAAGTACTTTCCGTATATCCAACCGATAGAATGGAAAAATCGTTTTTCTGTGCCAACATGTGCAAAATGTTATGGTATTTTTTTAATATTTTACTAAAATTCCAATTTACGGCGAAGGTATCTGACACCCGCTTATATGTTAAATTAAAGGCTACAATTGATGGCTATAAATATAACGAATAACATTCTCAAATAGAAACAGTCTTCAAAAGTTTTGAAATTGTTTGAAAAAATCTTTTTTGCCAGCTATTACAAACTAAAACAATATACTTTATATAATTTGTAATGAGAATTTTTGCGCTATTTAAACAAAAATTAAAAAAATCATGGTTTTGATTTGAACTGGGATATTGTCCATGCCATTGACATGGTGACATTTATTACTTGGTTGCAGGCTACCACGATCATGATTTCGACCATGTCAAAAGTCTTTTCAAGTGGCTTTGCAGCGACTTTTAAACATCAAATTCGGCCTCTATAAGGAGATGATTATCAAAACGAACGAGAAGCACAACTCACTTGCCGAATTTGCTTTTAAAAAATCGCACCAAGTACACATGACATCTTACAAGCATCTCATTGAGTTCCATATGTAAGTATGTGTATATGCAGGTATAGTTACCCAGCAATACTTCTGCCGTGCCAACGCTCATTTGTTTTAGTTTTTTCGTTTGTATTTTTTTGGTCTGTAATCAATATTTAATTTGAACTGGGATATTGTCCTGGCTCAAGACCATTTTGCATCTATATTTAATAGAATGCAAATTTATTTACAAATGGCATGGTGACATTTATTACTTGGCTGCAGACTACCACGATCATGATTTCGACTATGTCAAAAGTCTTGTCATGTCATTCATGATTTTTTAATTCTTTTGCGTATACCAAACTTCTACATCTATCCATACATTTTACGTATAAACATTGTTTTTTGCGTTAGAATGCCACTTATTAAACAAGTAAACAAAATACTTTTTCCGATTTTTGTTTTCTATTTTTTTTTATTTTTTCGTGCCAGCAAAAATATATATTTTTTTCAGAAATATTTTTTCCACTGTTTCTATGTGATATTTGAATTCATTGAACATATAAGCGATCCAAAATCCACTACAAATATTAAAAGTACCAGTAAAATTTAAAGAAATACCCATTTAAAACTGTTTGTTTTGATTTTATGAATCAGCATCAATGCACACAAAAATTACTTTTTTACTTGGACATACAATTTTTCTTTTTTTGTTGCATAGTTAAATAATTTATTGAAAAACTTCTTCTCGGCATATGTACCACAGTGCATCGAAATAATACACTCACACTCGGGCATTATAACAACAAATGAAATGTTTTTGGAAGAAAGAATAAGAGGGAAAGAAACAAAAAGAAAAACATTCACACACATTAAATTCCCATATCCATATACCCGTACATGGGTATGAAAAAAGGTTAATAAGATCAATGTCAGGTTACTCTGTTTATAAGCGCGTCAAGAAGTGAAGTAGATCAAAGCCTTGGCTTTTTAGCCCAGCTAATTTCTTCTGTCTTTATAAAGTTATAAATTTTGCATTATCTGCACCATAAAATCTTAACGCTTTTTATAATTTATTTGCGAATTGCGTGCCTCACGTGCTTTTCGTTGCAATGAGGCGGTGGCGACGGCGGTTTCATATACTCTCGCTAACATAGTTTTTATGCAGCTCAGCAGTAGATTAGTTCGTGAAGTGAATGTCTGTTGCAATATTGCATCACATGCAGTCATAGTTATATAAATTGGTTGTAATGCTATTATATGTATGTATGTTTATTTGCAAACAATGCAACTTTTATTTTAATTTGGATTTCTTTAGTAAGGGTTTGGGAATTTCCTCAATTTTCTGAATTCTGATTTCTTTGTTCTTTCGTATTTTATATTGATGTTACGACAACAGAAATGCCGAATATTTGACTTTCAAAATACAAATATACTATTGTCGGGTTTCTGATTCTTAGTTCTCTATATTTTAGATGTGCTTTGAAAAGGTTCGTGTCTTAAGTCTTTCGTTATGTTGCCAAACACTAGTTGTCAACATTCGTTGTGATGTCGTATATTATAAAATTATTATCAGAAGGGTCGTAACTTATACATTTATTCATAGATTTTCTGCTACCAAGCCTTCTTTTCTTTGTTATTTTTAATGGTTTTTTATAGCGCCAGCAAAAAGTGCTATTTAACTACGTGTATCTATATATATTTTATTATCCATATTATTTATATATAGTACATTCTAAAACTATACATTATTTTGCGCTATAACTTTAGCTATTGAAAGTTTTTCCTGATTTTAGTCTCTATATCTTATGGGATTTTATGTTACAGCGATATATAAATAAAAAGAATATTTTTTCTAAATTTTTCTGTTGCTGAACAACGTGACATTTTCAAGATATTTAGCCACCATAAATAGCGTCATAATGTGAATTCCTCAAAAAATATTGTATGGGCTAATTTCTATTATATTATAATTTGCTATTATCAAATTGTGAAAACATTGGAAAGGAGGTGATATTAGCCAATAATGAGCTAATTGTCAGAAAAAATAAAAGAAAAATCATTAAAAGCCTATACACGTTTTGTTCCCTTTTCCCAAATTTTTTGACAAATTAAAAAAATGCATAATACAAAAAACAAGTATTTAGGCCTTGGATATAAAATCATTATTTTTTATAGTCACACTAATAAAAATTAGTCACACTATTAAATTATATGTTTTTTTCAACTTTTTCGTTTCTAAGACCATTTTTTTCTTAAGTGATTACTTCTTTGAGACCTAGAGCGCAAGTCCATTCTTATAACAAAATATTTGTTATCACCATAATCGACTCCACTAATATGAAACTGTAAGTAATAGAGATCAGTTTAGTGCACAATTTTGATTTGCTTTCATTGACCATTCTAATGTCCCATGTCCTGTAAGAAATTATGTCACATCACAAAACGTCACGTTTCAAATTGTAAAAAAAAAACTAAAAATATTTAAAATAATGTTATATCAAAAAAGTCCGACGCAATACGTGCTGCTTTGCGTTTTTGAAAAAATCCTTTACAGTTTAGATAACAGAATATTTTTTATTTTATTATTTCATGGCTAACATTCTAACGAAGAAAACCATGTCTATATTTTTAAGAACTATAGATAAATGTATTTTTATTTTTATGGGGTGCCAGCAAAAAGATTTAAGAAACTTCTTTCTCTATTCTTTCTTTGGAGACCACTGTTTCTATGTGAACGTGATATTCGAAACATTTGTAGCTATCATAAGTACCATTAATTGAACATATATATGCATCTCCCAGTGGCCCGGACGCGACATTTGCACTCCTTAAACTACCGAAAAAGTCGATCAGCCTTTTTAGTGCTCTAAAGTCCTTAAAGAGTACTACATTTTAAAAATATATCGTCAGGATTTAGTACAAATTAGTACAAAATTATAAAAAATTTTACATTGAAACGGGTGCTACAAAAACAGATGTACTTTTGAAGGTCTTATAGAAATATGCAAAGTTCAGCGATTTTTTGAGAACTTTGTTTTTACATATATACAGTGGTGGACACGGATTTAGCACATTCAGCACATGTAACATTATAAAGCAAATACATATTTCAACTTCTTTTTATGTTTTTTTTTGTTCGGTATTTTTTCTAAAATATTACTTACGATAAGATGACCATTTAACATTGTTTTTTTTTTCGACTTTTTTGTTGCATTTTAGTTTTATTCCATATAAAGTACAAATAATACGAAATGTGATTGGACAGTAATTTAGCACAAATTAAAAAATATTCAAACCGGAAAAAGCTGAACTAATTAATATATTTTATTATAAACTTAATATTTGGTTGGTTATACTGGTTATTTGATAATGAGCTGTACATCTTCTGGACATACCTTCCACTAGAGACATAAAACGCTACATTGGAATAGCAGATCAGGAATTTTGAGTTTCATTCAAATATCGGGCAATTTATGTTTATGTTGTTGAAGTCCATTCCATAGATTTTCAATACGATTGAGATCCGTTGACTGTTCTGAACCATTTTTAAAAATCTATTCTGTTCAGCGTCAAACAACTCATTACTGCCTTTAAGTGTGTCTTAGTTTGTTGTCGTGCATAAAACGCCACTTAAGTGACATGTTTATACCCTACACCACTTCGTGGTCTAGGGTATTATAAGTTAGTTTCGCGCCAAATGTTTGTAACACCAAGAAATAATCGAGCTAGACCCACCTTTAAGTATACCGATCGGCTTAGAATCACCAGCTGAGTCGATTTAATCTAAGCTTGTTCGCACTCTACAGGTCGCAATTGTTGCCCGATTGTCATGAAATTTGGCAGAAGTTACTTTTTTTGGCCAAGGACGATTGGTATTGAATTTGGAGGAAATCGGTTCAGATTTAGATATAGCTCCCATACAAATGTCGCTCCCTATTTCACTTTTTCCGCTTTAGAAACCACATATTGTACCCGATTTTCTTTAAAATTGGCACAACATCTTATAATCCAACTAGAAATACCTATGCAAAAATTGGGTAAGATCGGTTCAGATTTAGATATATCCCCCATACAAATGTCGCTCCCGATTTGAAATTTTCCGCTCTAGAAACGACATATTGTACCCGATTTTGTTTAAATTTTGCAGAACATCTTATAATCGAACTAGAAACACGTATGCAAAAATTGGGTAAGATCGGTTCAGATTTAGATATAGCCCCCATACAAATGTCGCTCTCGATTTGACATTTTCCGCTCTAGAAACGACATATTGTACACGATTTTCTTTAACTTTTTCAGAACATCTTATAATCCAACTAGAAACACGTATGCACAAATTGGGTAAGATCGGTTCAGATTTAGATATAGCCCCCCTACAAATGTCGCTCCCGATTTCACTTTTTCCGCTTTAGAAACCACATATTATACCCGATTTTCTTTAAATTTGGCACAACATTTTATAATCCAACTAGAAACACCTATGCTGAAACTGGGTAAGATCGGTTCAGATTTAGATATAGACCCAAACAAATGTCACTCCCTCCGCTCTAGAAACCACATCTTGCACCCGATTTTCTTTAAATTTGGCACAACATCTTATAATCTAACTAGAAACACCTATGCTGAAAGTGTGTATGATCGGTTCAGATTTAGATATAGCCCCCATACAAATTTCGCTCCCGATTTGACGTTTTCCGCTCTAAAATCCACATATTGTACCCGTTTTTCTTTAAAATTGGCACAACATCTTATAATCCAACCTATGGTGAAAGTGGGTAAGATCGGTTCAGATTTAGATATCGCACTCATACAAATGTTGCTCCCGAATGTTTAACCGATTTTGGCCAAACTTTATATATTATATTTCACCAATAAACATACATGGTGAAAGCGGGTCACATCGTTCCAGGTTTCAATATACCCCCATACAAATGTCCTTTCCGATTTAACATTTTTTGTCAAACACATACATTTACAGGATGCAAAAATCCTTCCCAATTTCACTTTTTTACCGAATTGTAATGAGATAGAAAGTCCGTCCGTCTTTAGCCTTTCCTTACTTGTTTGGGAGATGCCCATATGTCCATACTTTGGTATAACCCAAATGGGGCCCCATTCTGATCTGTTACAGCTCTAGAAACTACATCTTACATCGTATCTTCATAAAATTTTGTAGATCATGATATTTTTCAACTATGAATACCTACCGTGAATGAGAAATATATAAGTCCATGATTTGGACCAGGCCCAAAATGTAGTTATAGGCCCCCTTTTGAAATGTCGGTCCGATTCATCCTATTACTACTGTATAATTAGTATTTGTCTGTCGGATAATTGGATAAATTACCATATTATTAACCATATTCGTTAAATATGACTAAAGATTAATTTATAGTATAATTTATATGAACTACATAAAATTGCTCCCATGAAATATATGGGTTTAGTAATCAAAGCGAGGTACATACGCAGGGAGTGGTGTAGGGTATTATATAGTCGGCCCCGCCCGACTTTAGCCTTTCCTTACTTGTTTTATCTGAATATGTTATCATAGTATCAACAAGTAGTTTTTTGTAAATATACTGATCCATTTGTGTATGGGACCAGCACCGCGTCCAGAAAAAACAGTACACACCATCAGATTTTCGCCAACAAGCTTTACCGTCTCAAATTTGTACTTTGTGCTGTACTGCATGTTTGGAGGGCACAATTCGTATTGTTTCCTATTAGATCCGAACCGAAAAATGTTCTTGGATTTTTCTAAATGCTCCTGAGCAAATGAAATTTGAAACTGTAAGTCATTTTTTTATACGTGTGACTTATGTTGAACAATGGATCCAAGTAAATTTTTTTCATTGGTTCTTCTTCTTATGATTCTTGAGGGAATGCTGATATTAAATTTTGCCGAAAGGTCTCTCTGAATCACAGTTGAGCTTTTAAATGGATCTGCTACGCAGGTTCTATAAATTAAAATCCGATAAATCCGATTTATTGCTTGTTTTTCTCATCGTAGGACATTGTGCGACATTTTTGAAACTCTCATAAGTGCCAATATGGCTTTGTATATTGCACACAATCTGTCTGGATCAATTTAGAATATTTGCAATATCGGTACTTCCACTGCCTGAATGCACCATTTTCCTTTAGAAATGACTAATTATAAATTTTGTTAAATAATAACTTCTATTTGAGTAAAAATTACCAAAACACACCAATTAATTAATTTAAACGCAAAAAGAAACAGAAAATAACCACTTTTATCAAATGTGCTAAATTTGTGTCCAGACCAAATAACGAATTACTTCCAAATACATGAGAGTACAAGAAAAAGGCAATACGAAAAAAATTATGGGGCTTACTGATCACACCTTAAGCAATTTTCGTTATAACACTAATATAATAATTTAATAAAAATAAAAGACAACAAGTTAACTTCAAATTTCATAATAAAAAAGTTGTCGAAATAAAGAAAAAATAAAGTTAAAAGCTGTTAGTGTGTTCTGATTTTATTTTTTTGTATACCTTTTTTGGGATATGCCCATATGGGCATCATGGGAATCATGAAGATAACTTGTTCACTTTTATTTTTATTAAAAGTTGAAGCGTTATAACGAAAATTACTAAATTTTTTACTACGAGTGGAAATTTTTGTCCCGTCCGTTTTGTCGCGTCCGTATTTCTAATTAAAAATTTTAAGAGATAATCTCATATTTCATAAATCTACAAAGAAAGTATATCCTCTGACCTTCATTTAAATGTATATAAGGAAAAACAAAGAAAAACAAAAGAAAAAATCGCTGAACTTTGTATATTTCTACAAGACCTTCAAAAGTACTTCTTTTTTTTTTTGTCCCGTCCGTTTCGATGTAAAATTGTTTATAATTTTGAACTAATTTGTACTATATCCTGACGATATATTTTTAAAATGTAGTACTCTTTAAGCGCTTTAGAACACTAAAAAGGTTGATCGACTTTTTCAGTTTCTTTCTTGTTTTTGGCGTAGTTTAAGGCGTGCGAATGTCGCATCCGAGCCACTGGGAGATTCCCATATGTGGCTGTTATCGGACTTATATTTCCAAAATGAGAGTATAAATATTAAAGGTACCTTCGACGAAAACTGAAATTTTAGTACACTATTGAAAAAAAGCCCTAAACAATTTTTGTGTTGATTTCATGAATTAGTATGCTCTCAAAAATAAATTTTTTATATTTAGTGCTGATTTTATGAATAAGTGACCTCATTGCTCTCAAAAATACATTTTTAGGTCTTGGAAAATATTAACTATTTTTAATGATTTTTTCTAATTAGATTTGAACAACAAGTTTTTTTATTTTTAATGCATTTTTTTTATAAAATCCGCTCTAACATCCACATTTTTGGTCCACATTGTGTTTGAGTCCTTCCAAACAAGCTGGACTGATCGCATATTCTGATTAAGGATCGCAACCTTTGGAGAATTTTTGCACAAAATGCAAATGACGTTATGCAATGGTATTCAACGATAAAAAATATTTTTAGATTTTCAACGTCCTTTTTCCACCAGGACATGGATAATTTTCTATACCATTTTATAGCAATCGTGAAAAACTTTCCGATCATGGTTTTATAATCCGATAATGCATCCGAACAATACTTCATCATAAAGTAATGTATCATTTTCTGAAAGCACTGTAAATTGTCAACTTTGACGGGTCATAAAATAAAAACTACGTTGAATGTTGAATTCATATGAACGAGGAGAACAAATTTGATACAAATCAAAAAGGGTCGGGTTCCAAAAGTTGTGTTTTTTGAGTCGAACAAATTTGGAATCAACCTTCTTTAAAATATAGATGCAAAGTGGTTTAGAGCCATGACAACATCCCTGTTCAAATCAAATATTAATTACAGACCGAAATAAAACAAACGAAAAAAAATTAAAATTTTCTGATTAGCTCATATATCAGGATTATATCAAAGATCTTATCTTATGGGTCTAGAATCCATTGTTTTAATTCAAAATCAGAATAAAACATGTACTAAAATTAGAATGTGTTGTAAAACGGAACACATTTTGTCATGGTTTATGTAGTCGCCCACTTTCACGAAGAACATAATCCCCATCTGAATCCACAGTCTGTACTGGAATTAAAATAATTAATTACAATGTTATTTGTAAACAAGTAAAAACGGCGTTAAGTTCGGCGGGGCCGAACTTAATATACCCTGCACCATGGATTGCATTCCACAGAGGCTTTCGAGTTTCGTAGAAGTGCAGTAATATACAGGAAAATATTTTTTTAATATAGCCAAAGCAAAACAAATACAAATATTGACAAAATAATTTTATAAATAAATATAATATTTTTATTACTTCAAACCACGCTTATAAGGCAAGGCTACCAATACGTTTACAAATCGAGATAATACTTCAAGTCAATTCAAAAAGTAAATATTCTTACAAATATTTATATTTTCAAAAAAGCTTAAATACCACATATATTGGTAGATAGTGGGTGCTACAGTTGGTTGTATTTCCATTCTATTTTAATTACAAAAGTACAAATTTTGAAAATCCATTATCTCACGTACATAGTGCAAAATAACCTAACTTCAATATTTAACCATTTTTGCCGTAAAAGTAAAAAAGTACGAATTTGGCAAAATCTTTTTATTCCGCGTATCTATGCAGTCAGTGGAATGTACCCATCAAATTCCATGATTCTAGCTGCAGTCATTTGGTTGGTACCGTTTTTATCCCATTTTTTTTTCAATTTTACCCCCTTATGAGTACGACTTTCAAAAATCTCTTTATTTTACGTGTCTGCGCAATTGAAGGAATGTACACACCTAATTTCACCATTCTAGCTGTAGCCTGGGCTGATTTCGCCCACTTTCAATCCCAACCGATCTGCAACCATAAGACACATTTAGGAAATTTTTGAACCTCCTAGCTCATTTCGTTCGGTCGCTATCGTGCTTTCAACAGACAGGCGGACATGGCTATATCGTCTTAGAATTTTACCACGACCCAGAATATATATACTTTATGGGGTCTCGTAGATTCGTCATATTTCTGTTCTATTGCAAATTTGTGACAATATTTATATTGCATTATTGCTTAGGTATTTCAAAAATGGCTCTTTAGGCACAACGGGTCCCATAGGAATCTTTGTAAACAGTGAAGCTGCCCTTTTGTCTATAATATGTAACAGCATAACATCTAGACTAGAACATCAGTACATTGAGAGATGTCCAGACTGAGTTGTCTGTCTGAAGTCACTCTCATTTCCTTGGACACAATGGAACGAACTAACGAGTTGCCGAGAATAAGATCTACTTTAAGTACCCTCGCTACTGAGCTGGTCGCAACATCGGTCTTCTTAAACATTGTCCACATTTGTAAATACAGACAAATATTTAAACACGGCCGAGACTGTCAATACACGAAAAATTCTTTCGGCTTTGGACATATCTCAGAGCACAAAATATATAAGCCCGATCGAAAATTGGCAACGAACCTTTAGCCTGCGTAGCCGGATCCAGATTCCCTCTCAGCTTAATAGCTACATTCTAATTAACCCCATTATTGTTTTTTATTGATTAACATTTGTTCGGAAAAGATACAAATTTTTTTGTACCTACTAGGACCTTAAGAAAAATACTACATTTAAAATGCAACAGTGGCCTAATCCGCATTAATTAAAAATCGGTTAATAATAAATTGAATTACATCCACGTCGAAAATAACTGAACATATATACATGAAACTAGAGATCGTATATAGATAAGCTGCGCACCCAGTTTTCCATTTGGTGATCTTTTTTCCTTTTTAAAGGACTTTTAATTTCAAAAGGATACATATGTTTTAATAAATTCTTTTCTTAGCATTGACATCTATTACAAGTTTTCACGATTAAAATTTAAATTTTATTTATTTTTGTTTTTAAGTGGGGCATTTGAAATAGTTGCCAATGTTAAACTTAGACAGATATAAGCATGACAGTTGAAGTATTTTTAGCCGATAATCTCCTCCTTCATTAAATATCCATGCCGCACGTGTATGATTCAGAAAAGTACGAAAATAAATTATGAAAACATCTATATCCTTTTGAAATGAAGAGTAATGAACGGAGTACACAGTTCTTCTCCAAATAGTGCTGTCGCACGGTGTTACAGACCAAAATAAAACAAACGAAATCCCCATTTTTATACACTCCACGAGAGTATTATGTCTTTGTGCATTTGTTTGTAACACCCAAAAGGTAACGAGATAGACCCATTGTTAATTATACCGATCGACTTAGAATCACTTTTTGAGTCGATTTAGCAATATCCGTCCGTCTGTCCATCTATTCTTGTAATCACGATACAGGTCGCAATTGTAAACATAACTGAATGAAACTTTGCACAATGAAATTTTTCGGGACAAGGACGAACGCTATTTAATTTGAAGAAAATCGGTTCAGATTTAGATATAGCCCCCATACGAATTTCACTCCCGATTTGACTCTTTTCACTCTAGATACCACATATTACAACAGATTTTCTTTAAAATTGGCAAAACATCTTATATTTCAACTAGAAACACCTGTGGTAAAAATGTGTTAGATCGGTTCAGATTTTTATATAGCTCCCATACAAATTTCGCTCCCGATTTGACTTTTTCCACTCTAGAAACCACATATTGTATCAGATTGTCTTCAGATTTGGCAAAACATCTTATATTTAAACTAGGAACATCTACGGTGAAAATAGGTCAAATCGGTTCAGATTTAGATATAGCTAATTTCCGCTCTAGAAACCACATATTGTACTCGATTTTCTTTAAATTTGGCACAACATCTTATAATCCAACTAGAAACACCTATGCTGAAATTGGGTAAGATCGGTTCAGATTTAGATATAGCCCCCCATACAAATGACACTCTCGATTTGACATTTACCGCTCTAGAAACCACATATTGTACTCGATTTTGTGTAAATTTGGCACAACATCTTATAATCTAACTAGAAACACCTATGCAGAAATTGGGTAAGATCGGTTCAGATTTAGATATAGCTCCCCTACAAATGACGCTCTCGATTTGACATTTTCCGCCCTAGAAACCACATATTGTACTCGATTTTCTTTAAATTTGGCACAACATCTTATAATTTTACTAGAAACACCTATGCTGAAATTGGGTAAGATCGGTTCAGATTTAGATATAGCCCCCATATAAATGTCGCTCCCGATTTGACTTTTTCCGCTTTAAATGCCACATATTGTACTCGATTTTGTGTAAATTTGGCACAACATCTTATAATCTAACTAGAAACACCAATGCTGAAATTGGGTAAGATCGGTTCAGATTTAGATATAGCACCCCTACAAATGACGCTCTCGATTTGACATTTTCCGCTCTAGAAGCCACACATTGTACTCGATTTTCTTTAAATTTGGCACAACATTTTATAATCGAACTAGAAACACCTATGCTGAAATTGGGTAAGATCGGTTCAGATTTAGATATAGCCCCCATATAAATGTCGCTCCCGATTTGTATTTTTCCGCTTTAAATGCCACATATTGTACTCGATTTTGTGTAAATTTGGCACAACATCTTATAATCTAACTAGAAACATCTGTGGCTAAAGCGGGCTAGATCGGTTCAGATTTAGATAAAGCCCCCATGCAAATGTCGTTCCCGATTTGGCTTTTGCGCTATAGAAACCACATATTGTACCCGATTTTCTTTAAAATTGGCACAACATCTTATAGTCCAACTAAACAAACCTATGGTGAAAGTGGGTAAGATCGCTTCAGATTTAAATATAGCCCAAATACAAATGTTGCTCCCAAAAGTTTAACCGATTTTGGCCAAACTATAAATATATTCTCATACAAATGTCTTTTCCGATTTAACAATTTTTGTCAAACACATACATTTACAGGATACAAAAATCCTTCCAGTTTTCACTTTTTCACCGAATTGAATTGTATTCGGATAGAAAGTGGAGTGTATCATAGAGTCGGCCCCGCCCGACTTTAGCCTTTCCTTACTTGTTTAGCCTACCTTTGGGATAACGAATTCTTCAACTCCATTAAGCCATTTTGGTGCTACGATGTCTCAAGTACCCCAAAATATAATCTAGTATCCCATGTAACTACTTAATTTGGTAGGAAGGTTGCGGAAGTAATGTCTTACCTACTACATCCAATTTCGTTTGAGTTGTCCATAATTCGGTATTTTGATTCGGTGACCTTTCAAAGGGATATCTCGATCATTTCTGGGGTCGGCACTTTTATTTGCCAACCTGAACGGTGTTCATCAATTGTGCTTGAACGACCACATTTAAGATTCATTGGCCATATAACATCGTATGTATTTACATATTTTTGCAGTTTTTTATTGATATAACCTCATTATTGCACTAAACGTATAACCTTTAACAATTCCACAAAATCCCATTAAACACTTTTAATTTGATGGTCGTCAATCTTCTTCCATATATCGTAGAGTTGTTAAATTAAAAACTCAATCGGTCACACATACTTCTTTTAAACGGATGCAGTAAATAAAAAGTGCACTTTTTTGTTAGGGACCCAATTAAATTGTCAGAAACATTTTAAAATATCATAAAACATTTTTAATTATTGTGAGTTATTTGTCATTGTACGCAAAATTGATTTATTGCCATAACGACCTTTGAATGCCACAAAGAAAACAAAGTAGAGAAGACCACAAATGGCCCAAGAATTCCCCCCAAAATGTACTGAACGAATTATAAATTCGGTGGTGGCCGGCGAGCAGCGCTGTCAAAGTACGAAGAGGAAATGCCAACGATTATGAGTCATTACGTTGTGATGTGGTGTAATTATCACGCTGATATTTCCGTAAAAACAAACCTTTTGGCAGTAACTTTTCGTAAATGTAACACAGCCATCCATCCATCCACCTTCGAGCGTAACACGCACGTGCTTGTGTCTTAAGTCTTTTGTTTCATCGGTGGTTTTGGTCTGAAGCGAAGTGAAGTTGATGATGATGATTCGCTTAACTTTAAAACGTGATGGTTTACTTTTAATGTACGCCAAAGGAAGAGGGAGAGCATGATTAACAAAATTGTTGGGGAAATCAGTGGATGATTCATGTTTCTTCTAGACAAATTGTTCAATTGGCTGGTGTGTCGTTGTGAACAAAATAAATTGTTTTTTTAATTGAGATCTGATGATTTCAACGAATTTATTCATGAACACTAGCAACGTTTTTCCAGTGAACTGCCTCATATCAATTCATGATTTGTGTCAATTGCGTGAATTTGATGACACAGTGATATGAGACATTCTTCTGGAGAGCAGTGTATTTTCTGAAGTTTTCGATATCGCTACCAATGAAGCATTCACTGAGCAAATATTTAAACAGACCGCCAAATTCAATCAAAAAGTCTATTTGTTAACAAATCTTTAAAGGCTTTTAATAATGACAAACACAAGTTGTTGTGTTATAAAAAGAAATTTACATAAAAATATTAGATGTTGCTTTGTTCGACTTTTGTTAAAACGTCAAAGTGGCATGTATAAATCATACAAATTTCTAAGGCAAATATTTACATTGCGTGCCGCGTCGCGTCCACCTCTAGGTGTTGTCGTCATCCGCACCTTGTCGGACCACATGCAAAAGCACTTAAAATAGGTGTGTGTCACTTGTATTTATAGCTGAAAACAATGTAAATTTTCGAATACACGTGATGTTGAGCTCGACAACAGCCATCACGATGGTCTTTTGTAATGCTTTTGCCCGCGTCGTGCTAAGTGCGGCTTTTTCTTCGTTTTCCTTTAATTTTATTTCATTTATTTTCGGAGTGTTAAACTGCATCTTAAGTTTTTGGTTAAATGTTCCCCACACACACACGGAGCTAGCTAACAAGACATGACTGACGATTGCAATATGTACGTACTGCGACTACAATTGCACGACATGCGTTAGCAATTATCACAATGTTAATTGAAATCATGTAATAGCAATGTTTTGTAATTTTAATGCAAGACGTTATTTGGATTTCAAACTTATACTTGTATAAATGGGGATAGGAACGATTACATTTTTATCGGAGAATAAATGCAGTGAAAGTTATAATCGTATGATGAACCAAATTTCCAGTAGAAAGGGCACGCCTTAACTTGCGAAAAAAAATTAATTAATAATATATTAATAATAAATTAATTAACATATTTCCCCATAAGTTATATGTATTTAATACACCCTGAATAATAATTGCTGTAATTAAATGCAATTACTTGCAAGAAAACATATTTGGTTTTTATATTCGGGTACACGTATACATACACATTTTCGGATACATATTTTTAATCCTCTCATGCCCGAATTTTCTTCGTAATAAATATATAAAATTTGATGTGCTTCTTGAAATATGATTTATATAGAGTTTTGGGGTTCTAATTCATACAGGACATAAATAACATGATTTTTCTTAAAATCATTACACAGCAGATATCGGTTAAATAAAAATCATATTTTGAATTGTTTCTTTGTTTTAAAAATCTTTATTATGTATCACTTCCAATAACAAATAGAGTTTTTCTTGTACTCCCAGAAATCCTATAAAAATAAGAACAAATTATAAACAACTTAAATTGCAAGATACTCAAATAATTGAAATTTGTGACTTCACTTTTGTTTTCGTCTTCCTACGTAGACCCAAGTTACCGAATTTGTTGGTTCTTTTTTGAATACATTTTTGTTACCATTATCAAAAAATGTTGTTGTTGGGCTACAAAGTTCCGAAGGATACAATTTTCCAAAAATTATTTTAAATAGTCCATTAATCTATTTATGTAGCGCGCTTACGTGGTCTGAGGAATGTACATGCCGAATTTCACGATTCTAGCTGCAATACCTTAGTTGGTACCATTTGTATCCCTTTATGGCCCGCTCATCCTTTAAAAGTGCAAATTTGGAAAAAATCCATTTATGTTGGGGGTCTACGTTGTCTGAGGAATGTGCATACTAAATTTCACTATAGCTCCAATACTTAAATGGGTACCATTTTTATCGCTTTTTGTCTCTTTCTCTTAAAAGTACAAATTTTGAAAAATCAATTTTTGTCGCGTGTCTGCGTGATTACTCTTATCACACACCGAATTTCATATTTCTAGCTATTAGTTCGGTTCAGTTTTAGATATAGCCCCATGGAATTTCGCTCTCGATTTGACTTTTTCCGCTCTAGATCTTGATTTGATTCATACAAAAATCGTTCCAGATAACACCTTTTCCCCGCATTTAATTGTATTGGGTAGAAAGTGGAGGGTATCATTTGTTCGTCCTCGTCCGAATTTAGCATTCCCTTACTTCTTCCTAAATTGCCTTATGACAAAAATATTTTATTTTTGTCTACAATTCTATATTTTTTGAAAATCGGGAAATGCTGCTTTATTCGAAATATAAAAAAGTACAGAAGGCAAAATAGTTTTGAGCCAAGAACACAAATGGAAATACTATTTAACTATTTTTAGAGTTTCGAAGTGACTTGAATCTAACAGTATTTATCGGGGTTAAACTGCTACAATGGCAGCCTAAATATTACTTGGTATCACACAGTACACAGACTCTTTATTGCCATTTCGTATCAGCAACGCAGTATTACGTTTCAGCAACAAAACCCGACGTTGCTGCAACTATTTGAAAGTTTATACTACGAAATATGTCAATATAATATTCATTGATGCAACGAAAACAACCTTTTGCATTTTTTAAATGTCAAACTTTAAATAATGTACAAGAAATAATTTTCTGATTACACTGTCCGACAGTCCATATTACACTTGAGCCAGATGATATACATCTGAAACTATAGATGAAATGCATTAATTGGTGTTTCTTTTTTAATTTCAGTTTCTCATCATGTTGCCCCTTAAATGGACTTGTAGGTTCCAAAGGATACAATTTTTCAATTTTTTTTAATACTTATTCGCACCCTATGATGACACCGGTATGAATGTCAAATCAAAGAAGAGAATATGTACTAAAAATACTTTAATTTTCAAGCTTCTATATGTATTAGTTTAGTATTAAGAACCATTTTGAAAATGAAAAGCAAGATATGAATAAACTAGAAAAACTAAAGGAAAAACTTGAAATAGTTGTTAATGCTGAACTAATACAGATGGAAGTATGATATTTGAAGTATTTTTAATATATATTCCCTTCATTAATTTATAGTTATCATAGGGTGCGAACAAAAATATTTTTTAGCAAAATTGTGTTCTTTGGAAGTTTGTACTCCTTCCTGTGAAGGGACAATGCGATGAGGAAATCAAAAACTAAGAACGCCAAGTTACTCCATTTTGTCTATAGTTTCATACGTATATCATCCGGTTCATTTGCAACGATTTTTGTTTTAATTGTCGTACGATGTTATAATCATTATTTTTACATATCATGTTTCGCTTGCAATTATTTTTGTTGCATTTTGTTAAATTTTTTCTGAATTAATAGACCTTGAAAGCACTTTAAATGTAAAATGTTATTCTACTATTTTTTTTTCGGAGTAATTCATATCTGACTATTTGATTTAAAATTATTATTTTTTTTTTAAATTATTAATTAAAATTAAATTAAAAAATAAGTGGTAAAATATCGATGAAGATTTGCTTCTTTCTAATACAGTTCAAACTAAATTATTATGACAAAGAAATCAACGAATTTGATGATTTTTTTCTTGGCCATCAAAAATTGGGAATTTTTCAAATATTCATTTTAAAATCTAAATACATAAATATTAATTAAAAATAATATTTTTAATATTTAGAAAAAATCACGTGCCAAACCTCGACTATTCAGAAAGTGTAAGAATATTCAATTCCGTCTAAAATTGTATTTTGAACAATATTTTCTTTCAACTACTTACAAACGAAACACACAGACTGGAGGGTATATATCATTTGGGATAGAAAAAAGTGTAACGCATTGAAGGAGTGACTTAAGGCCGTAAGTATGTTTGGACCAAATCCGTTTCATGACTTTTTAAGCTGTTTGAGCCATGTCCGCCCGTCTGTTCATCCATTTGTCTGGCTGGTGTACACGATAACTGTCGAAAGGAGTTAAGGAATCAATCAATATCATAAAATCAATATGATGTTTGGGTTCGAAGATGGACGATATTGCCATACCCCTTTAGGTACCTCCCACGCTATTTGCCATATGCTTGGGTTAATATAAAACTGATATAACTTCCATACGAATGGTATAAATCAGTTGCAATTTTACATTTGAAAATTTTTTATAATCACTTTAAATCTATAAAATATTTAAGCTTTTGTCACGCCCCTTATAGAACTCTCACACACAATGTTCGCTATCCCAGGTAAAATTAAATTCTTTATAACTTCTATACGGATGCCTGGAATCCACTATGACTTGATATTTGATCAAGTTTTTACAATTGTTTTGTAAATGTAAGTAAAATTTAAGTCCTTATAACATCAATAAATATGTTCTACGAGAGTGAGGGTATGTATATACATAAGTCGGTTTTTCCGACTGATGCTTACTTACATGTTTTTTGCAAATCATCATTAAACAATCCAACGTTTATTTGCGTGGTGTGACTGGAAATTATTTTCCATTCAGCTTATTGCATATCTACCGTTTGTAATAAGACAAGGTAGACAAAATGTCAAATATGTAAAAATATTTTTTTCAATTCAGAAAAAAATTAATCAAATCAAAAAAAAATAATTACTTCAAATAAAAAGTGGAGTACTCAAGATATTTTTTCTGTGTAGAAAACAAGACATCTGGAGGAAAAATTGATAACATTAATCTCAATATTGTCTGATTCAAAGCGTCTCTGTATTCCGAGGGCTGCGTAGTCGAGCAATTTTGAATCTTACTCTAGAACTTTAAAATGTTACCGAGTCGACTTCGGATATAAACCAAAACAAGATTTGTGTTAGATATATTTTTTCCAATAATTTTATACAGTGCTCCTAAAAGAAACCCCTGGAAAGTGATACTATTTTTTGGTCCGTGATCTGATATAGACCCCACAGAAATATGCTTCTCGATTTGACTTCTTAGCGCGCCAGAAGTCACATATTGCAAGTGGATATTGTATCAATTGCCACAACGTGTTATATTTGACCTAGGAGTAACTGTAGTTGAAGTGCTCTCACATGTCCTAGATGACCCTCTGTTTCGGTGTTATCTGGTTCTTAAATAATCATTTTGTGATACAATTTTTAATATAAAATTATTCAATTATTTTAAAATTTTCAACAACAAAAAATATAGGAGATTCTTACAAAGCAACAAAATGTCAAAACCACTGTCCTCTCCAAAGGAGCTTTTTTACAGAGGATATGTTTTTGTTCGAAAATATGCCATAAATCTTAAAGATAATGATCAGCAACAATATAGCAGCCACATACGAGTACGACAACAGCACAACACAATCTTTGCAAACAAAATAATAATAATGTGCATGGAAGAAAAGAAGCCGGAGCAACATAAACCAAAAACCTAAACTCACTTCAAGAATGCCAAAGAACATAAAACATTATGCAAATCCTGCCCTCCCAAGTGGAGCCAGCCAGCCATCCGAAGAAGCAACGTCCGATGCCCGAAGGAAAGCAACACCGATGGCTGCAGAAAATGAGCCACAAAGCATCACCAAAACACTGTTATTTGAACGAAAAGCAAAAGAAGAAAAAAAGGGCAAGGCAGAAGAACAGAAAAAAAACACGCACGAAAACTGACTCTGCGACGTACAGAGCAGAGCACAAAACATCACGATCCATGACTCTTCGAAAGAAAGGAAAAATTGAGTTTCATTGAAGTGCTCTAGTGGACCATTGCCGTGCTATGGGATGTTATGCATAGGAGCTCAAACTATGGAATGGTCATTGAATTTCATATTTCACGTTTCTATGGTGGCCATACGATGCTGGCCAAGAGTGGAGACTCTTGAATAAAAAAATGTCTATACCGTTTTTATGATAATTTGCCAGAACCTGAATCAGACACGAAGCTAAGCTACGAGTATTTAGTTTTTATGTTTCACATTTTGTGTACGATCAAATGACAAATATACACGTGCTGGCGAACAAGTTTATTGTCTTGCCTAGAGATACAGAATTGTTTGACTGACGGTGTTGCTACAAAGAAGTTTCTTTTTTATTGAGATATTTTTGAGATATTAAAAAAACAAAGTTTCAATTCATTTGGAATATGTTTGAGTTATAGCAAATCAAAGCATGCAATTTCGACTAATAAAAGCCTTACAGTACAAGTACAGTTTATACGGCGGTACTTTTTAGATGTGATGCAACATCGGTTGAATTTGTATATCCACGCCTTACAGGGCAGGAGCCCAGCAAAATATATTTTTTTTTACCAAATATGTTTCAGGACTTTTAAAGCTACTTTAGCTATGTCCCCACTTGCGTTCGTGTCATTTTTAGGAGGAGTTAAGGAATTCATTTAAACTTTGAACACACGACCATCCGCTTCGTTATAGCCAGTGTTGCCATTTTGGGCTTTTCCTACCAAAATTGGTAGGTTATTTTTCGTTTGGTAGGATGGTAGGCAAAAACTTATTTTGGTAGGTTTTGTTGAATTTTTATTACTTAACTACAAATTATACAAATATAGAATTGGACCCTTCTGGGTATTAAAAAGTAATATCAGAGTCATGCCAGTTTTCGAATACGTATATGAATGGCAAAATATGGAGCAGAACAAAAGACGCCAACTTTAGACTTGGACAAAATTTGACATTGAATACTAACGTTTTATTATAATAAATTTTATTTAATTTTGTCTAATTTTGCAATGTCTCTTTATATTAGGTTGTTATAGCTTTAGGAATATTGTTGGAATATTTGGAATATTTTGTACTTAAGCCAATTCAACTGAATTAATATTGTAGAATGTAAGTAGGCTTTGCCTTATATTTTCTTTTGTCAAAAATTTTATTTGTTATTTGAATTCAGTCTAATAAAAACTTGAATCAACAAATATAATCCATTAAGTATTCAAATTTTCGTATTTTATATTGAAGTTCTAGCCAGTACATATGCTATTTTAAAGCGATGATTTCTAAGGAATGGAATCATCCTTTTAAAATATGTTTAAGAGTTTTGATGTTTTAAAAACTATAGAAATACGGTTACCCCATAGATGTTAATTAAACCAACTGAGACAAGAGAATTATAATTTTTATTTAGGTCAAATTTTATGAGACATATTCGACAATTTTAATTTTATGAGACATATTTTGATAGACGTATCCGGAGAAAATATTCTACGCTGTGACGATAATATATTAAAAAAATAAAAACCCACGTGCTTACGTGTTTGAAGTTGGGAAAATTAAAAAAATCACAAAAAAATCTATTGAGACACACACATGTATATCTACGTTTTTTATTTTTAAAATTTTTTGCTATAAGTTTATATTATGAATTTAGTTTGAAATAAATACTTGACCGATGAGGAACTTACAACTCCCTTCTAAATTACAAGTTTCATGCTTTTGGAAGATAACTTCCTTAGAGAGTATGTTTGACGAATATATTTTCAAGTTTTGCATTTAGGCTGTTTCCAGTCGAAATAAATTTTGAATTACTTTTCACTTGGAAAGAGAATACTTGAAGAATTGACTTCATTTTAGCACTCAATTTCTTTGTTCGTCGGTTTTTGCTAAATATATATATTTATGTAAGCATTTCATATAATATTGACAATGTTAATTAAACACATTTTATATATTAAAAACTAATTTTTATAGCTTTTTTTTGGTAGGTTCTACACGATTTTGGTAGTTTTTCCGATAATTTTGGTAGGAAATAATTCTTCTCAGTGGCAACACTGGTTATAGCATCTCAGGGCATTTAAGCAACTCCAAATGGGCAAAGATTTTGCTCGAAAATTTTTTTGGCGAAGATCATTTCAATCTCAGCAGCTATGTTTATAAGCAAAACCGTCTGGGGATCAGAGAAACTGAGTTTGGTGCGGATTTTGGAAGGGTAGAATTTTTTCTTTGAAAATGTAAGTGGAAACACCTTTTCTGTTAACGGTAATCGCTACAGAGACATGATAAACCATTTTTTGGCCCGACATTGTAGACATTTGCCAATCTGCAGAATGCCACCATTGGCGTAGCAATAGATTTCTGCAGGGGAGGGCTAACATATTTTACTTCTTCTATATTTAAGATGGCCAAAATTGAAAATCGATCTTAATTCATCATAGATCTAAGCCAAGTTTTAATACTCGTATCTTCGAAAAAATCTTTTCAAAGCAAGCTGAGATTAAAAGGCTTATTGCAACTTGCATTAATATTTTTATCAACGTTTCATTATCAATTTGAATGATACTTTAATAACGGCTTTTCTCTTTAAGACTGAATAACAAAGTTGCGATAACAAATAACGTAAATAAAAAGTCAAATTTCCACTCACCAACAATATTAAAAAAATCAAAAAAAATATTTTATATTTAGCTTTTGTTATCGCAGCTTGTTATCCCGGCTTAAAGAAAAACAGTACTATTGTCTAGAACGAAATGTACTGCTATTTAAAATAAAAAAAACTTTAAAAATATTCCCCGATTTTTGACGAATCAAAAAATAAAAGATTTTTTTATATTTTGGAATTTTTCATGACTATAATCATCTTGCAAGCCTGTTCAGTATAAGTGGAATTTATGGCTAAGTCCAAAAATCTGAAAATAACATTATTTGTTTTGCAAATTCGTTTAAAAAACCCGACAATTACAGAAGCTCCATTCAAATCAAGCAGCAATTTAGTATTTTAACTAGAGGAAGACTTTTAAATCTGTACTCCAAATTTGCAGTAATATCAATTAGTGGGTAATATTTTTTCCAGTATTCAAATGCTGACATATCATCAGGCATATCAACGTCTTAGCTTTTACCTACCTTTGTCTTTCTTTTTCTGAAGTTCTTAAAAGCTCTAAGGAACGCCATTTTTCTTGGCAAAATATTCAATATATTTTAAAAAGTATGTAAATGTATTCCTATAATATTTAAAGACATTTATAACTGCCGTAATTGTGTATCAAGCATCCACATATAATTAGATTTAATAATAACAAAGCAGCCGCGGCAATTTATACTAGTGCAACACTTGCTTTATTCTTTATATTATTTGTTATGATCGATCTACATCTGTGTGTCAGGCAGTGAATAAAGGCGATTTCTGGATTTTTTCTTTACTACATTCTTGTAGATCGATAATAAAAAGTAAAAACGGCGTTTATACCCTCCACCATGGATTGCATTCCACAGAGGCTGTCGATTTTCTTAGAAGTGCAGTAGTATTACAGGAAAATATGATTTTTTTAATATAACCAAACCAAAACCAAAAAATATTGAAAATTTTTTTAAATAAATATAATATTTTTATTATATCAAACCACGCTTATAAGGCAAGGCTACCAATACGTTTACACTATATAAATCGAAATAATACTTCAAGTCAATTAAAAAAATATATTATTATATTTATACTTTCAAAAAGCTCAAATACCATAAATAATGGTAGATAGTGGGTGCTACAGTTGGTTGTATTTCCATTTTATTTTAATTCCAAAAGTACAAATTTTGAAAATTCATTATCTCATGTACATAGTGCAAAATAATCTACCTTCATGAATCAACCAATTTTTGCCGTAAAAGTAAAAAGTACGAATTTGGAAAAACCTTTTTATTTTGCGAGCCTATGCAGTCAGAAAAATGTATACACCGAATTCCATGATTCTAGCTGTGGCCATTTGGTTGGTATCATTTTTATCCTCCTTTCCCTATGTTACCCCCTTAAGAGTAAGACTAAAATCTCTTTATTCACTTGTCTACTCAATTAGGGGGATGTTCACACCGAATTTCATCATTCTAGCTGTAGTCGTTTAGTTGGTGCTATTTTTATCCCTCTGCACCCATTGTATCCCTTGAAAGTACGAATTTGGAAAAACCTTTTATTTTTCGTGTCTGCGCAGTAAGAATTCATTCATTCACGAATTTCATGACTCTAGATGCGGTCATTTGGTTGGTACATTTTCCCATTTTAGTACGATTTTCGAAAAATCCGTTTATTTTACATATCTACGCAATCAGAGGAATGTATACACCGAATTTCATTATTCTAGGTGCAGCCGTTTGTTTGGTACAATTTGTATCCCTTTATTCCCATTTTACCCCTTAAAAGTACGAATTTAAAAAAATATTTTTATATTATGTATCTAGTCAATTAGATACATAATAGATCAATTAGTGTGTACTTTCACACATCGAATTTCGTGTTTCTAGCTGTTGTCGTTTAATATGTACCATTTTTATCCCTTTTTTCCCATTTCAACCCCTACGAATAAAAATCACTTTATGGTGCACGTTTTTGTTATATCGGTAATGCGCATACCCAATATCAAGTAACTCTAAAATATTAGGGGTATTTTTAGTCCTTGTGAGGGAAAAAAATTTCCCTTTGGGCCGCTTTCGCCCAGTTTCAATCCCAACCGATCTACGACTATAAGACACATTTGTGGAACATTTGGACGTCCTATCTCCTTTTGTTTAGATGCTAGCGTGCTTTCAACAGACGGACGGATATGGCTAAATCGTCTTAGAATTTTATGACTATCAAGAATATACACTCTATAGGGTATCAGGTCGTTATTTCAAGGTGTTACAAACGGAATGACAAAGTTAGTATACCCCCATCCTGGAGGATGGGGGTACAGAATCTCAACTTACAGACATAGGAATAGTCCTTCTAATTCCAAATTTATTGAAAATCTTTACAGCTCCACAATATGCTTCTGTTTGAAAACATTATATGTGGTGTTTATGTTGGTTATGTATGTTTATGTTGAGTTATGTAAAAGATTGACTTTGTACTTTCCATCTATCAAAAGTATTTAGGAAAGTTTTTTTTAAAAAAAACACATAAAATTCAGAAAAATGCATGACATCTTTTGATAATAAAATTCAATAATTTGCAAAACACAAAACGTGCGTCAGCTGTTTAAACCAGTGTTGCCAAAAAAAGATAATAGCTAAAAAATCACCCTTTATATCTATTTTCAAAGTTTTTATGTGCAAACACCCCTAATATTGGCATTGACAAATTAAAAATTTTAGCTGAATGTTTGGGTTGGGGAGGGGAGCTAAAAATGTTCTGGGGTGGTATTAAATCACCCTATCCACCCCCATCCTACGCCTGTGGATGTCACATAGCCCAGGTCAAAATATACATTTTTCTGACCAAGTTTGTGTTATCAGCCGGCTCGGCGATGCTAATTGGTCACCTCTGAGCTGCGATTTATTTCTTAAGGCGACTATCGAGGCATTCGTGTGATAGAGCTAGGCACCGACAAAAAAGTTTTGGAAATTTGAGTTGACAGAATGCGCTACTAGGAAGCCAGCCGAGGCTGACGCTTGAATGCAATATTGTTCCAAAATAATGCGACATTTTGTTCTTTCTAATAAACATTATATTATTATTATTTCTTTTTTGTATTTTTAAAAAGAAACTTTGGATGATCCAACCTTTACATAACCTTTACATTTTACAAATACAGTAATTTGTACATATTCTCAAGGTTTCATGATCAGGCTTGCCAGATGCATTTTTTCCTTGTCCCTAAAATTGTTATGAAAAATTTCCAATTATCCCCAAAATATACAAAAATTTGTTGTATTCGACTAATATAAGAACAAATTATGAATGAAGTGTTGTTTCGTCAACAAGCATGGAATATTTTGATAATCGTTGTCCCCAAAATAGCCAAAATACCCATTATACAAAATTGTTTTATTTTAAATACTAAAACAAAAACAATTTATGAATGAATCTGGGCATATGTTGATCATACTATGTCGTAAACAAGCTCCTTATTTAAATTTGCAATAATTTCGTTGTAGACAATAAAACAGTGTTCTACTGTTGCAATTGATGGAGAGGTTTTTAATTTTATACTAAATGTGTAAAAAAACTACTTTTGATTTTTTTTGTAAAGTTGCCCTCGAAAACTTTGTATATGTATTTGACTATAAATACTGTAAGTTTTATATACAGTAGATTCGAATCATTGGAAGTAATAATAATTTCTAGAAAACAAACTAATAACACCAAATATTCGTTTAAAAATAATAATAACCGTGTGTATATTGTGGTGTGTCGGATGATATCTTGTTGAATGAAAGCGAACGTTGATAGGAGTTTGGAGCGCAATTAAGTTAATTTCAATTTTTATTGATAGTTTTAAATACTTCATAACTAATTCATTTCAATGCGCGATTGCAGTTTCCTTTTTCATATCATTATTGTAATTTATTTTCTGACCAACGGAAGATAGTCATCACCGACCACAATCATGATAAAGGTAGTGAACAGCCAAGTAGTAAATTTTTAGAAACTAAATAAATTTGTATTTACAGTTAAAATGAAATAATAAATATTTGTGAATATCCCCGCAAAATCCCCTAAATATTTAATAAAATCCTCGCAAAAATCACCTGTCCCGAATTCATATTTTAGCCCTTTTGACCATCATAAAATCCATATGGTTGGGTACAAATCCACACATCTGGAAAGCCTTTCAAGATAGCTTTTTATACCCTCCACCTCCATGATGGGGGTATACTAACTTTGTCATTCCGTTTGTAACACCTTGAAATACCGACCTGAGGCCGTATAAAGTATATATATTCTTGATCGTCATAAAATTCTAACACGATCTAGCCATGTCCGTCCGTCTTTCCATCTGTTGAAAGCACGCTAGCATCTAAACGAAAGGAGTTAGAGCGTTCAAATTTTCCATAAATGTGTCTTATAGCCGTAGATCGGTTGGGATTGAAACGGGGCGAAATCGGCCCAAAGGGAAAAAATTTTCCCTCACAAGGACTAACAATACCCATAATAATCCCTAATATTTTAGAGTATTTAAGTCTGCTTTTTGAATATGTCTGTTTATATTTGCTTGATATTTGGTATGCGCATTCCCCCTATACACCATAAAGTGATTCTTATTTGTGCGGGGTGAAATGGGGCAAAAAGGGATAAAAATGGTACATATTAAACGACAACAGCTAGAAACACGAAATTCGGTGTGTACATTCCTCTAATTGAGTAGATACATAATATAACAGTATTTTTTCAAATTCGTACTTTTAAGGGGTAAAATGGGGATAGAGGGATAAAAATGGTACCAACAAAACGGCTGTACCTAGAATAATTAAATTCGGTGTATACATTACTCTGATTGCATAGACAAGTAAAATACACGGATTTTTCAAAATTCGTACTTTTTTGGGTTAAAATGAAAAAGGGGATAAAAATAGTACCAATCAAATGACCGCGGCTAGAGTTATGAAATTCGGAGTATACATTCCGTAGACACGGAAAATTAACTGATTTTACAAAATTCGTACTTTTTGGGGTCAAAATAGAAAAAGGGGATAAAAATAGTACCAACCAAATGACCGCAGCTAGAGTCATGAAATTCGGAGTATACATTCCTTTGACTACGTAGACATGAAAAATAAAAGTTTTTTTTTCCAAATTCGTACTTTTAAAGGATACAATGGGTACGCAGGGACTAAAATGGTACCAACCAAACGGCTACACCTAGAATAATGAAATTCTAATTTCGTAGAAACGTGAAGGGGGGTAAAAATGGTACCAACCAATCATGGAATTCGGTGTATACATTCCTCTGACTGCATAGACACGCAAAATAAAACAGTTTTTTCCAAATTCGTACTTTTTCTTTTACGGCAAAAATTGTTTGAATCATGAAGTTAGGTTATTTTGCACTATGTACGTCTGATATTGGATTTTCAAAATTTGTACTTTTGGAATTAAAATATAATTGAAATACAACCAACTGTAGCACCCACTAGCCACCAATATTTATGGTATTTAAGCTTTTTGAACATTTATTTTTTAATTGACGTATTGGTAGCCTTGCCTTATAAGCGTGGTTTGAAATAATTAATATATTATATTTATATATAAAATTATTTTTCCACTATTTGCATTTGTTTTGGTTTGGCTATATTAAAAATTATGTTTTCCTATAATATTACTGCACTTCCACACCACTTTTTAGTCTAATTTTATTATTGCCAATCCTAAACTAAGTAAAAAGTTAACACTAAAATGAGTTAAAATTTGTAGACATTCATCAGACTTTGGGATATAGTCCAGATAGTGTTCTACTTCTACTTTTTAGCAAACTTGTTTGTTATTTTTACTGACACGTTTTTTTGCCACGTCCCTTCAAGTACCTCCCATAAAAATTTCCCCAATTTAGGTGAATTTGAAGCCCTAATAACCTCTATAATGATGATGGCAATACAGTAATTCGGTTCAACCAACTGAAACATAGATATCGCACATTTTCCACACATGGTTAACAACTCAAAATTTATTTTTTTTGTACAGTGCTCATATCTATCCACTCACTCAACGCAACATATAGCTAAAATTTAAGTTGTTTAATTTAATTTTTTAGATTTTGAGTTGTTACCCTTTTATGGAATATGTGCGGTATATGAAATTTCCACTTAAAAATTCACAATCATATTGAAGTTGCCTGTTGTCACATGAAAGTACTACCCTTCTTGCGTACAAACGTAATAACAAACCTAGCAACACTCCATCCGTAGTGTCTAATGCCATTATATTTTATGGAAGCTATCAACAACATTTTTACAGCCACTGTCAAATTTTATGACAGGACAAATACAACATATAATGAGACCTTGTGAATTAGCTAAATACAAGACTGTGCGAATATTTTTATTGGTATGTTAACCGGCACTGTACTCAATTAAGTGATACCTTTACGGAATTCCATTCATTTTAACCGTTGAATTTATTCCGTTTGACAATTTTTGAATATAAAACGATTCTGCGAATTATTTCCAAGACCAAAGAGATTGACTTAAATTCTGTGACTCATTGACCACGAATCTAAAGCATTTCCATTTAATACAATCGATAGACCGTATTATTTTCTATTTCCTCTTCAAACCAATCAATTTTGAAACTAATTTGCGATCAGTGGTTCTTGAAGCGTTTAAAATTGTAAGATAATTTGTTAAGTTCTCAACAGGTTGCTTTTCACCGATGCTCGCTAACTAATGCTTTCGAAATAGATAAAAATCTTATCCAATTAACACACAAAAAATCAAAATTAAAAACATTCATTAACATCGCCGACAACTATGGCGCGATTTTCATATGAATCGGTAGGGGGCCTACAGCGAACGAAATTCCCACGTTGCACAAACATTAACAGCACAAAACAGAGGAACAACACAAAACAAAATCATTTTCATACAACATTTATTAATTTTGCCGACAAATACTAACCTTTTTTTAAACAAAGATCCGCATTAAAGTGAGTGAGAATGCCAGACAAATAAATGGTTTGTTTACAGTGAGTGGCGTTGGTGGTGGTGGCGGTAGTTGTTGCGGCGGTGTTGGTATTCTGTGTTGTTTTGTACGAGAATCTGCGGAGACTGATGCTTGCCTGAAGCGTGTTTTCTAAGCTGAAAACAGCTACAAATACGTGCGAGTATAAGGTTGTAAGGTTTGGTGCAGGGTTCGCGTATGTGCATTCAATTACCAGTTCTGATGCTCAAAGGTTTCCGATTGTTTCTATGGGATCTTTATAATAGAAATCTCAAGCTTCATTTCATAGTTAGTTGGTTGGTCGCTTTAATCACATATATGGTCGTAAAATCGTATACATTTTATACCCTCCACCACTTTGTCATTCCGTTTGTAACACCTTGAAATATTCATCGGAGTCTCTATAAAGTGCATATATTCTGGGTCGTGGTAAAATTCTAAGACGATCTAGATTGTCTGTCCGTTGAAAGCACGATAGCCGATGAGCTATGAGGTTCAAATTTTCCCTAAATATGTCTTATGATTGCAGATCAGTTGGGAAAAGTTTTTCCCTTACAAGGACTGAAAATACCCCCTAATAATTATATTAATTAAGCAACTTTTTAAAATTCTTGCACTTGAAATTTGTTGGGTACATTGCTTTTGTAGCGTACAATCCCTAATAAGGACTGAAAGTACCTCCTAATAATTATACTATTTAAGCAATGTTTTTAAATGTTTGCTTTATGTTCACTTGAAAATTTGTTGCGTACATTCCTCTTGTAGCGTTTAAACACCAAAATACAAATAAAAGTACGACTTTCGAAAATCTCTCTATTTTACATGAGCAATTAGAGGGATATACATACCGAATTTCATCATTCTAGATGTAGCCGTTAAGAGGGTACCATTTTTATCCCTCTGTTCCCATTGTATCACTTAAAAGTACGAATTTGGAAAAACCTTCTTATTTTTCGTGTCTATGAAGTCAGAATGAAGTCAATGTATACTCCGAATTTCATTACTCTAGCTGCCACCATTTGTTTAGTACAATTTTTATATTTTTTCCCATTTTAACCCCAAAAAGTACGACTTTCGAAAAATTTACTTTAAGTGTCCACACGATCAGAGGAATGTATACATCGAAATTCATTATTCTAGGTGCAGTCGTTCAGTTGGTGGCATGTTTATCCCTCTATTAGTATTAGGGTTTGCATTTTCCCGTACTTTTTATTTCCCGGGACACGGGTATTATTTTTTCAATTTCCCGGGATCCCGGGACAGCACGGGAAATCGTCAACATATTGTTTATCATGAGTTAAACTTATTTATGTCCAATGAAACATGCACATTTTGTTAAAGTAAAAAAATATGTATTTCACAACAAACCTGCTATAGAATTTATATAATAAAGTGCAATGTGATATCAATTCAAATGTCAAATTCAAAGTTTCAAAATTAGTTAAATGTATGTACATATGCAAGCGTATATTTGAAATAAGAGCAGACAATGCATTTAAGGCCTCATCAGATATTTCTTATGTTATTGGAAAATGTGGAGAAGATCAATCACATTCAACAGAGGTTGGCTTAATAGTCAGTAGAGCATTAAATAAAATGATTAAGTTGTCTGTTTGTCCTCTCGCTTCGAAAACTTTAAACTTTTTTTTTAGACATTCATCTTGACTTTTTAATACAATTGTTACTTGTGTATTTCATGCCATTGTTTAAAATATTTTCAAACGAAAAACTTCTTTTATTTTCGGATACACGCCCAAAATCTACTTTTTCCTGATTTTACGCTTTTTCATATGGAGTTCGACAGGCAAAATCCGAAAAAGTGGATTTTGGGTGCATATCCGAACACAGCATAAAAATAGTTTGTTATCCAACTGCAATATTTGACATACCTAATTAAAAACGATATGAGTTAAATTATTCTACAACATTTTTAATTTTATTGTGAAAATTATAGAAAGAAATATATAAAAGTTTCAACTGAATTCCCGCGGGATTCCCTTGCGAATTTTTCGGGATACGGGAAATGAATTTTCCCGCGGAAAATCCCGGGATGCAAACCCTAATTAGTATGGATTTGGAAAAAATACTTTTATATTATGTATCTACTCAATTAGAGGAATGTACACACAGATTTTCGTGTTTCTAGCTGCCGTCGTTTGATAGGTACCATTTTTATCCATTCCTGTCCCTACAAATAAGAATCACTTTTTTATTTCAGTCCTCGTGAGGGAAATTTTTTTCCTCTGGTCCGATTTCGCCCACTTTCAATTCCAACCGATCTACAACTATAGCACACATTTATGTCAAATTTGGACGTCCTAGATCATTTCGTTTAGATGCTAGCGTGCTTTCAATAGACGGACAGACGGACAAGGCTTAGAATTTTTTACGATCAAGTATATATATATATTCAAGAAAAAATTGGTTATGGAATAATTTATTTATTTTTATTTTTTTATAGTGTGAGATTGCACTTTTTTATTAGGGGTATTTTCGTTTTTTAGGGGTATTTTCAGTCCTCATGAGGGAAATTTTTTCCCTCTGGTCCGATTTCGCCCACTTCAATTCCAACCGATCTACAACTATAGCACACATTTATGTCAAATTTGGACGTCCTAGCTCATTTCGTTTAGATGCTAGCGTGTTTTCAACAGACGGACGGACGGACAAGGCTGGATCGTCTTAGAATTTTTTACGATCAAGAATTATATATTTTCCAAGAAAAAATTGGGTATGTAAAAATTTATTTATTTTTATTTTTTTATAGTGTGAGATTGCACCATTAAACAAATTAAAAAATATATTTTCCCATAACCATTTTATCTTGGATTTTTCATTGTTTTATACCTTGTGTTTATGAACTGATGAAAAATTATAATTTTGATGATTTCTCACTGTAATTCTGTTTGATTTTGTAAAAAAAACAATCGAAAAAAAAATTAAAAAATATAGGCCATCATTTCACCACTTTCGAACTCACGCAGTCACTTAAAAATAGACCTAAGCACACTACTTTAAAATTTCAACAAAATGGAATGGTGTAATCATTTCCAAAATCAAAATAAAAGATTTAAAATTACAAAAACTTTAAAAAATCTATCCCTGCTGTAACACAACTCCTCAATATTTTAAAAGTAATTGAAATTACCTTCAAAACGAGGTATAAAGTATCGGTAAAGTATTTCAGGAGTTACAGGCGATTGAATGAACACACCTGTATGTTTTTCACTGTTGAATTGGTCATAACTCGTGAAAAAATTTTCAATTTTTTTTTCATCAATACGTATACAGACGATTGCTTGGTTCCATTTTTATCCTAAAATTTCCGAAAATACATTATCTTTCGTTTTAACAGTGGAATTTACACACCTGATTTTACGATTCTAGTTACAGCCATTCGCTTGGTATTTGTTTTAACACTTTTACCCCATTTTGTCTCTGAAAGTACGAATTTGGAGAAATCATTTTATTTTGCGCGTCTACTTAGAAAGAGAAATTTAATAATTAAATTTCATGATTCTAGCTGCAGCCGTTTGATTGGTACTGTTTTTATCCCGTTTTCCCTAGAAGCCAAATTTCTAAAAGTTCCTTTATGTTTATGCCTATATAATCAGATGAATGTACACACCGAATTTTATGATTCTAGCTGCATCCATTTGGTCGGGGAAGTATACGCGGGTATTCATTTTTCATGTTAGTTACAACCATTTTCATTTTTCCACATTTCATAAATATAGTGAACTTTGTCTTAATATGTATGAAAAATTCATTAATAAAATGTTGCATACAATTTGTTCATAGTGAATCTTAGTTTTATAAGATAAAAGAAAGATTTCATTGTATTAAAGAAACAATTCTTAAAGATTATGAAATATTTCATAACCAAAATATATTTGTGTAATGAAATAAATATATAAATATGAAATAAATACACATATATATAAATAAATATTATGAATGATTTCATAGTTTTTATGAAATATTTCATAACATATACATTTTTACAACTTTTACAACAACTACATTTTTAGTGTGTCGACTTTATTCGGTGAATGCTAGCAATTCTCATTTGTCTTCTGTTAACTCTGACATAAGTATGTACCCTAATTTTTGTCAGAGACATACTCATTACAAAGACTCTCGCAATGATGATGTGTGTAGATTGGTTAGTCAACAAGTCAGACTTTTTTTTGCTTTTTCGTTTACATTGGAAACTTCAGTATAAATTATTAATATTTATATTTCAGTATAAATTATAATATTTTTCATAAAATTAATGAAGTTTCTTTACAAAATCTATGAAAATTTTCATAAATCATATTACGAAAAATAATGCACTTGTATGAAAAAAGTTCATCGAATTGAAGAATTTCATAGTTTCTAAAAAATGTTACATAAATTCTATGACGCTTTTCATTGCTTTGTGTTTTTTGAAATATGTTTCATACATTTTATGAAGTGTTTCTTTGGCGACTTTTTATTGAAAATTTTCACTGAGGTTAAGACAAAATCATAAATAGTATGAATATAATTCTTTCAGTGTAGCTATTCCATTGGTACCATATTTCCCCTATGGTGCACGTTCATGCTGCAAAATTGGATTGAACTTAACAGATATGAAGTACATACTGGGCAAAAATCCTCAAAAATATTCGAAATATTGGGGGTTATTGGGAGTATTTCAAATCCTTGTCAGGGAAATTTGTTTACCTTTGGACTGATATTGCACATTTTCAATCCCAATCGATATACAACTATTAGAAGGATTGTTTATAAGAGCGGTAAGAGTCAACTCAGGAGCGGTATTTATATCAATACATGGGTCGACGTAGTCCACTTTCACGCAGAGATTAAACAAATATAAATGATTAACATATAACGAAGCTTCCAGCCTTTTAATGCAGATTATTTTTGTATTTTAAAGTAGTAACCTGCAGGATGTATTAGAAGCCACTTACTAAATATGCTGGGGTTTCTCCATTTTATTGGATATAAAACATGGGAGGTAACAGAAGGGGTGTGGCAATATCGCCCATATTCCATGCCCGGCTAACGTTTATAAGGACTTTTTCAAATATTCATATAGAATTTATAAAAGCTTTAATTGTGCGCAGGTTAGGGTGATTTGTGTTTGAGGGGCATATCAAAACCCTTCATATTTCGTACGCTTATAAAAGCATTATCATATTTCAAAACCCAATTAATTTCAACTACTCGTGTGGTAGGTTCGTTGGTTTTAATTTCACATACGAACATATACATAGTAATATTTGGGGAAAATATTACTATGTATATTGTGTTCACCAGCCAGTCGGATATGGATTAGGGTCTTAAGTCGATACTTCAACGCTTTACACTTTTTCTTTTCCAAATGATATATTATTATACCCTCCTACTCTGTAGAGTGAGAGTATAATAATATGTTGTAAATATAGTTCAATGTATCACTTTAGAATTATAATACTCATGTGAATGTGTACGGGCTATGATCAGCACGCATCTACGAACCCTGCTTTAAATGACGGCGTTTTATAAATTCTGAATGAACGAGTGCGAGCTGAGCTGATGGTGGGTTTATGAGTAGAAATGTCAATATTGATTAAAATACATTTCATGGAGATCTCTTTGAGCTCTTTTTTCTATAGTAGCCGTTGTTGTAGAGACACGGTTGGAATAATCAGTTGTGCACTTTAATTGAATGTCAATGTTATTTACATTTTTATACATCACAACAAAGTGTTGTACATATCGATAGTTGTGGTGTTTGTAACGCTCAAATGTGACTTTTGATTGTCCATAGAGAACTAGCATCATAGTTGTCAAGGAAATCTTCAAGATGTTTATATTGTTTCATAACACATGCAACAAAGAAGGAAAAAGTTGAGTGTCCGGGACTTAAGCATTTATTGTAGGTGTACTGGAGGCACACTTCTCCATGAAATCAATAACGAATATTTTGGTATTGATAATTAAAAAAATAATAATAAATAACAATTTAATAAATTAATAATTCTTTTACTATTTGTACTAAAAGCGTTGGAGTATAAGCCCGGTTATATATTTAATTGAATATAACTATGAGGGCTACAAATCTTGCGGTATTCACTTTCAGTCTGAAAGAGTGGTTTAGGAATACTCGAATTGAAAAAAAAATATATATAGTTTTTTTTACTAAGAAGACAATACCTATTTATAAAAAATGTTAAAACCTCTATCAGATATTAGAAAATAAATACATTATATAATATAAATATTTTTTATATGTTTGCGTAATTAAACAAGATTTCGACACTCTTCGATTTTGATGAAATTTGACACATACATTCTAGTACTAGTTCTGGTGAGTTATATTGCAGATGCCCTAGATTAAATTAGTACGTGGTTTGAGTTTTACAGCGGTTCAAAGTAGATACACTTGGGAGCTTTTATGAAGAGAGCAGATAACTAGGAGAATGTTTATGTCAAAATCGGAGAGGATGAATAATCAAAACTATAGTAAGTTGATTGTTTGAAGCGCTGTGTGGCATGTTGCGCTGTTCTTTTAGAATTAATCGACTAGTAGAATGGTTCTACAGCGCTCTCCGTTAACGGTAACATTCTTTAATTTTTTTAAATAAAGTAAGGCCAACAGTTCCTCCGTCCAAACAGTGATTTTAGCGGATGTAACAGTGTCTCGTGGATATGTTCTTCACTACAAATGCAATATTTTTGCTTTCAGCAATTGTTGAGAACTTTGTTTTTCCATATGTACAAGTAAATGAAGGCCAGATGATATATTTTGTTGGTAGATTTATGAAATGTGAGAATTATATATTATTTTTTTTTTAGTTAGGTACAGCAGAAATACGGACGCTACAAATATTTTTCGTTATAACACCTCAACTTTTAATAAAAATAAAAGAGAACAAGTAAACTTCAAGTATCATAATAAAAAAGTTGTCGAAATAAGGAAAAAAAATGAAGTTAACCCTAAATGCATATCCTACCTTATATGGTACATATATTTAATCATGTGCTATTCTAGTAAGTCAGCAGACAATATTTCGTTTCATTCAAATATTGTTTCGCCGGTCTTCCGTCGTGTTTTAGCTCATAATAAGCTTCCGAAGCGGCCGATTGCAATTTTTGTACGAATTTTGAAAAGAGGCGTTTTATATCGAAATCAAACGTGATAATATTAATTATTCATGCGGAAATAAGTTCTTGTGAGTACCCAGAGCTTTGTTTTAGCTAATTATAATGAATCTTGAGCTAGCAGTTTATTCCAAATGTATGTATAGAAAGCTCAGTTTTCCACATCTGCTAAACAGCACAAATCGACCATTTTAAGCCTTTCCCGTTTTTCCATTTTAACCTCAAAATGAACGAATTTTCAAAAAAAAATCCTTTATTTTACGTGTCTACGCAATAAAAGGAATATATACACCGAATTTCATTATTTTAAAATGAACCATTTGGTTGGTAAAATTTGTATCCCTCTACAAAAATGAAAAAAAATCTTTTATATTCAATTACACATCGAATTTCGTGTTTCTAGTAGTTGCCGGTATCATTTTTATATTCACCCCCCTACGAATAAAAATCACTTTATGGTACGTTTTTGTTATAGGGGGGATGCGCATACCCAATATCAAGTAAGTACAAGAGACATATTGAAAAAATATGTTTAAATACTCTAAAATATGGGTATTTTTAGTCCTTGGCTACAGCTAGAATGATAAATTTCGGTGTGTACATCGCTCTAATTGCGTAGACACTGAAAATGAAGAGATTTTAGAAAATCGTACTTTTAAGGATAGTGAGAGATAATGGATTTTCAATATTTGTAATTTTGGAATTAAAATAGAATGGAAATACTACCAACTGTAGCTCCCATTATCTACCGATATTAATGGTATTTAAAGGTTTTTGAAGATTGCAGTCTTATATTTACTTTTTGAATTGGTTTGAAGTATTATGTTGATATAGTATAAACGTATTGTTAGCCTTCCTTATAAGCGTGGTTTGAAATAATAAAAATATTTTTTTTATAAGTAATATTTATTTATAAAATTATTTTTTTTTAATATTTTTATTGTTTTTTTTTTTTGGTTATATTGACATTTTCCTGTAACGCTACTGCACTTCTACGAAAATCAACAGCCTCTGGTGAATACAATCCATAGTGAAGGGTATATCAATTTCGGCCCGCCCGAACTTAACGCGGGTTTTACTTGTTTTAAATTATCTTTGATAAAAATTCTTCATTTTCGATTCATCTTAGAGTGTACAATTTCTTTTTTGTTGAAATTCGGCAGATGTAGCTTTATTTGCTTCACATTTGATTACTCAATTATAAAAAATGGTTTTATTCATTGCTATTGAAAGCTTGTTATATGTCCATATTTTTGTAACAGTTTTTATTTTCTATTGAAAACCATCATTGGCATATATTTAGTAATTCCCGCCTCGTATTACAACTTTTCGCTTTAAGCTATTTTTAGTCACCGCCTTGTGGTGTGTGACAAATAATAATAAAAAATATATTATTTTAAATGCTATTTAAAAACCCACAATTGTTTCTCTCGTCACTTCCAGAACATGTGCATTTCACAGAAAAAAACAGAGCTGCTGCTGTTACTCTTGTTTTTGTTGTTGTCAACGTAATATCATTCGTAATCAAATACTCTGAGTCCTAAAGTCCACAAACGCGACCAGTCAGCCAATCATACTGGTGTGGTGACGCATCCATCCATTCATCCGAACATCCACCCATAGAGTGCAATGTCATGCAACAGACATACCAAAATAACTTTGGATATATTTCGATTTGATATTCGCCGTCTACTATGGAATACTCATGTTTACTCTAGAACAATTATGACGTTTATTTGATCGTGTAATGTGTGTTTTTCACTTTTGTTGTTTTGTTTTTGCAAGTCATTAATTAGTCTAATCGATGTTGACGCCAAAGGCCATCTTACACTATCGTACATATAGAATTTTTCGTTAAAAATAACTTCAAAATTGGTCTCCCCTACTTCGCTTCAAAATAATTAGTAAAGTTTTACTTAAAACACAATAGACATAAATTGTCCTTATTTGATAGCCATAGGGTTGTCAAATCTATTTTTTATTTATTTAAATGAATTGTGGTATTTACATTGGACAATCTAAATAGACATATTTTTATATATTATTGATCGTCATAAAATCCTAAGACGATCTAGCCATGTCCGTCCGTCTGTTGAAAGCACGTTAGCATCTAAAAGAAAGGAGCTAGGACGTTTAAACTTTGCATGAATACATCGGTCGGAAGTCGGCCCGAAGGGAAAATTTTTTTCCTTACAAGGAGGGAAGTAGGGAGTATTTAAGCCTGTTTTTGAATATTTCTGCATATATTTGCTTGATATTTGGTATGTACTTCTCATTACAGCAAAAACGTGCACCATAAATTGATTCTAATTTGTAGGGGGTAAAACGGGACAGAAAAGAATAAAACACGAAATTCGGTGTAAAAAAAGGTAAAAGTATTTTTTCCAAACTTGTACTTTTCAGCGTTAGAATGGGAATAGAGAGATAAAAATGGTACCAACCAAACGGCTGTAGCCAGAAATGAAATATGATGTATATTCCTCTGATTACGTTGATACGTAAAAAAATAGATTTTTCGAAAATCGTACATTTAGGGGGTAAAATGTAAAAAGGGGACAAAAATTGTACCACCTAAATAGCCACAGCTAGAATCATAAAAATCGCTGTATTCGTTCCTCCGACTGCGTAGACTCAAAATAAAAAGATTTGAAATTAGAATAGAATGGAAATACAACCAACCAAACGACTGTAGCTGAAAATACACCCACTAACCTCAAATATTTGAGGTATTTAAGCTTTTTTGAAGATTACAGCCTTACACTTAATGTTGAAATTGACTTGAATTATTATTTTGATATTTATATATACATTTATATATATATATAAACATGGATTAATTTAATTAAAATTTTATATTTACTCATATATATATATATATATATATATATATATATATATATATATATATATATATCCAATATTTTATTTGTTTTGGTTTGCTATATTAAAAATGTAACATTCTCATGCAATTGTTGTTTGCAGTTGAAAGTAAACAGTGGGAAAAATTAAAATCGAACTAATAAAAACTTAAATATATTATTTTTTTATATTTTGATGTCAAGATTTCTTTGAATTATATTCATATTTATAAATCCATAAGAAAATACTTTTCAAACGCATTTTCACGGGTAAAAATATGAAAAATATAAAAATGGTTCCAACTAAAGTATTACAGCTAGAATCGTGAAATTTGGTATTTAAATTCCTCTGACCATATAGAAACGAAGTAAAATTAGATTTTTCGAAAAAGGGATAAAAATGGTACCAACTAAAGTATTACAGCTAGAATCGTGAAATTTGGTATGTAAATTCCTCTGACCATGTAGAAGCGCAGTATAATTGAATTGTTCGAAATTTGTACATTTTATGGGGTATGCGGGACAAAAAGGGTTCCAATTTAAGAATTGCAGCTATAGTCGGGAAATTTGGAGTGTAAACTGTGTGTAAAGCGCAATCTAAATGGATTTTTTGAAATTTTCTTATAGGGGTGAGCAACAAGGGATAAAAGTAGTACCAACTAAAGTATTGGAGATATAGTCGTGAAATGTGGTGTATAAGTTTCACTGACAAAGAGAAGCGCAAATCTAAACGAATTTTTCTAATTTTGTACTTATAAACAATGAGTGGGATAAAAATAGTACCAACTAAAATATTTCAGCTATAGTCGTGAAATTTTGTATTTAAATTTTTCTGACAACGTAGACTTGCAACATAAATGGATTTCTCGAAATTTGTACTTTTAAGTTGCCAGCGGGACAAAAACGGATAAAAATGGTACCAACTTTAGTATTACAGCTAGAATCGTGAAATTTAGTGTGTAAATTCCTCTGACCATATAGAACCGCAGTAGTTTGATTTTTCGAAATTTGTACTTTTAAGGGTGCGATGAACGAAAAGGGATAAAAATGCTGTACAATCATTTAATTACGTAAGCGCGGAACATAAATGAATATTTCAAAATTTGTACTTAAAAGGGGGATACGGGACAACAAGGAATAAATGTGTTACCAAATAAAGTACATATTTTTAGGGGAAGCAAAAACACATTTTACCTATAGTGATTTTTCAAAATGTGTACTTTTTGTGAAAGAAGTGCAAAAAGTTATAAACTGGCTGGCTGAATCTAGAAACATGAGATCGAGGATATAAATGGTTGTAATATTTTGTTCAAAACTTGGTAGAAAATTATAAAAATTATACATACGAAGTAGTTCAGCTAAAATAGTGCATATCGACAAGCACATTCCTTTGACTGTGTGTGAGTGCTATATAAAAGGATGTTTCCAAATTACTATTTTAGATTTATCTATATCCACCAAAAGAAAATTAAATAAATATATAAATAAATAACAGAGACGGATAAAATTAACAAATAACTGGCTTTTTCGCGTGCGAAGCAGCGGGTACTGCTAGTATATATATATTTCCAATATTTTATTTGGTTTGGCTAAATGTAACATTCTCATGCATTTGTTGTTTTCAGTTGAAAGTAAACGGTGGCAAAAATTAAAATCAAACCAATAAAATATTAAACGCAAATTCGGCAAATGAGTTGTGCTTCTCGTTCGTTTGTGAGAATCATCTCCTTATAGAGACCGGGTTTGATGTTGAAAAGTCGCTGCGAAGCCACTTGAAAAGCTTTTTGACATGGTCGAAATCATGATCGTGGTAGTCTGCAGCCAAGTAATAAATGTCACCATGCCATTTGTAAATAAATTTGCATTCTATTAAATATAGAAAGAAGCAAAATGGTCTTGAGCCAGGACAATATCCCAGTTCAAATCAATTGCAGAAAACTATAAAATAACAAACGTTTGCGATTGAAACTCGTTATAATTGTTCAATGTACATTTAACTTCTCTTATCAGTTTGCACAACTCGATTGGATAGTGTAAAATGGACAGTAATGTTTATATGCGAAATAAAGTATTTCAGTAGTCAATTGACTCTTATGCTTTATATGCATATGCAATCTTCCAGATGTGGATGAACTTTTCGGGACACACATTCCGCGACGCCGATATCAATTGATTAAAACTCTGTTGTATTGTTAGGAGGTTTGACGTTGTGTGTGTCCATGCTGTGCTGTGCGCTGTGCAATGCAACTCGCTTTATAAATTTAATTTAAAATTATAATGGTGGTGGCGCTGATTTAAAATTCAGACGGCCTCAATAGAGCTGTGACCCATTAAAAAATGAATGTATAAGTTGAACTCTCTTTCGTTGTTGTTTCTATCCCGCTTACAATGTGGTTGAGGTTGAGTAACCCATTATGAATCGCAGCAAATGCGCGAATATTCAGTTTGTGGTGAGAGAGTTTAAAAGTTTTTTAATTGGGTGTGTGAGAGGAAATAGTTGCGTGTGGTCGAGGCTTAATATTGGACATAGTATTCAACGGCTTCATCTGAGCGAAGCTGTAAGCATGATCGGATCAAATATATATTTACGGATCGATTCACAACAAGCATCAATTATTATAGTATAGTACTATTCCATATAGTACTAGTGCGATCTATAAATTTTTCTACTTTGTACAGTGGTCTCAAAATGCAGCCAAGATTTGAGTTTCTTCTTGAGAAAACAGATGAGCAATTCATCAAAAAAGAATGTCTAATTTTTGGAAGCAGCATTTTTAGCGCTATGGAAATTGGAAAAAGGTAAACATTGCTGTAGTGATTTGACAAGCTGATTTTCCAGATCTAGGTTTATGTTCAAAACAATTTAGGTGGCGCACAGTGGTTCAGAATCAAAATCCATCGGCCAAAATTCAATAACTTTTGTTCTAGTAGACATTTTTGAGTATTGTAAAAAACCAAAAGTATGCAAGGACCCCATGATTATTTTGAGATACTCATATCCCATAATAATCGGGCATTCGGCTAAATTTCAGAAATCGGCCCAAAGTTTACTAGTTTTAGTATTTTTCGATTTTAAAGAAAATTAAAATTTTTGTTTTTATGTTTTTTAACGTATTTTAACGTATTTGTTCATAATGCGAAAAATAATTTTGTTTTTTGTATTTCAGATTTTGAAAATTAAAAAAACGTAATTTTCACACATTTGAAGAGATTTTGCACTCAAAACTTTTATTAGAATATTATTTACAACCAAACTATATTTGCCACAAACATGTATATATTTCGTTAAAGGCTTTTGAAGGAAAACATTGTGTTGGTCCAAAGTCAAACATTTGTTCCAAAGGATATTTCTTAAAATATTTAATTTGATTTATTTATTTCATAATAAATCTAAGAAACCACAAATTCTAATAAAATTGAGTGCAAAATCTCTTAAAATATGTGAGAAACATTTATTGTTTTTTATATTTCAGATTTTCAGATTTTGAAAATTGAAAAAACGTAATTTCTTTTATACTTTGTCGAAGTGTTTCTCACAGATTTTAAGAGATTTTGCACTAAAATTTTTTATTAGAATATTATTTACAAGCAAACTATATTTGCCACAAACATGTATATATTTCGTTAAAGGCTTTTGAAGGAAAAAATTGTGTTGGTCCAAAGTCAGACATTTGTTCCAAAGGATATTTCTTAAAATATTTAATTTGGTTTATTTATTTCATAATAAATCTAAGATACCACAAATTCTAATAAAATTGAGTGCAAAATCTCTTAAAATGTATGAGAAACAGTTGGACAAAATCAAAAAATGGCGTTTTTAAATTTTTCAAATCTGAAAAACGTGAAAATCTGAAATGCAAAAAAAAAATATTTTTTTTTCGCATTATGAACAAATACATAAAAATTTGTTAAAACAACATAAAAAACAAAAAACAATAATTTTAATATTCTTTAAAATCGAAAAATACTAGAATTAGTCAACTTTGGGCCGATTTCTGATATATATCCGATTGCTCGATTTTTAATGTTAATATCTCAAAAAAATACTTGGGTCCTTGTACTTTTGGTTTTTTACAGAACTCAAAAATGTCTACTAGAACAAAAGCTATTGAATTCGTGGCCCATGGATTTTGATTCTGAACCACTGTGGGGCGTGGTTAGTGGTGTAGGGCACAATGTAGTCGGTTTCGCAAGGCTTTAGCCCTTCCTTATTTTTTTAAATAAGGCATTGTGCGCAATGATTTAATCATTTTTTTAAGTTTATTTTTGTTTCAACACATAAAGTTTATTTTGCCCTCCCTTTTGTCAACAACGACTGATGCGTAGCCCTCGCTTAATGACGGATCATTAGGTTCGAACAACGAGTAGGTACATACCGTCTACATTCATATACAAATTCACAATATGATGTGTTGTGAATGAATTGCAATTATAGGGCTGCGCTGCTGCTATTTTTCTGTTCTTATTATTATTGGCAGCGGAAGTGAATGCCCTCTCAGTACTGCTGGGAACAATCGAAAGGAAGTGTACACAGATGTTGTGATGCAAGGGACCACGACGGCATGCCACCAGACTGGGCAGCAGCAGCCGCAGACGCAGTTGCATTACTTTTTCTGTTTATCAACAATGTGACACAAAACGAAAGTGTGTTTTGAGATCAGTGATACTTATCAGCTCTGCTTTTTCACTTTGTTTTGAAAACTTATATACAAGAAGAAGAAGAAGAAACAAAACAAAATAATAAAAAACATAAACATTACGATTTCGCAATGCTGTTCTTGCTGATAGCAATTGACTATAATTCTGAACAGCAAACAACAGCAGCAACAACAAAGCAAATGGAACAAACAGCGTTTCTGTCGAGACGACCATTAGAGTCGTAAATCCATGACACGAATCGTTACTTTTCAAAATGAGTGATTACTCGATACAACTCAATATTTGAACCGAACACCTCAATACAGCTCATATTATCGATCATTCGCCTAATTATCGAGTTATCTTAGGTAAAGGTTTAAAAAAATCGATAATTTATTGATAACTGCCTTAGAAATCGATATCATTCATAGTTATCGTTTGTGGAAATTTAATAAAAAAATTATGTGTATTGTAGTTTAAAGCATAATTAAAAGTTACGTGTCAATAACTTCCATAGTTATCGATTGTGGAAATTGGATAAAAAATATGTATTTTTAGTTGAATAGAGCACATCTTATTGATATTTTGCTTAGTTATCGAGTTATCGTATATTAAGGCTTGAAAAATTCGTTTTTTCGTTCGTTCTAAAGTCGAAGAAACGAAATCGTAAAAAATCGATAACTCTTTTAGTTATTGATGACAGCCTTAGTAATCGATATCTTCGATTGTGGAAATTTTCTGTTTCTTATGAAAATCAAGATAACTGCCTTAGTAATTGATTGTGGAAACTCTATAAAAATTATATATATTTTAATTTAAAGCATAATTAAAATTTGCATGTCGATAACTTTCTACAATCGATAGAAATGTATGTAGAAAATTACATCTATACAAAGAAATTCAATAGACAAATTTGCCAACATGTTATCGATATGTCGCTTATCGTGCTATCTTAGGCCCCCCATTCACGTACAGTTTTAACTGTCAGTTATAACTGTACGTGAGTTGCCGGTCTTGACTCAATCAGTGTACCAAAAACTGCTTTCGTTGGTTTCCCCTTTGATTATGAAGAAAGATACAGTCATGAGGAGAGCAATTTCTCCACACGAAAGATTAGCTGCTACATTGAGATTTCTAGCAACAGGGCGCATCTAGGCAGCATCTTTTTTGGCGCGATCATGATACTCGCTAGACTTAACTTGCCATAGGCAAGGTTCAGATCTATATATTCCAATAAAATCAACTATTACTTGGTTCTGTTTACGCGACATGATGATACGCACTCTCGCTCGACGCAAATTGAACTGAGAACAGTACAGCGAACCCCCACACACGTTCACTTCAGTTAAAACTGTCAGTTAAAAATATAAAATTTTTATATTTCTCAGTTAAACTGAACAGTTGAGTACAACTGTCAGTTATATACCACACACATACAGTTTCAACTGACAGTTTTAGCTGAACAGTTCAAACTGACAGTTAAAACTGTACGTGAATGGGGGGCCTTAGGCTAAAGATAAAAAAATCGATATTTTTCGTTCGATTCAAAATCAAATATTAGAAGAAACGAAATCGAAAAAATCGATAAAAAATATGCGCATTTCAATTTAAAGCATAATTAAGAGTTACATGTCGATAACTTTCATAGTCAATTTCCATAGTTATTGATTGTGGAAATTCGATAAAATAGTATGTGTATTTTTATATATAGCAAGATACAAAATTACATGTATACAAAGTAATTCAATAAAAAAATTGGTCGACAAGTTGTCGAGTTTTTGTAGGTTAAAATTAAAAAAAAAGATTTTTTTCGTTGGATTCAAAATCGAATATTAGAAGAAACAAAATCGATAAGTGCCGTAGTAATTGATTGTGGAAATTCAATAAAAAAATATGTGTAATTATGTGTATTTTTATTTAAAGCAAAATTAAAAATATATAACTAAGGTAGTTATCGAAAAATTTTATTTTTTCAATTCTTGAAATTTTACTAAAAAATTTCAATATTTTTATCAATTTTCAAACTTCAATGTATATATGCGATATATCGATAACTTGTTCCCAATTGATCTTCTTATTTGAGTCAAGTCTCTCAAACCTTTAAAGGAAGCCAAGCCCATACACACGATTCCTGGCCACTGTCCGACATAGCATAGCATGTGTTCAAAATTCTCAGCCTATTCCTCGTCCTTACAGCTCCTACAAAAGTTTCTCAGCTTCTGGGTAAGTGGGTATATAAGCCAGTGACCCGGCAATACAGAAATCCATGTAGAGAACATCAGACATTTCGTGGTCTTCCCTTTGCCATAGCTTTCAGTGAGTAAAAAAATTTTATGGCGCCCCTTTGTATACCATAACAACTATTACTGCGGTTTTAGGAAAACTTAATCCCTAGTTAAGTATTCCAAAATTGATTATGTCAACCTATCAAAAACCGGTTTCAGGAAAAGCCCGGTTTTTTGAGCGCCATACATTCAGATTTCAAATACAAGATTTCAAATTCAAATCGGAACTCAACGGAAACATGAGCGAGCAAATGTAAACAAAATAGTTTTTATTATCGACGCTCCTCTTTGTTGTTGCTGTTGTTAATTTTATGTAAACAAAAGCCAGCGACTGCGAATGCCATGTGAAGTAAAGGTCAATTCGATAGATATCGTTGTTGTTGTAGCCTTTTATGACGTTGATGATCATGTTGTTTTTTTTTTTTTGTTTTGTATAAAATTATATTAAATTAAATTTGATCCATTATCATCGTTCAAACTCGCACAGCAATTGTTTAATGAGACATCTCATACACGGTACGGGGGTGCGAGATGTATATCCCCTGCACACGTGTAACAGTAGGTTCCAAAGAGAAAATTATGACAAAGCCGGAAATTATTTTTCCATATGTACCGCGACCCAGCCTAATGTACAGTCGACTGGGACGCGGTTTATACAAATAAAAATAATTTCCATTCAACCGATAGAAATGAAGATTGCAAAATATTTCGTAACTGGGTCAAGCTATCTGAGAGCTTTAAAATTTACGACATTTAGGTTATATAAGGTATACATACTATCGGCTTAGAGAGACCAGAGGAGTTGATTCGTCTATCTGTCCATCTAACGATTGTCTTCAAAGTACAGGTCGCAAAAGTTGTCTAATTACAATTGAATCTCGCACAAATTATCGTTATCTCTCTGGCCAGGGATGGGCTCTATTAAATGTGATGACTATGTGAAAAGTTTAACCAGGACCGTGCTAACACTTTGATTGGTTGCTACTGTTTGTGTTTTTTTGACACCCCTTTGATATAATTCATTTATTCTGTTGCCATTTATAATAAAATCTTAATAATTTTGTGAGATTAGATCCAGATTATTTCATGCCAGTCATCATTTTGACGAGAATCCACGTTGAACCTGGGGCCTGTTTGTTTATTTATGGACAACCCTCTTTTTGCAACAAATTCTAAAATTTACGTATTTGTTGTTTTATTATTGCGCTTTATATAAACAATATAAATAAATGGTCATTAGTTGAAGTGGTTTATGTTGTAGTTGTTGTCGTGTTTGTTGCTGTTAACCACCTGCATGCAGTTCATCAAAGCAGCTCGATTCTTTTTATTTTGCGATTTTAGATGCCAAGGCTACAAATTGGCATAAATCATTTTTGTTTAAACTGAAATGCAAGTTTTATAATGTTTTCATACACTCGGAGAAACATTGCATGTTCTTGGTTACTGACTGTTGTTTTTTCCAAAAATGGGATAATAGCATTTTTGTAGGCCCCCATCTTAGGATGAACTGTATATTCATGGCTAAATATTTTTGGGTTGAAAGTGATTATATATTGACAAACCGTATGGAAGTTATATCAATTTTATTTTAACCAAAACATATTCCACTTTGTGTGTGAGGTATCAGAAGGGGTGTGGCAATATCGCCCATATTCCAGATGAGTGCAACGTCTATAAAAACATTGCCTAATGCCAAATTTCTGAGTGTTCCTATCATCCGTATATAAGCTTTAATACCTTTAATTTTACGTAGTTTAGGGTGATTTGTTTGGGAGGAACTAGAAGGGGCGTGGCAAACCGAGCCATATTTTTATACCCACCACCTAAGGAAGGGGGTATATGCACTTTGTCATTCACACCTTGAAATATTCATCGGAGACTGCATAAAGTATATATATTCTGGGTCGTGGTAAAATTCTTAGACGATCTAGCCATGTCCGTCTGTCCGTCCGTCTGTTGAAAACACGCTAGCAGCTGAACGCAATAAGATAGGAGGTTCAAATTTTCCCTAAATGTGTCTTATGGTTGCAGATCGGTTGGGATTGAAAGTGACCGAAATCGGCCTCTGGGCCGATTTTTAATTTTTTTTTTTAATTTCTGCTTTATTTTTTTTAATTTCTGCTTTATATGCACTTGAAATTGCGTTACGTACACTTCTCTTGTAGTATAAAAGCACCAAAAATATATAAAAGTTTTAGTGGGCAAAATGGGACAAAAAGGGATAAAAATGGTACCAATGATATGGCAACAGCTAGAAACATGAAATTTAGAATGTACATCCCTCTAATTGCGTAGATAAGTAAAACAGAGGATTTTGTCAAAATTCGTACTTTTGGGACAAAAAGGGATCAAAATGGTACAAATGTTACGACAACAGTTTGGTTGGTCGGTTTGTACATCCCTCTAATTGCGTAGGCATGTAAAATAGAGTGATTTTTCGTAATTTTAAGGGAAACATTTGAAAAAGAGGGATAAAAATGGTACCAACCAAACCGCTGAAGTTGAAATCATGAAATTCGGTGAATACATTCATCTGACTGTGAAATTTGTACTTTTAGGCGGAAAATAGGGCAAATGGAGATAAAAATAGTACCAACCAAATGGCTGCAGCTATATCAATCTTTCTATATTTGTACCTTCGGGATCTAAATGGGATTAAATTTGGCACCAATAAAGCGGCTAAAGATAGAATTATGATATTCAGTATTTTGACTAGGGTCAAAATGAAAGGGAGTGAAACTGGTACCAAGCAAACGGTTTTAGCTAAAATCATGAAATTAGGATTTTATTGGATTTTAAATATTAGAACTTTTCCTATAAAAATGGTACAAACATTAAACATTAAGCTGGAATCAAGAAATTTCAAATGGGGGAAATTGGGCTTGAGGGAAATTGTTTCTAGTTATAATTAGGGTACATTTTTGAAGATTGCTGCCTAATGTTCTTTTTTTGATTCCACTTGAAGTTTTATTTTTATATATTATAGATGACTATTAATATTATAATAATGAAGCATCACAATTTTCCTAATATGGTAGTGCACCTCTATGTAAAGTTGGCAGTCTCTAATCTGCCGGCAATACTGTGGAATGGACTCCGTGGTGGAGGGTATAAAAGTTTTTGTTTACTCTTAAAGTGGTTAAATACCAAAATATAGTTCATTACAAATATCCGTGTGAAAATTACATCGGTTTTAATTTAACATTGGAGTATATTCTATTTATGTGGGAAGCACCAGAAGGGGCGTGACAATTTCCACCATCTTCAAACTTCAACTAAGTTTGGGGAAAATATGCAAAGTTTCCACCAGAGAATGATTGTGGAATGTTATCTTGGTATAAAATTCTAAAACATTTCGAATTTTCCAGGTTTCATTAAAGTAAATTTAAAATTAAAATTTCCCCAATAACGTTAAGAGAATGATATCCGAGGCTCCACGATCGAACTACATTTTTGGATAGATGAGCTTAAAATAAATAGAAAAATTGGTGGACATATTGTGGATGGAAAATTCAATTCAATTACTCATTTTGTAATCCGTGTTTTGGGTGTCGAGAATTATACTGTACGACAGTCCAAAATCCTGGGAAGTGTTATTATTTTTTGTGCAAGGTGTTGTCGTATAGAACAAGACTCGGTATTTTAAATTTGCCAGACACCCCCAAAATCTCGAGTTTCGGTTAAAAATCGTGTTTTTGTTCCTTTGCACACCTATAAAATTAGTTGCTTATCAACAGAATTTCACTTTATTATCGGATTTGAAAAGTATAAACCTTGAACTTTCGATCGATATATAGCTTATTTAAGAAAACTTAAGAAATCTGTGTGCTTTTATCGAGGAAACACATTTTTTTTTTACTTTTTTAGCCATTTTTAAAATTTGGCAATGTTTTTGCACATTATTTTGTTTGGTAACCATACCAATTGAATATTTATTTAAATAACACATTTAGTGCGGAGTAAAACGCCGCTTTGTTTTTAAAAATTCGTTAGTAATTGTCTGAGTTATTGAAGTTTGTATTAACACTAACTTTTTTCAACAATCCAAAGTTTGATCACTCCAGTTCACATCTCTCATAATTTTAAGAGTGGAGGTCCAATAAAAATAGGTAAAAAATACGTCAAAGAGATGAAAACTACGAAAAAATAACAGATATTCCATTTTTTCCAAAAAAATACACGAATTCCCAAAGTGGGGAAAATTTGTTCCAAAATTGGGGATTTTTTATTTAAATGGCAGCCATGATTTTTTATCGCTTTTATTTATTTTGATGAATTGTACTAAAGGATTTTTAAAAACAAAGCGGCGTTTTACTAATTACTAAATGTGTTATTTAAATAAATTTGCAATTTGTACAGTTACTAAACATGTGGAAAAACATTGCCAAAATTCAAAAATGGCTAAAAATTGTGTAAAAAGTGTGTTTCCTCGACTAAAGCACACATATTTTTAACCTTTCTTAAATTAAATTATATATATATATAGTTATAAGTGTGAAAAGGTAAAAAACGGTTTTTTACCCTAACTCAAGATGTTGGGGGTGTCTGGCACTACACGTGGATATACAGATTCTTGTTCTACTCGACAATATAATAATATCACTTCATAGAGTTCTCTACCTCATTCCTTTTTGCAACACTTTGTTATTTGTCCAATTAAATTATTTTCTATGAAAAATTGTCATATTCTAGTAAACCGAGTGGGGAAATAATAATTTATCAATTATCCATTTCTGGATTCTTTTGTATTTTTTACATCAAGTCCTCTTTCCAAAATATTATATATAAACTTTACGAAGTTAGCTAAGTCCTACCAAATATAAACTAAGTAAGTAAATATAAGAAAAGGTATGAAAATCTTTCCCTTAAAATTAATTTATGGATTTTATATTTTTCTGCCGACCTTAATGCAATTTGGCACATATCACTTTTTAGTGCCCTAAAACTATTTGGCTCTAAAATATTTTTTTATTAAAATTATAACATTTTTGAAAGATCAAAACAAAGGATTTAATAATGTAACATGCAATAAATAGCGAATAAGATTTTGTGCTACATTAGATGTAAAACTGAAACATTCACATAAACGTACCTTTTTGAGAAAAACAAATTCACAAGGAATATGGCATAAAATCTACAAAAATTGATATATCCTAGCGATATTTTAGGAAAATATCTCTAATAATGATTTAATTTTTTTGCATTTTTGTCTAACAAAATACCCAAATTTCCAAAGGTGGGAAAATATGTTCCACAGTATTGGATTTTTCTACTAAAATTATTTACCACAGGGATTTGAACACTTTCTGAGTAAGAAGTCAACATATGAGACTATTTGAGAATTTAAAGAGGAAGGGTATGTTGTTGAAAAATCGCTGACGAAACCTTTTACAGGATGGAAATCATGATAGTGGTCGTGTGCAGCCTAGTAATAAATGTCACCATGTCATTTGTAAATAAATTTGCATTCTATAAAATATAGATGCAAAATGGTCTTGAGCCAGAAGAATATTCCAGTTCAAATCAAATATTGATTACAGACCAAAATAAAATAAACAAAAAAAATAAAATAAATCTTTGAAAAAATAATATGTTTGTAATGAAAAATTTGCAATTTTGGAGAGGGCCTTTCGGGGGACGTTGGGGTCACCTATTGGTCCGCACTAGAGATCCTGAATTTTGCAAATCATCTGGAAATATCTCTGCTCTAATCATGTGACATTTTCTTAAGATAAGATCCGTTTAAAAGTTCAGAAGCGAAAAATTATTTGTAGATATAGCAGCAATTTTTAATTTTGATTTAAATCGATAACTAATTGATTACTATTGATTCTTATTACTATTGATCCTTTCAACTTTTAACCTATGATTATCTAGCACATTTTCTGGCAAATTTTACCTAATATGCAATATCTAAACACATTTTTGACATTATTTTGATATGTATTGAAGGACTCTAAATAATTATTTTGGATGATCGCCCACTTAAAATGGGCGTATTTTACACGTCTTATTATGAAGTTAGATCATAAATACATTGACGCTGCTGTTAGTGGCATAAAACTTACGATTTATTTTGTTAATGTTTCCGTTCCGTTGTATAAAAAAATGAACAAGACAATTATGATAACTACTAGCTGAACCCCGCCCGCTTCGCTAGGCGCAAAAAAAACAAATGGTAAAATTAAAATAAGATTTCATATTGATCTTATCATATTGATATTATCGTGGTCAGTAATATATACGTTCCAATTTGCAGCCTTCTAGCTAAAAACACTTTTTCCACGCCCCCTTTCCACGCCCCAAGAAACGAAAATTCAAAATCCGGCATCATATTTATCTTTCTCATGGTCAGTAATATGTACGTTCCAATTTTCAGCCTTCTAGCTAAAAAAACACTATCGCCACGCCACTAAACGAAAATCGAAATTTCGGTATCATATTTATCATTCTCGTGGTCATTAATATACATGTATCAATTTTCAGCCTACTACCGCTCAAAAACAATTTTGCCACGCCCGCTCCGCCCACAAAACGAAAATCCAAATTTCGCCATCATATTTATCATTCTCGTTGTCAGTAATATATAAATTCCAATTTGCAGCCTTCTAGCTCTGAAAAACACTATTGCCACGCCCACTCCGCCCACAAAATGAAAATCTAAATTTCGGCATCATATTTATCATTCTCGTGGTCGGTAATATATATGTACCAATTTTCAGCCTTCTAGCTCTCAAAAACACTATTGCCACGCCCCCTCCGCCCACAGAGCAAATTTTTAAAAATTCTATAGCCTATAGTTCCTTCCAGACCTGTATCTATCTGTACTGAAAATTTCAACAACATCGATTCACCCGTTTACACGTGATTGCGGAACAAACAAACAGACAGACTTACACTAAGGTTTTATAATATTAATAGGGATATGGATAGGGATTAATAGGGATTAAAAGTAATACAAAAGTGTCCTACTTCTTTTCATGTTGCTTTTCCCGAAAATATAAATAAAATTTGATTCTTTGACATTTGTGGAAGTACTTCTTCTTTTTTCATGTGTTGTTTATAAGAACATTTTAAACAGATGTGCCGATTCGGAAAATGTCCGCATTTTTATTGATATAACGAAAATGTTTTCATGATTGAAGAAATCACATTTGTGAATATTTTCCTAGTGCCTGGCAATGCGAACGTGATTTCACATCTATTTTCGAGTGTGTTGTAGCTTTTCTTTTCATTTATCCATTTATTCATATGATGCTGATTGTGATGACGATGAGAATGATGATGATCCCCCTCATGACCGCAAATTACTGCCGCATGTTATTTATTTGGAACTTAATAAAGTATCATCAACATCAGCATGAACATCATCGTTGTCAATTTGCAATTTGATATCATACTCTGGTGTTAGCAAAATATGTTTATTTTCATTTGAATTTCTCTTTCTGTGCATATGTATTCAGCTGTGGACAAAAGTGACCGCATAAATAAACAATTTCAAGACATTATAAATAATAAATGTTTCATTGCCAACATTCGAATGACATGCTGTGAATGTGACCAATTTAAAATATTCCAAAAAATATTGATTGAGATTTTTCCCACTTCATGCCTTGTTACTCCATCTGTCAGAAAAATAAAATTATTTCATTAATAGTTATAGTCACTATTGCACACTACTGTATTTACATAATAAATATCCCTAGTCATCGGTTGGTTGTGGCATGTAGTAGCCACCCGTGGAAATATGTACATATTTCGAGTATGTTTATTTATGACAATGTAACCAAAGTTTTTATTTGTGAATAGCTTTTCGCTATTAGTGAATGTTTACAAATTTTACAAAATTTCTACTTTATTTTGATCGTGGGAAAATGTATTGGTTACATATGAACACAACATTTTTTGGAACTGTTCGGAATTCAAACAACATGGACCTCACGAAATTGTACACCTCTTGTATTCATATAAATCTGACAGCAGTATAACTGATGACATATCACAGTGGAAGCAACAAAGTGTTTTTAGCAATTATTCGTACTTTGCATTTTTTCATTAAAATTTTAATTCTAAGTACAAAGTACGTCTCGTATTTGTACTATCCCGATTCGCATAGAAACAGTGGTGTAGATACTGTCGCCAAATATTGAGAATATTTTTTAATAGATAACAATCTGACGAAGAACAAGTAAGAAGGCTTTAAGTTCGGCCGAGCCGAATCTTATATACCCTCCACCACGGAGTGCATTCCACAGTATTACCAGCAGATTAAAGGATGTCGACTTTACATAGAAGTACAGTACCATATTACGAAAATTGTGATATTTTTATGCACATTTACTATAATTGTTTACTATTTCAAACTATAATGTATACTTATGCGCACTGTTTAAAATCGACTACTATATATAAATAAAATGCTAAAATTGTGAAAGTGAACATGCCTAAAGATTGTCGGTCGCCATTAGAAAGAAGCATTTTCAGATACAGACAAAGTGATAAGAAAAGTATAAATTTTAAAAATATCCCCATTCGCCCCATTCTCCGCCCAAATGTACAAATTTCGAAAAAAACATTTTTCGAGTCTTCATAGTCAGAATGTATACACCGAATTTCATGATTTCAACTTCAGCGGTTTGGTAGGTCCCATTTTTATCCCTCTTTTTTAATTATATCCATTAAATGTACGCATTTCGAAAAATCCCTCTATTTGACGTGTCTATGCAATTAGAGGGATGTACACACCGAATTTCATGATTCTAGCTGTTGTCGTATTATTGGTACCATATTTTTGTCCAATTTCACCAGCTAAAACTTTTATTCTTTTTTGTGTTGCTTCCAAGCTACAAGAGGAATGGCCGCAACAAATTTTAACTGTATGCAAATCTGAAATTTAATTAATAAGCCAAGGCTACCAATATTTGTATACTATGTATATATAATGGATATAATACTTCAATTCATAAAGTAAATATAAGGGAGCAATCATAAATACCCTAAATATTGGGGGATAGAGAGTGTATTTTCAGCTACAGTCGTTTGGTTGGTTGTATTTCCATCCTATTTTAATTTCAAAAGTATAAATTTTGAAAATACATTATCTCTCACGTACACAGTATAAGACAACTTCATGATTCTACCATTTTTTGTCGTAAAAGCAACAAAATAAAGTACGAATTTGAAAAAAAATATTTTACGTGGCTATGCAGTCAGAGGAATGTATACACCGAATTCCATGATTCTATCAGCGGCCATTTTGTTGGTACCATTTTTATCCCCTTTTTCCAATTTTGCCCCCTCAAGAGTACGACTATCTAAAATCTCTTTATTTTACGTATCTACACAATTAGAGGGATGTACACATCGAATTTCATAATTCTAGCTGTATTCGTTTAGTTGGTACTATTTTTATACCCTGTAGCCATTGTATCCCTTGATAGTACGAATTTGGAAAAACTCGTTTTATATTTCGTGTCTACGCAGTCAGAGGAATGTATATTCCGAATTTCATGATTCAAGTTGCGGTCATTTGGTAGGTACTATTTTTATCCCCTTTTTCCATTTAGACCCCAAAAAGTACAAATTTTGGAAAGTTCTTTTATTTTACGTGTCTACGCAATCAGAGGAATGTATACATCGAATTTCATTATTCTAGGTGCAGCCGTTAAGTTGGTACTATTTTTATCCCTCTATCCCAATTTAACCCCTTATAAGTAAGAATTTATAAAAAATACTCTTATATTATGTATCTACTCTATTAGAGGAATGTACACGCCAAATTTCGTGTTTCAATCTGTTGTCGTTTGATACCATTATCCTTATACCATTTTTATCCCTTTTTGTCCCATTTCGCCCCCTACAAATAAAAAACACTCTATGGTGCCCTTTTATGCTATAAAGGGAATGCGCATTGCAAATATCAAGTGAATACAAGCTAATATGTTCAAAAAACATGCTGAAATACTCTACTCTAAATATTAGGGGTATTTTCAGTCCTTGTGTGGGAAAATTTTTTCCCTCTGGGCCGATTTCGCCCACTTTCAATCCCAACCGATCTACAACCATAAGACACATTTAGGCAAATTTTGAACCTCCTAATTCGTTCGGCCTCTATCGTGCTTTCAACAGACAGACAGACGGACATGGCTAAATCGTCTTAGAATTTTACCACGACCCAGGTCTCCGATGAATATTTCAAGGTGTTACAAAAGGAATGACAAAGTGAATATACCCCCATCCTGGAGGTGGAGGGTATAAAAATTGTCTATGGTTAAATGCAAAAGTTATGACCGACCATCTTTGTAGACATAGAATAATCAAAAAACATCTTTTTATTTTTGCTTAAATAGCGTTTTTGTAGACGCCTTAAAAACAAAATATTTATTTAGCTCTCTTATGTCTACAAAGAGGGTTGGTTATAACTTCAACATTTATTCATAGATATTTTTAAAATAGGCACTGACGAAAGTCTTTAGGATGCCGACTATTAAAAAATATAATTCATTTCGTGCATCTCCCTGACTGTGCGGACGAGCAATATAAATGGATGTTTCAAAATTTAAATTTTAGGGGGAAGTGGGACGAAAATCAGTGGTACCAACCAGATTATTGCAGCCGCAATTATGAAATACAGTGTGAGTGTGCAATCCTTTGACTACGTAGTCTAAACATAAATAAATTTTTCGAAATTTGTTCTTTTAAGAGAGAAACGAAACAAAAAAGGATAAAATGTAGTGGGCATTTGTTATTATTTAATAAATCCATCACATTACTATATTAATAAATCTATTACATTTACTACTTTTTATACCCTTCACTAGGGTATTACGTCTTTGTGCATTTGTTTGAAACAACCAAAAGGAAACGAGTTAGACCCATCGTTTATTATAAGATCTTCACTTTCTGAGTCGAACCTCTTTCTGAGTCGATTTAACTATGTCCGTCTGTCTGTCCGTCTATCTGTCCTTCTGTCTGTCTGTCCATCTATTGTTGTAATCAAATTACAGGTCGCAATTACAGTCCGATCTTAACAAAAATTGGATCAAGGACGAACGCTATTTAATTTGAAGCTAATCGGATCATAGATATAGCCCCCATACAAATGTCGCTACCAATTTGAATTTTCCGCTCTATAAACCACATATTGTACCCGATAATCTTTAAATTTGGCACAGCATCTTATAATCCAACTAGAAACACATATGCTGAAAGTGGGTAAGATCGGTTCAGAGTTAGATTTAGTCTCCATACAATTGTCGCTCCCGTTTTGATTTTTTTCCTCTCTAGAAACTACATATTTTACCCGATTTTCTTCAAATTTGGCACAACACCTTATAATCCAAATAGAAATACCTATACCTATAGCTGAAAGTGGGTAAGATCGGTTAAGAGTTGGATATAGCCTCCATCCAATTGTCGCTCCCGATTTGACTTTTTTCCGCTCTAGAAACCACATATTTTACCCGATTTACTTCAAATTTACTTCAGATCGGTTCAGATTTAGATGTAGCTCCCATACAAATTTTGCTCTCGATTTGACTTTTCCGCTATAGTCACCACGTTATGCCATCTTTTTTCAAATTTGAACTGGAAACATCTATGCTGAAAGTAAGTCAGATCGGTTCAGATTTATATATAGCTCCAATTTCGCTCCGGATGTGACTTTTTCCCCTCTATACCTCATATATATAGTACTCATACAAAAATCGTTCCCGATATCTCTTTTTTCCCCGAAATCAATTGTAAAAAATTTAGGTTCCTATTCTTTTCATTTCGTAAACAAATAATAAACCATTTTTATAATTTTTATCCTTATCTTTAAGACAAGAATTCCAATTTTCAGGGGTCGAAATGCCGATTTTTCTTGCTTTGTGAAATTATAATTATATTCCTGCTATAACACTAAGTGGACATTATCTTCCCCCAAGTCAAACAGATTTTAAGAAAAAAATTAAGTAGCCCCCTTGGGAATTTACTACCTCCTCCTTTAAAAACCTTTGTTTCGCAATAACAACACATTTGCCACCATTTTTACGAGTACTTCAAACACAAACGCTATAATTTGTTGACCAAATAATAAATCTAAACAAAATTCAAGAAAAAAAAACAAATCTGTATATCAGTCACTTATTGTCACCAGAAAACAAAAACTCTTATGTAAATTTATCTCTGGCAAAGTTTTTAATTTCTGTCATTATTAATGTGTTTTTTATACAAAACCAGATTTTGTGTAAACAAATATCTCTCTCGAAAAGCAGAGACAAAAAAAACAGTCTCAGCCAGTCAATATTAAATTACTTCAAAGACAACAAATTTCGTTAAGTCTAAGATAATAGTATGTCCATGGGAGTGTATGTATGTACATCAAAGTATTAAGCGCGTGCGCAAAGCTGCTAACTGGCGATATGTGGCAGGCATTTAGTAGACACACAAGCAGACACAGAGCCACAAGCCAAATTGTCGGATTAATGGACGAGGCCTAACAACTGATGGCCTCCATAAGCCCTGGTGGTGCATATCATTACATGAACCATCACTTTAGAACTGGATGGTGGCAAATGCAAAATACCTGGAGATATCAGTTAAACCACAACAACATCTCCTCCGCGATCTAATGGAAGATCTAAAGCTTGCCTTCTTAAAGATAACATAGAGAGTGTGAATCTGGTTGTTCGTATAAGTACATAATAATGGCTAATTTAAAACGTGAAGATAATACATTAATTTTTAGCAGCTAAAAGACAATTGTTTCAATATTTCATACTTGTATGCAAGTATAATGTGTATGAAGGCCTTCTAGCAGGCCTGCTTCCAGAAGGCCCAGCCAGTTTTGTCACTGGGTTTATATAACAACATCTATACAATTACTCACATACTGTCTACCATAAACTCTTTAGAGTATTTAGTCCATTTTAAAGATAATTCACGTTGTTGTTACTCAACATATTCTGAAAATATGTAATGCGAGAATACGTTGCTAACTGACCGAGTGGCTTTGAAAATGTTCTGATACGAATATATCACGTTTTACTTTAGTGATTTCTACAGATAAGCCTCCTCGACTGCAGCACTTTTAATACACATTAAATTTAATATTAATATTATTTATCATAATAAAACAGACATAAATGTCACAAGTACTATCAAGAGTGAAAAAACATTCGTGATATTTGTAATTATTCTGAAATAGGTCTACAGGGCTATATCCCAAAGTGTGAATAAATTGTCAAAAATAGATGAGCAATTTAACAAACAATATTTCCCGGACTAAATACAACTCTGCACAAATTGCTGATTATTATACCTTCCATCTCCAGGATGGGGGTATACTAGCTTTGTCATTCCTAGGGTCTCAGGTCGATATTTCATATATATTATTGGTCGTCATAAAATTCTAAGACGATCTAGCAATGTCCTTCCGCCTGTTGATTGCACGCTAACATCTAAACGAAAGGAGCTAGGACATCCCAATTTTCCATAAATGCATGTTGTAGTCGTAGACCGGTTGGGATTGAAACTGGGCGAAATCGGCCCAAAGGGAACATTTTTTCCCTCGCAAGGACTAAAAATACCCACAATGACATTTAATATTTTAGAGTATTTAAGCATATTTTTACAATATGTCTGCTTGTACTTACTTGATATAACAAAAACGTGCACCATAAAGTGATTTTTATTCGTAGGGGGTGAAAGGGATAAAAATGGTACATATCAAACGAAAACAGCTAGAAACACGAAATTCGGTGTGTAGATTCCTCTAATTGAATATATACATAATATAACAGTAGTCGTTCAAAATTCGTACTTTTAGTGGGTAAAATGGGAATAGAGGGATAAAAATGGTACCAACCAAACGGCTGCACCTAGAATAATGCAATTCGGTGCATATATTCCTCTGATTCCGTAGACACGTATTTTTCGAAATTCGTATTTTTTGGGGTTAAAATGGAATAATGGACCGCAGCTAGAGTCATGAAATTCGGAGTATATATTCCTCTGATTTTTCCAAATTCGTACTTTTTACTTTTACGGCAAAAATTGGTTGAATCATGAAGTTAGGTTATCTTACACTGCGTACGTGGATTTTCAAAAATTGTACATTTGGTATTAAAATAGAATCGAAATACAACCAACTGTAGCACCCACTATCTACCAATATTTATGGTATTTAAGATTTTTTGAAAATATAAATATAAGAATATTTAATTTTTGAATTGACTTGAAGTATTACATATTTCGATATATATAGTGTAAACGTATTGGTTGCCTTGTAAGCGTGGTTTGAAGTAATAAAAATATTATAATTATTTATAAAATTATTTTTTCAATATTTGTATTTGTTTTGGTTTGGCTAAATTAAAAAAAAATATATTTACCTGTAATATTACTGCACTTCTACGAAAATCGACATACTTTGTGGAATGCAATGCATGGTGGAGGGTATATAAAGTTCGGCCCGGCCGATCTTAACGCTGTTTTTACTTGTTTTTATTTGTGCAGTTGGCAATGTCTTCAATGATATCTACAAGAACAGAGTGAATTGTCTAGGGCACAACGGAAGCTGTCCACATACAACATTTTCTCACAACTATCGCAAAAATCAAAACAAGACAAATCTTCCATAATTTTTGTCCTGTTGAAATAACATGAACGACAATGTCGTTATATTGTCCTCGATGTCCATATTAGCGACAAATCTTTAAGACTTGGTATGTGTGAAGGCGGCTATGCAAAATAAAGGTTCCTGGTTGCCAATTCAGCTCAAAATCACATTGCATATTGCTCTGAGAAATTGCGCAATGTTATTCGAGTTAATTGCCATGCAAGATTGTGTAGTGTATGGTAACATTTCCAAATGAAAATATGTAAATAATTTCATTAACGCCCAAAGAAATCTGTGGTTCAGTTGATTGATGGTTCATTGAACAGGTGTCCTCATATGGGGACAGAGGGCGGTAATGGGTTAAAGTAGTTGTGACATACAGTGATTTGCAAGAAATATCATAAAAGCAAATATTACACTGTGTGTGTAAGTCATGGAAATATAATCATATCGGACACTACTTCGTGATAAAGGACCAAAATATGACCCGTGTCTCCCAGTTTTGCCCAAAGACATGCACTTTTTTATGGTGTCAGTTTTGCAAAAAAGTGATCATTTTCTCAGACTCATATCTTGCAAACCGTTTGGAATTTTGATTTACTCTCTGAGACAAAGTTGTAGCCCTTGACATAAAGAATCAAATCAAAATTGTAAACATATAAAATAAAAGAATAATAAAAATATAAAATCATGGAAATATAACCATATAATATTTCCATGACTTAATAATTACACACAGTGTAATATAACTTTGTTTGCATTACGTATACTTAATTAAAATATAATGTAATAATAGTAAGTATACGCCCACGTATTTATAAGGCAAGTTCAAACTCTCGTCCCAAAATTTTACCCCAATGTTAATCATAAAGAGTGATTTTTTTGAGGTTAGGATTTTCATGCATTAGTATTTGACAGATCACGTGGGATTTCAGACATGGTGTCAAAGAGAAAGATGCTCAGTATGCTTTGACATTTCATCATGAATAGACTTACTAACGAGCAACGCTTGCAAATCATTGAATTTTATTATCAAAATGCGTGCTCTGTTAAGAAAGTTCAGAAAGAAATTGTGTTCAGCGACGAAGCTAATTTTTGGCTCAATGGGTACGTAAATAGGCAGAATTGTCGATTTTGGAGTGAATATCAGCCAGAAGCATTGCAAGAGCTACCAATGCATCCAGTTTGGTGCGGTTTATGGGCTGGTGGCATCATTGAACCGTACTTCTTCAAAGATGATGCGAATCGTAACGTAACTGTGAATGGTGAGCGCTACCGTGAGATGATATCCAACTTTTTTTTGCCCAAAATGGAAGAACTGAACTTGGTTGACATGTGGTTTCAACAAGATGGCGCTACATGCCACACAGCTCGCGATTCTATGGCCATTTTGAGGGAAAACTTCGGAGAACAATTCATCTCAAGAAATGGACCGGTAAGTTGGCCACCAAGATCATGCGATTTGACGCCTTTAGACTATTTTTTGTGGGGCTACGTCAAGTCTAAAGTCTACAGAAATAAGCCAGCAACTATTCCAGCTTTGGAAGACAACATTTCCGAAGAAATTCGGGCTATTCCGGCCGAAATGCTCGAAAAAGTTGCCCAAAATTGGACTTTCCGAATGGACCACCTAAGACGCAGCCGCGGTCAACATTTAAATGAAATTATCTTCAAAAAGTAAATGTCATGGACCAATCTAACGTTTCAAATAAAGAACCGATGAGATTTTGCAAATTTTATGCGTTTTTTTTTAAAAAAAAGTTATCAAGCTCTTAAAAAATCACCCTTTATGAAAAAACATACCAAAACATCTTGCACCGGGGTACGTATACGTTATTATGACATAATATAATTAATAAAGAGTACTTAAGCCCTACCTAAACGGTGTTAAGAATCATTCCTATGAATTTCATGTGCTATAGAAAGTTGTTTATTGAGATCTTAGGTACATTTTTGTAGTTGATTGTTAAAAATTCGAATTTTTAAAAGTTTTTTATGCGATTTTACGAATTTGTGTTCTTTATGACAAGAGCTACAACTTTTCCTAAGAGAGTAAATCAACATTCCAAACGGTTTGCAAGATATGAGCCTCAGAGAATTATCACTTTTTTGCAAAAATGACACGGAGCCCTAAATCTTTCGGCCCATAAAAAAGTGCGTGACTTTGGGCAAAACTGGGAGGCACGGGTCTTTTTTTTTTGGTATTTTATCACGTAGTGGTGTCTGTATATGGTTATATTTTTTCGTGTTGCACTGTTTTATTGAAATTATACTGCCCAACAGCATTTTTGGAACTGCAAATTGTCTACTTAAGATGCCCTTTCGGAATTATAGGGTCGACATTCTGTTCCAATCAAAAATCTAAATATGCCGGACAGTTTTATTTTATATAAAGATTACCGCCATGCTGGATTACGTAGATGCATATACATCAATATAATAATTCAAGTCACTCAATGTGTTTAGAAATGGGATTGATTCGCGTGATCTGTAAAAAATCGTATATACAAAACCACACTGTGTGTATCAAGCGCATTTTGACAGTCTGTTTGATTTTAAAATTTTTCAAAACCTCCACACTTTTCGTGTGATCGGGGTTATATTTCACGAGGCAAAGAAAGAAAAATTTAAACCTCTAGTTAAATCTTTTTAATTTTTAATTTTTAAATTTTGCATTATTATTGTGTGATAAGTGTAATCACGGGAAACGATTTTCGATGCGAATTTTTGAATATGGGAAGAAATCATGAGATTTCTGTCATCAAAAATTGTTTTACACAATCGCGTAACGTAAAGGCTGCTTAAGTATATATTTTGAACTAAATTGATTTCTTAGTAATTCTGCATCGCTCAGTGGCTTAGAAGCAAAATCGATCGGCCAAAATTATATCCTCATGCTAAATTTTATAACAACGGAGTTCATTTGTCGGAAATATACCCAAAATAATAATGCTAAATCAATATTAGGGTGTTTTGGGCATAGTATCGGCAAATGAAACCCGGTTCTTATAAAATTTAGCATAAGCATAAAAGAAATTTACTCATCTTTCAATCTGCGTATATACTTTTCAAAAGTTAATGGGAAAAAAATGAGGAAATTGCGTTTTGGAACTAAAAAATCGAACTTTTTGCACTAAATGTATCCTATTTCCCAAAGGGACAATTTCGGTCAGGTAAAAGTTACCCTGAAAAAACGGGGAACACTTAAACCTTCCCATATTTATGTATTAAATATTTCGTTAAAGGCTTTTGAAGGAAAAAAGTTATGTTGGTCAAAAGTCAGACATTTGTTCAAAAAGGTTATTTTTTATAATATTTATTACAAACAAACTATATTTGGCACAAACATAGTTTTGACGTCATTATAAAGCTAAGAAGCAACGATTTGTAATAAAAAATTGAGTGCAAAATCTCTTAAAATATGAGATGAAGTCAAAAAAGAGAACTGTGTGCAGTAATTCGATTTGTCTGCTAAATCAGGTATTATTTTGATTTTTTGAGCATATTTCCGGCAAATTAACTCCGATTGTTATAAAATTTAGCATGAGGATACAGGAAATTTAAGCATCGTTTTATTTGTGTAGCTACTTTTCTGAAATTAATGAGACGAAAATGACAAATTTTTAAAATTTAAAAACCGCGTTTCTCAAATGAATGGATTCATATATTTTGGTCCTTTATGTATTGAACCATTCTCTATGCACAACAAATATGTTTAAAACAGTTACAAATTGTGAGTTTTTATGTAAAGAAAGTTTTTCATTTTTAGATTTTGTTTTCAAAATAAATTGCATTCTTGAGTCAATATCTCAGTTCAAATTCTAAAATTTATGTTTTTCACAATTCCACAAACTCTGAAGAAGGTTTGTGTTTTTTCTGACGTCAAAAAGTTCCTCCGGAAATGGTTTAATTTTTTAGACAAAATCCTAATTTTAATATGTACCCTTGGCGTTATAAAAAATATTTTTTTGGATTTATTTATGTTCATCCTTCTAGGAATTCTGGAATTGTAATCCGTTTCCATGGGAAACGGTAATTAAATTGTCCTTAGGTTCTCCGATTTTCATGATTTGTACTTCTGAATAAAGGAAATATAACTGTATATCCCGATTTTCAAAAATATGAAATTCCAGAAACTAGAGAACTAGATCGAAAATCGAGAATTTTGTCAATATGAAGTTTTAAAAACATCGTAACTTCCTTTCAAGCAAATTGCTTCAACAAACAACTCTTCTATAATTAATCTTTGGTTTGTTTAATGCGCTGTCCCAAAATTTTTCGACTTTAAAACAGTCCATTAGTTATCTATATAGTATTTTAGTGTTATTTTTAATGCATTTTTTAAGCCTCTATATCTTTAACTTTTTTTCGATTTGAATTTTAAAGGGCTTGCTGACTGATCGCAAATTTTTTTGGTTTTTGGAATTTCTTAATCCATTAAGAACCACGATTTTTTTAAATTGTTGGTCCTCAATTAGTTAACTTTGAAGTAAAAACTAAAACATTTAGTTAACAAGTCGGGCGGGGCCGACTATATAATACCCTACACCACTCCCTACATTTTTATGTAGTTCATATAAATTATACAGTTACTATAAATTCATCTTTAGTCATATTCCAATCATCAGACAGACAAATACAAATTATACAGTAGTAATAGGATGACTCGCACCGACATTTGAAAAGGGGGTCTATAACAACATTTTGAGCCTGGTCCAAAACATGGGCCTATATATTTCTCATTCTCGGTAGGTATTCCTAGTTGAAAAATATCATGATCTGTAAAATTTGATGAAGATCCGATGTAAGATGTTGTTTCTAGAGCTGTAATAGATCAGAATGGGCCCCATTTGGGTTATACCAAAGTATGGACATATGGGCATCTCACAAACTATCATCATTACAATTCAATTCGGTAAAAAAAGTGAAATCGGAAAGGATTTCTGCCTCCTGTAAATGTATGTGTTTGGCAAAAAATGTTAAATCGGAAAGGCCATTTGTATGGGGGTATATTGAACCCTGGAACGATGTGACCCGCTTTCACCATGTATGTTTATTGGTGAAATATAATATGTTAAGTTTGACCAAAATAGGTTAAAAATTCGAGAGCAACATTTGTATGAGGGCTATATCTAAATCTGAACCGATCTTACCCACTTTCACCATATGTTTCTTAGTTGGATTATAAGATGTTGTGCCAATTTTAAAGAAAAACGGGTACAATATATGGTTTCCAAAGCGGAAAAAGTGAAATCGGGAGCGACATTTGTATGGGTGCTATATCTAAGTCTGAACCGATCTTATCCACTTTCAGCATAGGCGTTTCTAGTTCCATTATAAAATGTTGTGCCAAATTTAAAGAAAATCGGGTACAATATGTGGTATCTAAAGCGGAAAAAGTGAAATCGGGAGCGACATTTGTATGGGGGCTATATCTAAATCTGAACCGATCTAACCTGCTTTCGACACAAGTATTTCTAGTTTGATTATAAGGTGTTAAGCCAAATTTGAAGAAAATCGGGTACTATATGTGTTTTATAGGGCGGAAAAAGTCAAATCGGGAGGGACATTTGTATGGGGGCTATATCCAAATTCAATACCGATGGTCCTTAGCCAGAAAAAATAACTTCTGCCAAGTTTCATGACAATCGGACAAAAATTGCGACCTGTAGAGTGCGAACAAGCTTAGATGGACAACAGGCGGACGGACGGACAGACGACAGACAGACATCGTTAAATCGACTCAGCTGGTGATTCTAAGCTGATCGGTATACTTAAAGGTGCGTCTAGCTCGATTATTTCTTGGTGTTACAAACATTTGGCGCGAAACTAACTTATAATACCCTAGTCCACGAAGTGGTGTAGGGTATAAAAATACCTTCATTACCAATTGGCCTCATTCGGGAAAGAGTTGACAAACCAAATTTTTTATATCCCCTGATCACTGTATATACGCACATACTTCACCTCCTTTCAAACTCCACCTATAATGTTAATGAACCTTTCACTAAAGCTGTCATTTCACTTTAACTCGTATCTTTTAAAATTAAAAATTCACTGCACGTTCAACAGTACTTTTCAAATATATCCATTGCTCCACAAATAAATATACTCATACATGCGTATAAGTATATTTTCAATATTGACAGTTTGTTTGTTATGTTCCCGAGGCGAGAATTCTTTTGAAGAGAAAAAATGCTTACCCTTGTGCTGCTCATTTCGCATGACTTTGATAAATATTTAAACAAAAATGTATGTTGTTTTGTTGTTTTTATATTAGTTCGTCTCTGTTTTATTGTTGTTTATTCAAATGTTCGTTTTGTATTTAAAAATTACAAATATAAACTTAAAAGTGGTTCGCACTAAACTTAATGAAATAATATTTATATAATTTTTTTGTATTGTTTATTAAGCAGTAAATAATGCAAAGATGATTGCTTGCGTATTTGAGTCTTACTTACACAAAAAGTAGATACATATATATTTATTTTTAAATAGATTTTAAATATTATCATAAAAAGCACTTACATTGAACAAAGAAAAAAAACCTAAAAATGTTAATAAAATAAAATTTTAAACTATAATTGATTTGCGTTAAGATTAGTCGAATAAAATTCTCTAGAACATGGTGGTGCTTAAACTATAAGAAAATAATAAAAGACTAAACTAAATATTAAATGCTTCTTAATTAGCAACTGATGAACTTGATTAAATAACGAACATCTTCGTGAACTTGTTCTTTGTGGAAAGAAACAAAATTATCAGAAAAAGCCGCCATCAAACTACTTGGGTATTTTAATATTTTTTTATTTATATCGATTTTAATTAAAAATTTAAAAATTCTATTACAAAAAATTTTAAAATTCTAATATAAAATTGCTAAAATTATTTGATTGCTTAATCAATGATCACAACTCTTATTACAAATATAATTGTATTGTATTTTATTGTTTTTGTCTATAAAAAACCTTTAAAAATATATTTTCAAAAAACGTTTTTAATAATATATAGTATATGTAGTATGTGTGTAAATAATGTTATGTATATATGCATGCTTTTCTTTTTTGCTTTTAAAAATAATAAAATCTTTTCTTCATTTAGTTATTTATAAAACGTATCACTTCTTCAAGATGATCGTATGTGTCGGTATGAGTTCTTTTTAGAAAAGTAGTCTACTCGTTTTTACATTATTTTTTGTGTGAGTTCTTTTATAAATCATATTTCGTAAACCTTTAGAACATATTGTATAAAAGAGCTTATCAAAAATATTTCGAAATCTTTATCATCATACTTTCGCCACTGGCTCCGCATTGCATTAACTTTATGTTGACAAATTACCAGACATGATATTGTGGAAGACACTCTGCCGACAGCTTACATAGAAATCTGTAAATGGAACAAAAAAAAATAGATAGGAATGATGAATATGTCACATGAATGAAGTGTCAGAATTACATAAGTTAGTATCGTAAAAAGTAATATTTTTAAATCGAATTCGAATTGTACGGATAGACTTTTGGTCATCATTAATGTTGTACCCAATAGTTACACAATCTGAACCAATAGTTACATATCTGAACAACCGGAGCATTAAACCGGAGTTATTAAAATTCCAAAGTTTTTTTATTATTTGGATTAAACCTGAGACAAAATTAATTTCGTATAGCGCTAGAGCAACATTTCTTCATATCAAGGAGGACATTGTTTGAACTTGTTTTTTTTTTCTAAAAGCAAGTAAAATTTGCTCAAACTTAGTAATTTTTTACTGATTCTGAAATTTTATTCAAACCAAGTAAATTTTTACTCAAGCAAAAATTTCTGAAATGTTTACACAATCTTAGTAAAATTTTACTTCTTATAAAGAATAAACCCGAAGAAAACGTTACTCAATAATTCAACTGAATGATATTGCTTCAGAGTATACAAAAATCATATAAAATATGACAAAATGAAATAATTCTCAAACGTTTCACGACCTTTCAGCCACAAAGTGTTGATCTCTTACTCCATGATTGCTGCCTTCGCTGTGATTTTTTTGAATAATATTTGAAATATTTAAGAAAAAGTCTCGGCAAACGAACGAAAATTGTTTCTTAGAAGTGTTCTTTATAAATTCATTAATACATGAATGTATGAGGAAATTGACATAAATTTATTTACTTAATTTGAAGGACTAAACACATGTTTAGTTAAAATTTCCTAAAATGTCTTTTATGTTCATTTTTAAAACCTAGAAAATTTTCTTCTACATAAGTTTGAATTAATTAATCATAAAATCAACACAAAAAAATTTATTGGATAATTAAAAAAATTCAATTAAAATTTTCGTCCGTTAAATTTGGGCTCTCATTTTCGATATATTGGTCCAAGTGCGCCCGCTTATGTGTTCAATTATGATGTCTTCAAATGTTGTGAACTACACTTGCACATAGAAACAGTGGCTAGGAACATCCTCCTAAAATTTGTGAATTTAAAAAAATATATATTTTTGCTGGCACGAAAAAATCATAAAAATATAAAAATGTCGGGAAGTAAGTATTTTGTTTAATTTTCTAACAAAAAACAATCTTTATATGTAAAAAATCTATGGATAACTATAGAAGTTAGGATACTATTTGTACATAGAAACAGTGGTTAGGAACATCCTCCAAAAATTTATGAATTTGAAAAAATATATATTTTTGCTGGCACGAAAAAATCATAAAAATATAAAAATGTCGGGAAGCTAGTGTTTTGTTTTATTTTCTAACAAAAAACAATGTTTATATGTAAAAAATCTATGGATGTACAAGTTAGGATACTCTTTGTCGAAGCAAAAGAATAATAAAAAAAAAGTTTTTTATATATTTGTATAGATAGCGCGAAAAGTCCCATTACAAATTAAATAAAATAATATATTATTTTATTTTGTAAAAGCTGGTATCTTAACGAAGAAAATAAGGCATTTTTGAAGCAAATCTATGAATCTATGAAGAATGAAGAAGTTAGGGTCCTCTTCCGTCGTACTCTAGAGCAGATATGTTTGGGCAAAATCCGTCCTTCTTGTGCCTCCCATACCAAGTAAAATTAAATTATAAATAAATTATATATGGATGCTATAAATTCTCAATGATGTGACATTTGTGATATCTCACCCCTTAAAGTATCAAACAGAAACCATATCAAAGTCTATAATAATGGTCAATTCTATAAAAAAAATTTGCCAAAACTATGGTTATTGATATTCATAAAAAAAATACTGGGTTCTAACAATGGATTCTGAAAGAGGAGACTAAAAAATATACGTATGTCGGTGTTTTGACAGATTACATCGGAATTTCATTTTAAAGGCGGTTAAAGTGTCTGTCGTGTTCTTGCAGCATATCGATATATAAAACTATGTTTTCTTTACATCTGAATTGTAGGGTATGTTCAACAACTTTGTAGACAATGGTATGGCAAATATTTTCATAGGACATATTAACCCTCTAACTCTCCCTTATAACGATAATTTTTGTTAGAATAACAAATTGTAAAAAACATCCCGAAAAAGGAGAAGGTGGGGATAAAATGTTATACAAAAATGTTGGCCATAAAATTGTACTATATATGTCAGAATACACCAAAACCCAAAACTTAACACAAAAACCAATCAAATTCAATATTGCCCATTAAGGGTTAATTTAGTTATTGTTCACTAGGGTTGGGATAGTGCACGACATTTTGATTTTGATATGCTAGAACCCCCTATTTTCTGAGGTTTGGAAACAAGTTCATGAGCCAAAAAATGGGGGTGGTGGGGTGAGGTAAGGGGTAAAAATAGGAGACGCCCCAAAAGGGGTTAAATGTAAGACCGACCCCCATTAATTTTTCCTCCCCAAAATTTGTTTCGAAGACAAATACCCCCCTATCCCCATTCCTTAAGGGGAGACCGCTTAGGAGACCGCTAGTGGAGTCAAATGTAAGACCAATTCCCTATAATTTTTTAGCCCCAATATTTTCTCCATCTGTAACCCTTAAGGTGCCCCCCATACATTTGTCTATTTTTATACACTCCACGAGAGTATTATGTCTTTGTGCATTTGTTTGTAACACGCAAAAGGAAACGAGATAGACCCATTGTTAATTATACCGATCGACTTAGAATCACTTTTTGAGTCGATTTAGCAATGTCCGTCTGTCTGTCTGTCTGTCTGTCCGTCCATCTATTCTTGTAATCACGATACAGGTCGCAATTGTAGACAGAACCAAATGAAACTTTGCACAACGAAGTTTTTCGGGATAAGAACGAACGCTATTTAATTTGAAGAAAATCGGTTCAGATTTAGATATAGCCCCCATACGAATTTCACTCCCGATTTGACCCTTTTCACTCTAGATACCACATATTACAACAGATTTTCTTTAAAATTGGCAAAACATCTTATATTGTAACTAGAAACACCTGTGGTAAAAATGTGTTAGATCGGTTCAGATTTATATATAGCTTCCATACAAATTTCGCTCCCGATTTGACATTTTCCACACTAGAAACCACATATTGTACCCGATTTTCTTTAAATTTGGCACAGCATCTTATAATCCAACTAGAAACAGCTATGCAGAAATTGGGTAAGATCGGTTCAGATTTACATATAGCCCCCATACAAACGACGCTCCCGATTTGACATTTTCCGCTCTAGAAACCACATATTATACCCGATTTTCTTTAAATTTGGTACAACATCTGATAATCCAACTAGAAACACCTATGCTGAAATTGAGTAAGATCGGTTCAGATTTAGATATAGCCCCCATACAAATGTCGCTCCAGATTTGACTTTTGCGCTATAGAAACCACATATTGTACCCGATTTTCTTTAAAATTGCACAACATCTTATCCAATTAAACAAAACTATGGTGAAAGTGGGTAAGATCGGTTCAGATTTATATATAGCCCAAATACAAATGTTGCTCCCAAAAGTTTAACCGATTTTGGCCAAACCATACATTTTATATTTCACCTATTTCGTTCCAGGTTTCAATATATCCTCATACAAATGACCTTTCCGATTTAACACTTTTTTGTCAAACACATACATTTACAGGATACAAAAAACCTTCCCGTTTTCACTTTTTCACCAAATTGAATTGTATTCGGATAGAAAGTGGAGTGTATCATAGAGTCGGCCCCGCCCGACTTTAGCCTTTCCTTACTTGTTTTTTATGAAAGAAACTGTCCCGCAGTATACCTTAGATGGGAGAAGTGTAAGACTGACGCAAATTAATTCCCCCCTCTCAAAATTGTCCCCAAACATACCTAACTCTTGCTTTTCTTCCTACATCTATACTGCCTTGCTAAAATAGAAAATTATTTTGAAAAACAATTACACTTTGAAACACAAAAAATAACAAGTTCTGGCAAAGGATTCTGATAGAGGGGATAAAAAAGAATATACGTGTATAGGCGTTGTGATATTTTACGTATGGTGGTCATTTTAGACGCTGGGAAACATGTGACACTTACATTTTAAGTATAGGATGTGTTCAGCAATATTACTTACAACACAACGAGGGACATTTCTGTGGATCATTTTAACCCTCTAGCTACTCAATATAGGGGTTTTTGGCAAAACGGTAAAAGACACCCCATATACCAGCGGTTTAACGAGTCAAAACAACACAAATATTTGCCGCATAGCACATTCACAACTCAAAACTCATCTTAAATACCGTCAAAATTTAAAATTAATTTTAGGGCTAATTTCGTTCCTTTTCCGAATTGATGCTAAACTGTCCCACAAAACTGAATTTTAGGGGAGTGGTGTGAATGGAAAAAATATTCTACGTCAAATTTTACAATTCTTGTTTAACCCCCTCTATCAGACTCCGTTCTCAGAATCTTGTTATTTTCGTAAAGTTTCTTTTTGTTCCACAGTGTTATAATTTCTGAACCATTTGTCATCCCACTTGATATCATGTAAATAATCAAATACATAGAAAATTAAGAAAATTAAGGATATGGTTTCAAGATAAGGATTAAGGATATAGTTAATTGTTGGAGTCCTTAATCTACAAGGACATACTACATTATTTTTATATATAATATTTATTTAAAGAGGAGATGGAAACCTTTCAGATGATAACAATATCATTAAAATCTGAAGAAACGTTTGAAAGTTATTACATCTTCATAAAAACGTCCAATAGTCTCACAAGAACAAGTAGAATGTTTGCGTCAAAATCGACAAAGGTCAACATCAGCACCGGGCCGAAATCTTGTGGAATTACCCCAATATAATAAACTATCAACTATGGAACTATGATTCTCATTTTGTCTCATACAAATTACAACGGTTATAACGAATTACCGAATAACGAACTAAAATACCCGGTCTCTTCGAGTTTGTTATAACCGTGTTCAACTGTATGTGGGGCACGACAATCGGACAGTTGCAAAAAAAATATTTTTGATTTCCTCCGTTTTTTATATTTTTTAGTACCCCTATTATACTTTGAGTTTTCTCTGATTACTCGTTCAAAAGATATAGCTTTTTAAAAAATCCTTAAATAGAAGTTTTTTCAGTCTTTTGTTCATATTCTTTTTTTAATATTTTTATTTTTTTTTTGAAGTACTTTTCATAAAAAATATTGAAAAAATATTCACAAAGTTATTGTATAAACAATTTTAGTTTTTAAATTAAAACTTTATTTTTTAATTGTTTGTACTCTTCGATTTTTTTTACTTTAACATGTACTTACTCTGTAAATTTTGAGCCTTGGTTGAAAATGGGTCTATAATAATTACTATGTTTTTTTTTAAATTTTTGAAAAAAAATAATTCTCTAATCTCCACTGTATGCTTTATCTCTTTTTAATGGATATTATAAAATATAAAAAAATGGAGGAAATCAAAAATATTTTCCCAACTGTCCGATTTGTCGTCGAATGCTCCATATAAAGGGTGATTTTTTAAGAGCTTGATAACTTTTTTAAAAAAAAAAAAAACGCATAAAATTTGCAAAATCTCATCGGTTCTTTATTTGAAACGTTAGATTGGTCCATGACATTTACTTTTTGAAGATAATTTCATTTAAATGTTGACCGCGGCTGCGTCTTAGGTGGTCCATCCGCTTAGTCCAATTTTGGCATTTCCACGTTTTTGAGTAACAGAGACCCAATTGGTGCGAACGGCGACGAATCGAAAATTGGTGGTCATCATTAACACTGGCCGATACAGCTGCGATATTTTCTTCAGTTCGCACTCTACGTAAGCGTGTTGGTGGTTTAATGTCCAACAATGTAAATTTGGTGCGAAATTTAGTCACAATAGCCCGAATAGCCGCTTCAGTGGGTCGATTAAACTGACCATAAAATGGAAGCGCGCAATGAACTTTCTTAACAGAGCACGCATTTTGATAATAAAATTCAATAATTTGCAAGCGTTGTTCGTTTGTAAGACGATTCATGATGAAATGTCAAAGCATACTGAGCATCTTTCTCTTTGACACCATGTCTGAAATCCCACGTGATCTGTCAAATACTAATGCATGAAAATCCTAACCTCAAAAAAATCACTCTTTATTTATTTGGTATTTTTGGGCATTTACAATGGATAAGCTGTCTGGGCCAAGTCTAAAAATTCCTTTTTTACTTTGAGTAAACAATGAACGTTTTTGTTATCGCCGTTTGGAAAGATAAGCATTTTTTAATTTATGTTTCTCTAAAATACCACACAACAAAAATACGAAAAATTACGCATTTAATTTTATTATAAAATATTGTTCTTCATTTAAAGTGCAAAAGTTCCAGTGGTTAGCACACACAAATTATGTTGCAAATCATGCGACCTAACGTACAAAAAAGCTTGGTAGCCACATCTTTCTGATTATGGTTTTTAATACCAATCAAATGACGCGGATTTATGTGTTGATTATGGGGAGGAAGGAAACAATTAAAAAATGTGTTTACGAGGTTACCGATATTTTTATTATTTATTTTTATCCGTGAAATAGAGTGTTTTATAAGTTGGTTTCACGCCAAATTTTTGTAGCACCAAGAAATAATAATAATTAAGTATACCGATCGGCTAAAATGAATCGATTTAGCTACATTCAAAAGTAGTCACTTAAACTCACTGAGTCTTATTAATTATTAATTGCGTACAATTTGGAATTGGAAAGTACAGTCAGTACTTTGATCTTACAAATATGATCATATTAAAACTTCATTGGATTCTCTTTACAAATTAATTTTTGAAAACCTCAATACCTAATTTCATTACACGTATATCATTATTTAGATTTGTCTGTGCCCGAGAATATAACAATAATAAACCACATTAAATTAAAGCCAGATCTGAACATACTTTTTTAGAAAAATGTTTCTTTATGACAACTTCGAATCTTCCACGGGCGCTTTTATATTTATAAGTTAATAATTTTATTTTCCGATTTCGACTTTGTATAAGAAACCGTGTAATTAACTAGTTAATTTTGTTGTCCAAAGACTCATGTTTCATCTCGAAAATAACTCGGGTAGGTTAGGTTCGTATTCACAACCTTTTTAAAATCAATTAAAAACGATAATTGATTTACAACAAAAATAGCGTAAAATGAGCGTGTTTTAAAGCCCCTACCGGCAGTAAGCATAAAAAGGAATGTACATGGCTTCGCTCTATATCTCAATTAAAAATAAATTTATACTACTCGCTATTATTGCTATTACTTTCTGTAAGTTTTTAATACTTTTCTTGCAGCAATTAAATTATTGTCTTGCGAAGAATTCTTAATGAAAATGAACTTGACCAGTTCGTTCTGTTTGCAAATGGATGAACAAACAATAGTTTTAATATTTTTTAATTGAGTCATATTCGTCAGGCGGTGGGTGGGTGAGTAGTATTGAAGCGATCAAGAGGGATTCATTTTAAAATCTAAATTAGTCAATTATGGAATATTCATATGTGTTTACTCTTAGTGGATATTTTTTATATTTGTTTTGTAAACAGTGTAGAGTGGAACACAAACTAATGCATATATGTGTTTTAATAATTTATAGTTTCACACCTCCAATTATAGATATCACCCACATGATTCGCACTTTTTTTATTTAAATGTTTGGTTAATAATTTAAAGTTTGATTTGAAAACATTTCATTTTGGCTTTGTAAGACAAAGGGCCTCCCACGACGATTAAAATAACGCTGTTCTATAAAATGTGTCTCTATGTCTGGCACGAACGATCAGACCAGTCTTAAAAATGTGTGACGAATTCAGATTTAAACCGAATGTCATATCAATCATACTTGTGTTCCATATTGTTTGGTTTTCATCTCCCATTTGTTTAAATCGTCTGCGGAAGCTCAGTCAAATACATAAATTTAAAGTATTCCCACCATTTTTATACACGGAGGAAAAAATTGTTGCAACATGTTTGCGGAAAAAAATATATTTGGGGCAAGCATTTTATGTAAAAATATGTATGGATTTGTGTTCAGCAATTATTTTTCAGGGTATAGAAATTACACTGGGGTTAATTTTACATACGATAATGGCAGAGCATTGGGTCGTTTTAGAAGGGGCGTCACAAATGTTGATAAGTACTAAAGATAACTTTAACATCATTATCATTATTCCATAACAAATTTATTAGATTTGAATCACAAACAAAGTAGCAATGCATTCATTAATGTATCGTATCCATCAGACACAAGAACGAGTGGACAGCGCTCAGATAAAAAATATTTGCTAAAGGATTTAGTCCACACAAACATGGTCTTAACCTACCCCTTCGATGCAGCACACATTATGATCATATGAAATCCACAGATAAGTCCTTATATGGCTGAAGTCGGGCTGGGCCGATACCCTACACCAATCGCTGTGTCTATAGAGAGTTCTGATTACTAAATGTCGGTGGAACGATTACATGTAGCTCATATCAGCAGAGATACAAGCCGACCGATTTTAAGCCGACAAGCCGCCGCCGCCGTATGTTTCTGCACGAGCCGCGCCGCCGCCGATTTCATCGGCTCAAATCGACTCAACCACGCCGCCGATTTCATCGACTCATATCGACTTCAACCACGCCGCCGTGATTTGACGGAGTTCTAACTCAGTCAAATCTTACTACCAAAATAGACAACCCACTTAAAATTACAAAAGAAAATATAAATGTGCTTCTTTAGTGTGTCAAAGTAGGTGTATGATATTCAATAACGTCTGGTCAAATATGCCTCACATGAAAAGCTGTAATTGCAAAAATATTTATTAAATTTATCCATATTATACATTTTGGGAATGGATTCCTTCTCCCAAAAAATAATTGTATGGTTTAACAATTAAGGTATCCAACCGATTAAATTTTATTCGATTAATCGAATAATTTTTGTCAAATATTTGTTCGAATAATAAAAAATCATTATTTTCGAATAATGAATAATAAATTGTCCCAAATAATCAATTAATCGATATTATAAGTTTTGCCTTTAAAAACTAATGAAATCGTCGTATGCTTTGTACGATAAATTGATTTTGAATAGCCAATGCTCCATTTGGGTATACCAAATATAAAACCACAATTTTTTCGATTTTTGATTTGTATGCTCCACAGATATTAAAATAACGATTTATCCGACTTCATTTAAAAAATAGCAAAAACTGGCCAATAGCTTCGGAATTATTTAAAATTTAAAGAATAGTAATAGTAAATTCATAGAAAAATTGAGGTTAACACCGTGATAATGAAGTCAGTTCTGTTATAAATCATATGATCCATATTCGAAAAAGTCAATGGATAACTTCTGATATTATGCTCATTTAAGGGAAGGTTCTTTATTTTGATAAGATATTAGGATTTTTGTCAACTTCTAATGAATTTCGAATTTGATGTTACAATTTTTAAATAAAATCAGATACATAATAAACGTTCAATATATAGTTGAACTACCCGTAAACTGATGTGTCTTGTCTATATAACTCTTATTAATTATATTTTATTTAAGTGGACAATTGTTCGATTTATCGGTTAATCGAATAACTCTCGACTTCATTATTCGATTAATTGGAAATTTTTTGTTTTCAAATAAACAAAAAATAGAATAACATAAACGTCCGAATAATTGGATACCCTAATAACAATATTAAATTATTGGAACATTGGCTAATATTAACGAATATTGAACTACTTGCCAAAAAATAAAAGAAAATTGTTCCTTCCATTTTCCCAAAATTGTCAAATAAATAGGGGTATTCGAATGACTGAACGAGCCGGCAAATAAGCCGAAAGCCGCCGCCGCCGACCCATTTTGAACAGCGCCGCCGCCGCCGATAATTATGGTTCGGCTTGTAACTCTGCATATCAGAACTTGGATCTATATTGTCTAATGTGATGATCGGGCTATATATGCTTGAAACTAAAGGCAAACGGAGTTAATTGGCGTTTTCAGTTCCTCATCATGTTGTCCCTTAAAAGGACTACAAAGTTTTAAAGGATAAGATCTTTCAAATAATTATTTTAAATACTTATTCCCACCTGACGATACCGACATAATTGTCAAATTAAAGAGGAGAATATCTGCTAAAAACAATTCAAATTACATGATACTTCTATTATTATTAGTTTAGCATTAACAACCGTTTAAAATTTTCCATCTTGAAAAGTTTAACATGAATAAACTAAGGCGGCAGAATTAAAATAATTTTAATGCTGAACCAATACAGATAGAAGCATGCACTTTGACGTGTTCGTCCCATAGAATGGGAATGCGTATTTAAACATGTTTTGGAAAAAGTATATTCTTTAGAACTATGTAGTCCTGTGAAGGCACAACAGGATGTGGAAATGAAAAACAGAAAACTTGCATATAGTTTCAATTCGTTTTAATTGCCTTACGGTGTAATTATAACATAGTTGCATCTGAACATAATATAGACATAAATATCATATTATGATTAACTACAAGCATACTAGCATACGATTACCCAAATTAAATGTGATTGCAGCAAACATATATCTTTGTGCTACACACAGCGGAAATAGAGAATTATGGGCGCATGGGGATTATACCACATTTACGTTAGGTGTTTCTAGTTGAAATATAATAATCTGAATCCTTTGCACAGAGGCAATTTAACAATTAAGTTTAACAATTTTTTTCTTTTTTTTTTTAATAAATTTTGATGTCAATTGAAAGATAACTATTGAAATAACTCCATTTCATATTTAAGAAAAAAAAAAAATATATATATATATATATATAGGTTTTACATTGGTTCCAACATCAACATTCTAGTTTGCACATATTCTAACAAAAAACCTTTATTTACAAATGTGATTTTTGATGTAAAATTCAGAATTTTCTGAAAATTTGGATTGTATTCTTAATTTGTGTAAGAGAAATTCGCGTAAGTATTTACTTGTGTTTTAGGTGTTCCAAAAAAATAATCTTTTAATAATAAAAACATCCAACATTGATGGGAGTAAAACTATAAGAGCAGGAGGGAGAAGAGGTTGTGACTATACACCATTTAGTAGTCCAAGGGATCGTAAGTAAGTACTATTAATCTTAAGTTGCAGTTTTTGGCAATATTTTCATTAGAGCTATTTTAAGTGAGCCATATTATTACAAACGAAAATTTCCATTTTTTTGAATCAGAAATGATGTCACATATCAAAATACTAAATTTCAGAATTTTATGATGGTAAATAAAAAACTTATAGGGTTTTAGCCGTATGTTACCACTGTGCATTGGGGAAAATGTAATATATTGTAATATAGTTTTGTCTGAATAAAAACGGATCTGTACTTATATCACAAGTTTTAGATAGACGGACGGACATACAGACATCAACTCAGCCGATCGGTATACTTCAAGCTCGATTATTTCTTGGCCTTCCAAAGACTAATTAAATCCATGGAAGGGCGTGACAATTTTACAGTTGTTGAACTGACGATCTCTCATTGCCCAATAAAATAAATTTTCCATTATAGAAAATGTCTTGCAGCTAATCTTAATATAAATTTTCATTCTTGTCTTAGAATAACTCATTGGTTATTATTAAAGTGAACATCTCTATTTAGACAAAAAGAGGGATATATGAATTCAAAATGCGGGATTTGGCGGTACAGTAGACGCTCGTAAATTAGAACCGCTTTGTTTCTGAGGGAATACTAATTTCTGAATTATTTTAATTTCTGGACGTTTTTTTTTGAATAAAAAATTGAGTAAATTTACTTCCAAAAACTAAAACAAAACACTTAAAATTCAATTTTATTTGACAAAAACAAGAAAAAAACGTAACAATTCAGTCCAATACATTAAATGTATTTTTTAAATTAAAAATAAGAATATAAAAAACTAATGGCAAGAAAACATAACGATTGATGTATTTTTTAAATTAGAAAATATATATTTAAAAAAATTAAATAATAAAGTTAAAAGTTATTGGAGGGATAGACTGCACAAGGGCCAAATTTACTTTAAATGTACAACTACTCTTTGTTTGATATATAATCAGTTATATTTGTATTTTTGGATTCATCAAATCTGAAATATCATTACGGAGAGCCAAAAGATTGCTTATGTGCTTAGTGAAAAACATTGCACTGCCATTGCACTATTTTATTAAATTATTTACCCTTCCAATTGCCGTATTATCAGAGACAACTGGTGAGACTTCAACCACATCGTCTTCGCTGCTCGGAAAAACGCTCCGAAATTAGAATTTTAAATTCGTAAATAAGCGTTTAATGTATTGCAAACACTGATTCTAATTTCTGGACGTTCGAATTACTTAAAGCTCTAATTTGTGAGCGTCTACTGTATTTAAAAAAAAATCTAAAAATAACAAAAAATCCGAAACGTCAATAACCCATATCCAATTTTTCTTTCAATTTTTAATAGTGTTGGTTGTGATTTTCAAAGTAAAAATTCATGACATCATTTGTCTTTAATTATATTGTTTAAAGTGATCACAATTAGGTGAGAATTTTATGGATCTATGCTCAGTCGTAGAACAACGATGCATGTGTACTGTCAAACATAAAAAATCCACGACTTGAACCTTGAAAGTGATTTTTTACCATAATTCCTCTTTCAAACGATGTGACATTCTAAGACATGCCTTTTTTAATTTAATAACGCAGTTTATTATTTTATCAATTTTTAAAATACTATTTTTGCCTGTTCCTTTAAAAAATTAATCCAAAGTAATGAAAACTTTTTCGCTTACCTAAAAATAACTTTTATTAAAATACGGGATTATGCGGGATGACAAATTTAAAATTTAATACTGGACATCAAAAAGCGGGATAATCACGCGAAAATTGGTACGGATAGTCACATTAGTTATTATTGGAAATTTAGTTTGATATTTTTTCTTGGAATTGTTTTGTAAAAGGCGTTATGAAAAATAAATATAAAATAATATAGAATAATTGAATGAAGAATATCGGACGAAAAATGAGCTCAGCGGCTTCAATTTCCTTCCGATGCTCATCATTTACGCTGCATTCGAAAGGTATTGTCTGTAGCTACTGAGTTAGTAGTTACTGACTGACTGACTGACTTATCATTGACCAGACCAAACGGCAAAAGCCTTTCTTAGTCGACTAAGAAAGGGTTTTACGAAATTCGTACTTTTAGGGGTAAAATGGCCCAAAAAGGGATAAACATCGAACCTTCGTCCTTCGTGACTAAACGGCAGTAGCTATAAACATGAAATTCGGCGAGTTCCTTGCAATGACCATGCATACGAGCTACAAATAGGGATTTTTCGAAATTTGTACTTTTAAGGGATGAGAGGGCAAAAAGGAATAAAAATGGTACCAACTAAAGTATTACAGCTAGAATCGTGAAATTTGGTATGTAAATTCCTCTGACCATGTAGAAGGGCAGTATAATTGGATTGTTCGAAATTTGTACTTTTTAGGGGGTAGGCGGGACAAAAAGGGTTCCAATTTAAGAATTGCAGCTATAGTCGGGAAATTTGAAGTGTAAACTGTGTGTAAATCGCAATCTAAATGGACAAGGGATAAAAGTAGTACCAACTAAAGTATTGGAGCTATAGTCGTGAAATGTGGTGTGTAAGTTCCTCTGACAGCGAGAAGAACAAATCTAAACGAATTTTTCGAATTTTGTACTTATAAACAATGAGCGTGATAAAAATAGTACCAACTAAAATATTTCACCTATAGTCGTGCAATTTTGTGTTTAAATTTCCCTGACAACGTAGACTTGCAACATAAATGGATTTCTCGAAATTTGTTCTTTTAAGGTGCGAGCGGGATAAAAAGAGTTAAAAATGTTACCAACTTTAGTATTAAAGCTAGAATCGTGAAATTTAGTGTGTAAATTCCTCTAAGCATATAGAAGCGCAATAGTTTGATTTTTCGAAATTTGTACTTTTAAGGGGTGCGCGGGACGAAATGGGATAAACATGCCGTACAATCCTTTAATTACGTAAACGCGGAACTTAAATGTATATTTCAAAATTTGTACTTAAAAGGGGGATACGGGACAACAATGAATATATCCACCAAAAGAAAATTAAATAAATACTATCCAAAAACAGAAACGGATAAAATTAACAAATAACTTGTTTTTTCGCGTGCGAAGCAGCGGGTACTCCTAGTTTACCATATACGAAGAAGTTTTCAGTTATCACTATGAAAAAAGACAAAAAATACTATAAACGTCCAATAAGTTACTGAAAGGCAAGAATAAAAATTTATATTTAAAATGCTGCCAATAGTCTGTTAATTCAGAAACAAAAAATACAAGGGAAAACCATAATTTTTAGGGGTGTTTTCAAGTCTGACATGATATAGGATCGAAATATTTTGCAAATCATCATTAAACAATCCAAACTTTATTTTCGTGGGATGAGTGGACATTGTTTTTCCATTTGTATGGACCGCGACCCAGCCTAATGTACATTATGCATCCTTCGAAAGGTATTGATTCCTTTTACTTATTTTTCATGACACCTTCTACAAAATGTTTCCAAGAAATATGAGTTTTTAGCTGTCACCTTGAAAATCACAAAAAATCAATATAAAGGTCCAATAATACGACCAATGAGATATTCTAAGACAAGAATACAAATTTTAATTTAAAGTGCTTCCAAGGGTCTATTAAATCAAAAAAAAAAAATACAAAAATGCAACATTAAAAAAATACACGGTGTTTTCAGGAGCGTCTAGCTCACAGATGGTTTGACCCAGTGACGAAATATTTTGCAGATCATCATTAAACAATCCAATCTTCATTTCTTGGTGGTGACCGCAGCAATTTATTTTCGTGGCCCATCCTAATGTACACACGATTACAAGCCAGTACTGATTTATTCATTTATACACAACTTTAGCTTTGTAGAAAATCTAGAAAATTTTCCCATTTAAACCGGAAAAAATTCTCTAAAACTAAACATATTTTATTGAAAACGATTGAAAGGCTTTTAAGAAAATATAAATTTGTATATGAAAAGCATAAATCATTTAAATTTTGTACTTACTCTTAATAAAAGTTGAGCTTAATTGAGTGTCTTTCCTTGGGCAACGAGCAAATAGCTAACCAGTCAGCATTTGATAAGCCCAGTGAAGGCTGTAAGTTTGGATAATTAGAACGCGGGCTGTGGCTGTGGCGGTGGCGGTGTCGACGATGGAGACAGTGGCGATGGCGTTGAGATATTTGTTTTAGAACAGCGGCGATCATGATGATGCTGATATTGATGACGATGATGCGATGCGATGCGTGTCAGATAGGGGCGGTGGTAAAACATGTGTAAAAATTGGCACTTAACTTTATTGTCTTTTTAGTTTGTAGTGTTTGAAGTTCCCTCATCAAGAGGAGGGTGGTGGCGTTGATCGTTGTTGGGTGGCAGTCATAAACGATAATTAAGTATAACTGTCATACTTGAAGAGACGGAGACCCCCGCCCATTTTTGTTTGCTAATTATTGGCAATTAATATAAATTGTTAAATAACAACAACAGCAAAATATGCACGAATTTCATCGAAATGTTGAATTATAATTTTGTGTTGAACTTATCACAATACAGGTGTTGGCAGGGAACCTCCCTACGAACCTCCCTACCTGTAATTTTATGTGATAAATGTCAGTTGTTTGTTTTTTTCTGTACTGTGTCTTGCTGTCTGTCTGTATATCAACAAAACGTTTTCATATCAAAAAGTAAATTTTGAAATAGTTTCAACAATCTTAACAACAATCACTTTTAAGGTACTGCTTTTTATGCTGCTGATAATGACGTTGATGTTGTTGGTGGTGGTGATGGTGGTCTTCTCTCAAAAAGTGTCGGCGACATCATTGTTGTATGCTTATGTATAGGACATTATGATAAGATAAGATGTTCTATATCGAAACCAGTTTTCTTGTCAATATTTCAATGTTTTGTTATAGAAAATTTTGGACAGTGGATATTGGTTATATGCAATAATGAAAAGTCAGGAAAACTAAATTTTATATAAACAATATTTGAATTTCATCTACATATATTCTGGAGATATTAAAAATAATATATTTGGGGCAGATTCAAATCATGGTTTATTTAAAACCATATTTTCCCAACATTATTCACTTGCGTGCAAATATATTTGGTTTACATGTAAGCATTTCTAAATTTGGGTAAACACGTCGCTATAATGCTTGGGTCTGCACCAAATATATATTTTTTGCATACAAACAAATTATAATATATATTTTTGCATTATTTACTATAAACCATTATATAGACTATATTCTCATATCATCTTCACTCTGGAAATATAAAAAATAATATATTTGGGACAGATCCAAATCATAGTTTATTAGAAACCATATTTGCCCAGCATTAATTGTCCGTGTGCAAACATATTTTTGAAATATTTATTAGAAACCATCATATAAACAATATTTATATTTCATCTGTATTCTGTAAATTAATATATTTGGGTCAGGCCCTATATACAACCCATCATACCCATATAAACAATATTTATATTTCATCTATATTCTGAGCATATAAAAATAATATATTTGGGACAGACCCCAATCATTATTTATTAGAAACAATGTTTTCCAAACATTACCTTGCACACGAACATATTGGGTAAATATGTCGCAATATTTATATTGATTGGGTCCACACCAAATATATGCTATTTTTCGTGCAAAAATATTATAATAAATTTGTTTTCATAATTTATTTAAAACCCTGTTTCCGGACATTATTTTTTCATTTTTTTTCTACAATTGGCTGCATCTTTTCTAAAATAGTATAAACCCGCTATTGTATTAAAATTTATAATTAGTCGGAAGACATTTATCTAAAATTAGCATTAATAATTTTTTCAAAAGCGAACTTATACCTTTTCAATAAAATTGCTTTAATAAAGTAAATCTAGTTTGTTGGCAGTGATTACATTGTTTACAAAAATAGCACAGAAAAATCCATACCAATTGAATTAATTAATATATAATTTATTAATTAATATATATAATTAAATAATTAATATATAATTAATTAATTAATATAATTAATTTATTAATTATATATTACATATAAAATATATATAAAATATTAATTGAGCTTGTTTACATGCTTAAAAATTGATTAATTCTGAATTGAAGCAACAAGTTCTTTAATTAAAATTCTGTTTTCCTATATCCGACATTTTCATATAAACTCATTGCATATAGCCAATATCCACTGTACTCGCGTTTGTCGTGTGTACGCCTGTTTACTATGGTCTCGATTTCGTTTATAGTTTTTTTGTCTTTTCTTCTTCTTTTGAGTTCTGAGTAGGTTCTTTCCAAAGGCAGGCGTTGTCAAAGCGTCAACGTCATCATTTTCTACTTTACGGTCGCGCACATAATTATCTTTTAGATTTTTATCAGTGAACAAATGATTGTTCTTTTTTATATATATTTTTTACATTATTTTTTCTTCTTCTCTAATGTTTGTATTTAGTTTAAGTTGAGTGTGTGTGCGTGCGTGCGTGTGTGTGTGATATCTTAACTACTTTATTATTAATAATGATATGATTGTGGTTTTATGGCAGGCAAAGTGTTTTGTTTTGTAGTAGTTTTCTTTTTTTCATAGTTTGTCTTTTTAATCGGGTTTTGACTCATTTTTAGAATTTGTCACTTTTACTTTCACTTAAAAAAATATAGTTTTATTTAGCTGGGTTAAGGGAAAACAAGTTTTATATAGTTATATACTCATAAAAAATGCATTATCAAGGAATGTTTTTTTGCTGCTCTTCATTTCTTTTTCTACACAAGAGAAATACTTTCTTGTAAAGATTATGGGTTTCTTTTGGGGGGAAAGCAACTTACAGTAATAACTAGTTGCTAAAAAAGGACTTTATCTGAGAGATGGCATAGCGATTAATCGTTTAAAAATTAACATATTTATTGAAAATTATTAAATGTTTAAATATTTAATAAATTAAGCAATAGCATTTGATTAATTGTTGTAATGTTTAAAAACGTTGATCACGTAAAATGATTTTTCAATTAGAAATATGATTTTTCTCATCCGAATTAAAAATAATCTTATAATCAGATGAATCTATGAATCATTAAAAAAATACGAAAACGAAAAAAACACGATCAAAATTTTATGTTTGTCTGCAGATTTTATATATTTGGTACAAGCATTATACACATATAGAAATAAATGTATCCCAATATAATAATCCTTACTTGCAAACCAAATATGTAAATAACAGATTATAATTCAATTATTTCTCTGGGTGGACACATCATCAAATATACAGAAAAACGCCAACCTAGTTACCTCAATTATAAATTAATTAATGTCGAATCTGAAAGATTTTCAATCAATATATTAAAATATATTCAACTGATCTTCCAGTTCAAACAATTAATTTTCAATTGAATTAAATAAACAAGTTTATTTTTCTGCAATTTAATCATTAATGCAGGACCTACTCTCAATTGACTAAAACGATTTATAATTTCATCGGTTGTTAACGACAATTTACATCAAAAAATATTAAGGAAATATCCGCTTAATTTCAGATATGTTTAAAATTTGATCTTTAATTTTTTTTGGAGATATGAAAAATATATTTTTATATCTTCGAAATTTTTGATTTGAATTGATTTTGAATTTTGATTTAAAAAATTGGTTAGGGAACCAATTTGTCAATTAAACAAAGGTCACGAATAAAAGAGGGATTTGTTCAGGTGGAATTTTCTATTCCCCTGTAGGTGTAAGATGGTATAGGAATATAACCCGGCAATTGGTTTAAATTCGATCAAAGTCGATCAAATCAAATCAAAAAATTACTATAAATCACTATTGGAAATTTTTGGGGAACGATACATTCCCAGGAAAATTTTGTTAATGCTAATGAAAGAGATTAAATATTTAATCAATCCGTTAAACAAAATTAAATTTCTTTCCTCCATCATCACACGGAGAAATATGTTTCCATAAAAATGTATATATTTGGCACAAGCATTATATATAAAAATAATTGTACCCAAATATAAAAACAAATATGTTTTCACGCGAGTAAATGGATGTATTGAATATTGAAACTGAATGGATAAAGGATTGATTAAAAAATATCATTTGGGCCAGTATATGAAAATGCTAATATATTTAACCGATATTATTGCAAGTTTTATATTATGTTTATAATTTTGCTTGATTGCTTCGCTATGAAAATATTAAATTGTTCATATTTTAATTAACATTCCAATTTTATAATACAATAACCTGAAGGTTGTTTGATCTTTTTGATTAAGCCGAAATTGTTGAATATATGAATAATACTAACACATCTAATGTAATTTTAAACATGCCTGACATATGGCTAAAAAACAATAGATTAGTTAGCACGTAATATAAGCAAAGCTTATAAAGAAACTTAATTATTTTTTCAATTATTAACATCACAAAAGACAATAAAATACAAAATTGTTTCTATTGTTTTTATAACATTGTGTTACAAATGGAATAGTTCTTGTGTATCAATATACATACTCGGTCAATATTTTATATTTATTAACGATTATATTATTAAATTTAATGTGTGTTCTAATGAGATGTTAAAAACCATTTTATTCATTTGTTTTGAAATGGAAATAAAACAAAAAGTATTTTTAAAGGAATCATTGCGTGACTGATTTAATTATTTCTGTCTTTTAAAATAAAATTTTAATTATTTTGTCTTCAATAGTTAACTTCATAAGGACAATACAATGTTATAAATGGAATAGTTATTGTTTATCAAAATATATAATCTATTTTAAGATTATATTAAATGAGTTTGTGTAACAACAACCATTTTTTTGACCAAATATGATAATGAATAGTTAACAATTCTAATAGATCAAATGAAATATTAAAGATCGGTTTAGTCATTGGTTTAGAAATTGAAATCTTTTTAAACAAGTCAATAAATATCTAACTAATCACCTATTGTCTTTTTGTGATGTTTTTAATATGGAAAAAATATTTTTTAATTATATCATATAGACAATACAAACCAAGATTTTATCTGTTGATAACAGTGTATTATAAGTGGAATAGTATTTTGTAGATCAAAATATATAACAACATTTAATATTCATTTACGAACGTTTTAACAAAACGGTATTACAAAATCGACATTTTTGAGTAAAAGATATCAGAGCTAATGGGAATCACGGGATTCGAAATCGTAAAAATTGCGATCAAAATGCGCTTCAATTTATATTAAAAAAGGTATTAATTTTATACGAAATCATTCAAATTCATTTAAATTTTCAACATTCTATTTGTTTTTGTTGGCAATTTATACTTCATTCACAAAATATAAAAAGTATTTCGATCGTAACTTCTCAATATCAATATCTATTGACAACATTAATAAAGTGTTATTTTTTCCACCTAAACATCATTTTTCCCGATTGTCTAAAACAATATAAATGTTTGTATTGCCATGTTTTTGGACTCAGACTCGATAGAAATAAATACCATTTAAACTGGAATTCAATCCAGACTAATTCCAAAAATGTCCATATAAAATATTTTTTTTTTCGAAAAGAGTCTAACGTTTATATTGTAGTTGGAGACAACATGAAAAACAGATTTTGTTGAGAGAAAAATAAAAGGTTTTTTAGGTTTTTATTATCGCTGATTAGATATCTCGGCTTAAAGATTAGATATCTCGGCTTAAAGATATAGGTATAGTAGTGGACAATTTTCAATTTCAACCTATCTGTGTTTTTTCTATAGCAAACTAATCACACTCTGAATATTTTTGATATAGGTCTGTTCTTGGGTTTTCGTTATTTCTATTATCGTGATTCAAATGATACAGATTAATCAGATTTTAAGTTTTTTTTAATTGGCAAATTAGCCAAGAAATTAGAAAGCTAAAGAAACCAACTTCTGTAAAACAATTGAAAAATATTTTAAATTGAAGTATTGTCCTAAAGTAGCCAATTTCTGTAAAACAATTGAATAAATATTTTAAATTGAAGTATTGAAATCGTGCACAAGGATGTGTCGTATGCCCTGGGCCTAATCAGCGGATTCGATGCCGAGAGGTTACGATCATTTTAATTTGTATAAAAGAATAATAAATTTCTAACAAAAACAAATAGAATGTCGTGATTTGAATAATTTGTGTAAATAAATAAAATCACATTTCCATCGTAAATTTCTCGCTTTCGAATGCCGTGATTAGCCCCCTGAAGATAATCAACAACGTTGATTGAAATATAGGGCAAAAGAAAAATAAATAGTTTTTCAATTTTTTTCTTTTAGATTTTTGATGGATTTCTTTAATAACATCCCACATATATTGTTTGCAAATCGATAATGTCATAATTTACAGAAAAAATAGATTTCTCTGATATATATAGGTGTTGGAGCTTTTCTATATTAAAACTTCATTATTTTAATACCATTGATTATTTCATCAGAAGTGGGATACCAAATTAAAATTTTTGTTATATTGGTAAAATTAATTATGAATATAAAACTTCAATATTTTAATTTCATTGGAAGTGGTATACCAAAATTATTTTTTGTTATATTGTTAATATTAATCGTATTTTTAGTTGGAATATTTGAAATTGAATTTGCATTTTGTCTTCTCAATTACTAATGACGTTTTTATTTCTGAAAGACTAATATCTGTTTTCCTTCGATCAGATAGCAAAGATGTTTTTGTATTTTTCAAAAAGAATGGAAAATAAAAATTTTAAGTGACGAAAGAGACAATTGTTTGTCAGAAATAAAAACATTCTTAGTGATTGGATATTTTATATAACTTTAATCAATTGCCATTGTAAACAACTACTTGTTGAATGCTTTGATTTATCATCGATTAAACGATTAATCATTTTCCATCCCTCCCTAATTGTTCTTGTATATTTTCTGCATTTCTTTTTTGCTTTATTTTTTCTATTCGTTCGTTGTCTTTTATGGGTTTCTGTGTTTGTTATTCTTTTAGTTATAAACATGTTGTACTTCTTTATTTAGAAAATCAAGGCTTCTGTTGAATTTCAATTGTAAGTTGAATTTTTTTTGTCTTCAAGAGAGGAAGAATGTTCGATGTTGTATCAAATCATTTTTGTATCAAATCAACTCAGTTTTGGGCGGGAGAGGATGGAAAATTCATATTTAAAAATTAAAAAACAAAAAAAAACATATTTAATTTTGAGAATTTTTGTCACTCTTTTTCTTTAAAAAATACTGATCATTTTCATTAGTAGAATTTCAGAAACAGAAACAATTTTTGAAATTATTGTTATTATCAGAATGTTTTTTTAAATTTTTGAATTTTCTAAATTTCAAATGATTTTTTTTTTTGAAATTCGGTTTTCTAAATCAGTATTTCTGTTTTTTCAAAAATTTTAATGTTTGTTTTAATTGTTTGGAAACACTTGTCTGTCGTCTAAATCAGTATTTCTCTATTTGTTTTTTTTTTATTTTTCAAAAATGTTAATAGGCTGACCTCAAAAAATTTCTTTTTTTTTTCAACTCCCATATTCATTCAGGTTTCTGAACCGAAATCTATATGTTTACATTTAAGCAAATCAATATGTCGTCTTTTGTCTACTTTCAATAGGTTTCACATTTATCTCCCACCACATTATTCAAAATTCGAAAAAAAACGACAACTCTCCTCCCCAATAAACCTGTCCGCCGCTTCCAATTGCTGTCAATACAGGTAGCCCTACGGACAACCTGTATTACGTTTAGGTTGCTTGCTTGTTTGCTGTTCGGAATGATGATGATGGTAGTGCTGGTGTTTCGTTGAAAGAAGCCTCAGTTAAATGGTGTGCCTTGCTCAAGCCAAGTGATGTAGCTTCGGCAAGCCGAAAAACGATCTTCTTGTAGAAATTCATTAAGATTCAAAAAGCCATGAACTTGTTTTCCTTCGCTACTAACACAACAAAAAGAAGAAGTCAGAAACTCAAGCAACCAACCCAATAGCAACAAAAAGATTGTTTGAAAAGAAATATCATCGTTGTTGTAGTCTTTACAAAAGAGAATCTCGTTAAACCAGTTTGTGGACAACGGCAACGACAACGACGACGAAGAAGATCTTTGGAAACTGATAATTCACCTGGAAACAAGCAGAGCATTGCATAGGTAGACAACGGTGGTGGCGGCGGCAGCGTCGAAGATGCCAACCGAAAAGGGTTCCATTGTTGTAACTAGTTTTTCTTTCTCGGCTTCAATGTAAAAAAATGTGAAGCAACAAAAAAGCGCATGAGCAGCCATGTTGGATAATGTTTTTTGTTTTCGGGAGAGTGTTGCAAGAGAGTTTTGTTTTGTGGGGTTTCTTTGAACACATAAATAATAACAATAATTACAAGCAATTTCAGAAAACTCATTTTCGAAACTCCCTCTCCATAGCCCAGCGTGCGTGACGCTCTTTCACATCTTGTGTGTTTTTTTTGGTGGCGCGGTAAAACCCGGTAGTTGCGCTGAGTTAATTTCATACAAAGTGTCACTTGATTATCTTCCTCTCTCTCACTAAATGGAGTGAGTTTTTTACTTCATTACTCTCACTCGCTCTTCATCTGCGCTCTCTTTCGCTCTTCTCCTCTCCTTCGTTCTCTATGTTTTTCTTTTGGTAGAGTTCGAGTTAGGTTTTGTGTGTTTTGGAAAAAAAAGATTTTGTTTGTCAATTTTCGATTTTTTTGTTAAGTTTATACAATTTTTATTAATTTTTTGTGGTCTTATTTTAAAAAAAGTTTTTGTTGCTTTTCGATTTTCTAAAAATTATTTATAAAAATATATATTTTTCATTGTTATCTAAAAAAAGTTTTGTTTTCAAACATTTTGTCAATATTTTTGTCGTCTTCTCTTAATACTTCTAACAAAAAACCTCACAGCAATTTTGTGATTTTCCCCGGTATTTTCCATTTTTATAAATTTCGTTTTATTGGTGGCCCCCCTCGTCGTAGTACGTTTTGTTTTTGTTTTATTTAAAAGTAGTTTTTTCTTTAAAAAAAGATGTCTTTAAATTAATTTAAAATATATAAAGAAATTCATACATATTTCGGTGTGGCGGTTTGTGGGCTTATGGTTCCATGCGTTGTTTATGACTCGTAGTGCCACCACCCAATTCTTGCGAGAGATCAGCTATCACTTCTTTGTAGATCAAAGGATCGATATTCTTGCCCAATTGATAGAGCAAAAACCAGTCGCCAATGTTGCACTGTTTGGCCACCGCCTCGACCTCGTCGACTTCGGCCAAGCGGGAACGGGCGCGCAACAACAAATGTCTCAATTTGGGACCCATGACAACGGCGATGCGGTAGACCAGCGAGATGCCCGACAGTATGGACAAAATGATGAACCAGAACCACAAGAACACGTAGATTTTCTCGTTGACAATGTTCAGCGGCAACACACAGAGACCGTCGAACTTCTGCACCGAACCGGAAGGACCGTATTTGTGGAATGTACATTTGGTGACTTTGGGAAAGACCCGAGCCATGGGATCGATACGCTCATCGGGTTCCATTTCGGTGAATTTCAACACATCACTGCCGTAGGTGGAGAATTCGCCGTCCAAGAAGAAGTCCACGAAATAGATCTGACCAATGACATTGATGAAGTTCAGAGCCTCGCACAAGAAGAAACGGAATGCATAGAAGTTGTGACGATTGAGATTGTCCACAAAATACTGGACCAGTATGCGTTTGCGATCCTTTTTGCACTCCTCATTCACGATGGGGCTGTTCAGGTCCATGACCAACATTTTCAAGCGGCCACCCTCCCACGACTTCCACAAGTAACGGGGCACATAGAACAATATGGCCTGGAAGAATAGCACGAAACACACCCACTGATAGTATTTGTGGTACTTCACCTCATCCACGCCCTCCACGTGCGAACCCACGCCGGGCTGTACAACGTCGCGACCGGTGATGCCTGTCAAGCGTTCGGGTACCGTGAATGTGGAGTAAATCCAGCAGTATGTGTCCATAACACCCAGCGGAATCTCGTCGACAATACAATCGATGGGGTCACCGATGTATTGCCGTGATGTGACCAGCAGCGAGAAGGCAATCAATATGATCACCGTCGCTTTGTAGTGCATGCGGAAAACATTATTATCGATGCAGACCTGATCGATCTTCAGTAGCCCCTTGACGGAGCCAAATACATCAAACATCTTGCCGGCGTTGTTCCTTTAACCAAGCGCACAAAATTTTCACACACTCTGTGGAGGTTTAAGTTTGTTTTCCTTCTTTTTTGCTAAAAAAAGTTCGTTGTTTTTATGTGTTTTTGTTTTCCAAAAAACCGAAAATCGCGTTTGTTTTCAATCACTTGAACTTCATAATATTGAAGTTGCTTTTCAACTTTTGTTTTCAAAACACACACGCGGTTTTGTCGTCGTTAATTCGAGAGATTTGTCTAAGTTAGCTTCTTGTATTTCTTATGAATTATTCTCTAAAACGAGATAATCAATCATAATTTTGATTAGTGTTGTGTTGGTATTGTACTTTCTGATAATTTCACTTATTTTTATTCTTTTTTTCTTGTGGTGGCAACTTTAGACGCTGTGACACCGTCACTTAAGTGCTCTGTTCGAATAGAAGATTTCAACTGTCTCACTGGATCTCCAACGAGTGGTTATTCGGTCTTTTTACTTATCACACGAATTGAGTGAGTTTTCGGCAGCGGCCCTCTCTCGCACCCATACCAGGACACTGTGCGAGTGTGTTGGTAAGCAGCAGAGAGTCGTCGTTGTGTGTGTGTTAGTGTGATTAGCGTGGTGGTGTTGGTGGTGCTTGTGTGGCGGCTCAGTGCGAGAGCCTACCTTCAAAACATTGGCAAACAACAGGTACTCGCCTGCATGCTGGGCTGCCCAAACCCAAGCCTGCAACATAAACTCACTCATCACAATCTCATCTTGACGTGCTGCTGCGTACGTATTGTTGTACTGTTGCATTCGAGTGAGCCTGGATGAGTGGGTTACGAATAGTGGCCCGCCCGAACCAGGTATTACAGACAGACGGACGGACGACGACGAGTGTGTGTGCAGTAGGATTTCTGGCTTGGGTAATTTTCATGGTGTACATACAATTTCCTCGTCATCTGCAATATGTGTGGGGTGGATCATGTTTTGTTGCATTTGCCAGTGATGCCCAAACATTGACAACAACAAACTTTTCTTGTTTGTACCTGAACTCGAAATGTGTAATAGGTAGGCATACATTGATGCGTCTAACTTTTCATAATCCCATTATCTCGGTTAATTTCACAGGATTCACGGTTTCCAATTTTCACATTTTACGAGGGCGATTCCATAATTAACGAACATATTTTTCAGATTCTGTAGAAATTTCTGAGATATTTTTTAAAAATTCAAATGGGCTTAATATATTTCTGATTTAAAAATAATAATAATAATTTTGCAATTTATATAAATCACTAGCTTGGTTTACGTGGTCGTTCTCACTGGAGTATCCAGTACCATTTATATCCCGCTTCCTCCTTAAATGTATACATTTCGAAAATCCACTTATGTTGCACGTCTATGTGATTAGACACCACTTTGCTTTTATGTCTTTTTGTATTGCTTGTCTACGTAGTCCGGGGATGTACGAACCGTGTTTCACGATTCTAGCTTTGGTTGGCATCATTTTTATCTCCTATCGCCGCACTTTTCTCATAAACGTACAATTTTGAAAAATAAACTATATTTCGCGCTGGCACAGTTGGAAGACTACAAATTCTCACGGAATTTCATGAAAATTTCATTAGTCTTATTATAGGTTTTTTATCCCTTTTCCCTTAAATTTTATAGATTAGTTTTCAAAAGTAGCAATTTTTGAACACCAAAAATGGACATCGAACCGCACGCGACCGTCCAAATACAGTGAAATCTTTCTCGAGAAGGGTTTTCATCCCGGGATTTCCCGCAGGAAAAATCCGAGGAATTATAATATTTTCTGTGTCCCGGAAAATTTATGGTGAGCATGGTGAATGAATGACTGACGAGTGAAGGGAACGGCGGACTTATCTCATATTTTAGTCTGTATTTCCATTGATTCTCTTGAAACAAGGCTTTCTTATAAATCCTTTAAAACTTGGTATCAATATGTTTTTATGCGAAATATAATAATTTACTTTATTAAAATTCGAGTGTTTTATTCGGAAAAAAAGAAAAACGTAAGTTTTTATATAGCAAACAATATGTTTTCTCGTCCTGTCCCGGGATCCCGGGAAACGAAACTTATCATCAAAAGATGTTGTGCTCTCAAGAGAGCATTGGTAATTAGTTCGGCAGGAGGGGAGCAAATTTTATAAAATGTTTGGGAGCCTCTTTAAGCATAACAGGAAGCCTATCAAATCCTTAAGGAGTGGTGATATAGAAAAAATGTTGGGGAGGGAAAATTAATGGGGTTCAGTCTTACATGTCTCACCTCTAGGGGTCACTATGGGTCGGTTGGTAGGTATGTTCTGATAAAATGTGGGGGCGATTCCGAAGCAGTGTTGTGTTTTTTGTGTATTTTTACCCCTTTCCCCCACGAATACCGAATACATTTGTCTCGTTTTCAATGAGCCTTATATTGACTTATTCTGAATCGCTAGTAAAGGTCGTTAAAACTAACGAAACTCCTGCATTTATTCATAAACAAAAGAGTTACAAAGGATTTAAACAAAGGATCTGGTTTCATGGCGACCATTTTAATAAAAAAACCACAATTTTGGAACACAATTTCCCCACTTTGAGAATTCAGGTTTAAAAAAAAATGGAAAATCAAACAAATATCATTTTTTGATAAATTCCTTATCCTTTGTAGTCCTTTTAAGGGCCAACAGGATGGGGAAACATATAACATTCGGTGCAAGTGCAACTACTTTTTTTAAAAATTGTCGTACGGTGAAATCAAATATCGGTTTTAAATGACTGTTCAAAAAGAAAATTTAGATAAAAACATCATAGTACTTGCTTTAAGGAAGGTATTTTTTATTGTATAGACCTCGTCCCAGTTTAATGTACATATGTTAGAAATTATTATTATTATATTAGTACAAATGTTAATATACTCACGTTTCCGGAAGTTTTCGGAAAATGGAGAACCATGATTTTTTTATCCGGCTTGCGTAGTTTTGACAATTATACGACCATCATTGTTCATATAAAATTATCAGTTTGTTGGCAATATCTCACGTTCTTTTACCAAGAGTATCACTGGATTCACATTTTTCGTTCAGTTAAATTTCCAAATTGCTGTTCGGATGAGTCAACAGCATTTTTGGAGCAGAGTGGCGAATAATTATGAAAAGGTATGTTGAATTGATCATTTTTGTAGAATTAACCTATAGTTCAGCTGGTCTGGGTTTCTTTTTACAGAGGGTCGAAGTTTTCATCTTTTGTCGATGATGAGCATGTCTCAGAGAATTCTTATTATTAGAACTATATTGCGGAATTTTATCATCATTTTGTGGTAGATCTTAACCCTATAGCTCTTCTCTTTATAGATCAAGTTGACACTTTTTCGTGAAAATCAAAAAAGGATTAAAATGTTCTACGAAAAAATTTGCCGAAAAATTTCAGATGGGACCACCAAAGACATCATAATTGTAAATAAAGCTCTCCAACTAAACTTATACAACAAATTGGCTAAAAAGATTTTCATGCATGACATTTTTTTGTGATTTGCTTACGACCTGTCCGACGCGTCGGTTGGGGCTGATTAAAAACATATGTATTAAGAACCAATATTTCTTGTATGTAGTCAGTCCCGGAAAAGAGCTGCAATTGTTTCAAAAAAGGATAAATGTTGGCTGTAAAATCAAAATTTGTGAAAAGTGCATTTAGAAAAGACCGTGTAATTTGAAGAAGAACATGTGAAACTATTTTTCCAAATAAAAGTTTATTTTTTCTCTATAATAAAATTTGTTTTCAATATTGTATTTACTACAACATGGAATACAAACAAGGTTTATTACATATTTAATCATGGAATTTATATTATTCACTTATATACTTTTTTTGAAACGTTGAAACACCAATTAACTCAATTTTTCCTAAAGTTTCAAACTTATAACACCCGTTTCAAGTGTAATATGGACTGGCGTACGGTCGATTTAATGACATGTCTGACAACACTAGTTTACAAACATTTTGTCCAAGGACTACATATATTTTTTGGCCTATTTTGCAAATACTTGAAAAGTATTATTAAGCATTTTTTCTATCTGGTAAGGAATTTCTATATTGGTCCATAGGCTTTTTTCATGTGGTGATTATTTTCTTCGTTAGAATGTTATTTATTAAAAAAAATATTTTTTTTATTTCTGTTTTTTTTGGTGCCATAAAAAAGATTTAAAAAACAAAGTTTTTCCCTACTTTTAGAGGCTGCTCCTAAACCATTCATTCTATGTGTAACATTTGCAGCCATATAAATTAATTGAACTCATAAGCGGGTGTGATCGTTCCTACATATATTTCTGAAATGAGTGTATAAATATTAAAAAAATCGAACTTTTAACAAAAAATTAAATTGAAGAAATGTTTCACGTTTGACCACTTTCGCTGATTTTTCATCTTAACCATCCTGCATCAATTTTCAATTTTTTTTTCCAACAGTATATTTTACTGTTTTTATATATTATATTTATATTTTCTTACAGCCAATTTCATAATAATTTTAAAATATGAAAATAAATTTTTTTAAAAAAAATTTACATAAGCATTCCATAAATTATAATGAATTTCGTCCTAAAAATAAAAGTATTTTTTCGGTCGTTATTTTCTGATTGCCCCTCGTATTAATAGCGTTTGGTGAAATGACCCTTTTCAAGCGATTTGTAACACACTGGCCTGAGTGTAAATGCATTCTTACCAAGAGAGTAGCTTATCTTAGATGCATTATTGGACCATTGTTATACTTATGTGTATGGATGTATGCATGTGTGGAAATCTTTACTCATCTTCGTTTTAGACCAGTTTTAAACATATACATGCAACATGCACTCGTTCGTATACCTACTGCATCTACCTAAACACTCGTACATGTCCGACTTTGTATTTAGTACATAGTAAATTGATTTTCAAGGGATCTTCTGTCTGTATGCTTTTGTACTAAATGCATGCTTGCATGTATTTGTACGCTGATGTTACCATACTGAAATGTGTACTCAGAGTTGCCACATTACAAGTATCTATATATTCGATCATTTAATTACTCCAGATATTTTAGCCTGTCAGGATCTATCATACGGTCCCCACAAATTCGAGTCGGCTATCAATTGTCAATAACAAAGGGCTATTTCCAATTGGAGACGGAAAAGACATTTTTGATCAATTTCAATTGAATTTTCATCGAAATAAGGATAAATTATTTTTTAGTAATGAATATAAGCTTCCTATTAAATTTGAATTAGCTTTAATCATAGTATATTGCGATTTTTATGTATTTATATGACAAATTTGATTTGTTGCCTTGGAGAAATTCCACATAAAACAAACCGATTTTGATGGAATTTGGTGAATGTGTTTGGTATTGCAAGATTAGGTATGTTTTTCTTTAAGCCAAGTTAACAAGTTGCAATAACAAAAACGCTAATAAAAATTTAATTTTTTGTTCAAAATAAAAAAATATTTTATCACATTGTCGCCAGCTACAATATAAATATTTCTATCAAAACAACAATTTTCAAATAAAATATTTTGCTGACTTTTTTGGACTTAGCCTCGATAACCATAATTTTGACTAACACTGGATAAAGTCCTTAATTTTTAACATAATTTTTTTCAAAATTTTGTTTTCACGCACATTGATAATGCTGTGGGCGGAAATTTTAAAAAATATTTTTTTATTTTGAGTGAAATAATAATTTTTTATTTAATTTTTTGTTATCGCAGCTTATTTATCCAGTCTTAAAGAAAACCAGACCTATTATGTTAGATGATTTTTTTTTTTTGAAAAATATTGAAAACTATGGCAACTTATTCAGTCATAACTTTTGTTCTGTAAAATATATTGACACGAATTTTTAAGCGCAAGAAAATCAATTAGAATTAAAAAAATGTTTTTTTGATAATTTTTTTAAGCAAAAAAATGAAATTTATTTATTGATTTTTTATTTGTTCTCAGCAAATAGCTACACTTGTGTTCTAAACACTCTGTAAATTTCAGAGTGGACTTGTATTGTTTACACATTATTTAGAATGAAGTTATTTGCTTAGACAAAATGAAAAAATAAATAAAAAGGGGATTTTGCTTTTTTTTAATTCAATATTTTTTGTTTAAAAAATTACCAAAAAAATAATATCTATTTGTGGATAATTGCCGGCTCTCAGAAGACTATGAACATTTCATTCACCTGAAATGCAAAAGGGCGGAACATCACAAAAATCCAAAATTGAGTATTCGTTAGAAAATGTCCTAAAAACAAATTCGTTTTAGAAACAAATATTTTTACTGTGTAGTTCCAGTTGTTTCCGCTCAACAATGGAACGCGACACTTTTTTATAATGTAATTACATTTTTTTGTTAAAAAAGTATCTTTAAAAAGGGTTTTTGAATTATTAAGTTTTTTATCCTCCTGTAAAATGTGGATATACTTTTATATAGCCCAGTACGTATTAATTTAATATAGCTCAATTAATAACATTTTAGATAAATATGAAACTTACCCCCATTTTCACAATGTCTGCTTAACTTAATGTTAGTGTTAACCGGCAGTTATAGTTGTCAGTTTAAGTAGAGTTCTAACTTAAAATTTAATGAAATTTAAAATTTTAAGGAAATTTGTACATTCAAATATCTGTAAGCTTTCTTTAATAAAAAATAGTTTTTATATGAGTGATTAAATGATTTTGTTTCAAAATTAAGGAAGAATTGTCTTCGTCCCATTTACTCTTGGGCCTCATTTACTCCACTTCCATGTGTTCCAACATCTTCAAAAAAATCATAATATCAAAAAATCCTCGTAAAAAAGCAAAAATCGCAAAAAATATATAAAACAAAATCATTATTTTTATACCCTTCACTGGGAATATGTCTTTGTGGATTTGTTTGTAACACCCAAAAGGAACGAGGTAGGCCTATCGTTTATTATACGGATCGGCTTAGAATCACTTTCTGAGTCGATTTATCAATGTCCGTCTATCTGTCTATCCATCGATTCTTGTAATCAAAGTACAGGTTGTAATTATTCAATTCTTAATCAAAATTGGCACATGTAAGTTTTGTGGGCCAAGGACGAACGCTGTTTAACTTGAAGTAAATCGGTTCAGCTTTAGATATAGGCCCCATACAAATGTCGCTCCCGATTTGACTTTTTCCGTTCAATAAACTATATATTTTAAATTTGGCAAAACAAAATCTAGAAACATCTATGGTAAAAGTGGACCACATCGTCTCAGGTTTTGATATAACCCTGATACAAATGTCCTTCCCGCATTAAATTTTTTCTCTCAGACACATACCTTTAGAGATTTTGATCCAATTTGAGAGAACACTTTATATTTCAGCTGGAAACATATTTTGTGAAAGAAGGTCATATCGGTTATCGATATAGTAGCCGAACAAAAATCTTTCCCGATTTCACTTTCTCCCCCCGGCCGACTTTAGCCTTTCCTTACTTGTTTGATTTCAATGAATAGTACTATTTTCGCTTAACCATTTAATATAAACGTATCTATATTTTAGGTAAAGAAACACACCAATTGATGTAAATATAATTCTTGAAACCTTTTATAAGTTGAAACGACTGTAATTTTTTCTCATAAAAGATATTGTTCGGATGTGTTTTAGAATTCATTTAAAAACGATAAAAAAAGGTTATATTTACCTCAAGGTGTAGTCGAAGTATTGAAAGTACCTAAAACAAAAATGAAAATATTAACCAAAAAGAATTTTTATTCTCCGGCAAAAAAAAAGTACTTTGTGAACTGGTGTAATACTAAAACCTACCTACTTTGAACCCCCCAACATCTGGGTTTCGAGACCAATAGTCAAACTGCAATGAAACTTTAGCTATGTTAATGTGAAATATTCTTAAAATTGGTAAAACCGGTAGGAAACGGCCGAAAGGTTTCGAAACCCCCCACTGCGTGCAGTCAACTTATCGAACTCACGTAATTAGCAGGTAGACAAATATCACTTTGATCCCATAAATCAATTATAAAAAACCGGTTAAAACGGTGCACGTTAGTGTAGCCCCTCACAATGTGCGACATAAATTAAAACTTGTATTGAGGGGTACGTTAGAAGTATCGCTGAAAAGAGGATGGTTTTGGGACATTGTCAATTAACACACACTTTTTCCTTCCTGAATGGATTTGGTTGTTTTTCAATACCAAACAATAATTCACACTTCTTCCAAAGCTGTCGTGATATTAGCACGTATCCATATGGATAGATAGACATGAATATATCGACTTAGGATGGCGCACAGTGGTTTATACGGAGAAAGGTATGAGAATAACACTACACAGATAAAAATATTGCTTCTTATCAAAGACTTGCTTTTAAAATGAAAAAGTCCTGTTGTTGATAAAAGATAAATGGAGTAAGTCCAAGCTGTGTTAAGGACTCACTTAATAATTTAACCGTAATAAATTGTTTTCTCGTCTGACGCAGTTGGTAACTGGTTTTTGTAAACAAATCGATTTTTTTTTAATTTTTGACAATGCCGTCAAGTTATTGAACTTAAACCATAAGCGAGAAATTATGCGCAAAAAACATTTATTACTGCGAGATATTCATCATTGTCTTCCCATTATAAATATATTGTTTCAATTTAAATTTTCCCGAATCAACAACAATACTCCATACATCCAATAAAGTTAATAAACCCAATACGAACAACGTTCACTTATTCCAACAAAATTTAATAAAAAAAACTAGTGATATAAATTTATCTGGCATATTTGTTTTACGCTGTCATCTTTTAAATTTTTGTGTTATTTATGGTCGTTATTAATTCTGATTCGGCAATAACTCTGTCATAGATATTTTTGCTGTGGAAATTATGGTCGATAATTGAATCATAACGATCGTTTGGGCTATTTTCATGGTTTTCAATTTTTTTATTATATTTTTGGAATCAAATTTGCTATTGCTTTTGTATTGATTCAACCTTAGGCTTTTCATGGGACAGAAGCTTACACATTCATCAGTGATACTTTTCAGCAATTAGGAAGAATTCAAAAACAAACTACAAACAGAAAAAACAACAAATACACAAAACTTTTTCGTTCAGCTGATATTATAATTTACTAATAATGTTTTAATTAAATATTAATTAAATTCATCTGATACCAAAAATTTAGCATTAAAAGTAGTGATAGACTGTTTGAAGTTTATGAAACAGTCGACAATTTCGACATGATAATGGAGTTCGGCACACACCGTTGCTTTAAACTGACCAGGCTAAATTGGAAATTGATTTTTTTCGCAGTGTTAAATGTCAGTGTAATTATGCCGGTAGCAATTTGGCCATCAAACTTGAACACACCACACTTTCATTGATTTGTTCTTTAAATTGTCATGTATTCATCATTATTTGCGTGAACGATTTACTTTGGGAAAATATATATATAGTGAGCACAATCAATATCTGTACATTCTGTTAAATGCTAATTAAGACAATTTTATACGCAATTTTCATAATAAATGACACTTCGTAAAATGACAATCAATTACACCATGCGACAGTCCAAAAACTCTGGGTAATGATATACCAGAACAAGAATCTGTATTTGAAATTTGCCCCAAAATCTTGAGTTGCGGATAAAAAATCGTTTTTTTTGTACCTTTTACACTTATAAGCCTGTAAAGTAGTTAGTTAACAACCTATTTTTACTTTCCCATCCGATTTTAAAAGAAGAAAATTGTAGCTTTCAATAGATATATGGCTTATTTAAGAAAACTTAAGAAATATATGTGCTTTTCTCCATTAAACACATTTTTTAACAATTTTTAGTCATGTTTTTATATGTTTTAGTTCAAGTTTCTACTCATTATTTTCTTTGAAACCCGTGTAATTTGTAAATTTATTTAAAGGAGTAAAACGCCTCTTTGTCTTTAAAAATCCGTTAGTAATTGACTGGATTATTGAAGCTTTTCTTAATACTAAACTTGGTCATTCTAGTTCACATCTTCCATTATTTTACGAACTGAAGTCCAATAAAAATACATAAAGTTCAGCAGAAAAAATAAAAATGGTAAAGAAAAGTATGGCGACCATTAAAAAAATCTCCAATTTTGGAACACACTTTCCCCACTTTGGAAATTCGGATATTTTTTGAAAAAAAAAAATGGAAACTTTTCATCGTTTTTATCTTTTCTTGAGAATTTTATGTATTTTTATTATGTGTTATTAATTAGATAAGCTACATATCTATCGAACGCCCCAGGTTTCTTCTCTTTAAATCCGATGAGAAAGTGAAAATCGTTTGATAATCAACAAAGTTACAGACCTAAAGGGTGTTTTTTATTGGGGTATAGAACTTTAAGTTGGCATCACTTTTTTAACTGGCGGCCATTTTGTCAGCTGTCAAGTGATTAATATTTAGTTTGGTTTGCCATTTCATCATGAACAGGTTGACAAAAGAACAACGATTGCAAATCGTGCAAATTTATTTCGAAATAATGGTTCAGTTCGCGAAGTTCACCGGCGCTACATGCCACACAGCGCACGTCACAATCGAATTATTGAAGGAAACATTCGATGAGCGCATAATTTCGCGGCATGGGCCTGTCAATTGGCCACCAAGATCGTGTGATTTGACACCATTGGATTATTTTCTTTGGGGATATGTGAAGTCGCTCGTCTACGCCAACAAACCAGAAACGTTAGGGGACTTGGAAGCCAACATTCGTGGCGTTATTGAAAATTGGACCTGTAGAATTGGCTATATTAGAGCCAGCCGCGGCGGCCACATATTTAAACATTAATGGCATAAAATTATCCTTCCAATAAAGCCAAATTGATGGACATTAAAACGATTTTCTTGTGTTTTATTTCAATTCGAAGTTCAAATACAGATTCTATTCGACAATACCTACAAGAAAATAATATCACTTCCCAAAGTTTTCTACTTCATTCTTTTTTGTAGCACAGTGTTGTTGTACTTTCGATTGGCTATATAATTAGCGCCAAACGTGTTAATATACGTTTTTCTTGCAAAATATCTGTCACGAATTATTTTCCAAAAGAGCAAAAACAAAGATTGACTATCAAAATATCAATGGTCGTGTCACGTGCTCTTATTTGTTTGAGAAAATAAAAATGTAAATATTACATACATAATTCCCGAATTTCAACATATAAAACAATTTCATTTACGATACTTCATCAGACTTATTCGAGAAACATATTTTGCCCTCTGTCCCCCATATGAAGACTAGGGCGGAGTAGAAACAAAATTTTTTCGATTTTGAAAACGGCACAGCCTGGAATTACACAAGTTTGTTAGGAAAATATTAAATTTCTGTCATCACGTCTTGTGGAGCTCATCGGAGCCAAAGTTGGGAAATATGGGGAAAAATCCCATAAAGGTCCAAAACTCTCGAGTCGCCCCCAGAAGGGTTGAATATAAGGCCGACCTCATTAATTTCTCATTCCCAACATTCTTTTCGAAAACACTTACCCATTATCCCCACTCCTTAAAGGTGCTCCCATACAGAAACTATAATTTTTTATAAAAGTTACTCCCACCGCTCTAACTGCCCCAAGGAAGATCCTAGTGCAGTCAAATGTATGACTGACCCCAAATATTTTTCCAACCCCCATATTTTGAAGAACTTACCTACCCTCTATCTTCAACCCTTAAGGTGATCCCCATACGAATTTTTATCTTTTATATTTTTTAAGAATGAAAGGCCCAAAACTGTCCCGTAGTCGCCCTGTCCTGCCCGCTATCTTCAAACATTAAGGTGGCCACATACATTTTATGAAATGTAAGCTTAAAACTACTCCAGAATCACCCCTAGAAGCATATATTATGACTGGCCCCCTTAATTTTCCCCTCCTCATACATACCTACCTGCCCTATATCTACTCCTAAAGGCCCTCTCATGCAAAAACTAATCTTTATAAAAAATTAATTGTCCCTAGGAGTTCTATTAATTTAACTCCTCTCTCGCCAGCGTCTTTGACGTCTTGCTGGTAGTCTTCATGCTCTTACCAGGTTTCTGGATTTACAACAATGAAATTTGTTGACAATCCAAAGCGTGCGAAAAAAAATTGTTATCTCAGGTGTGATGTGCAAGTGTAAAAGCTTCACCACTGAGATACCAGAGAATCTCTTCACCAGTCTTATAAATAAGCAGAACCAAAAAGTTCAGATCATTATTAGGACATTCAGTTGATCTGGTGGTGCTAAACCAAAAAGAAAAATAATTTTGTATGGGAGCACAAACTTTTTCTGGCTATGCCCTTTTCAAATTCTAGTTAAGTATTGTTTTCACTCCGCCTTAATGAGGACACCAGTTGAAAACCAAATTTTTTAACAACAGTTTTCTTTGGAAAGCGGATATGGTGGTTTTCCAAAAAGAGGTGTTAGCTGTCACTTTTGAAGCTTCTATTCTTTGACAATTGACAAGTAGAAACTACGCCATTGCTAAAAATGGAACGATACACGCTTCAACAATGCATTGAAATTATTAAAATTCATAAATGAAAATGATCCGGAATTCCATCGGAAAATCATCTTGACACCTCGGTGGCTACGTCAACAAGCAAAATTGTCGCATCTGGGGCTCGGAAAACCCAAGAGTTATTTTGAGAAGTCTCTCCATCCTCATCGTGTGACTGTTTGGTGCGGTTTATGGTCCGGCGAGGTCATTGGACCTTACTTCTTCGAAAATGAGGTTGGATCAACAGTTACGGTAAATGGATGATTAATGCTTTTTTATGGTCTTCTTCCTTTGGGGCCACGTGAAAGATAAGGTCTACGCCAACAGCCCAGTGTCGATTCAAGACCTCAAAGATAGAATTCGTGAGGCCATCGAGGACAAAGGACAGCCACTTCGCGATCCATCTGTCCATCTATTATCAAAGTACAGGTCGCAATTGTTGTTAGAACTAAATGAAACTTTCCACAACAAAGTTTTACGGGATAAGGACGAACGCTATTTAATTTGAAGAAAATCGGTTCAGATTTGGATATAGCTCCCAGACAAATTTTACTCTTTCCGCTCTATAAACCACATATTTCAATAGATTTTCTTCCAAAACGACATATATTTTAACCAGAAAGAAGTCTGGTAAAACTAGGCCAGATCGGTTCAGATTTTTTTATAGTTCCCATACAAATATATCCTCTGATTAGACTATTTTCGCTCTAGAAACCACATATTTTAACAGATGTTCTTCAAATTCGACAAAACAACTTCTATTCCAACTAGAAGCAGCTCTGGTGAAAATGGGCCAGACAGATATATATATATATATATATATATATATATATATATATATATATATATATATATATATATATATATATATATATATAGCTCCAATGCAAATTTCACCACTGAATTTATAATTCCGCTCTAGAAATGACATATTTGAACAGATATTTGATTCAAATTCGGCACATCAGTTAATATTTCAAATAAAAATATCTATGGCAAAAGTGGGTCACATCGGTTCAGATTTATATAAAGCTCCCATATAAATGATTTAATTATGTAATATAAACCACATATTTAACAGAGTTCCATAAAATTTTGGAAAACCTTTTATATTTCAATTAGAGAACCTATACTAAAAGTGGGTCAGACCGGATCAGATTTATATAGAAATTTGTAGTATATTCTGCTCTTGTAGCTGTATTGTATATCACCCGGTTCAAATGTAACGACCTTTTAATACCCTACATCACAGGGTATAATGACTAGGTGTATGGTATCAAATAGTCGGCCAAGTCCGACTTTAACTTTCCTTACTTGTTTTTATATGACTTGTAGACTCTACGACAACATCATTAAGGATCACGTTTGCCCATCTTCATGTAATACATTCCACACTGTGGCTCATAGGATCTAAAGCCAAATACTGGGCTACGGTACCATTCAATCATGTTTTAATATTTCATCTTTAGGTGTTATATATTTTTATAAAAGGGTGAAACGGGGCGCAAGGGAAATCAGATTACAACTGTTAACAATCAAACGGCTGTAGCTATCATTGTGATGTTAGGTGAGTACACTCCACTGTGGAATATCGACTTTCGAAATTCGTATTTTGAAAAGTTGAGATTGCAAATGAACGAAATCGGTCTAGAGGAAAATTAATTTACATACCAAGGAATATATGGACTATTTCGCTATGTAAACGTTTTTGCATGACTCGCAAATGAGATTTATAACTTGGCAGAGTATTTTCATATAAATAAGCCTGTGTGCGCAATGCAATGATCATTTTAAAATGTAAATTGGCGGCTTACTTTTTCTAATTGCTCCACTCCACTGATGTGGGTTCAATGACAGCCCGAGCATTCCCACGTTATTTTCGAGCGATTTGCATTTGGTTGTCAATCAAGTAAAGCAATCACATACATTTGGCCACCTATGTGGGAATTTTGAACATGCAGTCAGCCATTACCTATTTATGGCAGTTGTTCGTCATCATTTGCGAACATTTATTGTACTTTTTTCGGAATATAAATCATAAACATGAAATACTAATAAATGCTGATTAAGACACATTTATAAGCAATTTCGCATTAAATGACACTTCGTGAAATGACAATCAGTTATTCTTCATTTGATTGAATATATAATTAACGTCAATTGGCAACGAAAAAACCACACTGAGCGTGTTAAAATCTTTTCTTGGAAGAAGATTGGTCGGACGTCATGCAGACACTAACTTGTATTGCAAAGTGTGATCTAAAAATAGATTATAGTAAAAATTAAATTACGAGAAAATTAGCCCAAAACAGATCGCTCTTCGGCAGTTAAAAAGATTTCAGGAAAAAGTGCTCAAAAATATTTTCTCAGGATAGAAAAACTGATCACACAGATCACGTATGACACAGGTACTCGTAGACGTCATAACTATGCCACAGGTAGATGATACGGCAAATCGAGTCAATGTTTACGCTTCACGTGATAAAGCGTTTTGAGCGACGTTGTTTACGTTTTTCAATAGAAATCCCCAAAAACGTGCGATTTATTATTAAACCGTTTGCTAAGCGAGCACTATTTGTTGAAACCATATACCTTTCTTATGGAGTGTGTGTTTTTTGGTATTTGAGAAATATCTTCACACACAAAATTTGTGTGATAACGAATGAAAACAGGCAATAAAACAATAACGAATTCCAACGTCATAAACGTAACGTTATTGAATCATGAATGTGGGGTGTAACACTTTTCGGTATTTGACGCTTTCATTTCTTTTGAGCGTTTTTTGTTTTAGTTTATGAAATTGGTCTGAAATGAGGTTTCGTTTTGGTTTCGGTTTGGTGATCGTGACATTTCTCATGTTTAACTGTGAAATCATAAAAAATGCGTTGGTTGTTTTTGTTCTTTTTTTTTTTGACTGATAAATTCTTTATGTTTTTGTTTAATATTTTTATGATATTCATTCAAAGCAAGTTCTGCTGTGAGTTCTTATCTGGGTGGTGGGTTTCTGGTTCTTGGGAACAGGTTTCATTTCAGTATTTTTGGTATTGGTTAAGAGATTTGTTTTGCCGTGCCGTAGAGAGAACCATTCTATCAATTATGTAAATTTCTTTATCTCAATATGATACATTTATCTTATGCGGACCTTACCTTTCTTTCGGTTTGAGAATGCTTTGTTATTATTGTTTAACAAAAATGTGACTTGTAATTGGAATGCGTGTTTATCTTTTTTGTAGAAGAGTCCACTTAAGAGCACAGTGGGCAGAAACGTCAAAGAAGTAACACCGTTGGACAATTTTCCATTTTTCCATTGGAGATGAACGACACCATATACACATGAAACTAGAGATCGCATGTAAAAAGCTGTGTACTCAGTTTTCCATTGGGCTATCTTTTATACTTTTTACAAGATTTCAATTTCGAAATATAATGTTCTTTGGAAATTAAATGTCCTGTAAAAAGGAGGAAGGATCACCAAATGAAAAACTGAGTACATAGTTCTGCTATATACGACGTCTAGTTTCTTGTGTATATGGTCTATTTTTTTCTAATTTAATATATTGCAATATAAGAGCTTGAATTAAAATAAATTTTCAAAAAGAATAATTGTATGTTGTAATTTTTGGACTTAGCTTAGTCAATAGCCATAAATGTCACATATACTATGTCGAAAAATATTAATATAAAATTATTTTTTTTGGAAATTTTTGATACACTCGGGTAATTTTCCCAATTTCGTCCCAGTGCGGATTTTGACCTTCTTCGGTTTTGATGAAATTTGACACGTATATTCTACTAGTAGTTGCGGATAATATAGAGTTTATCGTAGCTCAAAGTAGTATGTGGTTTGATATTTACAATGGTCCAAAATTGGTGGTACAATATGAACCCCTTTTTCCATTTTACCCCTTTATTTTATGTGTCTACGCTCAGAGCCATTTGGTTAGTAACTTTTTTATCCCTCTATTACCATTTAACCCCTTAAAAGTACGAATTTTTTATATATTATGTATCTTATCAATTAGAGACACTTTTCAAAAACGTGTTGTTAAAAAAGTGGTGCCTTTCTCAGATATATTTTTATTTTTGTGATACAAATTAGTTTAGCTCGGTAAGTCGTCAAAAAAAATCGCTTTTTATGAAACGTTTTTTTTACGACTGCTACTAAGCCACTGGTTCTACGTGAAAGAGACATTTGTGTCCCTCATAATTACCTTAAATTTGAGCCTTAAATTTGCCTCGATCAAAAATAATATAGAGGGTGGCTGATGAAGGAGTTTTTTCTTTGCAGAACTGCATCGAAAGTGAATCCCTTTCAATACTGTGCGATTTCAACAGGATGACGTGACTTGTCACATAGCCAGGCCCTGCTATATGAGAATTGCTGCAGAAGTTCCCCAATAAGTTGTTTGCTAGAAACTCGACATTTCGTCGGCCCCCAAAGTCTCCTGACCTCACAACACCTGTCATTTTTCTTGTGGGGCTATTTCAACAGGAAGTTTATAAAACAAATCAAAAACAAGTAAGAAAACGTCAGTCGGCTAAACCGACTTATGTATAGCCTCACTCTCAGAGGACATGAGTATGGAAGGACTTAAATTTAACTTCGCGCCGGAGTATGTTTGTGGGATGTACTAGAATATTGTGCCAATTGGACCAAGCTTCCTTATTTGTTAATAATTGTAAGAACATGATCAAATATGAAGTAATAATGAATTTCAGGCAGCGATAAAGGAATTATAAAACATTTAATTTCACCTAGGATAGAGACAATTGTGTGGGAGGTACATGAAGGGGCGTGGCTAAGGCGTAAATATTTTTTAGGTTTAAAGTGACTTAAAAAACGATTTCAAATATCAAATTGCAACTGATTCTGATTCTGATCACCCGTATGGATGCTATATTGGTTTTATTGTAACCAAAGTTTATGCAACTTTGTGTGGGAGGTACCAGAAGGGGTGTGACAATATCGCCCATATTCCATGCGAATGTAAAAAGCATTGTCAACTGTCAAATTTCAAAGTATTCCCATCGTCCGTATAGAAGTTATAACAGCTTTAACTTTAGGTAGGTTGGGGTGATTTGTGTGAGAGGTACCAGAAGGGGCGGGGCAATTTCGCCCATCATCGAACTTAAACCAAGTTTGGGAAAAATATTACTATGTGCAAAGTTTGAATTAATTCCTTAACTCCTTTCGAGAGTTATCGTATACACCAGCCAGCCAGACGGATAGACGTACGGACATGGCTCAAACATCTTAAAATGTTGTGAAACGGATTTGGTCCAAACATACTTGGGGTCTCAATGTGTTACACTTTTTTTCTGTCCCGTGAAAATTTGCAAGATTGTATGTATGTTTTTCGACTTTATTCTATTAAAATGGAATTGGGCAGTGGTTCCCTAATTGAAGTGCCCACCTCAGAGATACGGACAATGGTGACTAAAGGTGCTCTTCTTCAAAATTTCTTACATAGGGTCAGTAATAATTTCTCACTTATAAATTCTTACTAATTTTACCAATATTTTAGAATCATTTGCAATAATTTTACTGCTAGAAACCAAAAATATGCGAACTTTGGTTTACGTGGGCACTCACCATCACTTGAGTATAGGGTTTGGGGTCCGGGAATTCCCGAATCGTTTTTCGGAAATTCCCGTCCAAAATTTGCCGGGAATTCCCGGGAAATATTAAAAAATATTTTATTGATTGTTTTGAAAACTTATTTAGTTTTACTATACAATTTTCTTGTTTTATCAGAAGAATCAACGAAATAAAAGGTGAAAATCTTCTTAAAGAAGAGTTTACTTTACATATGAAGCCAGTAAGAAATAGTAAAAAAATACGGAAAATATTAAAATTGTTCACCTGGAAACTTTCATGAAAAATCTGATAGGAATAGAAATATGTATATTAGGGCGGGTTGATTTCGCGTCTCTCAATTGTTTTATTATTTTATGAATTTATTTAATTAATATTAAATTTTGAACTGGGATATTGTCCTGGCTCAAGACCATTTTGCATCTATATTTAATAGAATGCAAATTTATTTACAAATGGCATGGTGACATTTATTACTTGGCTGCAGACTACCACTATCATGATTTCCACCCTGTCTAAAGGTTTCGTTCAGGTGGCTTCGCAGCGACTTTTCAACATCAAACCCGGCCTCTATAAGGAGATGATTCTCACAAACGAACGAGAATCCCAACTCACTTGCCGAATTTGCGTTTAAAAAATCGCACCAAGTAATAAAGTACACATGCCATCTTACAAGCATCTCATTGAGTTGATGCGAAGCCACCTGAACGAAACCTTTAGACAGGGTGGAAATCATGATAGTGGTAGTCTGCAGCCAAGTAATAAATGTCACCATGCAATTTGTAAATAAATTTGCATTCTATTAAATATAGATGCAAAATGGTCTTGAGCCAGGACAATATCCCAGTTCAAATCAAATATTGATTACAGACCAAAAAAATACAAACGAAAAAATTAAATTAAAAAACGAAATATTAAATTTTTTATAATGTTTCTATCGCTTTTACAGTTTAGAATAGTGAAAACTAGAGTGCGACGGACGAGAGTAGTGAAACTACGCTAGCTTTAAGTAACATGTCTATTTATTTTCTTGTTTGTGAGTGATGATTGCTGTCTTTTAAATATATGTTTGTGTTGTTATTTGTTTGCTTTGGTGTCAACAAAATGGACAACAACATTAATAATTAAATTGTCTGTATGTTTATCTTTATTTTGTAGACCCTGAGAATGAAATTCAATGTAATTGCGTAATATTGGAAAACATATTTAAATCAATAAAATAATAAAGGCCTCGAGCTCAAAAAAACCAAAAAAAATTTCTATTATATTCTGATTTTGTAAAATATTTTCGTCTCTAGCTGAATGAATCTTCTAAATTAAAGATGTCATAACATTCTCAGCCATACGAGTTATTTGTTTCCTTAATATTTTTTTAATTTTAAATCTAGTGTCAGTCACTTGTGTCTATGATTAAAATGACGCCTTCTGAATAATAATTTGTAAAATATTTGGTCAAAAACATTAGTTTTTAGTTTGTAATATCTCAGTATTTTTAAAAAGCATACCCATTACTAAATGTTGATATTTTAAACCATATTGGACATACCTAAAATAAAATATTATTTCCCGGGAATGAAATTTTTCATTCCCGTTTTCCCGGGAAATGAAAAAAGTCCGGGAAACCCCAAACCCTACTTGAGTATCAAGCGGTGCCTTAAGGCATCACTTGGAATGTTTGTCTCTTGGTTTACATATTTGTGAACTTATTTTCTCCTGATCGTCCCACCGTGCCGACGAAAGTAAAACCTCTCAAAAAACGGAAAATGAAAAACATTCAATACACACACATGGAGAGGCGAACATGTTTATGAGTGTACGGCCAACGAACAAAAATCACTTGAAGTGATAACAAACAAAGGTGCTTTATCAGCATTACTTTTCTTTCAAAGTACCTGCAACAACAAAGCCTTTTTTGGGTTCTGTCTTATTTTCGAAAAAAAAAATATTTTGTTGTTTGTAATCGTAAGCATTTTTCAATTCATTTATTGATCGAAAATTTATTACCTTTCCTTTCCTACCAGCAAAACAACAGCAACAATCACTCGAACATAACGACCCAGAAATGCAGAAGCATTCCGGCACCATGACCATGACCATTTACGACTCCTCTGATTAAAGCGGTCTGGATTTGTGTGGTGCTACTTAGGCCGCTTCGCCGCTGTCCGTTTAGGTTTCAACACAAATTTGTAATTCATTTTTTCGGGGGTTCATTGCTATGGTCTCATTTCGTGCTGGTTGGTTGGTCGGCTGGCAATTCCTCGATAATAATAACATTTGTACGTGATTTAAGGCACTGGACGTCGTTTTTGTGAGTGTGTATGTGTATGTATAGCACATTTAATGATTTCCAAGAAATGCGATCGATCCTCTTTTTTTCTGTAGCTCTTCGTTAGAGATTTTCGTTAAGTAGTGGTCGATTAAAAGACTGCAAGTGAATAAACTCTGGGTATTACAATCAATCACTGGTGTAAGTGCGAGTAATTTAGTAAGAAGATATGTATAGTTTGCAATGGGAAGGAATCCTTATACTGCAGTGTAAACATTTTAAGACAAATGATGTGTAATAATTTCAAACAAATTATATATATTTAGAAAAAAACCCGTCTGCGGATTTGTTTAAGATCAATTAATGACTTTTTAACAATATGGCGGGTGTCGAATCATACTATATCAAAGATGGCTAAAGCGCCACCTTTTAGGATTTAGATTCCGTGATAGCTCGAAAACAAAAGCTGACAGATACCTATTCGATACCTGCCTCCACTCTAAACTTCATTTCATTATATTGAGAACCTCATGCTTATGTTTTTCAATTTCAACGTAAATATTCATAGCAGATTTCGTACATTCCCTCCATTCTGTTGGGGAGAACATTTTAATATTTAATTTGCCCTCCAGTGGTAAAACATCAAATCAGGGGCATATTTGTATTGGAGTAACAGGACCAATTTTGTCTGTTCTCTCCGAGTTTGGTGAAATTTTGCAAATATGTACCTCCAGGATGGAGGTGGAGGACCAGAGACCCTATAGAGTATATATATTCTTAATCGTTGTAAAATTCTAAGTCCGTCCGACCGGCAATTTAAAGTACGCTAGCATCTAAAGGAAAGGAGCCAGGACGTCCAAATTTTTGAAGAATACGTCTAATAGTTGTAGATCGGTTGAGATTGAAAGTGGGCGCAATCGGATCAGAGGGAAAACATTTTCCCTCTACCCCGTAATATTTCAAGTATCTAAACATGTTTTTCGAATATGTCTGCCTATATTTACTGGATATTTGGTATACATATTCCCCTTATAGCGTAAACGTGCACCATAAAGCGATTCTCTAATTGAGTAGACACGTAAAACTAGTAAATCAAAAAAATTTTTTTTTTTAAATCCATGCTTTATGCAAGCAGAATTCTATTGGGCCTAGAAATTCTTTTTTAGTTATCTTTTGTAGAAGGAAAAATTACTGCAAAATTTCAGTTTTTTATCTGCCATAGAACGGCATATATTCGAAAATGGGTTTTAACTTCGTATGGGAGGTGCCACGCCCACATTTCCATTACCGCCCATTTTTGTCACAACTACGCACATTAATGCTAGATGCACTTACACAAAATTACAGTAGGTGTAATTTTGGTTTTAACTTCATATGGGAGGTGCCACGCCCACTTTTGCATTACCGCCCATTTTAGGCGCAACTACGCACATTGATGCTAGATGCACTTACACAAAATTACAGCACTCTAGGTGTCATAGAACTGACAATATTCGATAATAGGTTTTAACTTCGTATGGGAGGTGCCACGCCCACTTTTCCAATACCGCCCCTTTTTGGCACAACTATGCACATTGATGCTAGATGCACTTACACAAAATTACAGCACTCTAGGTGTCATAGAACTGACAATATTCAATAATAGGTTTTAACTTCGTATGGGAGGTGCCACGCCCACTTTTCCAATACCGCCCATTTTTGGCACAACTATGCACATTGATGCTAGATGCACTTACACAAAATTACAGCACTCTAGGTGTCATAGAACTGACTATATTCAATAATAGGTTTTAACTTCGTATGGGAGGTGCCACGCCCACTTTTCCAATACCGCCCCTTTTTGGCACAACTATGCGAATTGATGCTAGATGCACTTACACAAAATTTCAACACTCTAGGTGTCATAGAACTGACAATATTCAATAATAGGTTTTAACTTCGTATGGGAGATGCCACGCCCACTTTTCCAATACCGCCCATTTTTGGCACAACTATGCGAATTGATGCTAGATGCACTTACACAAAATTTCAGCACTCTAGGTGTCATAGAACTGACAATATTCAATAATAGGTTTTAACTTCGTATGGGAGGTTCCACGCCCACTTTTCCAATACCGCCCATTTTTGGCACAACTATGCACATTGATGCTAGATGCACTTACACAAAATTACAGCACTCTAGGTGTCATAGAACTGACAATATTCGATAATAGGTTTTAACTTCGTATGGGAGGTGCCACGCCCACTTTTCCAATACCGCCCCTTTTTGGCACAACTATGCACATTGATGGTATATGCACTTACACAAAATTTCAGCACTCTAGGTGTCATAGAACTGACAATATTCAATAATAGGTTTTAACTTCGTATGGGAGATGCCACGCCCACTTTTCCAATACCGCCCATTTTTGGCACAACTATGCGAATTGATGCTAGATGCACTTACACAAAATTTCAGCATTCTAGGTGTCATAGAACTGACAATATTCAATAATAGGTTTTAACTTCGTATGGGAGGTGCCACGCCCCTTTGTCCAATTGGTCAAATTTTTCCATTTCCTTGTATTGTCACCGAAAATGATTAAGTGTGCAAAATTTGAGCAAAATTGGTTGAGAAAAAAGCTTTCAAAAATTGATTTCAAATTTTGTGGCACACATAGAAAGTAACCTTATATAAAGCATGGAATAAAATGTTTTTTTTCTCAAATTCGCACTTTCAAGGGGGTAAAATGGGAATAAAGGGATAAAAATGGTACCAACAAAACGACGGAAGCTACAATAATGAAATTCGGTGTGTATATTCCACTAATAAAGAGTGATTTTTTTGAGGTTAGGATTTTCATGCATTAGTATTTGACAGATCACGTGGGATTTCAGACATGGTGTCAAAGAGAAAGATGCTCAGTATGCTTTGACATTTCATCATGAATAGACTTACTAACGAGCAACGCTTGCAAATCATTGAATTTTATTACCAAAATCAGTGTTCGGTTCGAAATTTTTTATCGACAAATTTTGTTCAGCGATGAGGCTCATTTCTGGTTGAATGGCTACGTAAATAAACAAAATTGCCGCATTTGGAGTGAAGAGCAACCAGAAGCCGTTCAAGAACTGCCCATGCATCCCGAAAAATGCACTGTTTGGTGTGGTTTGTACGCTGGTGGAATCATTGGACCGTATTTTTTCAAAGATGCTGTTGGACGCAACGTTACGGTGAATGGCGATCGCTATCGTTCGATGCTAACAAACTTTTTGTTGCCAAAAATGGAAGAACTGAACTTGGTTGACATGTGGTTTCAACAAGATGGCGCTACATGCCACACAGCTCGCGATTCTATGGCCATTTTGAGGGAAAACTTCGGAGAACAATTCATCTCAAGAAATGGACCGGTAAGTTGGCCACCAAGATCATGCGATTTGACGCCTTTAGACTATTTTTTGTGGGGCTACGTCAAGTCTAAAGTCTACAGAAATAAGCCAGCAACTATTCCAGCTTTGGAAGACAACATTTCCGAAGAAATTCGGGCTATTCCGGCCGAAATGCTCGAAAAAGTTGCCCAAAATTGGACTTTCCGAATGGACCACCTAAGACGCAGCCGCGGTCAACATTTAAATGAAATTATCTTCAAAAAGTAAATGTCATGGACCAATCTAACGTTTCAAATAAAGAACCGATGAGATTTTGCAAATTTTATGCGTTTTTTTTTTTTAAAAGTTATCAAGCTCTTAAAAAATCACCCTTTAGCATGTACACGTAAAATAGTTTTTTGTTTATATATCATTTATGTTTAATTTTCTTATTAATTGGTTCAACTTGAGGCCATGAAAAAACTCGTACTAAGATAAATGCATTGCTGGCTCATAAAGCCAAATAAAGTACACAGACGCTGTGCATATTTTGTTATTTCTCATTTCCGGCACAGACGTCTAAATGGACATGCATATTTCTATAGGTTCTTTTGTGTGGCAATATTTTGTTTTAAGAAATTATTCTCACTTTTTATTCAAAGGAAATTTTTAGCTTTCTTTTGTAGAGTTCTGTTATTGCGATTTCCTAAACTCGTTAAAGATGATCTACACTTTTTGCTTAGAGAAAAAGGATTAAACAATTTTTGGACACCTTATCGGTATACTTCGCTATTATTCTGCATAAAATGTGTTTAGCTCTTTCTTTGACATTTGTATACAAAAAATAAACAAACATCTTGAACATTCATAGTAGACCCCATAAGGTATATATTAGGGTGGTTCTTATACATTTTTTTAAATTAATATAATAATTAATTTTAGAAATTTTATTAAGCCTCATGAGAAACAAATATAGATTTTATTTATTTTTGATCGCTAATGTTAAAATCTCGCTCTGGAATATTTAGAGTATTTAGAGCACTACTACTATCAATATCATGAAAAAAAATTAACAATAATTACATTAAAAATTAATAGGCGTCGTCCTGTCGTATGCACAAATTATTGTCAACTAAAAGTTTCTCATTGTCTGATGTATCAATCGATAATAGAATTTCGAAATTTGTAATTCATTCTGAAGAATTACTTTGATATATATAGTCAAGGGCTATCAAGCAATAAAAAACATATTTGTAGATACACCCCCTAAATTTTATTTCAAAATTATAATAATGAAACATCATAATTTATTTAAAAAATATCGCTATCAGCAAAAAATCATAATTCATCATATATACCCTCCACAAGCCATGTTATATAAGATTCGCCCGGCCGAATTTGACACCTTTTTAATTATTTTATAAACAAAAATATACCTTCGATTATTGTAAAGTAATTTTAATAGCTAATAATGTCAGTAAGATGCTCCATAAGTTTCATGATGGTGTACCTGGTACTACTCTTAAACAATTATAAACGTGATTACTTTCGAAATTAAAAGTACTTAATATAAATAATTATAATAACTTTTTTTAAACAATTTCCTAATTAATGTGCTTTGCGGTTTAAGAATTTTTGAAAATATATTGAAAAGTTGGTAATTTTCGCTAAAAGATTTAAAATGTTCATTAAACTTGCTTTATTTACGAAAAAACAGAAAAGGAAGAAGAAAAACAAATTTACAAGGGAACTAGTGTGGTGCCTTAAAAAACGATAAGTAAGAACGAGCTCGATAATTTTAAATAAAGGTTTAGTCTTTGAAATTATAAAACTTCTAATTGAAGTAATTTAGAATTTTATAAGAGTCATTGCATGTCAAGCGGTACGATTTCTGACCTCGATAGCTGCGATTGTTTTGAAAGTTTGTGTATGTATTCTTCTCATAAAAATATTGTATACGTATATAAAAAAATAGTTTTTTTTTTTCACGAGTTATGGCCAATTCAATAGTGAAAAACATACCACTTTTTTTAAAAGGTGTGTTCATTAATTTAATGTATTATACCTCGTTTTGAAGGCAATTTTTTTTGATTTTTCATTGTTTTTAAACCTAGTGTTTATTAACTAATGACAAAATTATAATTTTGATGATTTTTCAATGTAATTCTGCTTGATTTTGTAAAAAACATATCGAAAAAAATTCGTAAAAATATGAAGCCATCCTTTCACCATTTTCAAACTCCCACAGTCGCTCAAAAATAGACCTAAGCATACTAATTTAAAATTTCAACAAAATGGATTGGTGTAATCATTTCGAAAACCAAAATAAATGAATTAAAATTACAAAATATATAAAAAAGTAATTGAAATTACCTTCAAAACGAGGTATAATACATTAAAATCGGTAAAGTTTTGCAAGCGATTTCGCTATCACCAATGAATTTAACTTGGGGATGTCATTAGATGGATGTCCTTTATGTTGAAAGACTTAAATGTAAATTTTAAATTGTAGCAAAGAATCTACATTTCGACTACTACGGTTAATGATGGTTAATATGAATAATTCAAGTAAATATTAAATTAGATTACTATTAAATTAATAAGTACTATTTAATTTTATATCAATTATTAAAAAAGTAAATGTTTGAAGTACATTCATTGGGAAAACAATAAATTTATGAAAGTGTATAAATTATCAAAATTGTACAAAATTAAACGTTGTTAAAAGATTTTTCCCGAAAATATATATGCGTTCTAAAGGGGATCCCATATGAAAAATGCATTCACACTCACTTGTGAAAATGCTTTTATTAAAACGTGACGGGATATACAGGACTTTCCAACAAGAGGTGTTATTTTTGGTATTCAAAGAAAAATGTAATTTTTGAGATAAATGATTGGTTGTTTATTTCATAATAAAGAGAGTTAATAATGAAAAACAACATCAGCCAAATGACCACCACGACCACGCTTACAGGACCATATCCTTGTCATGAAATTTTCCAACCAAATCGCAAAGTGGCTGCCCTATGTCCTCGATAGCCTCACGAATTCTATCTTTGAGGTCTTGAATCGACGCTGTGCTGTTGGCGTAGACCTTATCTTTCACGTGGCTCCAAAGGAAGAAGTCGCAATGTGTTAAATCACAAGATCTCGGTGGCCAATTGGTATCACCTCTTCGAGAGATAACACGGTCCGGAAACTTTTCCCGTAAAAGATCAATGGTTTCGTTGCTCGTGTGGCACGTAGCGCCGTCTTGTTCAAAGTAAACGTTGTCCAGATCAAGACCATCCAACTCCGACCATAAAATATCATTAATCATGTCTCGATAGTGCAATCCATTCACCCATCGTAACTGTTGATCCAACCTCATTTTCGAAAAAGTAAGGTCCAATAACCCCAATAATACTCTTGGGTTTTCCGAGCCCCAGATGCGACAATTTTGCTTGTTGACGTAGCCACCGAGGTGGAAATGTTCCTCATCAGTCAAGATGATTTTTCGATGGAATTCCGGATCATTTTCATTCCTGAATTTTAATAATTTTAACGCGTTGTTGAAGCGTGTATCGTTCCATTTTTATACACTCCACGAGAGTATTATGTCTTTGTGCATTTGTTTGTAACACCCAAAAGGAAACGAGATAGACCCATTGTTAATTATACCGATCGACTTAGAATCACTTTTTGAGTCGATTTAGCAATTTTCGCCCGTCTGTCCATCTATTCTTGTAATCACGATACAGGTCGCAATTGTTGATAACTAAATGAAACTTTGCACAATGAAGTTTTTCGGGACAAGGACGAACGCTATTTAATTTGAAGAAAATCGGTTCAGATCCAACAGATTTTCTTTAAAATTGGCAAAACATTTTATATTTCAACTAGGAACATCTATGGTGAAAATTGGTTAAATCGGTTCAGATTTAGATATAGACCCCAAAATTAATTATACCGATCGACTTAGAATCACTTTTTGAGTCGATTTAGCAATTTTCGTCCGTCTGTCCATCTATTCTTGTAATCACGATACAGGTCGCAATTGTTGATAACTAAATGAAACTTTGCACAATGAAGTTTTTCGGGACAAGGACGAACGCTATTTAATTTGAAAAAAATCGGTTCAGATCCAACAGATTTTCTTTAAAATTGCAAAACATTTTATATTTCAACTAGGAACATCTATGGTGAAAATTGGTTAAATCGGTTCAGATTTAGATATAGACCCCAAACGACGCCCCGATTTGACATTTTCCGCTCTAAGACCCACATGTTGTACACGATTTTCTTTAAATTTGGCACAACGTCTTATAGTCCAACTAGAAACACCTATGCAGAAATTGGGTAAGATCGGTTCAGATTTAGATGTAGACCCCACACAAATGTCGCTCCCGATTTGACTTTTGCGATATAGAAACCACATATAGTACCTGATTTTCACACAAAACACAAACTCTTATCCAACTAAACAAAATTATGGTTAAAGTGGGTAAGAGCGGTTCAGATGTAAATATAGCCCAAATACAAATGTTGCTCCCAAAAGTTTAGCAGATTTTGGTCAAACTATACATTTATACTATATACAGGTGAAATATAACCTATTTCGTTCCAGGTTTCAATATACCCCCATACAAATGTCCTTTCCGATTTAACATTTTTTATCAAACACATACATTTACAGGATACAAAAAACCTTCCCGTTTTCACTTTTTCACCGAATTGAATTGTATTCGGATAGAAAGTGAAGTGTATCATAGAGTCGGCCCCGCCCGACTTTAGCTTTTCCTTACTTGTTAGTAATGGCGTAGTTTCTACTTGTCAAATGTCAAAGAATAAAAGCTTCAAAAGTGACAGCTACAGAAATACCGGGTGATTCAAAATAACACCTCTTGTTGGAAAACCCTGTATTAGTTGTTCGAAAGAACTTCCTGAAATAGTGGAAATATACACCTTGACATTTTGGGATGCGACTATGTCCTTCTTGCAAAAGTTTTTCATTTCAAAATTTCACTTGACCGAGGTGAATAAGTTTGGAGGGTCACCCAGTAGCTCCCGTACCCACTAGGGATTCAAGATCTTGCA